>JAQNBH010000009.1:45059164-46259164 GCA_028752905.1 Cladorhizidae sp. MBARI D1340-BT2 | reverse complement strand
CTAATGCTCATTCAAATGAACTCTTCAAGCTAGTGTGAACAATGGCCTCTCTCTCATGCCACAACAGGAGTTTCACCTTCCTCGCTTTTCCTTATTCATCAAATCACGATTAGACTCGATTTACTCCATCCGGATCAAGAATCCAAAAGTCTTTACTATATAAGCTCACCAAAAGATGATAAGAGAGCTCATGACAGAGATTCTTTGTGGTCTGAGTGTGATGGCTCTCACTACTTCCTGGATCAGACTGGGTACCTGCAGTAGTTGCTGGAATTGGTGTCAAGACTGCAGAGAGACTCCTATGGAAAAGACACATTGATCATTTGAGAGAGCCGAGTTCTAGACAAGAGTTTGGAAACAGAGGTACCAAAACACACACCCATGTCTTCAGAGTTAAGCGAACTATCAGTACCTTTCCCACCTACTATGGATTCCTCATCCTGTGATTCCCACACCATTGGCTGAAGTCACACCTCCTGATCCAGTGGGAGTATGTCAATCATTACCATTGGAAGTAACCAGAATTCCTCCAACACCAGAAGTGCAGTTACCCAGTTTGTAACAGGAAACCCCCTGATTGCTATATACTGTAGTATGTTATTGATTATTGTGTTTGGCCAGCTAGGCACCCGCCCCTGTGGTGGTGCACGTGTGTGCATTGTATGTATTATCTTGCTGTGCATTGATTCGAATATGAAATAGTTTATCTTACTCAAGAACCCTATCATGTTAGTGTTAACTAAGATCGTTAGATAGTCAAGACACTACATTGGCGACGAGCGAGGGATTATGGCAGCAACCTTGGGACGATTGCAAGAGTTCGATCCCCAGGGCGAAAATATTGATACTTACCTCGAGCGACTCCAACTTTATTTCGAAGCCAACGGAGTTGACGAAGGAAAGGAAGTCGCAGTTTTGCTTACTGTGATAGGAGCAAAAGCGTATGGCGTCCTTAGGAGCCTACTTGCCCCCACGCTGCCTAAAGATAAAACTTTTGTTCAACTGTTAGAGGCCTTGAAGGGACACTTTGACCCTAAGCCTTTGATAATCGGTGAGAGGTTTCACTTCTACAAACGGTGCCTGAAGGCAAATGAATCAGTTGCAGACTTCGTAGCTGATCTTCGTCGTATGAGCATCAGATGTGAATTTCGAGATTTCCTTGATCAAGCTCTAAGAGATCGTTTTGTGTGTGGAATACGGAATGAGGCAACCCAGAAGCGACTCCTGGGGGAAGATGGCCTTACCTTTGCGTGAGCACAGATAATAGCTCAAGGAATGGAATCAGCTGATAAAAATGCTAGAGAATTGAAAGGATCTGATCGAACAGATCATTTTCAAAAGTACAGCCCTCGATGGTCAGATTTTTGCTACTGTAAACAAAAAGTGTTGTTACCATTGTGGTCGCAAGCAAAGTTGCAAATTCAGAGAAGCCTAAGTGCCACAAATGTGGTAAGACTGGCCACATTGCTACAGTGTGTAGGTCCAAAGCAAGCTACACCCCAAAACCACCACAATTTCCGGTTACCACAGCTAAGAAAGAAACTTTCAGGTGGAACCAGATGGATGGGTACAGAATCAACCGACAGTAGCCAAGAACCAAATGAGTTACCTATATTCCCTGTTGTTACTACCCCATCGCAACAACCAATTATAGTGGAAATGGAGCTGAGTGGAAAACTAGTCGAGTTAGAGTTGGACACAGGAGCCACTGTTTCCATCATGTCAAAGGATACATTTGGAAGGTTGTTTCATTTGGAAGGTTGTTTCCAGGCAAACAGATCCAGAAGTCAGAGGTATTGTTAAAGACCTATACTGGTGAGCCTATGAGGATCCTGGGTGAAGCTCTGATCGAAGTCAGTTATCAGAAACAGCAGCCACAGGAACTTGTTCTAGTGATCGTTGAAGGGAGTGGACCAACCCTACTGGGAAGAAATTGGCTTCACTATTTAACTCGATTGGAATAGCATCAAGAATGTGCTATATATCACAGGAAGATTCTTTCACAGGTCTGATACAGGAATTTAATGAGCTATTTACAGATGAACTGGGAACGATTAAACCATTTAAGGCAAAGCTTTCAGTACCACCTACAGCTGTGCCATGTTTTTTCCGTCCCAGATCTGTGCCGTACGCCATGAAGTCTGTAGTTGACAATGAATTGGATAGGCTGGAGAGAGCAGGGGTACTGGAGAGAGTCAACTTCAGTGAGTGGGCAACACCCATTGTGGCTGTGCCTAAGAAGGATGGGAGTGTCCGCATTTGTGGAGATTTCAAGGTAACGGTTAACCCTGTCCTTGATATTACTCAATACCCTCTGCCTCGTCCTGAGGATTTGTTCGCCACATTGGCTGGAGGAAAATATTTCTCAACATTAGATCTCTCACATGCCTACAATCAACTCATCATGGAAGAGGAGTCACGGAAATTCCTGACTATCAACACCCACAGAGGACTCTACAGGTACAAGCGTATGCCATTTGGAGTAGCCTCTGCGCCAGCAGTATTCCAAATGACAATGGATACAATTCTGCAAGGCATGGAAGGTGTTATTTGTTACTTGGATGACATTTTGATCACAGGAAAGACTAAAGATTAGCACTACCTGAACCTAAAGAAGGTTTTACAGCGACTCAGGGAGCACGGTATTCGGGTGAAGAAGAGCAAGTGTGCTTTTATGAAACCAAGTGTTCAATACCTTGGACATCGCATTGATGCAGATGGTCTCCATGCTACCGACAGTAAAATTAAAGCAATTACTGATGCCCCTGTTCCAAGGAACTTGTAAGAATTGAGATCTTTTCTCGGGTTATTGAATTATTACGGACACTTCATTCCGAATCTGTCATCCCTTATATACCCGTTGAATGCACTGTTATGGCATGACTCTCCCTGGAGATGGTCAAAGCAATGTGATCTGGCTTTTAAATCTGCGAAGGCTATCACCAAATGTGCTCGTTCATTACAATGCAAACCTTCCTATCAGACTGGCTGGTGATGCATCAGCCTACGAAGTGGGAGCCATCGCACGTTATGAAGGATGGTACCGAACGACCAATAGCATTTGCTTCCAGGACTCTGCTACCTAGTGAGCGTAACTACGCACAAATTGAAAAGGAGGCATTGTCACTGATCTATGGAATAACCAAGTTTCATTCATATTTATATGGACGGAAATTCACATTGATAACAGATCACAAGCCACTGACAACGATTTTGGGACCAAAACAAGGTGTTCCTCCAACGGCTGCAGCTCACCTTCAGCGTTGGGCTGTCAAGTTGTCAGCATACACTTACGACATCATATTTCGTCGTACAACTGAACATTCAAATGCCGACGCTCTCTCAAGATTGCCAGTTAATGTCACAAGTACCGAGGAACACACACCAGCCGATCTGCACTTTTTCAACATTAATCAGTTGAGAAGTTTACCCGTCACAGCAACGCGACTAGCCACTGCTACACGCACTGATAAGACACTCAGTCAAGTGTATCGCTACACTCTCAAGGGTTGGCCAAGTCAAGTTGACGACAGCTTGAAACCATTCCATTCAAGGAAGGAAGAGTTGACCTTGGAAGGTGGATGTGTGCTGTGGGGTTCAAGAGTGATTATTCCAGAGAATTTGAGAGAGAAGCTGCTGAATGAGTTGCATTATGATCATCCTGGAATTTGTAAGATGAAGGGCGTTGCACGAAGTTACATGTGGTGGCCAGGACTAGACAGAAATATTGAGTCGTTCGCCAAAAGCTGTCTGGACTGTCAAGCAGTGAAGAACTCACCTGCTGTTGCACCATTTTACATCCATGGATTTGGCCCTCAAAAGTTTTTCAGCGTTTTCACATCGATTTCGCTGGGCCATTTCAAGGAGCAATGTTTTTGATTGCCGTGGATGCACATTCAAAATGGCCAGAAGTCTTTGTAATGCAAAGTACCACGGTGAAGAAAACCATCGACGTATTACGTGTCATGTTTTCAAGGAATGGCATTCCTGAACAGATTGTTTCCGACAACGGACCCCAATTCAATTCAGAGGATTTTGCTGTATTTATGAAGATGAATGGAGTCAAACACATCACAAGTGCTCCATATCATCCTTCCACAAATGGACTTGCCGAAAGGTTTGTGCAGACAATGAAACAAGGACTGAAAGCCAGTGTGAATGCAGGCCTACCACTCACACACAGGTTGTGTAACTTATTATTCACTTACCGCAGTTCTCCACACTCGACTACTGGAGTATCACCAAGTTCATTGTTTTTAAAGAGGGAGATGCATACGAGATTTGATCTTCTTCTACCTGATGTTAAATCGCGGGTGATGGAGAAGCAGTTTCAGCAAAAGGCTGGACACGATCAGCATTCTCGCACACGCCAGTTTTCAATAGGACAAAGTGTCATGGTGAAAAATCTCCTTCCAGGAGCTAACTGGACACCAGCAACTGTGGTAGAAAGGTTAGGACCCTTGTCTTTCCTTGTGGAAACAACAGATCATCAACTATGGAGAAGGCACGTTGATCATTTGAAAGACAGAGTCATTCGTGAAAGTACCCAATCCACTCAAAGCAATGATGATCCACCATTGTTTAAGTCAGCTAACAATAATTTATCTCGGGTAGACAGCATTGCCCAGGAAACAATAATATTCATTGGGAACCTTTTAACTCTAAACAGGCCCGTAGCCAGAAAAATGAGTGGGGGGGTTCTGTTGGTAAATATTGGGACCTTTTGGGTCTCGAAGCGACCCAAGAGGGAAGGTGTGGTAGGGGAATGTGCTCTCTCCTGTGCAAATATCGGAAACAAAATAAGCATTCTAAACATAATATTAAATCACTATTTATTAACTAGAGATTAAAAACTATTTAATAAGAGTTTCAAGTTCCATTCTCCTTGGGTGTAAGTGTCCAAATATTTCAACAACTTCATCCAGATTAATTGTTGTGTCATAATGTACATGTAAGAGTGCTAGAGATGTCAGGCGTTCTTGGTTCATAGATGCTCTTAGGTAATTGTTGAGACGTTTAAGTGTACTGCCACTTATTCGCATTCACAAGATGTTACTGGCAGAGTGCATGCGATTTGCAAGAGAACATGAATGTTTGGAAAAAATGTTGCATCACAATTTCAAGGCACTAGATGGTGTGGATTCTCTTTTGTGAAAGGGTACATTTGCATATCTTGATTTCCAGCGAGTGAGTTCAGTTTCTATTAGTTCTGGTGATGGCAATTCCTGGTGATCAGTTTCAACAACCGTGCTGATATCAAATGATCTTGTGGTAATCAGAGATGGTACAAGTACCAGAAGAGATGAAGCAGTTGCTGACAATGATGAGAACCTTTCATTTAAGCTAGTGCAGATATGGTCAAGGAATGGAATAGCAAGATTACTCTTGAAGTAATCAAATACTGATTCTGCTGGTGCATTACCACGGTGCTGCTGTCTGCTTGCTATCCTTGGCTTACTCGGGGTGGTGCCCACCTTATCAGCCATCAAGATAGCCTGGTCATATATTTTCTGAAAGTTTTCTTCCACTTTGGCACGCTCTTCTTTGTACACTTGCTTAAAATCATGTGATAAGCTTCAATGATATCTAGTATTCTGCTCTGTAGTTGAACAGTTATATGCCTGACAGGTGGGAAAGGTACTGATAAACCACTAAGAAAACTACAATGAAATCAAATTTGGTGATACTAGCAAGGATTTGCTGGGCTTGACTTCTATTACCTGTGTCCCAATCACTGTAAAGGCCACCATGTTCAGCAACATGTTTGCCATGGCCTATAACTTCTAGGGCATCAACAATGAATACAAATGACTGATAAAAATGCTGATATGCACTATGACGCTCAGCGTGGACCCAATTGGAAATGTGGACCCAATTAAAAGGGTGGACCCAACTGAAAGGGTGGACCTCACAGCCAGTGGGGGGGTTCTCGAGAACCCTGAGAACCCCCCCTGGCTACGGGCTTGCTAAAGCTGTAAGTTGAACCAGATGAACCTGTTTCTGGTACACTACCCACGGATTCAGCAGGAACTGAAATATCCTCAATAGCTCTCGAGTCAGACCAAATCGTTTCTACAGATCATTCATCAGTAACACCGGTTACTAAACAGTACCAAACTAGATACCGTTCTGCACCGGACTATTATCGTTCTGGAACTTAACTTTTATGGACATTCATATTCTCATATTAAGTGGTGAGGAATGTATATAGTATGTATTGATTATTGTGTTTGGCCAGCTAGGCCCGCCCCTGTGGTGGTGCACGTGTGTGCATTGTATGTATTATCTTGCTGTGCATCGATTCGAATATGAAATAGTTTATCTTACTCAAGAACCCTATCATGTTAGTGTTAACTAAGATCGTTAGATAGTCAAGATACTACATATACAACTAACTGGGTCATGTGTGGACCTTTGCATCAGTGGGGAGGGGTGTGGTATATTTGATTATAATTGTGGTATTATTATTGATTACTTACTCTTTCCTGTTCTTTATTGAGCATGCTCAGACTGAAACTTCCTGTGTACATTACTTGATATAAATATGCTACCATTTTTATGTATGTTCAGTTGGCAATTATATGACGCATATTTGTACCAGTTCTCACATACAAAGCCACTGCATATATAACTCTTGAAATTACATTCATGACAAAAGTAGTGCCATAAGCTAAAATGTATGCAATGAAAGTTCACCACCCCCTCCATAATGCATTGCATAAGCACAATAGACAATTTACATTACTATTTCCAAACTTACCATAGCTCATTTTTCACAAGAATTGCTCATTCATAGTGCACATTCTAACTTTAATTATCAGTCCCCATCATGTGAGTCTCGACCTACTTCCTGTGGCATGTTTGCTTAACTACGAAACATACAGGTAGAAGTGTACTTTAAAACAATTAAGCATGCATGACAATTTGGTTATTTGAGAAATCCGTGCACAACGAAAGTCGGCCTGATGTGACCTTTGATTCTACTGAATAACTCGACTCAAAATTATTTTCAGAATCTCTCCTGATAATATTTGCATTTACTGGTCACCGGTGCTCCTCTTCTAGACAGTTTTTTCCCAGGTGCACAGTAGCCAAATATATATAGACGGACATTAGGACAACCTTTGCGGAGCATGCACATCTGGCTGCACCTAATTGACTCTTCCCACTTCTGTCAAAGCCATTTGGCCTCACCTCATTCCCAAGGACCATCACTCTACTCTTTGCAGAGCATGCTGCACCTAATCGACTCCTCCCACTTTTGTCAAAGCTCTGGACCACATTCCCAAGTGGTTGCTAGGCAATCCAATCCCGCCCCTCAGGACTGGTTAATGAAGACCCGTACCTGACTCTATCTGCTTGGGCCGGGTGCACCGAGATTCGGAAGAGGTTATTTTGGTAGCCTAGCTACATCTAACACTCCCTTCCTTGGTACTCTTGTCTGCGTGGTGTGTATATATATTATGTAT
This sequence comes from Cladorhizidae sp. MBARI D1340-BT2, assembly GCA_028752905.1. Classification (NCBI taxonomy): domain Eukaryota; kingdom Metazoa; phylum Porifera; class Demospongiae; order Poecilosclerida; family Cladorhizidae; species Cladorhizidae sp. MBARI D1340-BT2. Next base: position 46,251,695 of record JAQNBH010000009.1, on the reverse strand, counting down.
AGTTTCACTGCAAACACACTGCTGTGCCAATCCTGTCTTACTGCACCACATGAGCAGCACACTAATGTGTGTACAAAAGCTTGGCCCTCCTGCATGTGCGGTTTCTGAGCAAACAGTGCCCCAATGAATATTTTGACGTAACTCCGCTCACAGGATGTTTCACCACCAGATAAACAACCTACCGCAATACCTCAGGTGGATACAAAGCCACATATATATATATATACAAACTATATACCACTTTTCATAAAAAATGTACTAAGTTTTTGACAGCAACAGTTTGTGCAACTACTCTAGTATAACTATATTATAGTACATTAGTCAAATTGTGCATTTTTAAAAAGATTTTATGAGCCAACATTTGTGTGTGCATTCTCACGTGTTCCAACTAACTCGAGTAGCGAGTGGCTATAACCAACTGGAGTATGGCGCAATTTTTTTGTGTGTGTGTGAGCCAAAATTTGTTTGCACATTCTCACTAGCACACTGGATTGTGGAAAACTTGTGAGCAATTTTGATTTTGATATTCTGAGCTAAAATTTGTGTGCACGTGTTCTTTTACCTTCTAATTTCTATACCTCTAGCCTTCAGTTTTATTCTTCTATCCCCTACAATAATATATATTCCTCTACCATCACATTTTCTATTCCTCTATATATTCCGTGTCTATGCCTATATATACATTCCCTCCTTTTTACTAATCTGCTTAAGAACCAAAATTGACATTCTTTAACTTTAAACACCCTGTAAAGTAGATATTTCACATTTCACAATCCTTGATTTTGAGATTTATTTACCATCTACTAATTATCTGTCATTTGTTCGTTGGCTTTGCTTTATTGCCAGTCATCAACGCTAGATTTACATTCTTGGGTGGCATCCATGTGAGCATTGAATATACTTCACTCTTACTTTTGTAAAAAAAAAAATGCATCTGGTGTTTGTAGAATCTTGGTGTATCATTTGTTTTGCGTCAAGAGGCCATGGTGTGCAGAAATAAAACACATAGCCAACCACACACTCCACTGAGGTGCCTCAAGTGTACAAAATCACTGCAGATCACTTCAGTTCAATTTGTTCCATATCCTTTACTGTTTGAGAAGAGCCTGTCCTAATACAAATGGGCTTCTTGGTCATGGTCTCATCAACAAAAGATAACATTACAAGTCATCAAAGGATATTGGGATTATATATGAAGATACTGGTATTTGTGTGTGACTGGTTTAACATGCACTATACAGCTTACAAGGGGTTAACATGCTCAGTAGCTAAAAATACTACAGAAAACTAGCAAACTACAATGCTGCCCCCACCTTTTCTTGCCTCTGAAACAGAAATGTCCCCATGTCAAGTTGATGTGCAGGGCAGTCAAGAGCAGTAGGTGGGAGGATACAGGGACATGGCGCAAGGAGGTGCAGGGTTCGACAAAGAACTGGGCATCAAGCTTCATAGGGACATGGCGCAAGGAGCTGCAGGGTCCGACAAAGAACTGGATATCAAGCTTCATAGGGACATGGCGCAAGGAGGTGCAGGGTCCGACAAAGAATTGGGCATCAAGCTTCATAGGGACATGGCGCAAGGCGGTGCAGGGTCCGACAAAGAACTGGGCATCAAGCTTCATAGGGACATGGCGCAAAGAGGTGCAGGGTCCGACAAAGAACTGAGCATCAAGCTTTATATGAACCGCAAAGACGTTGCCAGCATAATTGGAACGGGATGAATGACCATTAAAGCATTCAGAGAATCAAGTGCTGCAAGAATAAACATACGTGAAGGATTGGTACAGATGTAGAATGTATCTCTAAGGATTTTGCAGCTATTACAAAGAAGATTGAACTGGATGCCATAGTGGCCAGGTAATCAACTATGTCTGAAGAGCTGGAATGGGATGCTTCAGGGGGTACTGTAACCACACCCACACATGTCACAGTTCTTCTATATAGACAAAGGAGGAGCAATAATCAAAGAAATGCGAAGGCCTACTGGAGTGTCCATAGAGGTTGCTGGAGAGATCCTGCCAAACTCTACTGAAAGAACTGCGACTTTAACAGGCTATCCTGAAAACCTGACAATATGCGTATGGAAAAGATAATCCGTAAATACATGCAGGAAATATCAAGTTTTCCATCCCCGATGAGGGTTCACTTCGCTTGCCATGAGTGGGTGACTCTCCAGTCAATGAATACGTCACTCGGCTTAAATCTAATGGCTTTGCTCAACTTGAAATGTTCATCTAGAGAATTCAGGGGGACCGTAACCAAAAACTAGTGTGTTAAAAAAACTTGTGGTTACCACTTTATATATAGCTCCATAGATCCTGTAAACTTCAAGGTATGGACTTGATATAGAGCTCAAAAGATAGGTCCCTTTCTGTGCACTCGTTTGGTACCAAAATATTTTTCATAGGTATAACTATAGCGAAGTTACTGGAGCTAAAGCGGGGTTACCTCAAAACCTGAGTGCCTGAGTAAGGAACATATTTTTCTCCAGATTGCCGAGAGCTGAAATTAGCACCAGTGGCTAGAGGAAGCTCTGTCAATATCGGAAGGGCATGGCTCTGTAAAAACTGAAAGGAGCAGTTCTGTCAAGACACTGGAAGGAGGGCTGGTTCTGTCGATACTGGATAGATACTGAAAGGAGGGCTGGTTATATCAATGCTGGAACAAAGTAATATCAATGACAATAAGTTTCATAATGTATCTTGTGAGTATTTTATTCTATATCTATCATTATTGTATGTATCTGCATAGGACTCAGGCATCCAGTTTCTCTACTATTTTTTACCTGCTTATTCATGGCGCATAGCCATGAGACTGAAAATCAATGTGGTTATTTCTGTTGGGAAATAGATGAAGCTTTGTTAGGGATCAGTCACCCAGTGTGACCACCTGCACACTATCTTACTTGCTGACAGTTTATACCACGTGAAGATCATCATATATACCTGCTGATGTACCACCTGCAGATCATCACACCTGCTGATGGTATGTACACCTTGCAGACTATTATACCTGTCAACTGTATGTACCTCAAGAAGACTATTATATTTATATTCATGATTGCAAACGGATGTGAGCACGTGTATATATATTTTAGGCTTCATGCTGCACCTATACCTACACACACACACACATCGCATGTGTATTGAAACATCACTGCTATAAGGCTGCCAAATACCAACGTAATCCCAGACAGTCGAGGAATACTTCAACATACACCACAACTTCATCACCTCGCAGAACATCTGTGCAGGGAGAAGCCGACCTAACATCAGTGCGGAGTCTAAGAGAAGAGGATATGAGGAGTAGACAAGTCTGTTGTGGAGGCAACAGAAGCTCGCAAGACCTAGTTAGTCATGAGACTAATACAACTTGTACAGTATCTACTACTCACCAGGATGACCATGCATTGGTGGACAACCTCGATGTGGCACATTTACTGTGAACTTGCATCATTACTATTACATGACATACCTGGCACAAAACTCATTCCATGGGAACCAGACATCTATGACTATGTTATGTGGCAATAGTTGGTTGTATTTTTAGACAAAGTCTTGCCAACAGTCCAGATAGCTGAAGTAAAGAGTCAACACCTTCAGAGATCTTCATATGTGTGAAACCAATCTCCTGCACAACATGAACACAATTATTTTGTTTTAAGCAAAACCTGCCATATCAGTGAGTACATTAGCAGTCCATATTTTGGTTTGACCCACTTTTTGAAATGGCGGATGTCTCAACAACCCAGATAAAACTCACATTGGTAGCTTCTTAGTGGTTCAAAACAATGGTTTGGGCCGCTACTACTATTGCTCCAAGAATTCTTTGGGCATTCTTTGAATCCTTCATTAAAGGGTAACTGAATAGCTATTTAATTTTTTTTGTTTAAGGTAGGTATAAGCCTGAGGGAAAAAAATTCTGCTCGAAGCCAAGCATTTTTTTGAGTAATAGGTAGTTAAAATTGCAAACTAATGATTTACTTCCTATTTTGGGTGTGGCTAATTGATGACACAAGGTAAAGAACCCTACACGCTTGATAAGCTAGTTGTGGTCTGTATATAGCTGTTAGCTCTCTTGTAACACTCATCTAGTCTGATGAAGGCCAGAGCACCTAGCAAAACACTGAGAGAAATTTTTAAATTAATTATCACTCTAGTCATATATTATAATAAATCATCTGAGAGTTTACTAAGAACGTTTCTATTTATTTGATTGACAAGAAAGAAAATAAGATTGTACCTATGTACACCACAACCAGTTAAATGATGTTTTAGCACTTAAAATCCTGCACATCCTGCACATTAGGCTTGTGAGTAACATCTACTATAAACAATTAAGCACCCCCTTAAGCGCCAAATTATGTATAGCATAAACGACAAAGCAAGTAAGGAAATGTGTTTTAAACAAACAGACAAAAGCAATGATCATGCTTGATCCAAGAAACTTGGCACTTAAACACCTGCTCTATTGCTGTACCTCAGCATTGCCACAAACAAATGATATCTTAACTATGATATTATACAGTGAAATAACAACAGATGCAAACAAGACACAAGTGTAAAACACACAATTATTTTAGAATTACTTTTCCAAAAAGAAAAGAATGTACCATGTAGACCACACCCTTTACCATTTAAAATCATAAGTGGCAATCACATTACTGTATTATAAAGAAAAACAACACCTGGATGCATGTTATTAAATGGCAAGTGCTCTAAAAACATAGTATATATAATTAGGGTGTACAATATGAAAAAAAGTCAAAATAATTTTGGCGTTGTGTTGCAGTGCCAAGTACATGCAATGCATGACTGTTGGCCAAACCAACATTGTAAGGAGCGTTTTTTCACTTACATCTCTGCATGAAATGCAAGCTACGTTTTATCACAAATGCAAACATTCTTATATAATATATACCACAAATGCAAACATTCTTATATAATATATACCACAAACGTAAGCACGTGTCCACTACAACCTCCTGACCTAAAGATGTAATGGAGGAAGCTAATGTGTTACACAATATCGAATTTCAAATGTTTCTTTTATTATTTTGGACAATTTTTTTAAATACCACAAAAACAGTGTACAAGTTGGACTGCAACACAGCGCCAAAATTATCTATATTTGCACTGGTGGCCTCATAAACAATTAGGGACTGCAAAGATAATCAATTGTATATAATTAGGGGCTACAAAGACAGCCATATATTATTTGGGGCTAAAAAGTACGCCATATATAATTAAGAGGTTGCTACTTGGTCTATTACCATATCCTCTCTATGCCAACACAGGATTGCTGTACCTTGATATACTCCAGTTTCAAAAACTCAGGCATCTGTTGGTTCCTGCACACACGGAAGATATTTGTGATGATGTCATGGGAGGAGTACCCTTTATCCCAGAGAGACTTGAGGATCCTGTAAGCATCGTCCAGCTTCACTTCTGTGCAGCATTGCAGCATCTGCTTGATCAGCAGAGGATGGGGCTCGTCACAAACCTGCCAACATTATTTGCTTCAAGTACACCGTCAGATATATATATATACACGCACACAGTATATCCTTTATTAGGAACTGTGATTATTAATTACCTTAGTCACTCTACCTGCAATTACTATTGGAAGGTGTGGTTAATATTATGTAATTTCCAAGAAAAAAAGGCCGACAATCATAGCCACTATCATTAGGAAGCAAGACTGCACACGTATCACACCATGTGCGAGCTGATTACAATATACTTGATGATTTGTCCTCAGGGACTATTGAACTTTCAACTCTATGAACAAACTCCACCCTTGGTTTAACTTTAATTATAGCACTGCCAATAATGTATTCTTTGATAATACACTTCATTTTGTGAACTACAGCAATGCTGATAATGTATTCTTTGTAACTTCACTAATAATTTATTTATGACAAAGCACAACAACCCAGACAACATTCAATAGCTGTTGCTTCTCCTCCTAATTATTATCTTTAAGAGCCTATGTAAGTGAGCCTATGTAAGTGCCAAATATATTTTCGGCATTTTGATCTCGAAGTTTAAAAAAAATCAGCAACCCCTTCACCAGCTCGGCTTCTATTCAGAGGGTTCCACCTCTCTTCTTATGTATTCTTTAAGTTCATGCCATGCTTTCTATGGGGTTCACATGTGAGGATTTAGGTGGTGTCTTCCACCATTGTTGGCATCCAAAAAGTTCTTGGCGAGTCGGGATGTATGTTTAGGATCATTGTCCTGCATAAACCCTTGACGATCCGGAAACCCCCAGTTCTTATGTAGGGCAGAAGTGTCCTATCAAGGATCTCCACATACAGAGGAGCGCCTTCAAATTTGCACATGGCTGAGGCACCCGCATAGGCTTATGCCGGCACACACGTGCACTTTTATTGGATGTTTGACCCTGTAATACAACAAATAGGAAAAATGTAAAGAATGTGCAAGTCGAATGTAATCGGAATAAGAGCTATTGTCATCCCATAATTAATGGGCCCCAGCAGTCGGAACAGGAGTACCTATTGTTATCCCTTAATAAGCCCCAGCAGTCGGAATGGGAGCACCTATTGTCATCCCATAAAAAGCCCCAGCAGTCAGAATAAAGCACCTATTGTTACCCCTTAATAAGCCACAGCAGTCCGAATAGGAGCACCTATTATAATCCCCTAATCAGTCAGAAAAGCAACACCTATTGTCATCCCTTAATAAGCCACAGCAGTAAGAATAGGAACACCTATTATAATCCCCTAATAAGCCCTAGCAGTCGTAATAGGAGTACATATTGTCATCCCAATAAGCCACAGCAGTCATAATAGGAATATCTATTGTCATCCCTTAATAAGCCCCAGCAGATAAAATTCTCATTTCTAATCCAGGAAGTAATTAAAAGTCAATGCACGAGGGACAGAGCATACGTGTAAACAATGAAACACAAATAATGACATCCAATAATCTGATCTGTACTTTTTCTGTATAGAAATTTGTATTTTATTTTGTTAAAAATGTACGAGGAAGGTGGATAAAACAAAAACCATCTGATGTGTAGAGCTAGATGATGTCATTACCTTGGATTATTTTTAGGACGTTGGCCTGTGTCTAGGCGTTTGAAGCTGGACTGTGCATTTGTCAATAACATCCTTGAACCCACAAGATGCCTCCTCAAGACAATACTGGCCCACTCCAATCTTTTCACCCTCGAAAGTATGAGAAGTTATATTGTAATATTACATTGATCTAAAAACTACATATAGCCAATTTGGGAATCAATGTTTCAATGACTAAAGGTAAGCCATCTATGCAGTAAGCTAAGCACTCAAAACTATCCTAACATAGTCGCTGCCACAATAGTCCTTAAAGTCAATGAGTTAAATTCAAACACAAGCCTCAGCCTGACAAAGCTTATTTAAAGCTTGTCCTTCAAAGTTAGAATAAGCTAAGCTCCTATAAGCTCAACTAGCTTCAACTCAAACTGTAAGCTTAAACCAGCCAAACGAAGCTTTCAAGCAAAAGACTTGGAAAAAGAAAACTACGCTTAGCAAGCTTTAGAATATAGAGACAACCTGCATACCTTATTCGCATGCCTGATAAGCTGGTAGTAGGAGCTATCCCTCTGAACATCCAGCCCATGGTCCTACCGCAGAATGGTCCTTAACTCTTAGAACCCGAGCGGCCGATTTTTCGGCCGATACCTAGAGTGGTATATACCCGAGCGGCCGATTTTTCGGCTTTTTCCCCCTTCTTTTTTTCCCTTTCTTCTTCCTTTTTTTTTGTTTTTTTTTTTTGGCATTATAATCAACTTTAAACTTTTTAGTAATTTTTTTCTCCAGGACCACAGGGTGGCAGGCACGCACATATCAGGGAGCATAGGGTTCTAAGGGTTAAGGACATTTTGTATCCCTTGGTCTGCAACAGATGATAGAGCTATCTGGCAGTAGTTTCATCATCCACTCTTCCTCTACAATATTCTTGATGGCTGGAGTCAATAGGGATGGTCTCCCGCTGCCCGACTGTCTAGAAATTGTTTTTGTTACTAGGTAACGCACAGGAACTTGCCTATTCTACGAGGAGTAGCTTGTAGATTCTCCTCCTTCATGATCCTGGAGATAGCAGGAGACCTGTAGCCTTTTAGACCACAAATTTGGCGACACATACAAGTTCCAGAAAGTTACCTTATTTCACCTAATTCCTGAGTTATAACTGCACCATCTACAAGCCACTGATGCTTAGTTAAACCACTTATAGCTTGCAGCTGTGCTTGCAGCTGTGCTGAAGCCATTTGCAGTAAAAAATGTAGCTATTCCCCGCCACTCGTGGCGTAAAATGAGGGAATGAGCAAATACATACACAAAAGTCGTAATATGAAGACGGAGTATCCTCTGCTTCTTGTATATGTGTAAACCATCACAAGAAGCATGACTCCAGAAACAGAAGCACAGAAACAAGCAGGGAGGCCGATGAAGGACTGAAGGAAACTGACACGCCAATAAACACAAAAAGAAGTTGATGAAAAGCTGTTCCGAAAAGAACGAGGCAGACAAAAGAAAGGAAACTTGAAGTAGCAGAAGCACGAAACCGATTGAACTGGAAACACGAAGCTGGTAGAACTAGAAGTACGAGGATGACGCATGACTGCGCAAATGCGAGGGAATTGAAAAGCGAATGAGATTGACACGCAAAAAAAAAAGCTTCTTCGCCATTGGAACAGAGTTTATTTCAAACAATGGCGTTCGTACATGGATTCACACAAACACTAAAACCAACATAAGCGAATGGAACCGGAACTTTTTTTGGCACCTACTATAACTATGAGGATTACTAGACCCACAGAGGGTGACCCCATCTATCATTGTCATGCACTTTTGCAAGCGTCAGACAGCCCTGTGTTTTAAAACATTAGGCAATCCTCAATTAGCAAAAATTGTGATAAGGTTGATACTGTAGCTCAACCAATACTCGACACAACTTCCAAGTCTGTAGGAAGTAACTACATGGGGAGACCAACAGAAGACTTAAGACCAGAGTGAAACAACATCAAGATGCTTGTAAAAAGTGTGTGCTAAAAAGAAATCTGCAATTGCTGAACATGCATGGGATAATGACATCCTATTTTGTGGGAGGAAGCCACCATCTTAGACCAGGCCAGAAGACAGAAGGAACTGCTAGTGAAGGAGGCATTGCAGATTAGCCAAGCACCTAAGTGTAAGCGGTTCAACTGAGACTGTGGAATGGACTTGCCTGGCTGCTGGGGAACCACTCTCAAGAGTCCAAAATTGAAGCCACGACCACCATAATTTTTCTGTGTTATCATTCTTTGTTGATATTTTAATATCAGACATGTCTTTATTTATTTATTCTTGTTATTATTTTTATTGATTTATTTTTATTGATTAATTAATTTATTTGTGTATTTTTATATATAAAAAAAAATTATTTACTTATTTACTTTCATTATTTTTGGTTTAAAAATTATTAATTTTTAATTAGCTCATTATTTCATTTTTCCACATCCGGTTAACGTGTGCCTGGGTGTGGTTTGAGGCATGTGGCAAATAGCTAGCTACCGGTATATAACAAGCTCATGCGAGTCTTAGCGTCTTATTATTCCTACTGAAGGCTAGAGCGTCTAGTTGAAACGTTCAATTTCAATTTGATTATTGAGAAGGTTATTTTAATTTGATTATGTCAACTGAGAGTTCATTAAGAATGTATCAACTGTGACAGTAAGGTCCTAGTTGTGGCTAGTGTAGTGAATATACATGTCAGCTATAGGCTACTTGGAAAGCTAGTAGCTGGTGTGGTGAACATACACATATATATATATATATATATATAGGCTACTTGGAAAGCTAGTAGCTGGTGTGGTGAACATACATAATTATATATATAATATATAGGCTACTTGGAAAGCTAGTAGCTGGTGTGGTAAACATACATATATACTGTATATATATAATATATAGACTACTTGGAAAGCTAGTAGCTGGTGTGGTAAACATACATTATATATATATATATATAGGCTGCTTGGAAAGCTAGTAGCTGGTGTGGTGAACATACATATATACTGTATATATATAATATATAGACTACTTGGAAAGCTAGTAGCTGGTGTGGTGAACATACATATATATATATATATATATATATATATATAGGCTGCTTGGAAAGCTAGTAGCTGGTGTGGTGAACATACATATATATATATATATATATATATATATAGGCTGCTTGGAAAGCTAGTAGCTGGTGTGGTGAACATACATATATATATATATACAGGCTACTTGGAAAGCTAGTAGCTGGTGTGGTGAACATATATATATATATCTACAGGCTACTTGGAAACTAGTAGCTAGCGTGGTGAACATACATACATACATACATGTCATCTAGAGGCTATTTGGAAACTAGTAGATAGTGTGGTGAACATACATACATACATATACCGTAAAGTACACAGCAAGCGGCCTCCACGTAGCAAGCGCCCACTAGGCTGTTTTCAGCGATCTAGGATTTTGTAGGGTTCGTGTAGCAAGCACCCACTATATAGAAATTGATAGTACAGTAGGAAGTCAGTTATCCGAACGTCAGTTATCCGCACACGTCGGTCAACCGAACGCTAAATGAAGCCACACCTACCACCCATTTAATTTAAAAAAAAAAAAAAAATTATTTTTTTAAACTTTTTTTTAATACCTTCCTTCAATAGTGTGCACTCGTGCTCATGCGCATAAACGTAGGCTGCTAGCTGTTGATGCCCAAATCATTTCGGGAGGAAGAGGAGGTGGAAACACCAGAAATTGACACTCTTCTCAATAACTTGGCCATTCCACCAGAAGAGAGAATCGGTTGGCTTTTGGCTGACGACAACGATGCAGGCTACCATGAACTGACAGAAGAGGAGATTGTGGCACTTGCTACAGAAGGTGACAAAAGCGATAGAGAAGAGGAAGAGGAAGAGGAGAGTCTTCCAGCTGTGTCCCATTCCCAAGCTTGCACTGCACTAGAGACAGTTCTAGCATATGTCCAGGAGCAGCCTGGAATCCCACTGAGCACAACTGTAGTGCTAAATAATCTCCTAATTGAAACTGCAAAAAAAAGATTTGTAAATAAGAAACAAACAAAAGTTACAGATTACTTTACTCAAGCTGCAGACTAGATATTCTAAATGTTAGATTACATACAATATGCATCCACTTTTATTGATTATGTGTAGTAAAATGTCATAATATCCCGTATCGCTAAATTTATTTTGTGTGACCAGTTATCCGAACATTTCAGTTATCCGAACACCCTCGGTCCCAAGGTGTTCGGATAACTGACTTCCTACTGTAATATAAGCGCATGCGCCAATTTTTCCCTATTCAATTTTTTTCCCTATTCAATTTATTTAATTTTTTAATTTTATAGACAACATTTTATAGACAACACAATGACCGAGGTAATGAGTATATAAAATGGACAAAGTTAATGCAGGCATACCTCGCTTTCGAAATAGATTTATTCAACCGCACCGCATGTGCAATAATACGCACACGTTCTGACGACCACGTTCCGCTGTCGTCTGTTCAGAAAAAATCTTATTTTAATTTTTTGATAGTGCCACCTTGGCAGAACTGTTACCTGTAATTGAAAATGGCACAAAGTCATGCAGGGCAAAAAATAAGAAGCTTTACTGTTTCTGCCTATGGATGTGTCCATAAATAAGCCCTTTAACACCATAAGCGCCTACATGCGCAAACTCGACATCGCTTGCATAGAAATTAATTAAAAATTATGCGAACAAGCTACAGATTTAATTTTTTTACCAGGGGGTGCGCGAAAGATATCTCTAAACGTTAAAAATACAACCAAAGAAAAATCCCAGGTAGCACGTGATTCCGAACTGGTGACAGCAACAAAAATATATTAATTTTTTTGACAATGATGACTTTACTTGACTGTGACCGTCCCGATAGCTTCTGGAGGCTCTTCTTAGGTGGAAAGCTGCAGAGCCATCTACTGCAGACTCGCTATCAATCAAAATCCTACGGAGTAGAGGAAAAAAGTCGCTCCTGGATGGATCTCCGTTGTTAGTGACTTTTTTAATACTGTTGTAGACATAGAGATGCATAACTTTTGTTTGTCTGCTTCAATAGAGCCGATTCATATACCAAGTTATAGCTCTTTCAATTTGCAATCGAATGATATGCTTTGTTTCAAAATTTAATGGTTACAAAAAAGTTATGAAATTCAAAAATATTTTAAAAAAATTAAAAAAAGGTGTTGGGCTAAAGTTGGCGGTGAAAGAATTAAAGAGAAAATGAAGAGTTGTGGATGGAATAGCGTAGGACTTGCAACAGTAGAACATCCCATGGCAATCTCAAGCAGCCCTCAAGAAAACAAGCCATTGATTGGGTCTCTGCTGCCTGGGAGTCAATTCCAGGAAATTTGATAGAAAGTTCCTTTCTCTCTTGTGGTATCTCCAACAGCATTGATGGCTCTGAGGATAGTCTAATTAGAGATTGCATTCCGACACTGAGCGAAGACAGAGAGGAGAGAGATAGCGACGAATATCCGTTCGCTGATTTGGATGAAGATTCCAACGCTGAGCGAAGACAGAGAGGAGAGAGATAGCGACGAAGATCCGTTCGCTGATTTGGATGAAGATTCCGACGCTGAGCGAAGACAGAGAGGAGAGAGAGATAGCGACGAAGATCCATTTGCTGATTTGGATGAAGATATGAACGACTTGGCGTCTTTCGGTGAACCTGAGGAATAGCACTAGCTAAATGTTGGTTTCCAGAACAAAATAACATTTTACCCTAGACAAGAGATAGATATTTTTCGCTTGAACTCTTTGACTTTATTTGTTTCAAAACAGCCCGATGTGCGTTATTAAGAATTGTTTCACCAATATCACGAGGCATGCGCCCATTACATGTAGCAAGCGCCCACACCTACGATTTGGGGGTTTAAAGGTAAGCACCCATGGGCGCTTGCTGCGTACTTTACGGTATATATATGTCATCTAGAGGCTATTTGGAAACTAGATAGTAACTAGATAGTGTGGTGAACATACATATATAATGTCAGCTGTAGCCTACAAACTAGTAGCTAGCGTTGTAGTCTCTCATCCATAGACTTCTTTCCAAGGTCCAAGCCTAGACCAGTGCAGCTGCCATTGATACAGCTGTGATCTGACTTCTCACAACACTTGAGCTAGCGTAATGTAAATTACAACATATTATACAAGTATATACGTTGCTAGCTAGCCTAAGCTACGGGCACTTTTAAGGCCTGTCAACACTGCACAATTGAACAGGTTTTGATCGCAATTCTCCCATCCACGCTGCATTCAAGTGAAACATGTTCAACTTTAACTCGTTAAGTCTTAAACCACAAAAAAAGGTCCAGGACAGATGGAATGCATTCCAAATCCAGCTGTCACATGATAGTTGTGTGCATGTGCGAGCTATAAGCAGTACAGATTAATATTGCTTCAAATGGTTCATATATCCCCCCTTTACTCTCATCCACCTGCTCCACAGAACATGTCTATATTGATGATGTTTTTACCTTGAAAACATTCTCAGCATTGACAAAACCAAAGCCAGCATTTGTGGACTGCAGATTATTCAATGCCTATGATGGAGAGAAGAGCAATGAAAGAGGGAGGAGTCACTGGGGGTGGCGGGTGGCCTCAATAACAACACCATAGTAATACGTCTTCCCATAATAAACAACATGCAAATCCTCCAACTAGCTCCACCTGTCACACACCCACACTTGTCTTACACTCCCCATCCCGACTGCCTCACACCTCTCTGCCCACATATATATCTGCCTCATTCTGCACACTCGCCTGCCTCACATTTCCAGTGCGTGAAATTACAACCAAAATCTGTTCGGACAATTTGTCTGAGTACAATCAATTTTGTTCTGCATTCTCAGACTTTGATATGCCATTAATCTTTTTCCACTTACAGTAGAGGTAAAAAAAACATGCCGGTGGCGTTTATTTTGAACGCGCGTAGACGCTTACCATTTCCAACCATTACTAACAAACGCAAATAAACGGTTATCGTTTACGAGAGTTTTGTGCAGCGACGCTGACTAAAGGTTAGCACTTCCGCGCAAAGGTCACCAAATCGCACGAGATTTGTGCCTCATGGCAAATTAATTTTTTTAGCTGCTGAGACTCGTCTTTGATTCGAGCTTTTGAAAGGATAGATCATTTTTGTTTTACAGTTCCTGTTATACCGACATAAGTTGTTTAAAAGATATCCTGAAGCCCACGGTGAAAAACAGTGAGTTGATTGTGATATAAAGACCTCTTTTCAGCTAGTAGCTGGTCCTTCACAGGTTTGTTAGTCATGCTTCTGACTATAGCATTTGCAAGCCTTTTTTTCTTACGTTGTTCCATAAGAAGGACTAGCAAAACTCAGCTAGCTTTTGTGTGCAAGCCTTTAGCTACATACCATGCTCTCAATGTATAAAAGTGTCGATATTTCAACTTTATCTTGACTAGGGGGTAGTTTGTATATCAGCATTCTCTAACTGCAGCTTTGAGTTTGTTTTTATGCGGGAGAGGAAAAATGTAGATGGTCATGTTATTTGAACATGCTGATTGGCAACAAATAAAATGTAGGTAGGATTTTGGTGATGGCCCCTAGTTTCCTTCCAAGATCTCCACCAACATTTCCAGCTGTGTAACCCACATTACACCAATTTGTTGACATGTTCTTATTTGGAGATGGGTAAAGTGGTTTTGCATCCAAAATGAATAATGTTATTGGACAATATGATTGTGTATTTCCTTCTATCTTTGGCATATGTATAATAGAATGTTCTTCGTTGGAGAAGAACCAGAGGGAGCTAACACACTGTGTGCCACTTCTGGAGAACAGGTTGGCTACGTAACTCCCCTAGTGCCTTAGCCTTCTCCAGTTTTTCAATGAAGTTGACACCCCATTTCTCCACCTGCCTTAGTGCCAGGCCCCCTCCTTTCAGACTGTTGATTTGAAGGTGGTCACTCAAAAGTTGGACATTACCTTTTTTTAAATAATTTTTATTTTTATTAATTATTTTTTAATATAGATTGTTATTAGTGTTAGTTACTTCATAGTAACACTATGTTGTAACATGTGATGGCCTAACAGGCTCAGCAATATCAAGATTGAATTATTTTGTAAAACAAAGACAACAATTATATAACCATACAATTGAACAGTTATTCAGGTAGAAAACAAAATAGAGCAGCAATTAGAAATAAATATATAAATATTTTTAAAAACATTAAAAAAAGAAGCTTCTGGTACTCATCTGGATAGGGCTAGGATTAGGTCCAGAACCTTCATTCTTCCCACCTGAAGTAGTGCAAGTCCCCTGAGCATCGGTGGTCTCAGCGAGAGCACAGCAGTTGCAGTCAGCATCTGTCTTCTACCTGAAGCACTTTCGTTCTATCTGCATTTATAGCAATAAAGGTGTGGAAACCTACGCTTGACCGTCAAAAGGTGCTTCAGATAGGAAACTGATTTCGACTGCACTGCTTCTTGATAGGTGACGCTCGACTGAAGTACGAAACAGGAGGCTTAGACTAGATTGTAATACCTCAGGTGGAAAGAGTGAAGGCTCTGGAATGAAGAAACTTGAGAGCGCTCGCTCGCAACTGAGGCTTATAGCGCACCGAGACAATTGCGAAGTTCAGCACCGCTACGCGGACGGTTTATCCCGTTTGCTACCGTTGGTTTCCGTTTGGACTGCTAGCGTTTACGGTGTGCATTTATTTGCATTTACGATTGGCGTTTTTTAACGTTGAACGCAACACAACCGGCATGTTTTTTTGGCGTGTACTGTACAAGTACCTCAATCTTCTAGTAAGGAGTGACAACACTACAATGAACAATGCAAGTGACAGATTGAGTCATTCATCATGTATCCGGTCATCAAGTAACAGCTTCTCCTCTTCCTCCTCCTTCTCTTGACCATGCACTCTACCAAAGATCGATAGCTGCACCAGGGGAAGAATCTTGCAGTGGAAGTTTGTCCACATTCAGAACCAGCAGGTCATTTAGGGTCTTGCTACCCGGTGAGGTTCTCTTGCTGCCCTTGATGAGCTTCAGCTGGGAAAAGGTTCGCTCAAGCTTGCCATTGGACACTGGAAGAGAGGAAAGAAGGCTGTCAAGATCAAAACATTTGACCACTCAGAAAAATTTGGTGCATGGAATGACCTCCACTAAACAGACTGATATAGTACAAGCCAAAAAAAAATTACGCACCGTTTGCGTTGGGCGTTTGAGTCACAGCGTTTCTGTACCGTTCGCCAAAAGTTTACCAAGTGTTCACTAAACGTTCGCCAACAAATGTTAGGCAGGGATCTTTAAGCATTGTAACATTGAATTTCACTTGCGCATGTCCAGCGATTGACGAAGGCGGGAGAAAGGCTAACAGTCTTTGCTCTAGCGGTTACTCTTTTCCAGCTTATCGGAATCAAGATGCCTTATTCTAGTGTAAGAAACAGAGAATTCTATTCTTTGGAATCTAGATGATTCTAAGCTGCAGATATCGTCTGTATTTTGAAGGAGGGCATGACAGTAACAAGACAGTTTTGTCGAGCACTGCGAGACTAGTGTCGCCTTACAGCCAGCGGGAGATCTTCGTTTTTTACAGCTGCTGTCCCGAAAGTCGTGGAGGAAAAGATGCAGGAAGATGCCGAGAAGACAGCGTACCAACTGCACATTCTCCTTCACAACAAAAGGAACCCAGTCTTGCTTTGCAGGACATTGCTTGTGTCGCAGTGTATACTGCCAACTGATAAGAGAAACCAACATGGTTTGTGTTGATTAACCGATTAAGCGCCATATGGCACCTAGAGCAATCGGACTCACCAAAAAAATAATGTATTTGAACTAAGCGCCTAATTCTTGGTGCTGCACATGTCCAAACGACTGCCGAATCATTCTAAATACGTCATTTACGCGTGCTTCTATATGTGCAGGCCGCGCGCCGCTTTTTGCTCATAACTTGGTTTTTCAAGATGGCGAAGATGCTTTATTTGGACGGAGTAACTTTTCTTCTTTTTGACGACGACTCTAGCGGCTCTCGCTCTCGCTCAGATTCTGGTGGGGAAGAAGGCCAGGAGATATATGCCTACCATGGATGTGCCCTGGATCACCTGGCTCTAAGTCAAGAGGCTCGGGTGAAAGGATTTCTCGATGGTAAGTTTGTTTCTACCTTAGCGCTGCATTGCCATTGTTTTCCACAATCTTCTGAGATAATTCGTAGCCAAACTGTAGCCTATTCTTGTGTTTTTGAGGATATAACATAGCAGTTGAGTTATAGCCATAAATACAGGTTGAGCTTTTTTATTACTTATCCATTTGAATTTGAATTTTCAAAAAAAACACGTTTGCCAAAGTCTCAGGAGATGAAGGTGATCCATTGTTACCATCTGCTTGTGGGAGCTCTGGACTTACTGGAGGTTGGTACAAGGAAATTTTGGAGAGGTAGTGTTATATATTCCCTTTCAGCCTCTGAAGAAGAGTGACCTTTTGAACCCTCCTTCCTTACCATCTACTGACCCTCCGTCCTTATCATCTGCTTCAGGGGACTCTTCTGGAATAAGTAAGTTATCAAAATTTATATTTAAATATTTGTTTGTATATATATTTATGTGTTACAGGAAATGTGAGGC
The DNA here is from genome assembly GCA_028752905.1 of Cladorhizidae sp. MBARI D1340-BT2. Taxonomy (NCBI): domain Eukaryota; kingdom Metazoa; phylum Porifera; class Demospongiae; order Poecilosclerida; family Cladorhizidae; species Cladorhizidae sp. MBARI D1340-BT2. Next base: position 46,234,023 of record JAQNBH010000009.1, on the reverse strand, counting down.
GTGGTGCTAGAGGACGTGGTGCTAGAGGACATGGTGCTAGAGGACGTGGTGAGAGAGGACGTGGTGCGAGAGGTTGCCGAGAAGTCCGCTCGAGAAGTAGAGGTTCAGGTAGCACTAGTAGTCCAACACCACAAGGTACTGATAATAGGCAGGCTCATTCCCAAGGGTGTAGTAGACAGGCCCACTCATCTAGCACCAGTTATAGGATAATACCAGTCGAAGGTCGCTGGGGAAGGAAAAAAAGAGACAACTCCTTTGGCTTTGTCCTATCGCTCAATTCCTGGCCCAAACTCTGCTTTGCTCGGTGTAACAAGTTCGTTACTAGGTGCTTTTTATCTTTTTTGTACTGTTGACAGAGACTAATATGTATGTTTCTAGGGTAGGGCTCCCCATAATTGGCATGATACATGTGAAGAAGAAATGAAGGCTTTTGTAGGACTTTTGATTGTTATGGGCATTTCAAAACTTCCCAGTTTAGACATGTACTGGTCTTGTGAGCATCCTGATTTGGCATGTAGTTTGGTGAATAGAGTAATGCCCCATTGGAGGTTTAGGCAGTTGATGCGTGTCAACTCCATTGCTAGCTCACAGGTAACATCTGGTATTATGATAAGCTGTATAGCTTTTAGATACTATTTTGCCCAAATTTGAAAGCGAGTATCATTTGCATCAGGAGCTTAGCATTGATGAAGCCATGATTCCCTATCAAGGGAGGCTTGGCTTCAAGCAATATATGAAGGATAAGCCTACGAAATGGGGCATAAAAGTATTTGTGCTTTCGGATGCAAGGAATGGTTATATTTATCGATTACAAATTTATACTGGGAAGAATGTGGAAACAGGAGACAGGTTTGTGTAGTCGGGTAGTGTTAGATTTGTTGGAGGGATTTGAGCACAAGAACTTTCAGGTATTTATGGATAATTTTTTTAATACAAGTCCTAATTTATTTCACACGCTGACTATTAGAGGAATTGGTGCATGTGGCACAGCTAGGCCTAATAGGAAAAACTTTCCTAAGGAGTTACTTACAAAGTCCAGTAGGAAGAATAGAGGAAAATATGATTACAGATCAAATGGTTCACTCCTGGCGTTAGTTTGGGTAGACAAGCGTGTAATTTACATGATCACTAATATGCATGCAGCTGTGGAGCAAGGACAACAACCAACTGTGAAACGTCGTCAGCTTGATGGTTCTCGACAGGATGTGTCATGCCCCCCCTGATTATCAGTCGTTCATGAGGGGTGTTGACAGAGCAGACCAAAGAATGGGCTACTACAATTTGGGTAGAAAATCAAAGAGGTGGTGGAAAAGGGTGTCTGCATATTTGCTAGAGGCTTGTTTTTTTGAATGCCTTTATCTTGTTTTCCTTTTCAAACACTTCTCTATATAGGAGGCAGGATAGTTATTTAGATCTTCGGATTAGCTTAGCAAAAACGTTGATTGGTTCCTATTCTTCTCGGCGGTGTGTAGGTCGACCTCGTACGTTGCCTAATCTCAGCTAGAGCGTCTCAATTTGCAACTAGGTCATTTCCCCCATTCTACTTCTAAGGGCCGCTGTTTGGTGTGCATAAAAAATGGTTTGAGGCATGAAAGCCGAAATGAGTGTGGTTACTGTAAGGTTCATTTGTGTATGGATCTGACCGTGATTGTTTCAAAAAGTATCATACCTTGGTGGAATATTAGTGTTGCATGTATTCTCTTACTTCTCGTGACCATGAAATGTAAGTTGTGTATGGTGTATGTGCGTGCCTCTTGGTAAAGTGTGGATGCTTGTGTCTAATAATGCATTTTTCTCTATTGTTGTGTCTTTGTGTTCTAGATGCCTGGGAAGTGTTGATAAAGCCTCGTCTTGCCCTTCTACACACACACACACACAACATGTATTACAATGCTACTCTCTCACTCTCCTTCATCAAATTACCCACCCACATTCTACCCACACACACATACTTTTTCTATTCAAATATTCGATTCATATATTGTTCTGTTCAAAATGTTTTGTCTTAGGATGTTTTAGGATTGTTATTGTCTTGATTCTGTGTCAAATTACATGAATACATGAATATGCCAAAATATATGGTATATAAATGTTGGTTCGATTTTGAAAAGCTAGCCAAATGCTGGTTATTTGGTCCTTTGGTTTCATTAAAAAAACAGGATGTGGAGCAATCACTGGGCTTGCATATGAACCAGGTTTCCTGTGCTGACTTCCTATAGGAAGCTGGAGGAAAAAATTAGTAATTAAATCGTTAATTATTTTACCGCGGGTTCTAGGAAAGTCGGCACTTAATCGGTTAAGGCATAACATCTATAAAGTGCCTTAACTATATATATTAAATCCAATGGCTTATTCTAATCGGCACATTGGCTCTAGCCAAAATGCCATCAAGACTAAGGCCTAGATTATCATTAGCCACTAGCAACCAACATAGCTTCGGTCTGACACAGCAAGCTTCTACACTAGCTTTAACTTTCACAGTGCTGAAAATGTATATTTTTTCAAAAAAGGTTGTTTTTTTTTGTCCCAAAAGTGTTGATAATGTGTCTGCAGGTTGAGTTTCAAGTTTCAGAGGAAGGGAATACTTCTATCAGAAGATATAGCCGCTTTTACACAGTACATATTGTTCATTTCATTTCACTTCACGTTCGAAAGGGGTTCTTCCCCAGTCTAACCGGTCTACAGGCGGGTGATCGGCGATGATCGCCTACCCCATATACACTTTTTATATATCAAAATGTAGCCAATTTTCACGCACAACCTTACCAGCCATTTGCGCAATGAATTGACCAGGGGGGGTGTACTGCGCAACTGGAAAGGCAAGCACGTTTTTTTTTTAGATCGCGGTTTTTTTTGAAGCGTCACTTACCAAGAATTGCTGGAAAGGCGCACACTGGAGAAGAGAAAGAAGAAATATTTTAAACAACGAATGCCAAGTAGTGAAGAAGAAGAAGAGTGAGAAGGACTAGAAGAACCCCCCGCTAGCGGCTGTTGTTGAGCCTGTTACAGTAGCCGCGTCAGGCAAGTTTAATGTTTATCTCCATACTAAAAAGTTACTTGCTGTTTCCGTCCTTTGTTAGTGAGTCTCTTGGATCCTGTAGGTGAGGGTATCGCCTTCTGTGAACCTTCACTCACCTTGCAATCAATTGAAAATGTCTGAAGAGAGGCCAGTTCCAGTGGTGACCCTGACTAGGAAGAAGTTGGCTCTCTTGGTTCGTTCAGCTTCTTTTGGGGTGTTGCTACTGGATCTACTGGCTCTACCTCTTCGGACTAGAGGGGTGTTGTGGGAGAACTAAGTAAGGGTAATGACTTAGAAAGCTTAGACAGATCATAGAAAGTAGTAATAAGTGTATTCAATGTGTAGCCAAGCTCCCTTACAACTGAAGAAATTTTTTCCCCATAGGGCAGGCATGGTGTCATATTTTTTACTTTTTGTTCAAATTGTGGTAAGACTAAATACATCTCAAACCCTGTATCTGTAGAAGCCCATTGTTTGAACAGCCAGTCAGTACTGGGTGCTCGCATTGCTGGAATTAGTTATTCTGGTCTGGATGACATCACTGCAGTCATGGATATGTTGCCTCCTCTTAGTTCCACCAGTTTTTTGGCTCTTTTTTAATATACTAAGACAATAGGGAGTAATGCAAATGCAGTAACACAAATTATTATGTTGGATGCCGCTCATAGGTTACATGATTTTTATGGGGTTGGGCATGAAGACATCATTGATGTTAGTGTTACTGTTGATGGCACATGGCATAGACAGGGCCACAAATCAAATTATGGTGTTGCTGTGATGTCTTGGGACACTGGAGAAGTTTTAGGTCTTATGTCTAAGTTCTGTCAAGCTTGCGCGCCAATACCTGAAGATGAGACAGAGGCAAGTTACAAAGAATGCATTGAGAGTCACAAGGTAAGTTGTGAAGCCAATTTTGAGGATGTTCTGGTTCCATGGAAGTTGTAGGAATACAAAAACTTTTTGGACATTCAGTGGATAGAAGGAAGCTTTTAGGTACACCCACATAATTAGTGATGGGATATAAATGGTTGTTGGATGTCAAGCCTTATGGTCCTAGTGTTGAAATAGAGAAGGTAGAAAGTATAAATCACGTTAGTAGGCATTTTTTTAAAGTATTTTGAGACATGCATTAAAAGGGGCTGTTGATGACGATGGCAAACGTGTAACTTTGGGTGGTGCTAGGGGGATTAGTCATGTGTCTATAATTAAAACGCAAATCTACTATGGGGGAGCAATTACAAATAACGAGGACAACCTAGACGGGATCATTCGCGATGTGGAAGCAATTTTTTTTTTAATCAACTGCAGAACATCCCCAACATGAGTATTGTCTTACAGGCATTTTGAGTTGAGTCTGCACTAAAAGTGAGGATCTTTTGCACAAGTGTTTAGGCATCTACACACAGAATCAAAATGAAAGTTATAATTCTGTAGTGTGAGTTGAGTGGATAAGACGGAGCATGTGAGTGCGACAAGTGTCAGGCTTGCCATCGATTTAGATGTGGTGAGCTTCATTGTTGGGAGGAAGGTTGGCATTGTTGGGAGCTTTGGTATGAATGTGTCTAAAAGATAGTCGAGCGAAGAACTATAATTATCCTCGTCTTCCATGACAGGCTTGAATTATTCCTCCAGCTCCTCCATGGCTGCCTGGTAACTACATTTCAAAATAATAAATCCCACCAGAATTTGATCTAAAGAATTTTCTTTCAAACTTACCAATAGCTGAAATCTTGTCTTTGTATATCACCCTCCCTTGACCTCACGGTAGTCTACCACTAGCCCCCTATAACATTGCTGCTTGGTACAGCCGATGCAGAACGAAAGTTCTGCCAGAAGATCAAACAATAGTCTGTATAATTATCATTACTGGATCCTGTGCTAGCTTTTAGTTGTTTTTTGTTTTGATTTCTTGAACGTTACTAAATAACACGAAAAACTAGTCTGAAGTAAAGGCTGGGTCACTACCACAGATAAGCGTTAGAGGCACAAGCAATTGGTAGTATTACACTTACTGCTTAGAGCGAAGGTAGCAGTAAGAGTTCTTCTATGAGCCATTCCCAGGACAAATCAAAAGTAGAAGCTGCGACAAAACCCAACAGTGATCAACAGTAGGCCGACTGACTTTACGCGCTCTATAGAACACGTGGTATAGGATACCGAATGTTGATTGCGTGTTTCGGGTAATTAAATATAACGGTTCGTGCGTTGCGTTTGCACCGTTGCTTGAGCGTTGCCTGTGCATTCCTTGAGCGTTTCTAATGAAACATTTCTGTTGAACGTAAACCCAACGCAATGGTACGTAAAGTTGTTTTTTTGTCTTGTACTGGTAGATAAGGAGATGAACTGAGCAGCATATTTCACCATGGATCTCGAACACATCAACTGTAACTCCTTCAAGAGGAACAGGGAAGTGCTCAACAAGCCTAGCTTTAATGAACATATGAGTGTCTGGTTTCCATATATTCAACCAGAAGCTTCTGCCGTCCTTTGATACCTAGCATGAAGATGATGTCACTAAAGAGCCACAGATCTGACCAGGCAAGCCTTGTACGTATGTGAGCTGTCACACATGTATAGCACAGGTTTTCAAAGTGGTTGTATGTGTGAACTTCTTCAGCACCTGACCTTGATAGACCTGTTCTCCACCTTTGTCAGTGATCATCTTCAATGAAGCAGCATAGGATGGCCACTGTCTAGAGGTTTTATATTGAGCTTGTTGGACTCCTTCACTGTTCTCAGTAGGTTATTGAGAGCCACAAGAATATCCAACTCATCGGCTTGCATACTCTTGGAGAAGATGGCAAGGTGTAAGAAGGTTAGTGAACAATGCACAGCCAAGAGGATACTGTGAATCTGTCTATTTCCCCAGTACTCTTCGAATTTTGCACAATCAGCTGGTGGTATCACTGAAAAATCCTCTGAAAGGGTGGCTGCATAGGCACCATATTTGGACAGAACCTGTTTTATGGGACTCCGTTCGTGAATTATCCATCGAATTCCACGTGCTTATTGGCCTTACTCCCTGACCCTCATCATTCAGGTGGAATGCCTCTTTCAGGTCGTTGACAATGCCCTCCAGTTCCCTACACTTCTTAGGAGATTTCTCATAGAGGTAGTAGAGCCAAAGGAACATTTCCTCAGGTAAATCAAAGGCAGAGGAAGTACATCTTTGATTACTAGTTCGAGCCTGTGTCAGACACCACATCCAGTAGATCCATTCTAGTTCCCTCTCTACCAGTCCTTTCAGACCAACACCACCAACATTCGCTGCTGCTCCATCAATGGCCACCAGCTTACTACTCTTTAGTCACTGACTGGATGCTAAGACACTGCAGTCTGTTCTGAAGTGATTGAAACAGTCCTTCTGCAAGGACATGTGCATACACAGGAGCTCATCCTTGTGTGCATCTTCTCATCAGCACGGTTTGGTCACACCCAAGTCAACATTGCTCTGGTCAGTACAGCCATCTATCAGTAGGGAGAAAAAATTCGCTTCATGGCAGAGAGCAAATCCTGCTTCTCAGTTCAGCAGGAGGTAAGAGCTGCCAAGGTTTACTCCATGCCCTCAAGGTCAGGGATCCTGGGGGACTTCCGAAAGGCTAGCTGCTCAGTGAGTGGCCACGAAATAGGCAATATCGAACTTTACCTTCAGCCTTCTCCGTCCATCCCCCGGCAGGGAAGTAAGCAACTGCGCAATTGGAGCATACAAAGCAATGCTCACACCTTGTGCTTTGGCTTTCTCTCTCTTGAGGAGGTTCATGGCATGCACATGTTGGTAGGACTTGGCATGGTCAGCAATGTTACTAGTTCGTCTTCTACACGTATCCATTTGTCGCTGAAGTTCCTCCTTCCTGTGATCCTGTCTCTAAACTTTGTGCACACTGACACTCGAGTTTCATCACAAACTTTCACACTTACCTCAACTCTGTCTCACAGTCAAGCCATGTCCACATCTGACATGTGAGGTCGTACTACTTGGTCACCCATTTCTGGTACGTGTCATGCTTCACCTCCCTTCGCTTGGCAGGTTCTTCAGCTGATGATGAGCCACTTCTCTTCATGCTGGCAAAACCATCTGTGAAAGACTCCACTTAAAATGTATGCAGAAGAAAACCCGCAGAGCAGAAATATTGACCTCCTTACACACAAAACTCAGACTAGCAGGAAAGAACACAACACCTAAAACCACAACACAGCCGGCAAATAATTGGCACTAATGACCACAAGAACACATGGGCAGCATAAAACAAGTGGCAACATAAAAAGTGATAAGCTTGCAGAATAGCACCGTGCTTGTGCGCATGCACACAGTCTAAAGCATTTGTTAGTGTTGCTTGGATATTTTGACACAGCAAATCAATTTTTTCCAGACAAATACATGCAGGGTTTCATCCAGGAATTTTCAACTGAGGGAGGGATGGTTCAACAAGAATCGTGTGCAGATAGATTAGTCTGTGCTACTGTGCAGCCACCCACATTACACAATTGGGGGGAGGGGGATTATGCCAGTACTGACTTGATTGGATGATGTTAAAGGGTCTGACCACATGGTTATATTATAAAATTTATGGTCCTGATTCATATACCAATATGTAGCCCATTCAATATGCTCTCTAATGGTATTCTTTTTTCCCCTTCCATGCATGTTGAAGGTAATTTGTAATTAATAATTCACTATAACAATGACCCTTCATTGTGGTGAACTGAGTTAACAATAACTGTTGTTACTGTACACTTATTGTGTAACGAACCTTTTCTATATATAAATGCAACTAGTTACAATAATGCTGCACTACTAGTCCTTGATTCCCAGGCTAGTGGAATAGTGTTAAGGGGGGAGTCGACCATTTTGTAGGGTTTTTTTTAAACGTGTCATAACTATTGAATGCTTAGTAGATCTCACCCCCCCCCCCCCCCCTCCCTGGATGAAACCCTGACATGAGATGTTCGGAAAATGTCTGATGTCGTCTGTAATTTCCCGCACTGCATCTCCCCACCCACTCCTGCCTCATATTTCCCTCCACTTCTGCCTCATATCTCCACACTCACCTGCCTCACACCTCACTATATTCACCTGCCTCACACCCAACACTCACATCTCTCCCTACACTCACTTGCTCACATCTCTCCCCACATCACTTACCTGCCTCACATCTCATACTCATCTGCCTCACATCTCACCCACACACATCTCCCCACATTCCCCTGCCTCACTGCCCCCTCCCCCCCAACACTCACCTGTCTCATATCTCCCTGAGCTGTGAAGACAATTGCTTCTAAGCCATCATCACTGCAGACCACCTAGACCACAACATCCACAAGAATGCAAACAAACAAACAAACAAAGGCTCACATTTTCTCATTTGCCATGAAAAAAACTCGCACATTTTCCTTGTCACAGACTTCTTGAACTCTCGCCAAGATTTGAGAATCAGAGAGTTTAGAATATCGCAGGACTGCACATCTGGATTGTATTGGCCCTGCATGTGGCAGTAGAACAACAATAACAACAACAACAGGTGCATCACGTGGCAGAAGATTAGCAACAACAACAACAGGTGCATCATGTGGCAGCAGAGTAACAACACCAACAACAGGTGCATCACATGGCAGCAGAGTAACAACAACAACAACAGGTGCATCACGTGGCAGCAGATTAGCAACAACAACAACAGGTGCATCACGTGGCAGCAGAGTAACAACAACAACAACAGGTGCATCATGTGGCAGCAGAGTAACAACAACAACAGGTGCATCATGCGGCAGCAGAGTAACAACAACAACAGGTGCATCACGTGGCAGCAGATTAGCAACAACAACAACAGGTGCATCACGTGGCAGCAGAGTAACAACAACAACAGGTGCATCACATGGCAGCAGAGTAACAACAACAACAACAGGTGCATCACGTGGAGACAGAGTAACAACACCAACAGGTGCATCATGTGGCAGCAGAGTAACAACAACAGATGCATCACGTGGCAGCAGATTAGCAACAACAACAACAACAGGTGCATCACGTGGCAGCAGATTAGCAACAACAACAGGTGCATCACGTGGCAGCAGAGTAACAGCAACAACAACAGATGCATCACGTGGAGACAGAGTAACAACAACAACAGATGGGTCTTCCATACCGTCAACAACTGACCAATGATTTTGTCAGAAGCATTGCAGGCGAGTGCAAACCTCGTAGTCTTGGAGTAGATTTCCATAGTCCTACGGAGTGCTTGCTGAGCACCATCTGTCATGCTACACACTCACACACACCATTAGATAAACTTCAGCCACACACATTCCTTCTACCACATCCCCACACCCCTCCCCCCTTGCTGCTAACCAGTGTACATATGTGGGTATATATGAGTACGTATGTACATGTATGTGTGTGAGTATTGTGAGTTGTGGGTGTATGTTTCTTACTGTTTAAAAGGGAAAATCCCGCTCAAGAAGAACATGAGGCTACTCTCTCAAGGAGAACATGAGGCTACTCTCTCAAGGAGAACACGAGACTACTCTCTCAAGGAGAACATGAGGCTACTCCTCAAGGAGAACATGAGGCTACTCCTCAAGGAGAACATGATGCTACTCCTCAAGGAGAACATGAGACTACTCTCTCAAGGAGAACACGAGACTACTCTCTCAAGGAGAACATGAGGCTACTCCACAAGGAGAACATGAGGCTACTCCTCAAGGAGAACATGAGACTACTCTCTCAAGGAGAACATGAGACTACTCTCAAGGAGAACATGAGGCTACTCCTCAAGGAGAACATGAGACTACTCTCTCAAGGAGAACATGAGACTACTCTCAAGGAGAACATGAGGCTACTCTCTCAAGGAAACATGAGGCTACTCTCTCAGGAGAACACGAGACTACTCTCTCAAGGAGAACATGAGACTACTCTCTCAAGGAGAACATGAGGCACATGAGGCTACTCCTCAAGGAGAACATGACGCTACTCCTCAAGGAGAACATGAGACTACTCTCTCAAGGAGAACATGAGGCACATGAGGCTACTCCTCAAGGAGAACATGAGGCTACTCCTCAAGGAGAACATGAGACTACTCTCTCAAGGAGAACATGAGGCTACTCCTAAAGGAGAACATAAGACTACTCTTCAAGGAGAACATGAGGCTACTCTATGAAGGAAGGAGTGAGGCAGCTTAGAGGTGAGTACTCTGTACTCAAGGAGAATGAGGCTACTATTAGGAACGACAGTGCCAATGCTGGAGGCACAGCATACTACTAACAGTGTATGGCCACTCTCCTACATCAATTAACCCAGTGAGCACACACACACACACATCAGCAATATCTCACAGCCATTGTGTACCTATCGGCTTCATCAAGGATGATGATCTTGTGCCTGCCCAGTGGTAGAGTAACCTTCTGGTTAGCAAACATCTTGATCTGATTGCGGACCACGTCTATGCCCCGATCATTGGACGCATTCAGCTCCAAAACTGCAGCTTTGAAGGATTTCCCTAACATAGCTCTGGCGAGACACAGGATGCTGGTTGTCTTCCCTGTACCAGGGGGTCCCTTAAAGAACAAGATTGCATGAAGACAAAAGATTTCATGAAGACAACTAGCTGGGAATACTGTAGCTACCGTTGCAAACATTGGCTATGCAGTGAAGATAACAATATAGTAATCTATTGTGTCATGCTGGTATACCTCATAGTGCAAGTCAATAGTAATCTACTGTGCCATGCTGGTACACTAGGTAGTGCATAAAACTATTGTGCCATGCAGATCATCTTGGCAGTGCATATCAGAGTGTGCAACCAACTTATGTTGACTTGATCAACATTTTAAAATGGCAGAGCCACAAAGCACACAAAAAACCATGCTTATCCTCTTTTTGAGCTTCCTAACTGTCTCCTTGGCCATTCATAGCTCAAAGAACACTTCCACGATGTTCGAATCTTTCACTAAGGTAGAACTGGTAGCGACTTGCCCACGGCTAATTGTTTTCCTGACACCTATCACCAGGAAAAATTATAGTGATAATGTTTTCTTGTCAATTATTAACGTTCCAAACCATTAGAATGAAACTACTGTATAACCCGTCTAGTACATACTAGCCAACTTGACTCAAGTAGCTTCTTGAGACACAAGCTAAACATGCCCCCTTATCCGACATTTATACAATATAACCGTCTTAACAATCAACTTGAAATTTACTCTCTCGACGTTTCGACTACCTGCTCCAGCCTTCATCAGGAATTGGTGAAGGTTAGAGCATCTAGTCGAAATGTCGAGAAAGTTAATTTCAAGTTGATTAGGTTATGGTCATTGTAATTTCGTTATGTCAACTGAAAATTATTATTGAGATGGCAGGCCTACTTTGTCTATGCACATACACACTATCTTGTGGCCTACTTTGTCTATGCACATACACACTATCTTGTGGACTACTTTGTCTATGCACATACACACTATCTTGTGGACTACTTTGTCTATGCACATACACACTATCTTGTGGACTACTTTGTCTATGCCACTATCTTGTGGCCTACTTTGTCTATGCACATACACACTATCTTGTGGCCTACTTTGTCTATGCATATACACACTATCTTGTGGCCTACTTTGTCTATGCATATACACACTATCTTGTGGCCTACTTTGTCTATGCACATACACACTATCTTGTGGCCTACTTTGTCTATGCACATGCACACTATCTTGTGGCCTACTTTGTCTATGCACATACACACTATCTTGTGGACTACTTTGTCTATGCACATGCACACTATCTTGTGGCCTTCTTTGTATGTGCACATACACACACTATCTTGTGGCCTACTTTGTATGTGCACATACACACTATCTTGTGGACTACTTTGTCTATGCACATACACACTATCTTGTGGCCTACTTTGTCTATGCACATACACACTATCTTGTGGCCTACTTTGTCTATGCACATACACACTATCTTGTGGCCTACTTTGTCTATGCACATACACACTATCTTGTGGCCTACTTTGTCTATGCACATACACACTATCTTGTGGCCTACTTTGTGTATGCACATACACACTATCTTGTGGCCTACTTTGTCTATGCACATACACACTATCTTGTGGCCTATTTTGTCTATGCACATACACACTATCTTGTGGCCTACTTTGTCTATGCACATACACACTATCTTGTGGCCTACTTTGTCTATGCACATGCACACTATCTTGTGGCCTTCTTTGTATGTGCACATACACACTATCTTGTGGCCTACTTTGTATGTGCACATACACACTATCTTGTGGCCTTCTTTGTATGTGCACATACACACTATCTTGTGGCCTACTTTGTATGTGCACATACACACTATCTTGTGGCCTACTTTGTATGTGCACATACACACTATCTTGTGGCCTACTTTGTATGTGCACATGCACACTATCTTGTGGCCTACTTTGTCTATGCACATACACACTATCTTGTGGCCTACTTTGTATGTGCACATACACACTATCTTGTGGCCTACTTTGTATGTGCACATACACACTATCTTGTGGCCTACTTTGTATGTGCACATGCACACTATCTTGTGGCCTACTTTGTATGTGCACATGCACACTATCTTGTGGCCTACTTTGTCTATGCACATACACACTATCTTGTGGCCTACTTTGTCTATGCACATACACACTATCTTGTGGCCTACTTTGTCTATGCCACTATCTTGTGGCCTACTTTGTCTATGCACATACTCACTATATTGTGGCCTACTTTGTCTATGACATACATACAAGACACTATCTTGTTTTACTAGAACTCCAGGAATGAGAACAAGTCCAGAATCAACTCAAGGCAACGCCTCTCCCACCTCAGGGATTTGTCCTGGAGCTAATGAGTGTTCCACTTTAATTAATCCTAGAATAGCCGCAGATAGAGCAGTGAAGTGCAATTCCACTGGAGCCATTAACTCCAGTACATTCTGTGGGTCTCGTGAATTTCTTGCACGTGTAAACTTTTACAAAGTTGATGGAACATCTAGAAAGTATACGTAAAGCTTTTAGCACAGTTATGATAACTGTCATCATAACTGTCTGAGTGTGCATCAAGTGTGGGTGCATCAAGTGGGGAGGTCTGGAGGTCATCAAGTCGGGAGGTGCGGTTGTGCATCAAGTGGAGAGGTGTGGTTTCAAGAACTGAGTAAGAATGTCAACAAACTGAAGGTGACATCAGGTGGTTCAAAGGTCATCACACGGGGTAAATCCCGACTGGAAGTAAAGAAGTCCCTAGCTCCATAATGTGCACTTTTATATTGCTTATATTGCGATAATATTTCAATCCTATTTGCAGGTGATGTCTGAGACATCCCAGATCTGACCTACCTGTCAAATACACAACACAACACATACCAAGGCTGGTATAATACTGCATGTGATAGATGAATTATGCTAAGAAACCATGTTCAGAGCAGAAATCTTGACCCGGGCCAAGTTGGCCATTTCTAGACCTTAACCCTATGCTTCAGTAATAAAATTTTGAGTCCCGTTTTTATAGGCATGGTTGCTGGCTACTGCTATACTCAATGGTTAAACTTTTTATATCATCTGAATCAGCAAAGATAGCAGAATCACCTTATGCATTGCAATTTGAATTATTTTTTTAAAAATAATTACTAGAGCACAATATTTTATGTTTTTCAAACTTTTTAATATTTATCTCAAGAACAACTAGCCTCACATGCATCATTCTGATACCATCATAACCAGCATTGAATTAGCTTTCAAATGATATGAAATTTAGTTGTAAAGAGAAAAAAATATTGAAAAAATATTGAATTGCTAGCTGTACTTTTCAGCCATTTTTTTACTACGGCTTGGCACAAAAAATTACAATCTGTTAGGTTCTATGATGCAATCAATGCATTAGGTGATGCAATCAATGCATTAGGTAATGCATAAACAAAAAGAAAGCAATGCTAGAAACAAGAAAAGTGAAGCAGGTATGAAGCAGGTAGGTCGATAAATATTATTGAAATATGGTTATTTAAAGTGCGATTTTTCAATGGTGACTGAAGTAGAGGGTTAAACACTTGGAAAGATGTTATAAACAACAACAACACATTGCATTGGCTAATAGTAATCTGCATACATGCAGAGTAATACCAGCCTTGGAAATTCATACATTTGGTGCTCGTTCTAAAGGTAAAAGAGTCACAAAGTGGTGTGGTAACAGAGACTACTTTGGTGTGTATTTGACAGGAAGGTCAGATCTGCGGTGGTGGACATCACCTGCAAATGGGATTGCAATGATCTCGATATAGAAGTGCACATTATTGAGTTAGACACTTCATTTCTTCCAGTCGGGACTTTTCCAGAGTGATGACCTTTGAACCACATCCTGGCTATGCTTCATGTTCTAACTATACTCCAGTTACATACACAACACGCATGTACACATACTCTATGGAAGGACCAAGTTATGTAGTTACATACATAACACACATACACATACACTTTAAGGACCAAGTTATGTAGTTATATACATACCACACAGGTACACATACTCTATGGAAGTACCAAGTGAATAGTGGAACACTCATGACTTTTAACAACCATGACTTAACAACCAATTTCTAAAAGGTAATGGTATCACTGTTGCTATGTATATATATATGGCATGAAATCTCACCGCTATTAAAAGATTCGGCACATTTCCTTCCCTGGAGAAAACCTATAACAAGCCAACAACAAAGCTTGAGAATTATGTCCAGGACAAGATATCAATTATTTGTACCTTCAGTCTACTAATAGTTTCTTCATTGCCCACCACTTCAGCCAAACTGGTGGGGCGGTATTTTTCTATCCTGGTAAGGAGAGTGGGAACTCATTTTGGAAAGAGTTGATAGCATGACTATACACACAGCACGACTATATACATCCTAACCAGGGCGTGGCATGAGAGCTCTTTCGCCTTTCAGAAGAGTTGTGGGGTGTAAACACAACTTCTTCAACCTCAGCCATCCCGCTTACTCGCTGAGCATGCGCAGTAAACAGCTCTTGCTCTCTAAAAAGGATGTCCAGTACGTTGCGAGTAGTGCACTGAGTTGAAAGTCAAGACTATGTTGACGTTTGAGGCGCACGGTCGGCGCTGGTTGGTACAGCTGGTGCTCCTAACTTTAATAGGCTACACTTCCTCGCAAGCAGGTAAGAATAGTCTACGTATTCTCTCTGTTTAAGTTACCTGGGAGGTAGGAAACTGTGGTCTACCCAGGAAGGAGGTTCCTGGGATCCCTACTTTTTTCTTTTCTTTTTACAGTCATTATGAAAATTAATATGTGACTGGTAAACTTGTAATTACTCTTCTTTTGTACTCCAATGCTGAGCCCTTTGACCATGCACCCCAGTGCAATACAAAAATATATAATGCCAGTAAATGAGGTAAGACCATTTCTACTGTAATAAACACTAGGACATTCATATCTGATAAACATTAAGTTAAAGTTCTATGTTAAATGAGTTGTACGGAGGCCATAACTCAGTCCTTTCCTCCTCTGCCAACACCTCCGCCAACACTTCACTACGCACTGCAAAATGCACCCACACATCTCCACCATCACCTGATTACTCACACCCTCCACCTCCTTCCCAAGCAACAATGCCACCTTCCCCTCAGTGCCCACCATCTCAAACTCCTCCGACCATATTCCAGTTCCCTCAGCTCATTCATTACCTTTCTGCTCCATCACCTTTTGCCAACCTATATCACTTCAAACCACTCGTACTCCCAATATCCTCCTCCCAATCACATACATTTCTCTTCTTCATCTTCACCTTCCATTGCCTAGCTCAGCATTCAGATTGTATTTCCTCCTCAACAGTATACATTCTTCCCACCATCCTATCCCTCCATCCATTCTTAGCACAATTTTTATCCTCCACCTGTGCAAGCCTCCTGCCATAGAGAACTTTCTTCTCTTCTCTCCTCTCGTGCCCCTCCATCCCAAGTCCCCCAGCACTGCCACTTCCCACCACAGTGTTGCTATCCCCTAATAGGTTTCTTCCTATCTCAACTGAGCTGACTCTAATTTCCTACAAGCAGTCTATCCTCCTGTCAGCCACACTTCAGCAGCATGTTCCAGACTTGGCATAGCCACGGCTCCCATACCATCCTATCTCTATCCACTTCTGTTTCACCATTCACTTGACTCATCCACACTCACTGCCTTTCCAATCCATTGCTCTGCTCTAACCTTCAATTTCTCCAAGTGTACATTCCCTCTCAGTTTCTTGTCAAACCACACCCACCCTGGTATCTGAACGCTTCCACTACTTCCAGCTCCTCTCCATCAATATTCCACTTCACACTATTCCTCCCTTTCCCAATGACATTACCTTACTCATCTTCTCATTAAACTTCAACTTCCATCTTATGACATAATGTAAAGTGAGTCAGAATCCACAAGTACTAGCTCTAAATGGTGCATTCCATAGCTTGCATGGTTACAGTATTGGACTCCACCTTCCCTTTGAATCTGCTATGTCGGTCCCTGCTACCTCATAGACACAGGCCTAGGGCAAGGCTAGTTATAAAGCAGTGGCAGGCAAGTGTATTAGCACCTCATAGAGACATAGGCCTAGCTTTCTCTAGGGCAAGGCTAGTTATAAAGCAGTGGCAGGCAATGTATTAGTACCTCATAGAGACATAGGCCTAGCTTTCTCTAGGGCAAGGCTAGCTATAAAGCAGTGGCAGGTAAGTGTATTAGCACCTCATAGAGACATAGGCCTAGCTTTCTCTAGGGCAAGGCTAGTTATAAAGCAGTGGCAGGCAATGTATTAGTACCTCATAGAGACATAGGCCTAGCTTTCTATAGGGCAAGGCTAGCTATAAAGCAGTGGCAAGTGTATTAGCACCTCATGGAGACATAGGCCTAGCTTTCAGGCTAGCTATAAAGCAGTGGCAGGTAAGTGTATTAGTACCTCATAGAGACATAGGCCTAGCTTTCTCTAGGGCAAGGCTAGCTATAAAGCAGTGGCAGGCAAGTGCATTAGTACCTCATAGAGACATAGGCCTAGCTTTCTCTAGGGCAAGGCTAGCTACGTATAAAGCAGTGGCAGGCAATGTATTAGCAAATAATTGAAGAAGACCTACTCTGATGAGGCTTCAATACAGCCAACTCATAAATGGTATAGTGAACTGATTGCGGGTGCTGCATTAGGCCTATACACACAGCACAAGTGATAAACACGTGAACATGTTCCGACCGTACACACAGCAATGCATTTCGAATGCATTCACCACAAATATGTCCAGAATGCACTTAGTCCTGAGCCATTTCAATGATAGGTGGTGATTTGGCTGAGTGAGTTCAGGTAAGGTTCACATGGCTCTATCATTGGGTATTGGGATCTGAGAACACGCAATTTCCATTGTTGCTTTTTGAAACGACAGTTTTCTGAAGGTTAGTAGAAACTGGAAGCCTGTGTCTAGCTAGCTAGCTAGAGCTACTTGGCTTAGTAAAAATAAAAAAATTAAAGGATTTAGCCTAGCTACTGCTCAGTGTGCACGATAATTTTAGTTAGCTCTGGCTGCTAGCTACTTGCTAGTCTCACGAGCCAACCACTCTCCTGAACCCTACTAGCTCCTGAGGCTATATATGGGCATGTAATAGTGGGGACAAACTTGTGTAGCATATGCAGCTGCAGCTATTGTGGATAAATATCTTGAGAAGCCATCAAGAATAATTTATATGAACATTTTCAGCTGACATGATATGTTCTGTTGATGTTTCATCTTGCTATGAGTTGTGCACCAGGAGAATGCAGCATATTATTATTTGTCTTGGCGCTGGCATGGTTGATCTGAGTTGTGCACCAGGAGAATGCAGCATATTATTATTATTTGTCTTGGCACTGGCATGGTTGATCTGAGTTGTGCACCAGGAGAATGCAGCATATTATTATTATTTGTGTTGCCATTGGCATGGTTGATCTGAGTTGTGCACCAGGAGAATGCAGCATATTATTATTATTTGTGTTGCCATTGGCATGGTTGATCTGAGTTGTGCACCAGGAGAATGCAGCATATTATTATTATTTGTCTTGGCACTGGCATGGTTGATCTGAGTTGTGCACCAGGAGAATGCAGCATATTATTATTATTTGTCTTGGCGCTGGCATGGTTGATCTGAGTTGTGCACCAGGAGAATGCAGCATACTATTATTTGTGTTGGCACTGGCATGGTTGATCTGAGTTGTGCACCAGGAGAATGCAGCATACTATTATTTGTGTTGGCACTGGCATGGTTGATCTGAGTTGTGCACCAGGAGAATGCAGCATATTATTATTTGTGTTGGCACTGGCATGGTTGATCTGAGTTGTGCACCAGGAGAATACAGCATATTATTATTTGTGTTGGTGCTGGCATGGTTGATCTGAGTTGTGCACCAGGAGAATACAGCATATTATTATTTGTCTTGGCGCTGGCATGGTTGATCTGAGTTGTGCACCAGGAGAATGCAGCATATTATTATTTGTGCTGCCATTGGCATGGTTGATCTGAGTTGTGCACCAGGAGAATGCAGCATATTATTATTTGTGTTGGCGCTGGCATGGTTGATCTGAGTTGTGCACCAGGAGAATGCAGCATATTATTATTTGTGTTGGTGCTGGCATGGTTGATCTGAGTTGTGCACCAGGAGAATGCAGCATATTATTATTTGTGTTGGCGCTGGCATGGTTGATCTGAGTTGTGCACCAGGAGAATGCAGCATATTATTATTTGTCTTGGCGCTGGCATGGTTGATCTGAGTTGTGCACCAGGAGAATGCAGTATATTATTATTTGTGTTGGCGCTGGCATGGTTGATCTGAGTTGTGCACCAGGAGAATGCAGCATATTATTATTTGTCTTGGCGCTGGCATGGTTGATCTGAGTTGTGCACCAGGAGAATGCAGCATATTATTATTTGTGCTGCCATTGGCATGGTTGATCTGAGTTGTGCACCAGGAGAATGCAGCATATTATTATTTGTCTTGGCACTGGCATGGTTGATCTGAGTTGTGCACCAGGAGAATGCAGCATACTATTATTTGTCTTGGCACTGGCATGGTTGATCTGAGTTGTGCACCAGGAGAATGCAGCATATTATTATTTGTCTTGGCGCTGGCATGGTTGATCTGAGTTGTGCACCAGGAGAATGCAGCATATTATTATTTGTCTTGGCGCTGGCATGGTTGATCTGAGTTGTGCACCAGGAGAATGCAGCATATTATTATTTGTCTTGGCGCTGGCATGGTTGATCTGAGTTGTGCACCAGGAGAATGCAGCATATTATTATTTGTCTTGGCACTGGCATGGTTGATCTGAGTTGTGCACCAGGAGAATGCAGTATATTATTATTATTTGTCTTGGCACTGGCATGGTTGATCTGAGTTGTGCACCAGGAGAATGCAGTATATTATTATTATTTGTCTTGGCACTGGCATGGTTGATCTGAGTTGTGCACCAGGAGGATGCAGCATATTATTATTTGTCTTGGCGCTGGCATGGTTGATCTGAGTTGTGCACCAGGAGAATGCAGCATATTATTATTTGTCTTGGCGCTGGCATGGTTGATCTGAGTTGTGCACCAGGAGAATGCAGCATATTATTACTGGCATGGTTGATCGGAGTTGTGCACCAGCATATTATTACTGGCATGGTTGATCTGAGTTGTGCACCAGCATATTATTACTGGCATGGTTGATCTGAGTTGTGCACCAGGAGAAACCAGGAGAATGCAGCATATTATTACTGGCATGGTTGATCTGAGTTGTGCACCAGCATATTATTACTGGCATGGTTGATCTGAGTTGTGCACCAGGAGAATGCAGCATATTATTATTTGTGTTGGCGCTGGCATGATTGATCTGCCATTTGCAGTGGGACTATCAGGGATGCATTTGGTGTCGGCATATTTCCATGGGAACCTGTCATGTTCTTCTAGGACCAAGCCTTTGGCTTGCCAACATCCAAGCCGCTTCTCATTTGGCAGTATGGACACAATTTATGTAGAAACAGCTAGGATCTAGGTAATTTTCTGTTCAGGCCTGTAATCTCATGCAACCAGACCCTTCATCAATGGCTACAATCAGAAAGTGGTCTGGGAACTGGAGACAGTTTTTCTCTGGCTTCACCTTGGATGTTGGTGAAGATAATCAGATTGCAATTTACCAAAATAGGGAAAATTGCTACCTGTAGAGTAACCTATCAGCCCATCAGCCTGTGCGGTTAGCACAAAGATTTTAGCCCAGATCAAGCCTACCTGAGGTACCCTGATCTAAGATCAAACTAGATTCAGTTTTACATTTTCTTGGGCTGTGGACATACTTGTGAGCATTCCGGCTGAAGTGTTATTGGAGTGGTTGAAGCATTGTTGATGAGATGTTGCTGTTGAAGAAGAAGGTGAGCAATGGGCGAGTGATAATGTGTACCAGTTGGTGTGCAGTCTTTCCTAGCAGATAATGAAACTGTTGAACCTTTCTACCAGGAGAGTTTGTTGGCTATAGTCGTCCCGTCTGTGAAGAGAGTCAAACGTATGGCCTTCATACAGAGTGTAATTTATTGGAGTCCATCTGGTGATGTTGAGTTCTATTTGCAAGAAACTTGTCTTGCAGGCAGGAATGGCCAACCAGGTGTATAAAGTGTGGACCAGGTGTATGAAGTGTCTGCAGGCAGGGATGGTGACCAGGTGTATGAAGTGTCTGCAGGCAGGGATGGCAGACCAGGTGTATGAAGTGTCTGCAGGCAGGGATGGTGACCAGGTATATGAAGTGTCTGCAGGCAGAGATGGCAGACCAGGTGTATGAAGTATCTGCAGGCAGGGATGGTGACCAGGTGTATGAAAGTATCTGCAGGCAGGGATGGCAGACCAGGTATATGAAGTGTCTGCAGGCAGGGATGGTGACCAGGTATATGAAGTGTCTGCAGGCAGGGATGGTGACCAGGTATATGAAGTGTCTGCAGGCAGGGATGGTGACCAGGTACATGTATATGAAGTGTCTGCAGGCAGGGATGGCAGACCAGGTGTATGAAGTGTCTGCAGGCAGGGATGGTGACCAGGTATATGAAGTGTCTGCAGGCAGAGATGGCAGACCAGGTGTATGAAGGGGGAGTGTCTGCAGGCAGAGATGGCAGACCAGGTGTATGAAGTGTCTGCAGGCAGGGATGGTGACCAGGTATATGAAGTGTGTGCAGGCAGGGATGGCAGACCAGGTGTATGAAGTGTCTGCAGGCAGGGATGGCAGACCAGGTGTATGAAGTGTCTGCAGGCAGGGATGGCAGACCAGGTACATGAAGTGTCTGCAGGCAGGGATGGCAGACCAGGTGTATGAAGTATCTGCAGGCAGGGATGGTGACCAGGTATATGAAGTATCTGCAGGCAGGGATGGCAGACCAGGTGTATGAAGTGTCTGCAGGCAGGGATGGCAGACCAGGTGTATGAAGTGTCTGCAGGCAGGGATGGCAGACCAGATGGATGAAGTGTGTGCAGGCAGGAATGGCAGACCAGGTGTATGAAGTATATGCAGGCAGGGATGGTGACCAGGTGTATGAAGTATCTGCAGGCAGAGATGGCAGACCAGGTGTATGAAGTGTGTGCAGGCAGGGATGGCAGACCAGGTGTATGAAGTATCTGCAGGCAGGGATGGTGGACCAGGTGTATGAGGTGTCTGCAGGCAGGGATGGCAGACCAGGTCTATGAACTGTCTTGAGTGTTGCATGTGCTCGCATTGGTGAAGGAGTGAGGAAGAATGCTAGAGGAAATAACTTGTATGAAAGTATTCCCGTCAAATTGCATGTGTCCACCATGTTGTGATGTGTGTGAAGCAAAGGCAGGGTGCTTAGTGTTAATTATTACCAAACTTAACTCATGTTTCAATATTGAAGATTGTGTGCAAGGAAGTGTATAAAGGCCTATCTACTCAGCACTTAAACCAATGCACATTAATGGGCATTAGATCAGAGGAAAATGCTGATGTGCATTCATCGTGTCCACACTAGCCAAAATAAACTGTACAAAGCAACGATAGTCAGCCTACCAAAGTCAGTCAAAATCATATACTGTAGCTGTAGTTGAGATGGAGTTTGTTTTTGCGTCCTTTTCTTGCTGATAGCCACCTACAGATGCACAGGGAAAAATTTCTGCAGAGAAGAAAGGAGAGAGCCGAGGGAAAGGTAGAACTAACGAAGGTTGTGGCTGCATGAACTTCAGAAGTCCAGATGCAGGGCATATAAACATAGCAACAGTTCTCTAGCTATGTAGTTGACTACTCTAGCTAGCCAGTTTGTATGTAGTTGACTACTCTAGCTAGCCAGTTTGGATGTAGTTGACTACTCTAGCTAGCTAGTTTGTATGTAGTTGACTACTCTAGCTAGCCAGTTTGGATGTAGTTGACTACTCTAGCTAGCCACTCTAGCTAGCCAGACAGATAGTATATAGCTAGCCCAACTGCAGCGTAATGAAGATGGGAGTGAATGTCAACACACACTCGCATAGTTATTTCAATGCTTTAATTTGTTGCTCTGATTCGCATCACCACCTATCGAGTTGGACCAGAATAATTTCAATTCGAATTCAGTGTGGACACGAGCAATGCATATTGGCATGTGCAGTGAGGACACGAGCAATGCATATTGGCTTGTGCAGTGTGGACATGAGCAATGCATATTGGCTTGTGCAGTGTGGACATGAGCAATGCATATTGGCTTGTGCAGTGTGGACACGAGCAATGCATATTGGCTTGTGCAGTGTGGACATGAGCAATGCATATTGGCTTGTGCAGTGTGGACACGAGCAATGCATATTGGCTTGTGCAGTGTGGACATGAGCAATGCATATTGGCTTGTGCAGTGTGGACACGAGCAATGCATATTGGCATGTGCAGTGTGGACACGAGCAATGCATATTGGCTTGTGCGGTGTGGACACGAGCAATGCATATTGGCTTGTGCAGTGTGGACACGAGCAATGCATATTGGCTTGTGCAGTGTGGACACAAGCAATGCATATTGGCATGTGCAGTGTGGACACGAGCAATGCATATTGGCATGTGCAGTGAGGACACGAGCAATGCATATTGGCTTGTGCAGTGTGGACACGAGCAATGCATATTGGCTTGTGCAGTGTGGACACGAGCAATGCATATTGGCATGTGCAGTGAGGACACGAACAATGCATATTGGCTTGTGCAGTGTGGACACGAACAATGCATATTGGCTTGTGCAGTGAGGACACGAGCAATGCATATTGGCTTGTGCAGTGTGGACACGAGCAATGCATATTGGCATGTGCAGTGTGGACATGAGCAATGCATATTGGCATGTGCAGTGTGGACACGAGCAATGCATATTGGCATGTGCAGTGTGGACACGAGCAATGCATATTGGCATGTGCAGTGTGGACACGAGCAATGCATATTGGCATGTGCAGTGTGGACACGAGCAATGCATATTGGCATGTGCAGTGTGGACACGAGCAATGCATATTGGCATGTGCAGTGTGGACTGGCCTTCAGTCCAATTTTGCCTCGAGGACTTTCACCTGAGGCACTTTCCAGACTCTTGCATCACTTTTGTGTTTGATACTAGAGCCAGAGAAGGCAGCTTAGATGTTTTTATACCAACTTCCTAACCTGGAGGGCAAGAGTTTGTAGCAGTCCATTTTCATTGATTGAATTACCACTTCCTTTCCTGTAGTAGTAAAAGTCAGTGTAGCTACTAGGAAAGGAACAAGGAACCAGAAAAGCACACAACCTGGGGGGGGGGGGGAAGACTCTGACCTCTCTTTCTAACCATGTCCAGTAACCCTATGGATGTTCCATAGTTATTCCAGGATGTCTAAATGTCCAAGTACTTTCAGACAACCTGGGATAATGTCCACGACATTCCAGGGCATGTCTCGCTTGCCAGCAATAATATTAACTCTATCACTGTTATTACTTGCAACTCATCACATTGTCCTCACCAGCTGCAGGGTAGTGCAGAGCTTATGATAAGGATTGAAAGCTGCTAAGACAAAATGCCATAATTTGACCTGACACATTTCATTGCACTGACAGGACAAATATAACATGAATTTATGTTGGCAACCCAAATCCACACCATGCCTCACCTCTGGCATGCACAGAGAAGACATCTTACTAATGTAGGCAACCCAAGTCCACACCATGTCTCTCCTCTAGCATGCTCAGGGAAGACATCTTACTAATGTAGGCAACCCAAGTCCACACCATGCCTCTCCTCTAGCATGCTCAGGGAAGACATCTTACTAATGTAGGCAACCCAAGTCCACACCATGCCTCTCCTCTAGCATGCACAGGGAAGACATCTTACTAATGTAGGCAACCCAAGTCCACACCATGTCTCTCCTCTGGCATGCTCAGAGAAGACATCTTACTAATGTTGGCAAACCAAGTCCACACCATGCCTCTCCTCTAGCATGCTCAGGGAAGACATCTTACTAATGTTGGCAACCCAAGTCCACACCATGTCTCTCCTCTAGCATGTACAGGGAAGACATCTTACTAATGTTGGCAACCCAAGTCCACACCATGCCTCTCCTCTAGGGAAGACATCTTACTAATGTTGGCAACCCAAGTCCACACCATGTCTCTCCTCTAGCATGCACATGGAAGACATCTTACTAATGTTGGCGACCCAAGTCCACACCATGTCTCTCCTCTAGCATGCTCAGTGAAGACATCTTACTAATGTTGGCAACCCAAGTCTACACCATGCCTCTCCTCTAGCATGCACAGTGAAGACATCTTACTAATGTTGGCAACCCAAGTCCACACCATGTCTCTCCTCTAGCATGCACAGGGAAGACATCTTACTAAAAGCAAGGTTATCATTTGATAGGAAATAGCTGCATGTACATGTAACTCTAACTTCCTTTTCAGCCATGCTGCCTCAATATCAAGAGTCAAAAGAGGTCTTGCAATTGGTGCTGGTGATATTCACCAACTGTATTGCACTATTCCTTTGTAAGCAGAAGCATGGCTTGCTGGTGCATGGCAGCTGAGGCATGGTCTTTGAAAGGAGAGCAGCGGAGATTAGTTTTTACAGCCATAAAGCTTATCTTTAAATAGAATACAGGCGGAACGCTTTAGGGAAGATACACATTCAGGGTTAGCTTTTTCAAACTTACCAAGAAGTATTGCACTTCTTGTCATTGTCTGCAATCCATTTCTACTCTGTATAGTCACAGCTCCCTTTTTAGCTGGAGGGAGATCTGATGCTCCAGCCCACTTCCTAGCACGAGCAGACTCGATGGTTACAGGCTGTAAAGTTTCCTATAAAGAACTGGGGAAGTACTTTGAGTGTTCTTTCTCCAAGAAAAAGGTCTTTCCTAGAAGTGGACCACTGCAAGTGTTTTGCTAACCAAGTGCTATCCTTTTAGGAATCTTGAAAATGGCCCTTCCTGGTGACCTGCTGTTGTAAAAGCCACTGATAGTGACCACAACATCATCAGCTGAAATGTTGTGAGGATGTTGTCATCCCATATTGTCCTGAATTTAAATAGACTCCTCCTTCTTGTCACCCAACTCCCTGTCTCCATCACCTCTCTCGGCATATTTGGCTGATCCTCTCTTGAGCAAGGCAAGGTTAACTTCATCATACTGGAGCAAGGAAGGGGTTAAGGGGGACTCTACCGCCAAAATTTGAGTGTTTTTTTATTTGGGGGGGGGGGGAGGGGACTCAAACTATCTACTAGCCATTTCCCAAGTATTAAGACATTGGATGCTCCATTTCAGAGTTATATGACCAAAGAGATGGGCTTTATGCCATCTTATAATGGCTACCACATATACCAGGAAGCTCATAATTCATGACCTGTGCAGTGGTCCTGAGTATGTTGCTCTACTGACCGGCCACTTTCTTTTCCAGTTGGAAGCTTTCTTGGTGAACGATGAGCAGGGTTTCATTTAGAGGGGGGGAGGCAACTGGAGGAATCTGGATATTAAGGGGGGGCATGATCATTAAAGATGTGACAAAGTTTCTAATGAATTTTAATAATACAATTTCCAGGGGGAGGGGGGGGGGGCAAAAAGGTTCCAAAAGGATGAAACCCTGATGAGTATGTTGCTCTACTGACTGCCACTTGCTTTTCCAGTTGGAAGCTTTCTTGGTGAATGATGTGTTCTCGAGTTTCTAATGTCATAGAACGTCAAACATTTTCTTATCCCAACTTTGCCAGCTTATTTCCACGATGCATGGGCATCCTGGTTTTCTGCTTTGGATGCAGTCATAACTTTGCCAGACAATCAATTTTATTGCTTTTTGTGTCGTTTGATGTGTTGTTTGAGAATTCTTTTACTGCTCTGGGATATGGGCGTGTCAGTTGCTTGTTTACTGCCAGCATTGCCAAGTTATGGTCTTTAAAAGAGTCTTTAAAAGAGGTGACCTTTGGGTCTTAATTGGTTTTGCACATGCCTTTGCCAAGATTTAATTAACTGGGCTTGTGGCAGGTCATGCTAAATGTTTCAGGAAGCCACAGAACAAATTTGAGCCTTTGATCCTCCCACACTGGGGAGCTATGACGATTCACAGAGGTGGTACTGGTCTTGATGTTGCTGGCTATAACTTCTTTAAGACCTATAAAGATATTCAGCATATTTGGAAAGCACACAAAATAAGCAACAATATGTTACAAACATTACCTGCACAGAAGAAGACAAAAAAGGTATAGCCAGGGGTGTATTTAGGGGGGGGCAGGGGGGGGGCATTCGCCCCCCCTTGTATCATTCTCGCCCCCCCCCCCCCTTGAAATTAGAGATTTTTTTTTTAATAATGTCAAGAAAGGTGTAATACAAGAAAGGTGTAATAAGCTTATGATATCAGGTTCAAATGATAGGAATGTCAAACTGAGGTTCTTCTTGGTTTTCTCTGCCATACGTCCACAATCTCTTCAAGGTCGCTCTCAGAGAGTACTTCTGGTGCCTCTATAGCAATCCTCATAAGGTGAGAAAGGCTGCAGTCACTTAGAGAATTACGCAAACGAGTCTTGATCATCTTCACCTGTGAGAAGCTTCTCTCCACAGAAGCAGTAGAAACTGGAATCGATAAGCAGATGGAGGCAATCTTGTGCTAATTGGGAAACATGGCCTTGAGCATGTCGTTTGAAACAAGTTCTTTCAGCTGTGATGCAGTAGTATCCCGTGGTTGCTTGACTAACAGCTGGCGGAATGTTTTCCACTCTGTAAGTATTTCAGTGGAAATCATGGCTGTCTTCACTGTTTCTTCTCCATCCAATGTTTCTGCATCTCTATCTTCTCCGTAGTGAGCAATCAGTTTCTCAACAGACGTGTCTCCATAAGTGGGAAAAGATACTGAATCTGGTTTTGGAACTTTCCGTGGATCGAATATAGACAATGCTGATACAACAGCGTTGGATGAAGAAAATCGGCTTGTTATGTTGGCCTTTAAATCAGCAACAAAAGGCTTACCAACAACATTCTGGAACGAAAGTATTTTATCAGCGTCAATAGACACCTTTGTAGATGACTTCAAGTCTTCAACGTTTTCAAGAAGCTCCAACACCCAGTTCGCTCCAGGCAAAACTGCATCATCCAAGGATTTAACAGTAGCATCAACAAGGAATGATATCAACGAGAGGTCAAGCTGCTCTGCCTGAAGTGCTTTGCTGAGCTTGGCTACTTGTGGTAGAGTGAAATCAAGCAAATATATAGCTGCAATCGTAGACAATTTGCAGAGGGCACCATGGATTCCAAGAGCTTCTGGCTCGTGGGACGTCTCGTAGATGTTCCCAATGGTGATTACAATTGCAGAATAACTTGCTTTGACAGCTTTGACACACCTTTCATGTGCCAGCCAGCGTGTGTCAGATGGCTTGATCACTTTCATTTCTGGAAGTTCAAGAACGTGCTGTACCTCCTTCAGACACTCTGCTCGCTTGGGGGAATTGCGAAAATGCTTCCAAAGAGTAGTCAATGTTCTGTAAACATGAGCAATTCCAGGAGTTTTATTGGCAGCTTGCACACAAGCCAACTGCAGTAAGTGACAGTGGCAGTGTATAAACAGAGCGTGAGGAGTATGTTTCTTGATACGTGCCTGAACCCCGGTCTTTCGTCCAGAAAAAGTTGCAGCTCCATCAAATCCCAATCCAACTATTCTTCCGACTTGTAGACCTTTCATCTTTAAACAATCGATGAGATTAGAATAGATGGTCTCTGCATCAGCCTTCTTCAATGGAATAAGCTCCAGAAAGCACTCTACTGGTACACCATCTTCCTCCCAGCGGCAAAACACAGACAATTCTTCTACGTTGGTGACATCTGTGCACTCATCTGCCATGAGGCTGTACATAGGTGCCTTTTGAAGTCGCTTCAGAATCGACTCCTCCACCCATGTCCCCAATGATTCGATGAATTCAACCACAGCCACTCTTGATGTGTACACAGCATTTCTTGGTGCAGTTTCTAAGAATTGCTTCAAATGTTGGCTGCCACATCGAACCACCACGTCAACCAGCTTCTCAAATTTTGTCGAATGTGCAACTTGTTCTTTCGTAAGAAAATGAGTGAGTAGGATCAGGCACTTCACTGCAGCTCTGTTCTGAGCTCTTTTGCGAGCTAAAACATTCTGGAGTTGCTGTACAACTGTTCCACCTTTGGCTGCTCCTTTAGCTACAAAAAGAGCTTGAGTTGCATGGATATGGAAGTCACTTCTCGCATGAGCTTTCATTTTTTCAACAGCTTTCTTCCAATTTCTGCAAGGTTGTGTGACCCACACTCCTCCAGTACGCTGCAGACCAGATTGCTTGCAAACCTTGCAAAAGGCACCATCGCTATCCTCGTCATGATAGAGCCAACTGAAATCTTTCTCCCAGCTCTTAGAGTATTTTCTCTTCGTGGATACAGAAGAGCGGTGTTTGTTTTGCTTGCTTTTCTTTGAAGGTGGAGGACTAAGGCTAGGACTAGATGCCTCGACATGCTCAGAGCTATCTGTTCTGCTATCTTCGCTATCGCTGCTATTAGCATGAGAAGAGGCTTGAGAAGTACTTGCAAAGTATGAGCGAATATCCATATTAATATGAAGAGAAATCAGCTAGTAAGGTTTCTTTTATAGAGACTTTAAGACCATGACATAATGGACTGAGTTAAAAATACTGAGAGAGAGTGGGAAAGAAGGAGGGAACTGAAGAAGTGACAAACCTACAAAGGAGAACACGTGGTGGTGTGTGATGACTTTAAGACCATGACATAATGGACTGAGTTAAAAATACTGAGAGAGAGTGGGAAAGAAGGAGGGAACTGAAGAAGTGACAAACCTACAAAGGAGAACACGTGGTGGCATGTGATGACATCATGTCTAAGATTAGACTTGAAGACCATGACATAATGGACTGAGTTAAAAATACTGAGAGAGAGGGAGTGGGAAAGAAGGAGAAACAAAAGAAGTGACAAACCTACAAAGGAGAGCACGTGGTGGTGTGTGATGTCATCGTGTCATGACACATGCTCTCCTTTTTCCAAGCAGCTACAATATCATGAGAAATATATACAGTCTAGCCATAGTTCGGTATAGCATAATGCCATTGGTAGTCAGTCAAAATAGCTATCCTCAGACATTGTAAAAGAAAAAAAATATATGGGGGGATCTTCCCCCCAGACCCCCCTTTTACGACTTATGAACATGTTAAGAAAATATTAACAAAAATTAGGGCACCAAGTGACCAACCATTTCCACCCACCCACCCCCTAGAGAACTAGAGAAAAATTGTGTATGAAACCTGTTGTCCATGATTTTGTAAGAAAATGCATGGAATGCAACATAATTCGATTTCACAAAAGCCCACCTCCATTATACGAGTGACAAGTGACTATATCTAATCTATATATGCTGATTGCCGTAGCATGCAACTTCAGCAAATATTTAAGATGGAATGTTGTACTAAAGATTTTAGAAAAAGTGCATGCCATCATAAGTAGCAGCTATATATACAGTTAGTACTGCAAAAATACCTGTGGGTAAAACACTTTCGTACTCCACGCGGAAGCCCAGGGTGCACGTCCCCTTTCCGCACCATCCAGGCTCACCGCCCCCACTTATTTTTCCATATCTCAAGTTCGCCCCCCCTTGGCAAAATTTCTGTATACAACCCTGTATAGCAATTGCAAATATGTTCTCAACTTTTTGTGGTTTGACCCCCTTAACTTCGTCATGGAGCAAGGCAAAGAGTTAACTTACTGAAGCAA
The DNA here is from genome assembly GCA_028752905.1 of Cladorhizidae sp. MBARI D1340-BT2. Lineage (NCBI taxonomy): Eukaryota > Metazoa > Porifera > Demospongiae > Poecilosclerida > Cladorhizidae > Cladorhizidae sp. MBARI D1340-BT2. Next base: position 46,203,778 of record JAQNBH010000009.1, on the reverse strand, counting down.
GGCAAAGGGTTAACTTACTGGAGAAAGGCAAAGGTTAATTTCAGACTTGAGCAAGGCATAGGTTAACTCATCTTCGTAGATCTTGTGCAGTATTCATAAGCTGTCAATGAACCTTGGTCCCAATATACTCCTGCTTTTCTGCATGATGTGCTCTCTTCCATGATAAGGAAGAAAGTGCATTGAGCACTCAGAAAATCCTCCTTTAGCAAAAGAAGTGTGTTTCAATTGAAGGCAAAGTTCAATACGAGACTCTTGTATCCCAGTGCAAAGTTCAATATGAGACTATTGTATCCCAGTGCAAAGTTCAATATGAGACTTGTATCCCAGTGCAAAGTTCAATATGAGACTTGTATCCCAGTGCAAAGTTCAATATGAGACTTTGTATCCCAGTGCAAAGTTCAATATGAGACTCTTGTATCCCAGTGCAAAGTTCAATATGAGGCTCTTGTATCCCAGTGCAAAGTTCAATATGAGACTCTTGTATCCCAGTGCAAAGTTCAATACGAGACTTGTATCCCAGTGCAAAGTTCAATATGAGACTCTTGTATCCCAGTGCAAAGTTCAATATGAGGCTCTTGTATCCCAGTGTAAAGTTCAATATGAGACTCTTGTATCCCAGTGCAAAGTTCAATACGAGACTTGTATCCCAGTGCAAAGTTCAATACGAGACTTGTATCCCAGTGCAAAGTTCAATATGAGACTTGTATCCCAGTGCAAAGTTCAATATGAGACTCTTGTATCCCAGTGCAAAGTTCAATATGAGACTCTTGTATCCCAGTGCAAAGTTCAATATGAGACTCTTGTATCCCAGTGCAAAGTTCAATATGAGGCTCTTGTATCCCGGTGCAAAGTTCAATGAGACTCTTGTATCCCAGTGCAAAGTTCAATACGAGACTCTTGTATCCCAGTGCAAAGTTCAATACGAGACTCTTGTATCCCAGTGCAAAGTTCAATACGAGACTCTTGTATCCCAGTGCAAAGTTCAATACGAGACTCTTGTATCCCAGTGCAAAGTTCAATACGAGACTCTTGTATCCCAGTGCAAAGTTCAATACGAGACTCTTGTATCCCAGTGCAAAGTTCAATACAAGACTTGTATCCCAGTGCAAAGTTCAATACGAGACTCTTGTATCCCAGTGCAAAGTTCAATACGAGACCACAAAGTTCAATACGAGACTCTTGTATCCCAGTGCAAAGTTCAATACGAGACTCTTGTATCCCAGTGCAAAGTTCAATACGAGACTCTTGTATCCCAGTGCAAAGTTCAATACGAGACTCTTGTATCCCAGTGCAAAGTTCAATACGACTCTTGTATCCCAGTGCAAAGTTCAATACGAGACTCTTGTATCCCAGTGCAAAGTTCAATACGAGACTCTTGTATCCCAGTGCAAAGTTCAATATGAGACTCTTGTATCCCAGTGCAAAGTTCAATGAGACTCTTGTATCCCAGTGCAAAGTGCAATATGAGACTCTTGTATCCCAGTGCAAAGTTAATATGAGACTCTTGTATCCCAGTGCAAAGTTCAATATGAGACTCTTGTATCCCAGTGCAAAGTTCAATATGAGACTCTTGTATCCCAGTGCAAAGTTCAATATGAGACTCTTGTATCCCAGTGCAAAGTTCAATACGAGACTCTTGTATCCCAGTGCAAAGTTCAATACGAGACTCTTGTATCCCAGTGCAAAGTTCAATATGAGACTCTTGTATCCCAGTGCAAAGTTCAATATGAGACTCTTGTGTATCCCAGCTAGACCATTGTCAGTGATTATTAGCTACACAAGGACAAAGATGTACATATATGGCTACCAGAATTTCATCGGAGTATGTCAGACCCCATGGTCCAGTAACCATTGCAACCCAGTGATACTAGAGAATAACCTACATGGCTATTAGAGGTATTTTAGTACAGGCAATAATTGAAGGGGTGTGGGGGGTAACTTTGTACTTAACCAGAGGCTTTGTACGTACGTCCACACCTTTTATTTCCATGCACATTGTTTCTTAAGGTGTTCTCCAGTCATTGTGGTTATTGTGGTTAAGAGAGAAACCATTTGCAATGCTGTTCACATGCATTGCAGTTATGCAGCAGTCACAAAGCATGGAGAGATACAAGTATCTGATGGTACTCTAGACTGGACCCACATGTAGATCAAGCGTGCAAGTATCTGATGGTACTCTAGATGGGACACACATGTAGATCAAGCGTGCAAGTATCTGATGGTACTCTAGACTTGACCCACATGTGGATCAAGCGTGCAAGTATCTGATGGTATTCTAGACTTGACACACGTGTAGATCAAGCCTGCAAGTATCTGATGGTACTCTAGACTGGACCCACATGTAGATCAAGCGTGCAAGTATCTGATGGTACTCTAGACTGGACACACGTGTAGATCAAGCGTGCAAGTATCTGATGGTACTCTAGATGGGACCCACATGTAGATCAAGCCTGCAAGTATCTGATGGTACTAGACTGACCCACATGTAGATCAAGCGTGCAAGTATCTGATGGTACTCTAGACTGGACCCACGTGTAGAGCAAGTATCTGATGGTACTCTAGGCTGGACACACGTGTAGATCAAGCGTGCAAGTATCTGATCGTACTCTAGACTGGACCCACATGTAGATCAAGCGTGCAAGTATCTGATGGTACTCTAGACTGGACCCACATGTAGATCAAGCCTGCAAGTATCTGATGGTACTCTAGACTGGACCCACATGTAGATCAAGCGTGCAAGTATCTGATGGTACTCTAGACTGGACCCACATGTAGATCAAGCGTGCAAGTATCTGATGGTACTCTAGACTGGACCCACATGTAGATCAAGCCTGCAAGTATCTGATGGTACTCTAGACTGGACCCACATGTAGATCAAGCCTGCAAGTATCTGATGGTACTCTAGACTGGACACATGTATAGATCAAGCCCCTGATGGTACTCTAGACTGGCACGTGTAGATCAAGCCCTGCAGGTAGATGTTATTCGCTGAGCTGCTTGTAATTCGGATAGGCAAAGCCCTTTATGGCTTTCACTTCCTCCTCACAAACTAATCCCATCAATGATCTCGATAAGAAGAATAGCTCTTCTCTAGTTGATAACTACATTATTGATAACTACATAATGTGCACTTTGAACTTCAATAGATTAGCTCTCGGGTAACTCGTGTTTCTTTTTCTTGTGTCACACTCTATTTAAAACACACCAATAGATGAAGACTCTGACAAGGAATGAAGTGGTGACAGTGACAGAGAGAGGTTATAAAAATGTAGCACATCTAGTACACGATTCTTCTGTACTACTAAATAGATGCAGAAACCAGTGGAGACAATAGCTCAAAGTGACCTTTGGTGGTGGGTTAAAAGTCACACTATATAATGTATACCAAGACAACATTTAACACTAACCTTTTGTGGATTGCTGGCAGTGGAGAGGTCAGGGTTGGCCATTTTCACATAATTGGAGGGCTAATTTCAGGAGAAAGCCATTGCTATAACCTAGCTCAACACATTCTTGGGGTGGTACCATCAAATAATAAAGTCATGATTGGTGCTGTTTAATATTAGCTTGCTGCTTCTGGTGTAATATGCAAGACAGTAATCCTGTAAACATCAAAAATGGTTTGAGCTGTGGACAAATCTAATGAAAGATATCTGTGCTAGCTCTGTTGTTCATCATTGAACTGTGTAAGGTTTAAATGCTGGCTTTGCCCTTGTTTCTATTCTATCTACTTATCATTGAACATCGTGGAAAGCATTAATAACAAATTGCTAATTTGTGAGGAACGAAAATGAGTACATTTTCCTTATAAATGTGGACCTTATATTGATGTGGTCTCACACATACTGCCTCTTTTTTCTCTCCATATTAGCTGCTCCGCTGTTAGAGTTAACAGTTATTTCCAATGATACTTCTGTGGGAGTGGGAGAGACTACTCTGCTTGTGTGCGTGGGCTTTGGCCAGCCTGGTGTGAACATCACTTGGAGCATAGATGGCCAGGACATTTCCAACTCTTCACAATCTTCATTGTCCATCTACGAGGAAGACTTCACACAAGGTGGAAAGCAGTTCAAGCAGTCCTTCCTTCAACTATGTAGCCTGGAAATGTCTGACTCTGGAACTTACACCTGCACTGTCAGCAATGGACTGTCTTCTGTCAACTCCACTACAGAACTCTCTGTTTATGGTGAGACTCACATTATTATGGTTTTGGATATTCTGTCAAACATAGTTTTAAAACCGATTGCATAACCTTAATATTTGTAGCTATAAATTTTTTCAAAAATTAACTTTTCAAATTCTTCATATCCATGGAATATAAATATAATAAGCTGCTGTTGGTGTTAGAATCATCTTCATTTAGGTAATCTTACAAAAGCTATGTAGCACATTGTCAATCAATATCACAACAAAACTTAGAGCAGAGAAATCTATTCAGGAGGGATCCTTTCTAAAAAGGGAATGGTGATTCCAGGTAAGCATACATACCTGCAGAACTTTCCTTTGAAGTAAGGCTTCCAGAAACAACAGTTAAGTTCTTGATGAGACCATTCAAAGGCAGTTGATTTTTCATTTTGTTGAAGTACGCTATACAGAAGTGTACTCCATGTAGAAATGTGTCGGGTAAAAATATATAAATGATGGATGGATAAATAGATAAACAGTTAAAAATACATAAACAGATAAATAGTCAACAAATCAACCGAATATAATATGTCTATCTATAAAAGAAAGATTGGCTGAGTGTGTTTGTTTGGCTAGGAAGGTCCAAGTTTGCAAAAAAAAAGGTGTGCCTCTACACTTGGACATACATCCACTATGTAACCTTACATGACATTGGACTCATACTCATCCCAAAAATGACACTTGCAATCCTCGGCAATTTCATCTGGGATATACCCTCCTAAGTACTGCCAACAGTGGCATACAAATAATGCAACAATGGCTGCCTCAACAACAACAGAGCTCGCGGCTAGAGAGGCTGTCTTTAGTCCTGCAGTTCTTAAAATGGCTAAATTTATAGAGAGCAATGCCATTGTTGTCGACAACTTTGAAAAATTTGTATAGCCCTAATAGGTAGTAAGTCTGTTGTGTATGTAGAAGCTATTGGATTCCACACCAGTTTGAAAACAGTCCTGCAATGGTGTGCGATTATCTCTGCTAATAGATGGATTTAATAATGATGAAAATTTTTAAACTTTAAATTTTTAACAAATGGCAACAAAAAAATTTATTATTTTTAAAGAGCAAACATAACATACCAAGTTCATTAACACCTAATTAACACATGCTAGTTATATAATAATCAATTACAAAAATACCAAAATAATAACTAATTAACAATAAAAATAATAACAAGTTCAACTCCCGACCGACCCCAAAACAGACAAGGCATCAATTCCCATGCTGGACTGCCACTGAGAGACACTGAAGGAGGTGAGCACGGGTATTCACCTCCCCAGTTCTTTGCCTTATCCTAAGGCTGAGCTCCTTCAGGAAAGCCATCGACCTGTTCCTGATGACCCCCAATGACTCGATGTCCACAGGCACAAAAAAGTGGCAAGGATCTAGGCTGGTATACTTAGCCACTTTTTTCTCCTCAGCCATAGCAGCCACAGCTCCAGCAATCCGAAATAAGATATTTAATTAAGAGATAAAGAACACCAGTGGTTCATTGTTTACATTTCTTGTGACCGATGTCTGGTTTATGAGTGTATCGGCTTACGATTATCAATCGGTTGTGCTCATGTTGCTAACTTGCTATGAGCTAAATTGGATAGCTTTTGTGGAAATCAATGTTTACCTTGATGTAATTGTGATCTCACGCCCACTATCTATTTTTTCTCTCCATATTATTAGCTGCTTCACTGTTGGAGTTAACAGTTATTTCTGACGATACTTCTGTGGGAATGGGAGAGACTACTCTGCTTGTATGTGTGGGCTTTGGCCAGCCAGGTGTGAACATCACTTGGAGCAAAGATGGCCAGGACATTTCCAATTCTTCAGGACCTTCACTAGTGTCCATCTACGAGGAAGACTTCACACAAGGCGGAAAGTTGTTCAAGCAGTCCTTCCTTCAACTCTGTAGCCTGGAAATGGTTGACTCTGGAACTTACACCTGCACTGTCAGCAATGGACTGTCTTCTGTCAACTCCACTACAGAACTCTTTGTTACAGGTAAGGCTCACATTATTATGGTTTTGGATATTCTGTCTAACATCGATTGAAGGTCAATTTAATTTATTTTTTATTTTTATACGTAACATTTTTTATACGTAACATTGTATTTTTCGAAAATTAATTTTTCAAATTCTTCCAATTCTTCCTATTCTTGGAATAAAAAATATAATAAGCTGCTGTTGGTAAGCTGCTGTTGGTGTTAAAATAATCCTCATTGAGGTGATGCTATGTAGCACAGTGTCACTCAATATCACCACCAAAGTTGAAGCGAATCAATTCAGGACAACGTCCTTTTTGATTGGGAAGGGGTCAGAGTGATTCCAGGTAAGCATTGGTGCCTGTGGAGCTTTCCTTTGAAGAAAGATTACTAGGAAAATTTAAGGTCTTGAAGAGAATGTTCGCTGCAGTTGCTCTGCTAATAAATGGATGCTTTAATAATGGATGCTTTAATAATGAATAAATTAATAATATAAATTTTTAACAGACAAAAAAACAAAAAAGTAAATAAATTTATATTAAAAAATGGCAAATAAAATATAAATAATCCAAAATAAGATATTTAATTATGTAATAAACAAATAAAATGAAATGAAGTGAAATTTAAAGCCAGTGGTACATTGTTTATATTTCTTGTGACTGATGTCTGGTTTATGAGTGTATCGGCTAACAATTATCAATCAGTTGTGCTCATGTTGCTAACTTGCGAAGCAAAATTGGATATATAGCTTTTGTGGAAAATTCTTTTCAATGTTTACCTTGATGTAATTGTGATCTCACGCCCACTACCTATTTTTTCTCCGTATTATTAGCTGCTTCACTGTTAGAGTTAACAGTTATTTCTGACGATACTTCTGTGGGAGTAGGAGAGACTACTCTGCTTGTATGCGTGGGCTTTGGCCAGCCTGGTGTGAACATCACTTGGAGCAAAGATGGCCAGGTCATTTCCAATTCTTCAGGACCTTCACTAGTGTCCATCTACGAGGAAGAGTTCACACAAGGCGGAAAGTTGTTCAAGCAGTCCTTCCTTCAACTCTGTAGCCTGGAAATGGTTGACTCTGGAACTTACACCTGCACTGTCAGCAATGGACTGTCTTCTGTCAACTCCACTACAGAACTCTTTGTTACATGTAAGGCTCACATTATTATGGTTTAGGATTTATTATGGTTTAGGATATTCTGTTAAACATCGATTGAAGCCCAATTTAATATTTATAATATTTGTATTTTTCGAGAATTAAGTCTTCATATTCTTGGAATCAAAATATAATAAGCTGCTTTTGATGTTAAAATGTGGTGATACTATGTAACACAGTGTCACTTCACAACCAAAGTTAGAGCAAATCGATTCTGGAGAACTTCCTTTCTCAATTTGGAAGGGAGTCAGGAGTCAGAGTGATTCCAGTTAAGGCGGACTAATCCATTGATCCCCCAAAAAACTTTTTTTTAAAGATATTTATTCATTCTATAGTATAGTTCATGTAGTATTTCTATTTCAAGTTTCAGAGCATTTGAATGCTTCACTCCAAAGTTATACACACTTTTGTCCATGCTATTGACTACATAAATTCGAAGTTACGAACCTGAAAGGAAGATAGAGAACATAATAATGTACTTTTTTCAAGAGCCGTTATCTCAAAATGAGTTATTTCAAGTTTGTGTGCACATAACTGGGCCATGCTTTGTCCTATATCAACTTTTAATATATCATTTGAAAGCTCTTTTCATACTCTTTCATTTGAATGGAAAGAATCAACTTAAAAAAATCTATGGGGGAGATTATTAGCCCTGGAATGTTGCTAATCATGAGCAAAACACTGACCTTTCTTAAAAATCCATTTTAAAAGTTATGATGTTTTCAGCCATTCAAAATGCATGTCTGTGGGTTCTCTAAGTGCTGTCAAAATTGTAAGTGGTTATGTCACACAGGTGTTGAGTAAAGTGCAATAATGTGAAATCACCTTGGTGTCCACAACTGTCCACAACTCTGACCAGGATAGCGTTAGGTCAAAACTAAATATACCATTGGAAAGCTCTCTGAATGAGCAGCATTTTGGTACTAATTTCAACATCATAGTATATAGAACAAAAAAGTTATGAACGAATTTTAAAAAAAAGTCCCAGAAATGGATTAGTCCCACCTTAAGGATAGGTGCCTGTAGTTCCTTTGCAGAAAGACTTATAGAAAACATAGTTAAGGTCTGGAGGAGAATGTTCACAAGGGCAGTTGCTCTGCTAATAAATGGATGCTTTAATAATGAAGAATAAACAATTTAAAAAATATATAAATTTTAATAAAAACAAAGAAAAACAAAGAAAGAAAAAATTGCAAATTAAGTATAAATAATCTGGAGAATTTTTTTAAATTAAATGATAAAGAAATAGAATGAAATTATATTTAACAACAGTCTTTCATTGTTGTTACTGGTGTCCTAGTTTATTAGTGTATCGGCTTACAATTATCAATCGGTTGTGCTCATGTTGCTTACTTGCGATACAAAATTGGATATATAGCTTTTGTGGAAAATCCTTTTCAATGTTTACCTTGATGTAATTGTGATCTCACGCCCACTATCAATTTTTATCTCTCCATATTATTAGCTGCTTCACTGTTCGAGTTAACAGTTATTTCTGACGATACTTCTGTGGGAGTGGGAGAGACTACTCTGCTTGTATGCGTGGGCTTTGGCCAGCCTGGTGTGAACATCACTTGGAGCAAAGATGGCCAGGTCATTTCCAATTCTTCAGAACCTTCACTAGTGTCCATCTACGAGGAAGAGTTCACACTAAGCGGAAAGTTGTTCAAGCAGTCCTTCCTTCAACTCTGTAGCCTGGAAATGGTTGACTCTGGAACTTACACCTGCACTGTCAGCAATGGACTGTCTTCTGTCAACTCCACTACAGAACTCTTTGTTACATGTAAGGCTCACATTATTATGGTTTAGGATATTCTGTTAAACATCGATTGAATTAAGTCTTCAAATTCTTGGAATCAAAATATAATAAGCTACTTTTGGTTTTAAAATGTTCTTCATTGAGGTGATACTAATATGTAACACAGTGTCACTTCACAACCAAAGTTAAAGCAAATCGATTCTGGAGGACTTCCTTTCTCAATTGGAAGGGAGTCAGAGTGATTCCAGTTAAGGATAGGTGCCTCTGGTTCCTTTGCAGAAAGACTTATAGAAAACACAGTTAAGGTCTGGAAGAGAATGTTCACAAAGGCAGTTGCTCTGCTAATAAATGGATGCTGAAGAATAAATAATTTTTAAAAAATATAAATTTTAATAAAAACAAAGAAAAACAAAGAAACAGAAAGTTGCAAATTAAGTATAAATAATCTGGAGAATTTTTTTAAATTAAATGATAAAGAAATCGAATGAAATTATAGTTAACAACAGTCTTTCATTGTTTATATTTCTTGTTACTGATGTCCTAGTTTATTAGTGCATCGGCTTACAATTATCAATCGGTTGTGCTCATGTTGCTAACTTGCGATGAGCTAAATTGGATAGCTTTTGTGGAAACCAATGTTTACCTTGATGTAATTGTGATCTCACGCCCACTATCTATTTTTTCTCTCCATATTATTAGCTGCTTCACTGTTGGAGTTAACAGTTATTTCCGACGATACTTCTGTGGGAATGGGAGAGACTACTCTGCTTGTATGTGTGGGCTTTGGCCAGCCTGGTGTGAACATCACTTGGAGCAAAGATGGCCAGGTCATTTCCAATTCTTCAGGACCTTCACTAGTGTCCATCTACGAGGAAGAGTTCACACAAGGCGGAAAGTTGTTCAAGCAGTCCTTCCTTCAACTCTGTAGCCTGGAAATGGTTGACTCTGGAACTTACACCTGCACTGTCAGCAATGGACTGTCTTCTGTCAACTCCACTACAGAACTCTTTGTTACATGTAAGGCTCACATTATTATGGTTTTGGATATTCTGTCAAACATAGATTGAAGGCCAATTTAATTTTTTTTATATTTTTTTTATACGTAACAACAATTTATACGTAACAACAATGAAAATTAATTTTTCAAATTCTTCCTATTCCTGGAATAAAAATATAATAAGCTGCTGTTGGTAAGCTGCTGTTGGTGTTAAAATAATGTTGGTGTTAAAATAATCCTCATTGAGGTGATGCTATGTAGCACAGTGTCACTCAATATCACCACCAAAGTTGGAGCGAATCAATTCAGGACAACGTCCTTTTTGATTGGGAAGGGGTCAGAGTGATTCCAGGTAAGCATTGGTGCCTGTGGAACCTTCCTTTGCAGAAAGACTACTAGAAAAATTTAAGGTCTTGAAGAGAATGTTCGCAAATGCAGTTGCTCTGCTAATAAATGGATGCTTTAATAATGAATAATATAAAATTTTAACAGACAAAAAAACAAAAAGTAAACAAATTTTTATTAAAAAATGGCAAATAAAATATAAATAATCAATAATCCAAAATAAGATATTTAATTAAATAAAATTAAGTGAAATTTAGAGCCAGTGGTTCATTGTTTATATTTCTTGTGACTGATGTCTGGTTTATGAGTGTATCGGCTAACAATTATCGATCAGTTGTGCTCATGTTGCTAACTTGCGAAGCAAAAAATGATGTATAGCTTTTGTGGAAAATCCTTTTCGATGTTTACCTTGATGTAATTGTGATCTCACGCCCACTACCTATTTTTTCTCCGTATTATTAGCTGCTTCACTGTTAGAGTTAACAGTTATTTCCGACGATACTTCTGTGGGAGTAGGAGAGACTACTCTGCTTGTATGTGTGGGCTTTGGCCAGCCTGGTGTGAACATCACTTGGAGCAAAGATGGCCAGGTCATTTCCAATTCTTCAGGACCTTCACTAGTGTCCATCTACGAGGAAGACTTCACACAAGGCGGAAAGTTGTTCAAGCAGTCCTTCCTTCAACTCTGTAGCCTGGAAATAGTTGACTCTGGAACTTACACCTGCACTGTCAGCAATGGACTGTCTTCTGTCAACTCCACTGCAGAACTCTTTGTTACATGTAAGGCTCACATTATTATGGTTTTGGATATTCTGTCTTAACATCGATTGAAGGCCAATTTAATATATATATATATATTTTTTACATAACAACAATAATATTTGAAAATTAATTTTTCAAATTCTTTCTATTCTTGAATTCTTCCTATTCTTGGAATAAAAATATAATAAGCTGCTGTTGGTGTTAAAATATCCTCATTGAGGTGATGCTATATAGCACAGTGTCACTCAATATCACCACCAAAGTTGGAGCGAATCAATTCACGACAACGTCCTTTTTGATTGGGAAGGGGTCAGAGTGATTCCAGGTAAGCATTGGTGCCTGTGGAATCTTCCTTTGCAGAAAGACTACTAGAAAAATTTAAGGTATTGAAGAGAATGTTCGCAAACGCAGTTGCTCTGCTAATAAATGGATGCTTTAATAATGAATAATATAAAATTTTAACAGACAAAAAAAACAAAAAGTAAATAAATTTATATAAAAAAATGGCAAATGGCAAATAAAATATAAATAATCCAAAATAAGATATTTAATGAAGTGAAATTTAAATCCAGTGGTTCATTGTTTATATTTATTGTGACTGATGTCTGGTTTATGAGTGTATCGGCTAACAATTATCAATCAGTTGTGCTCATGTTGCTAACTTGCAAAGCAAAAAATTATGTATAGCTTTTGTGAAAAATCCTTTTCAATGTTTACCTTGATGTAATTTACCTTGATGTAATTGTGATCTCACGCCCACTACCTATTTTTTCTCCATATTATTAGCTGCTTCACTGTTAGAGTTAACAGTTATTTCTGACGATACTTCTGTGGGAGTAGGAGAGACTACTCTGCTTGTATGCGTGGGCGTTGGCCAGCCTGGTGTGAACATCACTTGGAGCAAAGATGGCCAGGTCATTTCCAATTCTTCAGGACCTTCACTAGTGTCCATCTACGAGGAAGAGTTCACACAAGGCGGAAAGTTGTTCAAGCAGTCCTTCCTTCAACTCTGTAGCCTGGAAATGGTTGACTCTGGAACTTACACCTGCACTGTCAGCAATGGACTGTCTTCTGTCAACTCCACTACAGAACTCTTTGTTACATGTAAGGCTCACATTATTATGGTTTAGGATATTCTGTTAAACATCGATTGAATTAAGTCTTCAAATTCTTGGAATCAAAATATAATAAGCTACTTTTGGTTTTAAAATGTTCTTCATTGAGGTGATACTAATATGTAACACAGTGTCACTTCACAACCAAAGTTAAAGCAAATCGATTCTGGAGGACTTCCTTTCTCAATTGGAAGGGAGTCAGAGTGATTCCAGTTAAGGATAGGTGCCTCTGGTTCCTTTGCAGAAAGACTTATAGAAAACACAGTTAAGGTCTGGAAGAGAATGTTCACAAAGGCAGTTGCTCTGCTAATAAATGGATGCTGAAGAATAAATAATTTTAAAAAAATATAAATTTTAATAAAAACAAAGAAAAACAAAGAAACAGAAAGTTGCAAATTAAGTATAAATAATCTGGAGAATTTTTTTAAATTAAATGATAAAGAAATCGAATGAAATTATAGTTAACAACAGTCTTTCATTGTTTATATTTCTTGTTACTGATGTCCTAGTTTATTAGTGCATCGGCTTACAATTATCAATCGGTTGTGCTCATGTTGCTAACTTGCGATGAGCTAAATTGGATAGCTTTTGTGGAAACCAATGTTTACCTTGATGTAATTGTGATCTCACGCCCACTATCTATTTTTTCTCTCCATATTATTAGCTGCTTCACTGTTGGAGTTAACAGTTATTTCCGACGATACTTCTGTGGGAATGGGAGAGACTACTCTGCTTGTATGTGTGGGCTTTGGCCAGCCTGGTGTGAACATCACTTGGAGCAAAGATGGCCAGGTCATTTCCAATTCTTCAGGACCTTCACTAGTGTCCATCTACGAGGAAGAGTTCACACAAGGCGGAAAGTTGTTCAAGCAGTCCTTCCTTCAACTCTGTAGCCTGGAAATGGTTGACTCTGGAACTTACACCTGCACTGTCAGCAATGGACTGTCTTCTGTCAACTCCACTACAGAACTCTTTGTTACAGGTAAGGCTCACATTATTATGGTTTTGGATATTCTGTCTAACATCGATTGAAGCCCAATTTAATTTTTTTTAATTAATAGTTTACATATATTACCATAATATTTGTATTTTTCGAGATTTAAGTCTTAATATTCTTGGAATGAAAATATATTAAAATCACCTTCTCAATAATCAACTTCAAATTGTATCCACTTGACATTTCGACTAGATGCTCTAGATGCTCCAGGATGAAGGCTAGAGCATCTAGTTGAAACGTCGAGTGAATACAATTTGAAGTTGATTATTAAGAAGGTGATTTTAATGTTATTATGTTAACTGAGAGGTCATTGAGAATAAATATATAATGAGCTGCTGTTGCTGTTAAAATGATCCTCATTGAAGTGATGCTATGTAGCACAGTGTCACTCAATATCACAACCAAAGTTAGAGCGAAGAAACACATTCAGGAGGACGTTCTTTCTCAAGAGGGAAGGCATTCATAGTGATTCCAGGTAAGCATAGGTACCTGTGGAGCTTACCTTTGCAGTAAGGCTTCCAGAAACAACAGTTCAGTTTTTGAAGAGCCAATTCACAAAGGCAGTTGCAATCATCAGCCATTTATATATATTTCATATTGCTTGCCCATGTATTCAAAGCAGAAATAGTGCTTCATTGCAATCTTACGATAATACAGAAGTGGACTCCATGTAGGCATGTGAGGTAAAAATAAATAGTAACGAAGAATGGATGGCGACATACATAGATGAACAAGATAGATAAACAGTTAATATAAAATAATAAGATAATTATTGATCAACAACCAAATATAAGTATTTCTGTCTATAAAAGAAAGATTGGTTGAGTGTGTTTGTTTGTCCTTTATGCACAGCCACAATTTTGAAGCATGTAGATACAAGTTTGCAAAAAGGTGTCCCTCTACACTTGGAAAGAATCCACTAAATATGTAGCCTTACATGACATTGGACTCCTACTCATCCAAAAAATGATACTTCGATCCTTGGCCATTTCATCTGGGATATACCTTCCTAAGTACTGCCAACAGTGGCTTACAAATAATGTAACAATGGCTGCCTCAACAACAACATAGCTCACATAGTGCAAGCTGTTTGCTAGGGAGGCTGTCTTTAGTCCTGTAGTTCCTGAAATGGCTAAATTTACGGAGACCAATACCATTGTTGTCTACAACTTTGAAACACTTGTGTAGCCTTAATAGGTAGTAAGTTTGTTGTGTACGTTTGTGTTTAGGTGCTGTTGGATTCCATACCAGCTTGAAAACGGTCTAGCAATGTTGTGCGAATAACTCTGGTAATAAATGGATTAGCTTTAATAATAAATAAATTAAAAAATATAAATTTTTCAAAAGCAAATAAATAAAAGCAAATGAAAAAATAAAAGCAAATAAATATATAATTTAAATAATCTGAAATAAGAAATTTAATTAAGTGATAAAGAAATTATATTTAACACCAGTGGTTATTTAACACCAGTGGTTCATTGACATTTACATTTCTTGTGGCCGATGTGAGTGTATCGGCTTACGATTATCAATCGGTTGTGCTCATGTTGCTAACTTGCGAAGAGCGAAATTGGATAGCTTTTGTGGAAACCAATGTTTACCTTGATGTAATTGTGATCTCACGCCCACTATCTATTTTTTCTCTCTCCATATTATTAGCTGCTTCACTGTTGGAGTTAACAGTTATTTCTGACGATACTTCTGTGGGAATGGGAGAGACTACTCTGCTTGTATGTGTGGGCTTTGGCCAGCCAGGTGTGAACATCACTTGGAGCAAAGATGGCCAGGTCATTTCCAATTCTTCAGGACCTTCACTAGTGTCCATCTACGAGGAAGAGTTCACACAAGGCGGAAAGTTGTTCAAGCAGTCCTTCCTTCAACTCTGTAGCCTGGAAATGGTTGACTCTGGAACTTACACCTGCACTGTCAGCAATGGACTGTCTTCTGTCAACTCCACTACAGAACTCTTTGTTACATGTAAGGCTCACATTATTATGGTTTAGGATATTCTGTCTAACATCGATTGAAGCCCACTTTAATTTTTTTAAATTATAGTTACATATATTACCATAATATTTGTATTTTTCGAGATTTAAGTCTTCATATTCTTGGAATAAAAATATATTAAAATCACCTTCTCAATAATCAACTTCAAATTGTATTCACTTGACATTTCGACTAGATGCTCCAAGATGCTCCAGGATGAAGGCTAGAGCATCTAGTTTAAATGTCGAGTGAATACAATTTGAAGTTGATTATTAAGAAGGTGATTTTAATGTTATTATGTCAACTGAGAGGTCATTGAGAATAAAAATATAATGAGCTGCTGTTGGTGTTAAAATGATCCTCATTGAAGTGATGCTATGTAGCACAGTGTCACTCAATATCACAACCAAAGTTAGAGCGAAGAAACCCATTCAGGAGGACGTTCTTTCTCAAGAGGGAAGGCATTCATAGTGATTCATAGGTACCTGTGGAGCTTACCTTTGCAGTAAGGCTTCCAGAAACAACAGTTCAGTTTTTGAAGAGCCAATTCACAAAGGCAGTTGCAATCATCAGCCATTTATATATTTTTTCTATTGCTTGCCCATGTCTTCAAAGCAGAAATACTGCTTCATTGCAATCTTACGATAATACAGAAGTGGACTCCATGTAGGCATGTGCAGGTAAAAATATATAGTAACGAAGAATGGATGGCGACATACATAGATGAACAAGATAGATAAACAGTTAAGGGGGAAAGAGGGCTATGTATCGCGTAGTCTCATATAAAGTACCATATCTTTGCTCGCTTTCACTCTAGTTTCCCGATTCATATATCAAATTATAGCTTGCAGTCTGTGCTTTCTAATGATAAGTCTCTTTTGTTATTTTGTTTCGCCATAATTTTTTCCTAGCTCATTATAGGCTCTTCCAGTGCGGACCGTAAGCCGTTAAGTAAACCACGTTGCAGTAACGACCTTTGCGAGGCTCTTATTCGGTCTATTTTAGTCAATCATAATGAGCGCTACAAACTGCGCGTCTTGAAATTTTGGAAAAAAATGTTTTTTTGTCTCATTTTCTGAACATAGCTTTATGACATCACGTTACATTTTCATCTATAGGTCTTTTTTAGTAATGCTATCAAACAAAAACTCTCGCGCAAGTTGTAGAATATAAAAATTGCTTTCAAATGATATATTTTTTTTTATGAAAGGACAAAAAATATTCAAGTTATCATTTGAACGGTTTTTCAAAAATCACTTCAGAGATATTGAGCCTTGAAGTCCAAGCAGTTTGTAATCACATCCCAGCTGCCAGAAACACCCCCTGCTTCACCAGAATACATTCCCTCATTACTAGAATTGTGTGTGTACAAACAAAATGTTGAAAGCAACCAATTGACTTTTCACAGTCCTTTATTTTTTCAACAACAGCAGTATCCTACATCCTAACTACAACCTGAAAACCAACAATATATATATATATATATATACATACATACACATAAATTAAAGACGCATCAGACTTGTTACATGTATGTTGCTTTGCTAATATTGATTAGCAAACATAAACACGTCATCATTTGCAGGGCTCCCATGCCCAGGTCCATCCATCGTCACCCTCCACACATGTCTTCCGACACCCTCCAGTAATCCCTGAAAAACAATAGAACACAAACAAAAGTCATCCTCCACTAATTCCTAAGCTTGACAAAAAGACACATAAACAAAAGTATCTTTCCAGTAATCTCTGTTTGACAATATAAAGCAAAAGACACATAAACAAAATAAAAATGTTACAGGTCCCCACCATACAATGCTCCGCCCTCCATTGAACTCTGCTGCCTCTCGACAGCAAGCCTGACACTTGTTGCACTCATATGTTCTGTCTTACCCGCTCTACTCCACACAACAGAATTAAACTCATTTTGGTTGCGTATAACCACCTAAACATTTGCACAAAAGATCCTTGGACATTAATTTATCTTATTATTTCTAATTGCTCCCCTATAGTAGGTTTGCATTTTAACTATAGACACACGACTAGCACCACCCAAAGACATTAGGACCGTAAGGCTCGACTTCCAACAACCGTTTATGTGCATTTGTATACCCATCACTAATTAATGTGTGTGTACCTAAGCTTCAGTCTCTCCACTGAACGCTAAAAAAGTTTTTGTGTTCCTACAACTTCCATAGAAACCGAAGAGCCTTCAAAATTGGCTTCACAATTTACCTTGTGACCCTCAAACCATTCTGTGTAACTTGCTTCTGTTTCATCTTCAGGTCTTCGCGCACAAGCTTGACAGAACTTAGACATAAGATAATAATCTAAAACTTCTCCAGTGTCCCAAGACATCACCGCAACCAAGCCATAATTTGATTTGTGGCCCTGTCTAAGCCATGTGCCGTCAACAGTAATACTAACATCAATGATGTCTTCATGCCTAACCCTATAAAAATCATGTAACCTATGAGCGTCATCCAACATAATACTCTGTTACTGCATTTGCGTCACTCCATGTAACCTATGAGCGGCATCCAACATAATACTCTGTTACTGCATTTGCGTCACTCCCTATTGACCTAGTATATATATTTTTAAACAAGTGGAACTAAGAAGGGGCAACATATCCATGACTGCAGTGATGTCTTTCAGACCAGAATGACTAATTCCAGTAATTCCAGCAATGCGAGCACCCAGTACTGACTGGATGTTCAAAGAATGCTTCTACAGATACAGGGTTTGAGATGTCTCGAGTGTTACTACAATTTGAACAAAAAGTAAAAATGAGACACCATGCCTGCCCTACGGGCTTCAGTTGCAAGGGAGCTCAGTTACCACATTGAATACACTTATTACACCTTTCTATGACCTCTCTAAGCTTATCTAAGTTTATTATACGATTACCCTTACCTAGTTCTCCAACACCACCCGAGTCCAAAGAGGTAGAGCCAGTAGATCCAGTAGCAACAGCCACAGAAGCAGCTGAACAATCCATGAGAGCCAACTTCTTCCTGGTCATAGTCACTGGTCATAGTCACAAATGGAACTGGCCTCACTTCAGACATTTGCAATTGATTGCAAGGTAAGTGAAGGTTCACAGAAGGCGCTACCCCACCTACAGGATCCAAGAGACTCACTAACAAAGGAAGGAAACAGCTAGTAACTTTTTAGTACGGAGATAAACATTAAAACTTGCCTGGCGCGGCTACTGTGACAGGCTCAACAACAGCCGCCTGTAGGGCTTTCTTCTTCTTGTCGTCACTCTTCTTGAATCCTTGGCCTTTCTGTTAAAATGCTTCTCTGTTCTCTTCCCCATAACTCAACTGTGTGAAAGTTTCAAGTGATTCTGGCGAACTGACTAAAAAAAACACGTGACCTAAAAAAAACTGCTCGTCTTAGAGGTTGCGCACTACCTGGCCAATTCATTGTGCAAACGACTGGTAAGGGTCTCCATGAAATTGGCAACATTTTGATATATAAAAACTGTATTTTGGGTAGGCAATCATCGCCGACCGCCCGATTGTAGCCAGGTAAGACTTGGAGAGAAACCCTTCCAATGTGAAGTGAAATGAAATGAAATGGAATAATAATGCACTGTATAAAAATGGCTATATCTTCTGATGCAAGTATTCACTTGCTCTGAAACTTGAAACTCAAACTCCAGACATAATATTATTATGAACCCTTTTGGGCCCCCCCCCAAAAATAGAAAAAATATGTGTTTTCAGCCCTCTTCCCCCCTTAATGTAAATAATAAGATAATTTTTAAAGATAATCAACAACCAAATTCTGTCTATAAAAGAAAGATTGGCTGAGTGTGCTTGTTTGTCCTTTATGCACAGAAGCATGTAGATCCATGTTTGCAAAAAGGTGTGCCTCTACACTTGGAAAGAAATCCACTAAATATGTAGCGTTACATGACATTGGACTCATACTTATCCAAAAAATGATACTTGCAATTTATAGGCCATTTCATCTGGGATATACCTTCCTAAGTACTGCCAACAGTGGCATACAAATAATGTAACAATGGCTGCCTCAACAACAACAGAGCTCACATAGTGCAAGCTGTTTGCTAGGGAGGAGGCTGTCTTTAGTCCTGCAGTTCTCCTGAAATGGCTAAATTTACAGAGACCAATACCATTGTTGTCGACAACTTTGAAAGTAAGTTTGTTGTGTACGTTTGTGTTTAGGTGCTGTTGGATTCCATAGCAGCTTGAAAACGGTCTAGCAAATGGTGTGCGAATAACTCTGCTAATAAATGGATTAGCTTTAATAATAAATAAATTAATGAATAAATAAATTTTAAAATATTCAAATGCAAAGAAATAAATCATTTTAAAAAAAATGCATATAAATAATCTGAAATAAGAAATTTAATTAAGTGATAAAGAAATTATATTTAACACCAGTGGTTATTTAACACCAGTGGTTCATTGTTTACATTTCTTGTGACCGATGTCTGGTTTATGAGTGTATCGGCTTACGATTATCAATCGGTTGTGCTCATGTTGCTAACTTGCTATGAGCTAAATTGGATAGCTTTTGTGGAAATTAATGTTTACCTTGATGTAATTGTGATCTCACGCCCACTATCTAATTTTTTTCTCTCCATATTATTAGCTGCTTCACTGTTGGAGTTAACAGTTATTTCCGACGATACTTCTGTGGGAATGGGAGAGACTACTCTGCTTGTATGTGTGGGCTTTGGCCAGCCAGGTGTGAACATCACTTGGAGCAAAGATGGCCAGGTCATTTCCAATTCTTCAGGACCTTCACTAGTGTCCATCTACGAGGAAGAGTTCACACAAGGCGGAAAGTTGTTCAAGCAGTCCTTCCTTCAACTCTGTAGCCTGGAAATGGTTGACTCTGGAACTTACACCTGCACTGTCAGCAATGGACCGTCTTCTGTCAACTCCACTACAGAACTCTTTGTTACAGGTAAGGCTCACATTATTATGGTTTTGGATATTCTGTCTAACATCGATTGAAGCCCAATTTAATTTTTTTTTTAATAGTTTAAATATATTATATATTATGGTAATAATAAAAATATATTAAAATCACCTTCTCAATAATCAACATCAAATTGTATTCACTTGACATTTCGACTAGATGGTCCAGGATGAAGGCTAGAGCATCTAGTTGAAACGTCGAGTGAATACAATTTGAAGTTCATTATTGAGAAGGTGATTTTAATGTTATGTCAACTGAGAGTTCATTGAGAATAATAATATAATGAGCTGATGTTGGTGTTAAAATGATCCTCATTGAAGTGATGCTATGTAGCACAGTGTCACTCAATATCACAACCAAAGTTAGAGCGAGAACCCATTCAGGAGGACGTTCTTTCTCAAGATGGAAGGCATTCATAGTGATTCCAGGTAAGCATAGGTACCTGTGGAGCTTACCTTTGCAGTAAGGCTTCCAGAAACAACAGTTCAGTTTTTGAAGAGCCAATTCACAAAGGCAGTTGCAATTATCAGCCATTTATATATTTTTCATATTGCTTGCCCATGTCTTCAAAGCAGAAATAGTGTTTCATTGCAATCTTACGATAATACAGAAGTGGACTCCATGCAGGTAAAAATAAATAGTAACGAAGAATGGATGGCGACATACATAGATGAACAAGATAGATAAACAGTTAATATAAAATAATAAGATAATTATTGTTAAAGATAATCAACAACCAAATATAAGTATTTCTGTCTATAAAAGAAAGATTGGCTGAGTGTGTTTGTTTGTCCTTTATGCACAGAAGCATGTAGATCCATGTTTGCAAAAAGGTGTGCCTCTACACTTGGCCACTAAATATGTAGCCTTACATGACATTGGACTCATACTTATCCAAAAAATGACACTTGCGATCCTTGGCCATTTCATCTGGGATATACCTTCCTAAGCAGTGGCGTAGGAACCACGGGGGCTCTGGGGGTTGGCGCCCCTGTAGAATTCTTATCCGACTAATAAAAATAATAATAATAAAAAAATAAAAATAAAATTTCTTTTCCCGGACTAAATAAGCCACTTTTACCCCGCAGCACACGCGACGCATAGTTCACTTTTGGCAGCACGTGCCGTCTGCACTATGCGTGCGGCGGAGCCAAATTAAAAGGAAGTGTGTGTTTATTAGAGTATTTGTATTAGAGTATTTGCACTTTGGAATGTGGAGTCTGTATTAGCAGGCAGAGTTGCCGTGTAATTGCTTGAGTTCCAGTATGCATCAGCAGAAACTAAACTTGGCTCTCATTGGAAGAGGCCGTAACAAACCCGCAGGTACATTCTGTTAGCATACTCGAGCATTGATTAACTATTTAACCCCTGACAGGTGGACTTTCATCCTCTGACACAGTCTTACCTCTGAAACTGCATCCAGCTGCTCTTCAAGTGAACGTGTGCGTTCATATGTCCATGCTGCACAGATCCTTGCGCTCCCTATCATCCATTAGAGGAGGTTAGGGGTTGTTGTGTGCGCCATGTTCACCATGTTCAAGGGCATTGTACAAAAGCATATTCTAGACACATCCAACTCAGCTGGTACACTTCATTTCCATGGATCAGTATGTGCACTTCCAGTCTAAAACTCTTTTGTAGTTCATGTCGCAATGCTCAATCCAAGAGTTTATTTAGCTTTCCGAAGAATTGCAAATCTGCTTTTGTGAATGACGGATTTAAGAACTTTAAAAAAGCTATAGAAGGATGTCGTGAGCACGAAAACAGTGCTATGCACACTGAAGCTGTCATGAAGTTAGCTGCAATCCAGAGTATGTCATGTGGAATAGGTGCTCAATTAAGTACACAATTACTGACAGACCAAAAGCACCATCAGGAAATGCTGATGAAGTTACTTGGCAGCATTAAGTAGCTTGCTCGACAAGGGTTGCCATTACGTGGGCATCAAGAGGATAATGAATCATTTCAAGGGAACCTTTACCAGCTCCTACTGCTTCAAGCAGCAGAATGTCCCGAGATGAAAACATGGCTTCTGAAATGTGAATACAGTGGAACCTCTGAATAACGGACGCATTGGGACGAGGAATTTTGTCCATTATTCGGAGGTGTCCCTTATTCAGAGGTTTTTCCCCATTAATCTCATTTTATCATTATAATAGGTGGAGAACGTGGATTGTTTGTTCATTCATCAAGTTCATTCATCAATTGTAGATATCACATGCATATTATATTATATATGTGTACATAATAATTATAAGATACTAATATTATTATATGAACATTGTTTTATTGTAGACATAAATTGATGCAGTTATTCAGTGTGAAGGGCAGGGAAGTATGAATGTAGAGTACTTTGTCTGGCATTAACTGAATGAAGACAAGCTACTTTATCAATTAGAGAACTGGTACTCAAGGCTTCGGTAAAACATGCACGGCTTTCCAAAAAGTTTTTGACCTCTAATGATTGTATATAGCTTCTCCATAGTTTCTCAATTTGGGGGGAGGTGGTAGGTCTTCTCCATCTGTAAGTGCTTCCTCACATTCAACAATGGATGACTGTTCAGAAAGTCTTGCTAAGAAGCTTTCTTCCCAGGTATCATCATCAAACTCAGTACATACAGGAAGATTGCTGTCTCCACTGACATACTCATCAGGTGAACAACTACCCTTGGAGCCCATTGTCTTTGAAATGAGTGCACCTAGTGCAAATTCGGCATCAACGTCTTGAAAAGGATCTTCTTCATTTAAGCTGGTCACATCCAACTCACTATTAAGAACACCACCACTTCTGAAGCACTTAGATATCATTTCTGGTTTTACTTCACTCCATGCCTGCCTGATAGCAGTTAGTACATTAATAGACTTCGTTATCTCAGAAGCACAACTGCAATCATCAATCTTAGCTAACACATGGCGAAGGAGAAGCCGACGATAATGGACCTTGAAGTTCTGGATGATCCCCAAGTCTAGTGGCTGTAATTTAGATGTTGTATTTGGTGGAAGAAAAACTATTTTTATATTACTATATTTTTCATTTAAATGTTCTGGGTGACAACCAGCATTATCCATAAAAAGCAAAATTGATCTTTTTTTAATGCTCATTTTATGGTTAAAAGAGGTCAATACTGCTTCCAAGATTTCTCCTGTCATCCAGGCTTTTTTCTGGTGATAATACTTGACTGGTAGACTATTTTTATCCATACCTCGAAAACACCTGGGGTTTTCTGATTGCCAGATTACAATAGGAGTCTCCTTATCACCAGCTCCATTCACTATGAAAGTCACTGTGACCCACTGCTTACACTTCTTCCCACCCTTGCACTTCTTCCCCTTCTGAGCAAATCCTTGCTCTGGAAGAGCCCTCCAAAAGCATCCTGTTTCATCTAGGTTATAGATATCTTCCTTTGCATATCTCCTCAAAATCTCGGGCAATCTCTCCTTCCATGTATCCCCTTGTACATCACCTGATTCTCCACACACAGTCACTCTTCTAATGTTATATCGCTTCTTCCACTTTTCCAACCATCCATTGCTTCCCTTGAACTCCTTGTCCAGGATTACAGCAATTTGCTTGGCTTTTTCAGTAAGCGGGGCCCACAGGGGTAAATGTTCTTTGAGCATGCCAGGAGGTACCATTGATATAAAGCGTCGTTAATCTCCGAGTATTCGGACACACGAGATCTCTTGTTTGTACGAGACAAAGAGCTTGAAGCATTTGATTCATACAAGGTGACAATAGATTCCTTGTTTTTCAAAATATCTGAAATTTGGGTCTTTCCACAGCCGAAGAGTTCACCAAGTGAACGTACAGTAACACCAGCATTCTTCTCAGCTTCCTTGATAACTTCAATCTTTTTCTGTAAAGAGAGATGACATCTACGCTTGCTCGAAGAAGCCATGACTCGAATGAAGCAGCTGCTAAACCGGCACGCATTCGATAGATGGGCATAGCCTTGATGCAGTTTGTGCGGCTGGCGCGTGAGATAGCTTCCAAGCCTGTAGTTAGTAGTGGACCTGGTGGCGGTGCAATGTCTTTGAGTGTGACAGAGATTCAGTCCTATATCAGAGGACACCATGTGTACAAAGAAGTGTGGACACCTCACATAGGGGAAGTTCTGCTACTCAAACGGGAGCCAGATAATGCCGTGGACCAGTCTGCTGTGGCCGTAATCAAAGACGGCAAAGTTTTAGGTCATGTTGCATACAACATTGCCTCTACAATCTCACAGTTCCTGAGGAGAGACTGCAATAAAGCATTTGTTGAGGTCATAGGAGGCAGAGTCAACAGAGGAGCGGGATATGGAGTTGAAGTTCCAGCTACCTACCGTTTGTATGGACCACAGCCTTACGTTAACAGAATAAGAGATATAGCAGCATCTCTCCAAGCAAGAGGCCTACTTTAGACTACCATATTATTATTACTGCATTTCACAATAATTATGTTTCATGCATAAAATTTATTGTTATTATAATTATTAATTGGCATGCGCACGTGATCAGACCCCACCCACTGTCCGTTAAGAGGTTTACGATGAGCTTTGGGTGCACTAAGAGCTGTCCGTTAGCCGGAATTGAGAGGTGTCCGTTACAGGGAGGGTGACTGAGTACTATTTCAATGGTAAAGCCAATTGGTGCGTGTGCTCCTGTCCGTTATAAGGTAGGTGTCCGCTATAGGGAATGTCCGTTAGTAGAGGTTCCACTGTATATCTCACCTGAGATTGTGAATGAGATAATTACAATCATAGCTACGGCAGAGAGGTCTTTTTCCTCCCTAAGAAGACTGAAGACATTTTTGAGAAGCGAAATGACTGATTGCAGGTTGAATAACTTATTCCTAATGTACGTGCATAGCTCAAGAACAGATGAACTGGATTTAAAAGAAATTGCAAAACTATTTGTATGTGTCAACTCAAGGAGAATTGAAAATTTTAAGAAAGGTCACTTGTTTGGTCTTCAGTTGAATTGAAAGGAGTGCATATATACTAACTATGATAGATGTGATGACTTTGTGAGTATGTTTGTTTTATTTAGTTTAAACTGCAACTGTTACTAATTTATTTTAACATTCTTGGAGCCCCCGTAGATGAAAACATCTTCCTACACCACTGCTAAGTACTGCCAACGTAACAATGGCTGCCTCAACAACAACAGAGCTCACATAGTGCAAGCTGTTTGCTAGGGAGGAGGCTCTCTTTAGTCCTGCAGTTCCTGAAATGGCTAAATTTACAGAGACCAATACCATTGTCTACAACTTTGAAACACTTGTGTAGCCTTAATAGGTAGTAAGTTTGTTGTGTACATTTGTGTTTAGGTGCTGTTGGATTCCATACCAGCTTGAAAACAGTCTAGCAATGGTGTGCGAATATCTCTGCATTAGCTTTAATAATAAATAAATTAATGAATAAATAAAATTTATGAATAAATAAATTTAAAAATAAATTTAAAAATACTTCAAACATTTTTCAAACGCAAAGAAATGCAAAGAAATAAATAATTTTTTTTTAATATAAAATTGATTAACTATTTAACCCCTGACAGGTGGACTTTCATCCTCTGACACAGTCTTACCCTGAAACTGCATCCAGCTGCCATTCAAGTGAACGTGCGTGCATATGTCCATGCTGCACAGATCCTTGCGCTCCCTATCATCCATTAGAGGAGGTTAGGGGTTATAGTGTGGGCCATGTTCACCATGTACAAGGGAATTGTACAAAAGCATATTCTAGACACATCCAACCCAGCTGGTACACTTCATTTCCATGGATCAGTGTGTGCACTTCCAGTCTAAAACTCTTTTTTAGTTCATATCGCAATGCTCAATCCAAGAGTTTATTTAGCTTTCCGAAGAATTGCAAATCTGCTTTTGTGAATGACGGATTTAAGAACTTTAAAAAAGCTATAGAAGGATGTCGTGAGCACGAAAACACTGCTATGCACACTGAAGCTGTCATGAGGTTAGCTGCAATCCAGAGTATGTCATGTGGAATAGGTGCTCAATTAAGTACACAATTACTGACAGACCAAAACCACCATCAGGAAATGCTGATGAAGTTACTTGGCAGCATTAAGTAGCTTGCTCGACAAGAGTTGCCGTTACGTGGGCATCAAGAGGATAATGAATCATTTCAAGGGAACCTTTACCAGCTCCTACTGCTTCAAGCAGCAGAATGTCCCGAGATGAAAACATGGCTTCTGAAACGTAAATACATCTCACCTGAGATTGTGAATGAGATAATTACAATCCTTGCTTCGGCAGAGAGGTCTTTTTCCTCCCTAAGAAGACTGAAGACATTTTTGAGAAGCGAAATGACTGATTGCAGGTTGAATAACTTATTCCTAATGTATGTGCATAGCTCAAGAACAGATGAACTGGATTTAAAAGAAATTGCAAAACTATTTGTATGTGTCAACTCAAGGAGAATTGAAAATGTTAAGAAAGGTCACTTGTTGGTCTTTGAACAGTTGAATTGAAAGGAGTGCATATATATACTAACTACGATAGATGTGATGACTTTGTGAGTATGTTTGTTTTATTTAGTTTAAACTGCAACTTTATTTTAACATTCTTGGAGCCCCCGTAGATGAAAACATCTTCCTACACCACTGCTAAGTACTGCCAACAGTGGCATACAAATAATGTAACAATGGCTGCCTCAACAACAACAGAGCTCACATAGTGTAAGCTGTTTGCTAGGGAGGAGGCTCTCTTTATTCCTGCAGTTCCTGAAATGGCTAAATTTACAGAGACCAATACCATTGTTGTCGACAACTTTGAAACACTTGTGTAGCCTTAATAGGTAGTAAGTCTGTTGTGTATGTTTGTGTTTAGGTACTGTTGGATTCCATACCAGCTTGAAAACAGTCTAGCAATGGTGTGCGAATATCTCTGCTAATAAATGGATTAGCTTTAATAATTAATTAATTAATGAATAAATAAAATTAATGAATAAATAAATTTAAAAATACTTCAAACATTTTTCAAACGCAAAGAAATGCAAAGAAATAAATAATTTAAAATAATTTTTTTTTAATGTAAAAAAAATGACATAAATAATCTGAAACAAGAAATTTAATTAAGTGATAAAGAAATTATATTTAACACCAGTGGTTCATAGTTTATATTTCTTATGGCCGATGTCTGGTTTATGAGTGTATAGGCTTACGATTATCAATCGGTTGTGCTCATGTTGCTAACTTGCTATGAGCTAAATTGGATAGCTTTTGTGGAAATCAATGTTTACCTTGATGTAATTGTGATCTCACGCCCACTATCTATTTTTTCTCTCTCCGTATTATTAGCTGCTTCACTGTTGGAGTTAACAGTTATTTCCGACGATACTTCTGTGGGAATGGGAGAGACTACTCTGCTTGTATGTGTGGGCTTTGGCCAGCCAGGTGTGAACATCACTTGGAGCAAAGATGGCCAGGTCATTTCCAATTCTTCAGGACCTTCACTAGTGTCCATCTACGAGGAAGAGTTCACACAAGGCGGAAAGTTGTTCAAGCAGTCCTTCCTTCAACTCTGTAGCCTGGAAATGGTTGACTCTGGAACTTACACCTGCACTGTCAGCAATGGACTGTCTTCTGTCAACTCCACTACAGAACTCTTTGTTACATGTAAGGCTCACATTATTATGGTTTTGGATATTCTGTCTAACATCGATTGAAGCCCAATTTAATTTTTTTTTAATAGTTTACATATATTATGGTAATATTTGTATTTTTCGAGATTTTAGTCTTCATATTCTTGGAATAAAAATATATTAAAATCACCTTCTCAATAATCAACTTCAAATTGTATTCACTTGACATTTCGACTAGATGCTCCAGGATGAAGGCTAGAGCATCTAGTTGAAACGTCGAGTGAATACAATTTGAAGTTGATTATTGAGAAGGTGATTTTAATGTTATGTCAACTGAGAGTTCATTGAGAATAAAAATATAATGAGCTGATGTTGGTGTTAAAATGATCCTCATTGAAGTGATGCTATGTAGCACAGTGTCACTCAATATCACAACCAAAGTTAGAGCGAGAACCCATTCAGGAGGACGTTCTTTCTCAAGAGGGAATGCATTCATAGTGATTCCAGGTAAGCATAGGTACCTGTGGAGCTTACCTTTGCAGTAATGCTTCCAGAAACAACAGTTCAGTTTTTGAAGAGCCAATTCACAAAGGCAGTTGCAATCATCAGCCATTTATATATTTTTCATATTCCTTGACCATGCCTTCAAAGCAGAAATAGTGCTTCATTGCACTCTTACGATAATACAGAATTGGACTCCATGTAGGCATGTGCAGGTAAAAATAAATAGTAACGAAGAATGGATGGCGACATACATAGATGAACAAGATAGATAAACAGTTAATGTATAATTTTTATAAAGATAAATCAACAACCAAATTCTGTCTATAAAAGAGAGATTGGCTGAGTGTGCTTGTTTGTCCTTTATGCACAGAAGCATGTAGATCCATGTTTGCAAAAAGGTGTGCCTCTACACTTGGAAAGAAATCCACTAAATATGTAGCGTTACATGCCATTGGACTCATACTTATCCAAAAAATGATACTTGCGATTTATAGGCCATTTCATCTGGGATATACCTACCTAGGTACTGCCAACAGTGGCATACAAATAATGTAACAATGGCTGCCTCAACAACAACAGAGCTCACATAGTGCAAGCTGTTTGCTAGGGAGGAGGCTGTCTTTAGTCCTGCAGTTCCTGTAATGGCTAAATTTACAGAGACCAATACCATTGTTGTCGACAACTTTGAAACACTTGTGTAGCCTTAATAGTTAGTAAGTTTGTTGTGTAAGTTTGTGTTTAGGTGCTGTTGGATTCCATACCAGCTTGAAAACGGTCTAGCAAATGGTGTGCGAATAACTCTGCTGATAAATGGATTAGCTTTAATAATAAATAAATTAATGAATAAATAAATTTAAAAATATTTAAAATCAAAGAAATAAATCATTTTTAAAAAATTGCATATAAATAATCTGAAATAAGAAATTTAATTAAGTGATAAAGAAATTATATTTAACACCAGTGGTTATTTAACACCAGTGGTTCATTGTTGACATTTCTTGTGACCGATGTCTGGTTTATGAGTGTATCGGCTTACGATTATCAATCGGTTGTGCTCATGTTGCTAACTTGCTATGAGCTAAATTGGATAGCTTTTGTGGAAATCAATGTTTACCTTGATGTAATTGTGATCTCACGCCCACTATCTTTTTTTTCCCTTTCCCTCCATATTATTAGCTACTTCACTGTTGGAGTTAACAGTTATTTCCGACGATACTTCTGTGGGAATGGGAGAGACTACTCTGCTTGTATGTGTGGGCTTTGGCCAGCCAGGTGTGAACATCACTTGGAGCAAAGATGGCCAGGTCATTTCCAATTCTTCAGGACCTTCACTAGTGTCCATCTACGAGGAAGAGTTCACACAAGGCGGAAAGTTGTTCAAGCAGTCCTTCCTTCAACTCTGTAGCCTGGAAATGGTTGACTCTGGAACTTACACCTGCACTGTCAGCAATGGACTGTCTTCTGTCAACTCCACTACAGAACTCTTTGTTACATGTAAGGCTCACATTATTATGGTTTTGGATATTCTGTCTAACATCGATTGAAGCCCAATTTAATTTTTTTTTAATAGTTTACATATATTATGGTAATATTTGTATTTTTCGAGATTTTAGTCTTCATATTCTTGGAATAAAAATATATTAAAATCACCTTCTCAATAATCAACTTCAAATTGTATTCACTTGACATTTCGACTAGATGCTCCAGGATGAAGGCTAGAGCATCTAGTTGAAACGTCGAGTGAATACAATTTGAAGTTGATTATTGAGAGGGTGATTTTAATGTTGTGTCAACTGAGAGTTCATTGAGAATAAAAATATAATGAGCTGATGTTGGTGTTAAAATGATCCTCATTGAAGTGATGCTATGTAGCACAGTGTCACTCAATATCACAACCAAAGTTAGAGCGAGAACCCATTCAGGAGGACGTTCTTTCTCAAGAGGGAAGGCATTCATAGTGATTCCAGGTAAGCATAGGTACCTGTGGAGCTTACCTTTGCAGTAAGGCTTCCAGAAACAACATTTCAATTTTTGAAGAGCCAATTCACAAAGGCAGTTGCAATCATCAGCCATTTATATATTTTTCATATTGCTTGCCCATGTCTTCATGCAGAAATAGTGCTTCGTTGCAATCTTACGATAATACAGAAGTGGACTCCATGTAGGCATGTGCAGGTAAAAATAAATAGTAACTAAGAATGGATGGCGACATACATAGATGAACAAGATAGATAAACAGTTAATGTAAATAATAAGATAATTTCTAAAGATAATCAACAACCAAATTCTGTCTATAAAAGAAAGATTGGCTGAGTGTGCTTGTTTGTCCTTTATGCACAGAAGCATGTAGATCCATGTTTGCAAAAAGATGTGCCTCTACACTTGGAAAGAAATCCACTATGTAGCGCGTTACATGACATTGGACTCATACTTATCCAAAAAATGACACTGGCCATTTCATCTGGGATATACCTTCCTAAGAAGTGGCGTAGGAACCACGGGGGCTCTGGGGGCTGGCGCCCCCGTTGAATTCTTAACGGACTAAATAGTGTCATGTGAAAGCCACTTTTTCCCCGCAGCACACGCGACGCATTTAGAGTATTTGCACTTTGGAATGTGGAGTCTGTATTAGCAGGCAGAGTTGCCGTGTAGTCGCTTTAGTTCCAGTATGCATCAGCAGAAACTAAACTTGGCTCTCATTGGAAGAGGCCGTAATAAACCTGCAGGTACATTCTGTTAGCATACTCGAGCATTGATTAACTATTTAACCCCTGACAGGTGGACTTTCATCCTCTGACACAGAGTCTTACCCTGAAACTGCATCCAGCTGCTCTTCAAGTGAACGTGTGCGTTCATATGTCCATGCTGCACAGATCCTTGCGCTCCCTATCATCCATTAGAGGAGGTTAGGGGTTGTTGTGTGCGCCATGTTCACCATGTTCAAGGGCATTGTACAAAAGCATATTCTAGACACATCCAACTCAGCTGGTACACTTCATTTCCATGGATCAGTATGTGCACTTCCAGTCTAAAACTCTTTTGTAGTTCATGTCGCAATGCTCAATCCAAGAGTTTATTTAGCTTTCCGAAGAATTGCAAATCTGCTTTTGTGAATGACGGATTTAAGAACTTTAAAAAAGCTATAGAAGGATGTCGTGAGCACGAAAACAGTGCTATGCACACTGAAGCTGTCATGAAGTTAGCTGCAATCCAGAGTATGTCATGTGGAATAGGTGCTCAATTAAGTACACAATTACTGACAGACCAAAAGCACCATCAGGAAATGCTGATGAAGTTACTTGGCAGCATTAAGTAGCTTGCTCGACAAGGGTTGCCATTACGTGGGCATCAAGAGGATAATGAATCATTTCAAGGGAACCTTTACCAGCTCCTACTGCTTCAAGCAGCAGAATGTCCCGAGATGAAAACATGGCTTCTGAAATGTGAATACAGTGGAACCTCTGAATAACGGACGCATTGGGACGAGGAATTTTGTCCATTATTCGGAGGTGTCCCTTATTCAGAGGTTTTTCCCCATTAATCTCATTTTATCATTATAATAGGTGGAGAACGTGGATTGTTTGTTCATTCATCAAGTTCATTCATCAATTGTAGATATCACATGCATATTATATTATATATGTGTACATAATAATTATAAGATACTAATATTATTATATGAACATTGTTTTATTGTAGACATAAATTGATGCAGTTATTCAGTGTGAAGGGCAGGGAAGTATGAATGTAGAGTACTTTGTCTGGCATTAACTGAATGAAGACAAGCTACTTTATCAATTAGAGAACTGGTACTCAAGGCTTCGGTAAAACATGCACGGCTTTCCAAAAAGTTTTTGACCTCTAATGATTGTATATAGCTTCTCCATAGTTTCTCAATTTGGGGGGAGGTGGTAGGTCTTCTCCATCTGTAAGTGCTTCCTCACATTCAACAATGGATGACTGTTCAGAAAGTCTTGCTAAGAAGCTTTCTTCCCAGGTATCATCATCAAACTCAGTACATACAGGAAGATTGCTGTCTCCACTGACATACTCATCAGGTGAACAACTACCCTTGGAGCCCATTGTCTTTGAAATGAGTGCACCTAGTGCAAATTCGGCATCAACGTCTTGAAAAGGATCTTCTTCATTTAAGCTGGTCACATCCAACTCACTATTAAGAACACCACCACTTCTGAAGCACTTAGATATCATTTCTGGTTTTACTTCACTCCATGCCTGCCTGATAGCAGTTAGTACATTAATAGACTTCGTTATCTCAGAAGCACAACTGCAATCATCAATCTTAGCTAACACATGGCGAAGGAGAAGCCGACGATAATGGACCTTGAAGTTCTGGATGATCCCCAAGTCTAGTGGCTGTAATTTAGATGTTGTATTTGGTGGAAGAAAAACTATTTTTATATTACTATATTTTTCATTTAAATGTTCTGGGTGACAACCAGCATTATCCATAAAAAGCAAAATTGATCTTTTTTTAATGCTCATTTTATGGTTAAAAGAGGTCAATACTGCTTCCAAGATTTCTCCTGTCATCCAGGCTTTTTTCTGGTGATAATACTTGACTGGTAGACTATTTTTATCCATACCTCGAAAACACCTGGGGTTTTCTGATTGCCAGATTACAATAGGAGTCTCCTTATCACCAGCTCCATTCACTATGAAAGTCACTGTGACCCACTGCTTACACTTCTTCCCACCCTTGCACTTCTTCCCCTTCTGAGCAAATCCTTGCTCTGGAAGAGCCCTCCAAAAGCATCCTGTTTCATCTAGGTTATAGATATCTTCCTTTGCATATCTCCTCAAAATCTCGGGCAATCTCTCCTTCCATGTATCCCCTTGTACATCACCTGATTCTCCACACACAGTCACTCTTCTAATGTTATATCGCTTCTTCCACTTTTCCAACCATCCATTGCTTCCCTTGAACTCCTTGTCCAGGATTACAGCAATTTGCTTGGCTTTTTCAGTAAGCGGGGCCCACAGGGGTAAATGTTCTTTGAGCATGCCAGGAGGTACCATTGATATAAAGCATCGTTAATCTCCGAGTATTCGGACACACGAGATCTCTTGTTTGTACGAGACAAAGAGCTTGAAGCATTTGATTCATACAAGGTGACAATAGATTCCTTGTTTTTCAAAATATCTGAAATTTGGGTCTTTCCACAGCCGAAGAGTTCACCAAGTGAACGTACAGTAACACCAGCATTCTTCTCAGCTTCCTTGATAACTTCAATCTTTTTCTGTAAAGAGAGATGACATCTACGCTTGCTCGAAGAAGCCATGACTCGAATGAAGCAGCTGCTAAACCGGCACGCATTCGATAGATGGGCATAGCCTTGATGCAGTTTGTGCGGCTGGCGCGTGAGATAGCTTCCAAGCCTGTAGTTAGTAGTGGACCTGGTGGCGGTGCAATGTCTTTGAGTGTGACAGAGATTCAGTCCTATATCAGAGGACACCATGTGTACAAAGAAGTGTGGACACCTCACATAGGGGAAGTTCTGCTACTCAAACAGGAGCCAGATAATGCCGTGGACCAGTCTGCTGTGGCCGTAATCAAAGACGGCAAAGTTTTAGGTCATGTTGCATACAACATTGCCTCTACAATCTCACAGTTCCTGAGGAGAGACTGCAATAAAGCATTTGTTGAGGTCATAGGAGGCAGAGTCAACAGAGGAGCGGGATATGGAGTTGAAGTTCCAGCTACCTACCGTTTGTATGGACCACAGCCTTACGTTAACAGAATAAGAGATATAGCAGCATCTCTCCAAGCAAGAGGCCTACTTTAGACTACCATATTATTATTACTGCATTTCACAATAATTATGTTTCATGCATAAAATTTATTGTTATTATAATTATTAATTGGCATGCGCACGTGATCAGACCCCACCCACTGTCCGTTAAGAGGTTTACGATGAGCTTTGGGTGCACTAAGAGCTGTCCGTTAGCCGGAATTGAGAGGTGTCCGTTACAGGGAGGGTGACTGAGTACTATTTCAATGGTAAAGCCAATTGGTGCGTGTGCTCCTGTCCGTTATAAGGTAGGTGTCCGCTATAGGGAATGTCCGTTAGTAGAGGTTCCACTGTATATCTCACCTGAGATTGTGAATGAGATAATTACAATCATAGCTACGGCAGAGAGGTCTTTTTCCTCCCTAAGAAGACTGAAGACATTTTTGAGAAGCGAAATGACTGATTGCAGGTTGAATAACTTATTCCTAATGTACGTGCATAGCTCAAGAACAGATGAACTGGATTTAAAAGAAATTGCAAAACTATTTGTATGTGTCAACTCAAGGAGAATTGAAAATTTTAAGAAAGGTCACTTGTTTGGTCTTCAGTTGAATTGAAAGGAGTGCATATATACTAACTATGATAGATGTGATGACTTTGTGAGTATGTTTGTTTTATTTAGTTTAAACTGCAACTGTTACTAATTTATTTTAACATTCTTGGAGCCCCCGTAGATGAAAACATCTTCCTACACCACTGCTAAGTACTGCCAACGTAACAATGGCTGCCTCAACAACAACAGAGCTCACATAGTGCAAGCTGTTTGCTAGGGAGGAGGCTCTCTTTAGTCCTGCAGTTCCTGAAATGGCTAAATTTACAGAGACCAATACCATTGTCTACAACTTTGAAACACTTGTGTAGCCTTAATAGGTAGTAAGTTTGTTGTGTACATTTGTGTTTAGGTGCTGTTGGATTCCATACCAGCTTGAAAACAGTCTAGCAATGGTGTGCGAATATCTCTGCATTAGCTTTAATAATAAATAAATTAATGAATAAATAAAATTTATGAATAAATAAATTTAAAAATAAATTTAAAAATACTTCAAACATTTTTCAAACGCAAAGAAATGCAAAGAAATAAATAATTTTTTTTTAATATAAAATTGATTAACTATTTAACCCCTGACAGGTGGACTTTCATCCTCTGACACAGTCTTACCCTGAAACTGCATCCAGCTGCCATTCAAGTGAACGTGCGTGCATATGTCCATGCTGCACAGATCCTTGCGCTCCCTATCATCCATTAGAGGAGGTTAGGGGTTATAGTGTGGGCCATGTTCACCATGTACAAGGGAATTGTACAAAAGCATATTCTAGACACATCCAACCCAGCTGGTACACTTCATTTCCATGGATCAGTGTGTGCACTTCCAGTCTAAAACTCTTTTTTAGTTCATATCGCAATGCTCAATCCAAGAGTTTATTTAGCTTTCCGAAGAATTGCAAATCTGCTTTTGTGAATGACGGATTTAAGAACTTTAAAAAAGCTATAGAAG
The DNA here is from genome assembly GCA_028752905.1 of Cladorhizidae sp. MBARI D1340-BT2. Lineage (NCBI taxonomy): Eukaryota > Metazoa > Porifera > Demospongiae > Poecilosclerida > Cladorhizidae > Cladorhizidae sp. MBARI D1340-BT2. The sequence goes on along the minus strand of JAQNBH010000009.1, from coordinate 46,168,149 downwards.
GATGTCGTGAGCACGAAAACAGTGCTATGCACACTGAAGCTGTCATGAGGTTAGCTGCAATCCAGAGTATGTCATGTGGAATAGGTGCTCAATTAAGTACACAATTACTGACAGACCAAAACCACCATCAGGAAATGCTGATGAAGTTACTTGGCAGCATTAAGTAGCTTGCTCGACAAGAGTTGCCGTTACGTGGGCATCAAGAGGATAATGAATCATTTCAAGGGAACCTTTACCAGCTCCTACTGCTTCAAGCAGCAGAATGTCCCGAGATGAAAACATGGCTTCTGAAACGTAAATACATCTCACCTGAGATTGTGAATGAGATAATTACAATCCTTGCTTCGGCAGAGAGGTCTTTTTCCTCCCTAAGAAGACTGAAGACATTTTTGAGAAGCGAAATGACTGATTGCAGGTTGAATAACTTATTCCTAATGTATGTGCATAGCTCAAGAACAGATGAACTGGATTTAAAAGAAATTGCAAAACTATTTGTATGTGTCAACTCAAGGAGAATTGAAAATGTTAAGAAAGGTCACTTGTTGGTCTTTGAACAGTTGAATTGAAAGGAGTGCATATATATACTAACTACGATAGATGTGATGACTTTGTGAGTATGTTTGTTTTATTTAGTTTAAACTGCAACTTTATTTTAACATTCTTGGAGCCCCCGTAGATGAAAACATCTTCCTACACCACTGCTAAGTACTGCCAACAGTGGCATACAAATAATGTAACAATGGCTGCCTCAACAACAACAGAGCTCACATAGTGTAAGCTGTTTGCTAGGGAGGAGGCTCTCTTTATTCCTGCAGTTCCTGAAATGGCTAAATTTACAGAGACCAATACCATTGTTGTCGACAACTTTGAAACACTTGTGTAGCCTTAATAGGTAGTAAGTCTGTTGTGTATGTTTGTGTTTAGGTACTGTTGGATTCCATACCAGCTTGAAAACAGTCTAGCAATGGTGTGCGAATATCTCTGCTAATAAATGGATTAGCTTTAATAATAAATTAATTAATGAATAAATAAAATTAATGAATAAATAAATTTAAAAATACTTCAAACATTTTTCAAACGCAAAGAAATGCAAAGAAATAAATAATTTAAAATAATTTTTTTTTAATGTAAAAAAAATGACATAAATAATCTGAAACAAGAAATTTAATTAAGTGATAAAGAAATTATATTTAACACCAGTGGTTCATAGTTTATATTTCTTATGGCCGATGTCTGGTTTATGAGTGTATAGGCTTACGATTATCAATCGGTTGTGCTCATGTTGCTAACTTGCTATGAGCTAAATTGGATAGCTTTTGTGGAAATCAATGTTTACCTTGATGTAATTGTGATCTCACGCCCACTATCTATTTTTTCTCTCTCCGTATTATTAGCTGCTTCACTGTTGGAGTTAACAGTTATTTCCGACGATACTTCTGTGGGAATGGGAGAGACTACTCTGCTTGTATGTGTGGGCTTTGGCCAGCCAGGTGTGAACATCACTTGGAGCAAAGATGGCCAGGTCATTTCCAATTCTTCAGGACCTTCACTAGTGTCCATCTACGAGGAAGAGTTCACACAAGGCGGAAAGTTGTTCAAGCAGTCCTTCCTTCAACTCTGTAGCCTGGAAATGGTTGACTCTGGAACTTACACCTGCACTGTCAGCAATGGACTGTCTTCTGTCAACTCCACTACAGAACTCTTTGTTACATGTAAGGCTCACATTATTATGGTTTTGGATATTCTGTCTAACATCGATTGAAGCCCAATTTAATTTTTTTTAAATAGTTTACATATATTATGGTAATATTTGTATTTTTCGAGATTTTAGTCTTCATATTCTTGGAATAAAAATATATTAAAATCACCTTCTCAATAATCAACTTCAAATTGTATTCACTTGACATTTCGACTAGATGCTCCAGGATGAAGGCTAGAGCATCTAGTTGAAACGTCGAGTGAATACAATTTGAAGTTGATTATTGAGAAGGTGATTTTAATGTTATGTCAACTGAGAGTTCATTGAGAATAAAAATATAATGAGCTGATGTTGGTGTTAAAATGATCCTCATTGAAGTGATGCTATGTAGCACAGTGTCACTCAATATCACAACCAAAGTTAGAGCGAGAACCCATTCAGGAGGACGTTCTTTCTCAAGAGGGAATGCATTCATAGTGATTCCAGGTAAGCATAGGTACCTGTGGAGCTTACCTTTGCAGTAATGCTTCCAGAAACAACAGTTCAGTTTTTGAAGAGCCAATTCACAAAGGCAGTTGCAATCATCAGCCATTTATATATTTTTCATATTCCTTGACCATGCCTTCAAAGCAGAAATAGTGCTTCATTGCACTCTTACGATAATACAGAATTGGACTCCATGTAGGCATGTGCAGGTAAAAATAAATAGTAACGAAGAATGGATGGCGACATACATAGATGAACAAGATAGATAAACAGTTAATGTATAATTTTTATAAAGATAAATCAACAACCAAATTCTGTCTATAAAAGAGAGATTGGCTGAGTGTGCTTGTTTGTCCTTTATGCACAGAAGCATGTAGATCCATGTTTGCAAAAAGGTGTGCCTCTACACTTGGAAAGAAATCCACTAAATATGTAGCGTTACATGACATTGGACTCATACTTATCCAAAAAATGATACTTGCGATTTATAGGCCATTTCATCTGGGATATACCTACCTAGGTACTGCCAACAGTGGCATACAAATAATGTAACAATGGCTGCCTCAACAACAACAGAGCTCACATAGTGCAAGCTGTTTGCTAGGGAGGAGGCTGTCTTTAGTCCTGCAGTTCCTGTAATGGCTAAATTTACAGAGACCAATACCATTGTTGTCGACAACTTTGAAACACTTGTGTAGCCTTAATAGTTAGTAAGTTTGTTGTGTAAGTTTGTGTTTAGGTGCTGTTGGATTCCATACCAGCTTGAAAACGGTCTAGCAAATGGTGTGCGAATAACTCTGCTGATAAATGGATTAGCTTTAATAATAAATAAATTAATGAATAAATAAATTTAAAAATATTCAAAATCAAAGAAATAAATCATTTTTAAAAAATTGCATATAAATAATCTGAAATAAGAAATTTAATTAAGTGATAAAGAAATTATATTTAACACCAGTGGTTATTTAACACCAGTGGTTCATTGTTGACATTTCTTGTGACCGATGTCTGGTTTATGAGTGTATCGGCTTACGATTATCAATCGGTTGTGCTCATGTTGCTAACTTGCTATGAGCTAAATTGGATAGCTTTTGTGGAAATCAATGTTTACCTTGATGTAATTGTGATCTCACGCCCACTATCTTTTTTTTCCCTTTCCCTCCATATTATTAGCTACTTCACTGTTGGAGTTAACAGTTATTTCCGACGATACTTCTGTGGGAATGGGAGAGACTACTCTGCTTGTATGTGTGGGCTTTGGCCAGTCAGGTGTGAACATCACTTGGAGCAAAGATGGCCAGGTCATTTCCAATTCTTCAGGACCTTCACTAGTGTCCATCTACGAGGAAGAGTTCACACAAGGCGGAAAGTTGTTCAAGCAGTCCTTCCTTCAACTCTGTAGCCTGGAAATGGTTGACTCTGGAACTTACACCTGCACTGTCAGCAATGGACTGTCTTCTGTCAACTCCACTACAGAACTCTTTGTTACAGGTAAGGCTCACATTATTATGGTTTTGGATATTCTGTCTAAGATCGATTGAAGCCCAATTTAATTTTTTTTTATATAGTTTACATATATTATGGTAATATTTGTATTTTTCGAGATTTTAGTCTTCATATTCTTGGAATAAAAATATATTAAAATCACCTTCTCAATAATCAACTTCAAATTGTATTCACTTGACATTTCGACTAGATGCTCAGGATGAAGGCTAGAGCATCTAGTTGAAACGTCGAGTGAATACAATTTGAAGTTGATTATTGAGAATGTGATTTTAATGTTATGTCAACTGAGAGTTCATTGAGAATAAAAATATAATGATCTGATGTTGGTGTTAAAATGATCCTCATTGAAGTGATGCTATGTAGCACAGTGTCACTCAATATCACAACCAAAGTTAGAGCGAGAACCCATTCAGGAGGACATTCTTTCATTGAAGTGATGCTATGTAGCACAGTGTCACTCAATATCACAACCAAAGTTAGAGCGAGAACCCATTCAGGAGGACGTTCTTTCTCAAGAAGGAAGGCATTCATAGTGATTCCAGGTAAGCATAGGTACCTGTGGAGCTTACCTTTGCAGTAAGGCTTCCAGAAACAACAGTTCAGTTTTTGAAGAGCCAATTCACAAAGGCAGTTGCAATCATCAGCCATTTATATATTTTTCCTATTGCTTGCCCATGTCTTCAAAGCAGAAATAGTGCTTCATTGCAATCTTACGATAATACAGAAGTGGACTCCATGTAGGCATGGGTAAAAATAAATAGTAACGAAGAATGGATGGCGACATACATAGATGAACAAGATAGATAAACAGTTAATATAAAATAATAAGATAATTTTTATTAAAGATAATCAACAACCAAATTCTGTCTATAAAAGAAAGATTGGCTGAGTGTGCTTGTTTGTCCTTTGTGCACAGAAGCATGTAGATCCATGTTTGCAAAAAGGTGTGACTCTACACTTGGAAAGAAATCCACTATGTAGCGTTACATGACATTGGACTCATACTTATCCAAAAAATGATACTTGCGATTTATAGGCCATTTCATCTGGGATATACCTTCCTAAGTACTGCCAACAGTGGCATACAAATAATGTAACAATGGCTGCCTCAACAACAACAGAGCTCACATAGTGCAAGCTGTTTGCTAGGGAGGAGGCTGTCTTTAGTCCTGCAGTTCCTGAAATGGCTAAATTTACAGAGACCAATACCATTGTTGTCGACAACTTTGAAACACTTGTGTAGGTAGTAAGTCTGTTGTGTATGTTTGTGTTTAGGTACTGTTGGATTCCATACCAGCTTGAAAACGGTCTAGCAATGGTATGCAAATATCTCTGCTAATAAGTGGATTAGCTTTAATAATAAATAAATTAATGAATAAATAAATTAAAAAATATTCAAATGCAAAGAAATAAATCATTAAAAAAAAATTGCATATAAATAATCTGAAATAAGAAATTTAATTAAGTGATAAAGAAATTATATTTAACACCAGTGGTTATTTAACACCAGTGATTCATTGTTTACATTTCTTGTGACCGATGTCTGGTTTATGAGTGTATCGGCTTACGATTATCAATCGGTTGTGCTCATGTTGCCACTTGCTATGAGCTAAATTGGATAGCTTTTGTGGAAATCAATGTTAACCTTGATGTAATTGTGATCTCACGCCCACTATCTAAAAAAATTCTCTCCATATTATTAGCTGCTTCACTGTTGGAGTTAACAGTTATTTCCGACGATACTTCTGTGGGAATGGGAGAGACTACTCTGCTTGTATGTGTGGGCTTTGGCCAGCCTGGTGTGAACATCACTTGGAGCAAAGATGGCCAGGTCATTTCCAATTCTTCAGGACCTTCACTAGTGTCCATCTACGAGGAAGAGTTCACACAAGGCGGAAAGTTGTTCAAGCAGTCCTTCCTTCAACTCTGTAGCCTGGAAATGGTTGACTCTGGAACTTACACCTGCACTGTCAGCAATGGACTGTCTTCTGTCAACTCCACTACAGAACTCTTTGTTACAGGTAAGGCTCACATTATTATGGTTTTGGATATTCTGTCTAACATCGATTGAAGCCCAATTTAATTTTTTTTTTAATAGTTTTGGTAATATTTGTATTTTTCGAGATTTTAGTCTTCATATTCTTGGAATAAATATATATTAAAATCACCTTCTCAATAATCAACTTCAAATTGTATTCACTTGACATTTCGACTAGATGCTCTAGATGCTCCAGGATGAAGGCTAGAGCATCTAGTTGAAACGTCGAGTGAATACAATTTGAAGTTGATTATTGAGAAGGTGATTTTAATGTTATGTCAACTGAGAGTTCATCGAGAATAAAAATATAATGAGCTGATGTTGGTGTTAAAATGATCCTCATTGAAGTGATGCTATGTAGCACAGTGTCACTCAATATCACAACCAAAGTTAGAGCGAGAACCCATTCAGGAGGACGTTCTTTCTCAAGAGGGAAGGCATTCGTAGTGATTCCAGGTAAGCATAGGTACCTGTGGAGCTTACCTTTGCAGTAATGCTTCCAGAAACAACAGTTCAGTTTTTGAAGAGCCAATTCACAAAGGCAGTTGCAATCATCAGCCATTTATATATTTTTCATATTCCTTGACCATGCCTTCAAAGCAGAAATAGTGCTTCATTGCAATCTTACGATAATACAGAAGTGGACTCCATGTAGGCATGTGCAGGTAAAAATAAATAGTAACGAAGAATGGATGGCGACATACATAGATGAACAAGATAGATAAACAGTTAATGTAAATAATGAGATAATTTTTATAAAGATAATCAACAACCAAATTCTGTCTATAAAAGAAAGATTGGCTGAGTGTGCTTGTTTGTCCTTTATGCACAGAAGCATGTAGATCCATGTTTGCAAAAAGGTGTGCCTCTACACTTGGAAAGAAATCCACTATGTAGCGTTACATGACATTGGACTCATACTTATCCAAAAAATGATACTTGCGATTTATAGGCCATTTCATCTGGGATATACCTTCCTAAGTACTGCCAACAGTGGCATACAAATAATGTAACAATGGCTGCCTCAACAACAACAGAGCTCACATAGTGCAAGCTGTTTGCTAGGGAGGAGGCTGTCTTTAGTCCTGCAGTTCCTGAAATGGCTAAATTTAAGAGACCAATACCATTGTTGTCGACAACTTTGAAACACTTGTGTAGCCTTAATAGGTAGTAAGTTTGTTGTGTACGTTTGTGTTTAGGTGCTGTTGGATTCCATACCAGCTTGAAAACAGTCTAGCAATGGTGTGCGAATAACTCTGCTAATAAATGGATTAGCTTTAATAATAAATAAATTAATGAATAAATAAATTAAAAAATATTCAAACGCAAAGAAATAAATCATTTAAAAAAATTGGATATAAATAATCTGAAATAAGAAATTTAATTAAGTGATAAAGAAATTATATTTAACACCAGTGGTTATTTAACAGCAGTGGTTCATTGTTTACATTTCTTGTGACCGATGTCTGGTTTATGAGTGTATCGGCTACGATTATCAATCGGTTGTGCTCATGTTGCTAACTTGCTATCAACTAAATTGGATAGCTTTTGTGGAAATCAATGTTTACATTGATGTAATTGTGATCTCACGCCCACTATCTATTTTTTCTCTCTCCGTATTATTAGCTACTTCACTGTTGGAGTTAACAGTTATTTCTGACGATACTTCTGTGGGAATGGGAGAGACTACTCTGCTTGTATGTGTGGGCTTTGGCCAGCCTGGTGTGAACATCACTTGGAGCAAAGATGGCCAGGTCATTTCCAATTCTTCAGGACCTTCACTAGTGTCCATCTACGAGGAAGAGTTCACACAAGGCGGAAAGTTGTTCAAGCAGTCCTTCCTTCAACTCTGTAGCCTGGAAATGGTTGACTCTGGAACTTACACCTGCACTGTCAGCAATGGACTGTCTTCTGTCAACTCCACTACAGAACTCTTTGTTACAGGTAAGGCTCACATTATTATGGTTTTGGATATTCTGTCTAACATCGATTGAAGCCCAATTTTTTAATTTTTTTTAATAGTTTACATATATTATGGTAATATTTGTATTTTTCGAGATTTTAGTCTCTTCATATTCTTGGAATAAAAATATATTAAAATCACCTTCTCAATAATCAACTTCAAATTGTATTCACTTGACATTTCGACTAGATGCTCCAGGATGAAGGCTAGAGCATCTAGTTGAAATGTCGAGTGAATACAATTTGAAGTTGATTATTGAGAAGGTGATTTTAATGTTATGTCAACTGAGAGTTCATTGAGAATAAAAATATAATGAGCTGATGTTGGTGTTAAAATGATCCTCATTGAAGTGATGCTATGTAGCACAGTGTCATTCAATATCACAACCAAAGTTAGAGCGAGAACCCATTCAGGAGGACATTCTTTCATTGAAGTGATGCTATGTAGCACAGTGTTACACAATATAACAACCAAAGTTAGAGCGAGAACCCATTCGGGAGGACGCTCTTTCTCAAGAGGGAAGGCATTCATAGTGATTCCAGGTAAGCATAGGTACCTGTGGAGCTTACCTTTGCAGTAAGGCTTCCAGAAACAACAGTTCAGTTTTTGAAGAGCCAATTCACAAAGGCAGTTGCAATCATCAGCCATTTATATATTTTTCATATTGCTTGCCCATGCCTTCAAAGCAGAAATAGTGCTTCATTGCAATCTTACGATAATACAGAAGTGGACTCCATGTAGGCAAGTGCAGGTAAAAATAAATAGTAACGAAGAATGGATGGCAACATACATAGATGAACAAGATAGATAAACAGTTAATAAATAATAAGATAATTATTGTTAAAGATAATCAACAACCAAATATGAGTATTTCTGTCTATAAAAGAAAGATTGGCTGAGTGTGCTTGTTTGTCCTTTATGCACAGAAGCATGTAGATCCATGTTTGCAAAAAGGTGTGCCTCTACACTTGGAAAGAAATCCACTAAATATGTAGCCTTACATGACATTGGACTCATACTTATCCAAAAAATGACACTGGCGATCCTTGGCCATTTCATCTGGGATATACCTTCCTAAGCAGTGGCGTAGGAACCACGGGGGCTCTGGAGGCTGGCGCCCCCGTAGAATTCTTATCCGACTAATAAAAAAAATTTAAAAAATTTTCCTTTTTTTTCTTCCCCGGACTAAATAGTGTGATATGAAAGCCACTTTTACCCTGCAGCACACGCGACGCATAGTTCACTTTTGGCAGCACGTGCCGTCTGCACTATGCGCGCGGAGGGGCCAAATTAAAAGGAAGTGTGTGTTTATTAGAGTATTTGCACTTTGGAACGTGGAGTCTGTATTAGCAGGCAGAGTTGCTTGAGTTCCAGTATGCATCAGCAGAAACTAAACTTGGCTCTCATTGGAAGAGGCCGTAATAAACCCGCAGATACATTCTGTTAGCATTCTCGAGCATTGATTAACTATTTAACCCCTGACAGGTGGACTTTCATCCTCTGACACAGAGTCTCACCCTGAAACTGCATCCAGCTGCTCTTCAAGTGAACGTGCGTGCATATGTCCATGCTGCACAGATCCTTGCCCTCCCTATCATCCATTAGAGGAGGTTAGGGGTTGTGGTGTGCGCCATGTTCACCATGTTCAAAGGCATTGTTCAAAAGCATATTCTAGACACATCCAACCCAGCTGGTACACTTCATTTCCATGGATCAGTGTGTGCACTTCCAGTCTAAAACTCTTTTGTAGTTCATGTCGCAATGCTCAATCCAAGAGTTTATTTAGCTTTCCGAAGAATTGCAAATCTACTTTTGTGAATGACGGATTTAAGAACTTTAAAAAAGCTATAGAAGGATGTCGTGAGCACGAAAACAGTGCTATGCACACTGAAGCTGTCATGAGGTTAGCTGCAATCCAGAGTATGTCATGTGGAATAGGAGCTCAATTAAGTACACAATTACTGACAGACCAAAAGCACCATCAGGAAATGCTGATGAAGTTACTTGGCAGCATTAAGTAGCTTGCTCGACAAGAGTTGCCGTTACGTTGGCATCAAGAGGCTAATGAATCATTTCAAGGGAACCTTTACCAGCCCCTACTGCTTCAAGCAGCAGAATGTCCCGAGATGAAAACATGCTTCTGAAACGTGAATACATCTCACCTGAGATTGTGAATGAGATATTGTGAATGAGATAATTACAATCATGGCTACGGCAGAGAGGTCTTTTTCCTCCCTAAGAAGACTGAAGACATTTTTGAGAAGCGAAATGACTGATTGCAGGTTGAATAACTTATTCCTAATGTATGTGCATAGCTCAAGAACAGATGAACTGGATTTAAAAGAAATTGCAAAACTATTTGTATGTGTCAACTCAAGGAGAATTGAAAATTTTAAGAAAGGTCACTTGTTTGGTCTTCAGTTGAATTGAAAGGAATGCATATATACCAACTACGATAGATGTGATGACTTTGTGAGTATGTTTGTTTTATTTAGTTTTAAACTGCAACTGTTACTAATTTATTTTAACATTCTTGGAGCCCCCGTAGATGAAAACATCTTCCTACACCACTGCTAAGTACTGCCAACAGTGGCATACAAATAATGTAACAATGGCTGCCTCAACAACAACAGAGCTCACATAGTGCAAGCTGTTTGCTAGGGAGGAGGCTGTCTTTAGTCCTGCAGTTCCTGAAATGGCTAAATTTACAGAGACCAATACTATTGTTGTCGACAACTTTGAAACACTTGTGTAGCCTTAATAGGTAGTAAGTTTGTTGTGTACGTTTGTGTTTAGGTGCTGTTGGATTCCATAGCAGCTTGAAAACAGTCTAGCAATGGTGTGCGAATATCTCTTCATTAGCTTTAATAATAAATAAATTAATGAATAAATAAAATTAATGAATAAATAAATTTAAAAATACTTCAAACATTTTTCAAACACAAAGAAATGCAAAGAAATAAATAATTTGGGGGAAAAAGTGGGAAAAAATGGCATATAAATAATCTGAAACAAGAAATTTAATTAAGTCATAAAGAAATTATATTTAACACCAGTGGTTCATTGTTTACATTTCTTGTGGCCGATGTCTGGTTTATGAGTGTATCGGCTTACAATTATCAATCGGTTGTGCTCATGTTGCTAACTTGCGATGAGCTAAATTGGATAGCTTTTGTGGAAATCAATGTTTACCTTGATGTAATCGTGATCTCACGCCCACTATCTATTTTCTCTCTCTCCATATTATTAGCTGCTTCACTGTTGGAGTTAACAGTTATTTCCAACGATACTTCTGTGGGAATGGGAGAGACTACTCTGCTTGTATGTGTGGGCTTTGGCCAGCCTGGTGTGAACATCACTTGGAGCAAAGATGGCCAGGTCATTTCAAATTCTTCAGGACCTTCACTAGTGTCCATCTACGAGGAAGAGTTCACACTAAGCGGAAAGTTGTTCAAGCAGTCTTTCCTTCAACTCTGTAGCCTGGAAATGGTTGACTCTGGAACTTACACCTGCACTGTCAGCAATGGACTGTCTTCTGTCAACTCCACTACAGAACTCTTTGTTACATGTAAGGCTCACATTATTATGGTATTGGATATTCTGTCTAGCATCGATTGAAGCCCAATTTAATTTTTTTTTAATAGTTTACATATATTATGGTAATATTTGTATTTTTCGAGATTTTAGTCTTCATATTCTTGGAATAAAAATATATTAAAATCACCTTCTCAATAATCAACTTCAAATTGTATTCACTTGACATTTCGACTAGATGCTCCAGGATGAAGGCTAGAGCATCTAGTTGAAACGTCGAGTGAATACAATTTGAAGTGAAGGTGATTTTAATGTTATGTCAACTGAGAGTTCATTGAGAATAAAAATATAATGAGCTGATGTTGGTGTTAAAATGATCCTCATTGAAGTGATGCTATGTAGCACAGTGTCACTCAATATCACAACCAAAGTTAGAGCGAGAACCCATTCAGGAGGACGTTCTTTCTCAAGAGGGAAGGCATTCATAGTGATTCCAGGTAAGCATAGGATCCAGGTAAGCATAGGAACCTGTGGAGCTTACCTTTGCTTCCAGAAACACCAGTTCAGTTTTTGAAGAGCCAATTCACAAAGGCAGTTGCAATCATCAGCCATTTATATATTTTTCATATTGCTTGCCCATGTCTTCAAAGCAGAAATAGTGCTTCATTGCAATCTTACGATAATACAGAAGTGGACTCCATGTAGGCATGTGCAGGTAAAAATAAATAGTAACGAAGAATGGATGGCGACATACATAGATGAACAAGATAGATAAACAGTTAATGTAAATAATAAGATAATTTTTAAAGATATTCAACAACCAAATTCTGTCTATAAAAGAAAGATTGGCTGAGTGTGTTTGTTTGTCCTTTATGCACAGAAGCATGTAGATCCATGTTTGCAAAAAGGTGTGCCTCTACACTTGGAAAGAAATCCACTAACTATGTAGCGTTACATGACATTGGACTCATACTACTCCGAAAAATGATACTTGCAATTTATAGGCCATTTCATCTGGGATATACCTTCCTAAGCAGTGGCGTAGGAACCACGGGGGCTCTGGGGGCTGGCGCCCCCGTAGAATTCTTAACGGACTAAATAGTGTGATGTGAAAGCCACTTTTTCCCCGCAGCACACGCGACGCATAGTTCACTTTTGGCAGCACGTGCCGTCTGCACTATGCGTGCGGCGGGGCCAAATTAAAAGGAAGTGTGTGTTTATTAGAGCATTTGCACTTTGGAACGTGGAGTCTGTATTAGCAGGCAGAGTTGCCGTGTAATCGCTTGAGTTCCAGTATGCATCAGCAGAAACTAAACTTGGCTCTCATTGGAAGAGGCCATAATAAACCCGCAGGTACATTCTGTTAATCATTGATTAACTATTTAACCCCTGACAGGTGGACTTTCATCCTCTGACACAGAGTCTTACCCTGAAACTGCATCCAGCTGCTCTTCAAGTGAACGTGCGTGCATATGTCCATGCTGCACAGATCCTTGCGCTCCCTATCATCCATTAGAGGAGGTTAGGGGTTGTGGTGTGCGCCATGTTCACCATGTTCAAGGGCATTGTACAAAAGCATATTCTAGACACATCCAACCCAGCTGGTACACTTCATTTCCATGGATCAGTGTGTGCACTTCCAGTCTAAAACTCTTTTGTAGTTCATGTCGCAATGCTCAATCCAAGAGTTTATTTAGCTTTCCGAAGAATTGCAAATCTGCTTTCGTGAATGACGGATTTAAGAACTTTAAAAAAGCTATAGAAGGATGTCGTGAGCACGAAAACACTGCTATGCACACTGAAGCTGTCATGAGGTTAGCTGCAATCCAGAGTATGTCATGTGGAATAGGTGCTCAATTAAGTACACAATTACTGACAGACCAAAAGCACCATCAGGAAATGCTGATGAAGTTACTTGGCAGCATTAAGTAGCTTGCTCGACAAGAGTTGCCGTTACGTGGGCATCAAGAGGATAATGAATCATTTCAAGGGAACCTTTACCAGCTCCTACTGCTTCAAGCAGCAGAATGTCCCGAGATGAAAACATGGCTTCTGAAACGTGAATACAGTGGAACCTCTGAATAATGGACGCATTGGGACGAGGAATTTTGTCCATTATTCGGAGGTGTCCCATATTCAGAGGTTTTTCCCCATTAATCTCATTTTACCATTATAATAGGTGGAGAACGTGGATTGTTTGTTCATTCATCAAGTTCATTCATCAATTGTAGATATCACATGCATATTATATTATATATGTGTACATAATAATTATAAGATACTAATATTATTATATGAACATTGTTTTATTGTAGACATAAATTGATGCAGTTATTCAGTGTGAAGGGCAGGGAAGTATGAATGTAGAGTACTTTGTCGGGCATTAACTGAATGAAGACAAGCTACTTTATCAATTAAAGAACTGGTACTCAAGGCTTCGGTAAAACATGCACGGCTTTCCAAAAAGTTTTTGACCTCCTCTAATGATTGTATAGCTTCTCCATAGTTTCTCAATTTGGGGGGAGGTGGTAGGTCTTCTCCATCTGTAAGTGCTTCCTCACATTCAACAATGGATGACTGTTCAGAAAGGCTTGCTAAGAAGCTTTCTTCCCAGGTATCATCATCAAACTCAGTACATACAGGAAAATTGCTGTCTCCATTGACATACTCATCAGGTGAACAACTACCCTTGGAGCCCATTGTCTTTGAAATGAGTGCACCTAGTGCAAATTCGGCATCAACGTCTTGAAAAGGATCTTCTTCATTTAAGCTGGTCACATCCAACTCACTATTAAGAACACCACCACTTCTGAAGCACTTAGATATCATTTCTGGTTTTACTTCACTCCATGCCTGAGATATCCACCTGATAGCAGTTAGTACATTAATAGACTTCTTTATCTCAGAAGCACAACTACAATCATCAATCTTAGCTAACATATAGCGAAGGAGAAGCCGACGATAATGGACCTTGAAGTTCTGGATGATCCCCAAGTCTAGTGGCTGTAATTTAGATGTTGTATTTGGTGGAAGAAAAACTATTTTTATATTAGTTATTACTATATTTTTCTTTTAAATGTTCTGAGTGGCAACCATTTTCTTTTAAATGTTCTGAGTGGCAACCAGCATTATCCATAAAAAGCAAAATTGATATTTTTTTAATGCTCATTTTACGGTTAAAAGAGGTCAATACTGCTTCCAAGATTTCTCCTGTCAACCAGGCTTTTTTCTGGTGATAATACTTGGCTGGTAGACTATTTTTATCCATACCTCGAAAACACCTGGGGTTTTCTGATTGCCAGATTACAATAGGAGTCTCCTTATCACCAGCTCCATTCACTATGAAAGTCACTGTGACCCACTGCTTACACTTCTTCCCACCCTTGCACTTCTTTCCCTTCTGAGCAAATCCTTGCTCTGGAAGAGCCCTCCAAAAGCATCCTGTTTCATCTAGGTTATAGATATCTTCCTTTGCATATCCCCTCAAAATCTAGGGCAATCTCTCCTTCCATGACTCAACAGTATCCCCTTGTACATCACCTGATTCTCCACACACAGTCACTCTTCTAATGTTATATCGCTTCTTCCACTTTTCCAACCATCCATTGCTTCCCTTGAACTCCTTGTCCAGGATTACAGCAATTTGCTCAGTAAGCTGGGGCCCACAGGGGTAAATGTTCTTTGAGCATGCCAGGAGGTACCATTGATATAAAGCGTCGTTAATCTCCGAGTATTCGGACACACGAGATCTCTTGTTTGTACGAGACAAAGAGCTTGAAGCATTTGATTCATACAAGGTGACAATAGATTCCTTGTTTTTCAAAATATCTGAAATTTGGGTCTTTCCACAGCCGAAGAGTTCACCAAGTGAACGTACACTAACACCAGCATTCTTCTCAGCTTCCTTGATAACTTCAATCTTTTTCTGTAAAGAGAGATGACATCTACGCTTGCTCGAAGAAGCCATGACTCGAATGAAGCAGCTGCTAAACCGGCACACGTTCGATAGATGGGCATAGCCTTGACGCAGTTTGTGCGGCTGGCGCGTGAGATAGCTTCCAAGCCTGTAGTTAGTAGTGGACCTGGTGGCGGTGCAATGTCTTTGAGTGTGACAGAGATTCAGTCCTATATCAGAGGACACCATGTGTGCAAAGAAGTGTGGACACCTCACATAGGGGAAGTTCTGCTACTCAAACGGGAGCCAGATAATGCCGTGGACCAGTCTGCTGTGGCCGTAATCAAAGACGGCGAAGTTGTAGGTCATGTTGCATACAACATTGCCTCTACAATCTCACAGTTCCTGAGGAGAGACTGCAATAAAGCATTTGTTGAGGTCACAGGAGGCAGAGTCAACAGAGGAGCGGGATATGGAGTTGAAGTTCCAGCTACCTACCGTTTGTATGGACCACAGCCTTACGTTAACAGAATAAGAGATATAGCAGCATCTCTCCAAGCAAGAGGCCTACTTTAGACTACCATATTATTATTACTGCATTTCACAATAATTATGTTTCATGCATAAAATTTATTGTTATTATAATTATTAATTGGCATGCGCACGTGATCAGTACTGACCCCACCCACTGTCCGTTAAGAGGTTTACGATGAGCTTTGGGTGCACTAAGAGCTGTCCGTTAGCCGGAATTGAGAGGTGTCCGTTACAGGGAGGGTGACTGAGTACTATTTCAATGGTAAAGCCAATTGGTGCGTGTGCTCCTGTCCGTTATAAGGTAGGTGTCCGCTATAGGGAATGTCCGTTAGTAGAGGTTCCACTGAATATCTCACCTGAGATTGTGAATGAGATAATTACAATCATGGCTACGGCAGAGAGGTCTTTTTCCTCCCTAAGAAGACTGAAGACATTTTTGAGAAGCGAAATGACTGATTGCAGGTTGAATAACTTATTCCTAATGTACGTGCATAGCTCAAGAACAGATGAACTGGATTTAAAAGAAATTGCAAAACTATTTGTATGTGTCGTCAACTCAAGGAGAATTGAAAATTTTAAGAAAAGTCACTTGTTTGGTCTTCAGTTGAATTGAAAGGAGTGCATATATACTAATTACGATAGATGTGATGACTTTGTGAGTATGTTTGTTTTATTTAGTTTAAACTGCAACTGTTACTAATTTATTTTAACATTCTTGGAGCCCCTGTAGATGAAAACATCTTCCTACACCACTGCTAAGAACTGCCAACAATGGCATACAAATAATGTAACAATGGCTGCCTCAACAACAACAGAGCTCACATAGTGCAAGCTGTTTGCTAGGGAGGAGGCTGTCTTTAGTCCTGCAGTTCCCGAAATGGCTAAATTTACAGATACCAATACCATTGTTGTCGACAACTTTGAAACACTTGTGTAGCCTTAATAGGTAGTAAGTCTGTTGTGTACGTTTGTGTTTAGGTGCTGTTGGATTCCATAGCAGCTTGAAAACAGTCTAGCAATGGTGTGCGAATAACTCTGCATTAGCTTTAATAATAAATAAATTAATGAATAAATAAAATTAGTGAATAAATAAATTTAAAAATACTTCAAACATTTTTCTAACGCAAAGAAATGCAAAGAAATGCAAAGAAATAAATTTTAAAAAATTTAAATGTAAAAAAAATGGCATATAAATAATCTGAAACAAGAAATTTAATTAAGTCATAAAGAAATTATATTTAACACCAGTGGTTCATTATTTATATTTCTTGTGGCCGATGTCTGGTTTAAGAGTGTATCAGCTTTCGATTATCAATCGGTTGTGCTCATGTTGCTAACTTGCGATGAGCTAAATTGGATAGCTTTTGTGGAAATCAATGTTTACCTTGATGTAATTGTGATCTCACGCCCACTATCTATTTTTTTCTTCTCCATATTATTAGCTGCTTCACTGTTGGAGTTAACAGTTATTTCCGACGATACTTCTGTGGGAATGGGAGAGACTACTCTGCTTGTATGTGTGGGCTTTGGCCAGCCTGGTGTGAACATCACTTGGAGCAAAGATGGCCAGGTCATTTCCAATTCTTCAGGACCTTCACTAGTGTCCATCTACGAGGAAGAGTTCACACAAGGCGGAAAGTTGTTCAAGCAGTCCTTCCTTCAACTCTGTAGCCTGGAAATGGTTGACTCTGGAACTTACACCTGCACTGTCAGCAATGGACTGTCTTCTGTCAACTCCACTACAGAACTCTTTGTTACATGTAAGGCTCACATTATTATGGTTTTGGATATTCTGTCTAACATCGATTTAAGCCCAATTTAATTTTTTGTTAAATAGTTTACATATATTATGGTAATATTTGTATTTTTCCAGATTTTAGTCTTCATATTCTTGGAATAAAAATATATTAAAATCACCTTCTCAATAATCAACTTCAAATTGTATTCACTTGACATTTCGACTAGATGCTCTAGATGCTCCAGGATGAAGGCTAGAGCATCTAGTTGAAACGTCGAGTGAATACAATTTGAAGTTGATTATTGAGAAGGTGATTTTAATGTTATGTCAACTGAGAGTTCATTGAGAATAAAAATATAATGAGCTGATGTTGGTGTTAAAATGATCCTCATTGAAGTGATGCTATGTAGCATAGTGTCACTCAATATCACAACCAAAGTTAGAGCGAGAACCCATTCAGGAGGATGTTCTTTCTCAAGAGGGAAGGCATTCATAGTGATTCCAGGTAAGCATAGGTACCTGTCGAGCTTATCTTTGTAGTAAGGCTTCCAGTTCAGTTTTTGAAGAGCCAATTCACAAAGGCAGTTGCAATCATCAGCAATTTATATATTTTTCATAATTGCTTGCCCATGTCTTCAAACAGAAATAGTGCTTCATTGCAATCTTACGATAATACAGAAGTGGACTCCATGTAGGCATGTGCAGGTAAAAATAAATAGTAACGAAGAATGGATGGCGACATACATAGATGAACAAGATAGATAAACAGTTAATATAAAATAATAAGATAATTTTTGTTAAAGATAATCAACAACCAAATATGAGTATTTCTGTCTATAAAAGAAAGATTGGCTGAGTGTGCTTGTTTGTCCTTTATGCACAGAAGCATGTAGATCCATGTTTGCAAAAAGGTGTCCCTCTACACTTGGAAAGAAATCCACTAAATATGTAGCGTTACATGACATTGGACTCATACTTATCCAAAAAATGACGCTTGTGATCCTTGGCCATTTCATCTGGGATATACCTTCCTAAGCAGTGGCGTAGGAACCATGGGGGCTCTGGGGGCTAGCGCCTCCGTAGAATTCGTATCCGACTTAAAAAAAAAAATTTTTTTTTTGCCGGACTAAATAGTGTGATATGAAAGCCACTTTTACCCCGCAGCACACGCAACGCATAGTTCACTTTTGGCAGCACGTGCCGTCTGCACTATGCGCACGGCGGGGCCAAATTAAAAGGAAGTGTGTGTTTATTAGAGTATTTGCACTTTGGAACGTGGAGTCTGTATTAGCAGGCAGAGTTGCCGTGTAATTGCTTGAGTTCCAGTATGCATCAGCAGAAACTAAACTTGGCTCTCATTGGAAGAAGACGTAATAAACCCGCAGGTACATTCTGTTAGCATACTCGAGCATTGATTAACTATTTAACCCCTGACAGGTGGACTTTCATCCTCTGACACAGAGTCTTACCCTGAAACTGCATCCAGCTGCTCTTCAAGTGAACGTGCGTGCATATGTCCATGCTGCACAGATCCTTGCACTCCCTATCATCCATTAGAGGAGGTTAGGGGTTGTGGTGTGCGCCATGCTCACCATGTTCAAGGGCATTGTACAAAAGCATATTCTAGACACATCCAACCCAACTGGTACACTTCATTTCCATGGATCAGTGTGTGCACTTCCAGTCTAAAACTCTTTTGTAGTTCATGTCGCAATGCTCAATCCAAGAGTTTATTTAGCTTTCCGAAGAATTGCAAATCTGCTTTTGTGAATGACGGATTTAAGAACTTTAAAAAAGCTATAGAAGGACACTGAAGCTGTCATGAGGTTAGCTGCAATCCAAAGTATGTCATGTGGAATAGGTGCTCAATTAAGTACACAATTACTGACAGACCAAAAGCACCATCAGGAAATGCTGATGAAGTTACTTGGCAGCATTAAGTAGCTTGCTCAACAAGGGCTGCCATTACGTAGGCATCAAGAGGATAATGAATCATTTCAAGGGAACCTTTACCAGCTCCTACTGATTCAAGCAGCAGAATGTCCCGAGATGAAAACATGGCTTCTGAAACGTGAATACATCTCACCTCAGATTGTGAATGAGATAATTACAATCATGGCTACGGCAGAGAGGTCTTTTTCCTCCCTAAGAAGAGTGAAGACATTTTTGAGAAGCGAAATGACTGATTGCAGGTTGAATAACTTATTCCTAATGTATGTGCATAGCTCAAGAACAGATGAACTGGATTTAAAAGAAATTGCAAAACTATTTGTATGTGTCGTCAACACGAGGAGAATTGAAAATTTTAAGAAAGGTCACTTGTTTGGTCTTCAGTTGAATTGAAAGGAGTGCATATTTACTAATTACGATAGATGTGATGACTTTGTGAGTATGTTTGTTTTATTTAGTTTAAACTGCAACTGTTACTAATTTATTTTAACATTCTTGGAGCCCCCGTAGATGAAAACATCTTCCTACACCACTGCTAAGTACTGCCAACAGTGGCATACAAATAATGTAACAATGGCTGCCTCAACAACAACAGAGCTCACATAGTGCAAGCCGTTTGCTAGGGAGGAGGCTGTCTTTAGTCCTGCAGTTCCCGAAATGGCTAAATTTACAGAGACCAATACCATTGTTGTCGACAACTTTGAAACACTTGTGTAGCCTTAATAGGTAGTAAGTCTGTTGTGTACGTTTGTGTTTAGGTGCTGTTGGATTCCATAGCAGCTTGAAAACAGTCTAGCAATGGTGTGCGAATAACTCTGCATTAGCTTTAATAATAAATAAATTAATGAATAAATAAAATTAGTGAATAAATAAATTAAAAAATACTTCAAACATTTTTCTAACGCAAAGAAATGCAAAGAAATGCAAAGAAATAAATTTTAAAAAATTTAAATGTAAAAAAAATGGCATATAAATAATCTGAAACAAGAAATTTAATTAAGTCATAAAGAAATTATATTTAACACCAGTGGTTCATTATTTATATTTCTTGTGGCCGATGTCTGGTTTAAGAGTGTATCAGCTTTCGATTATCAATCGGTTGTGCTCATGTTGCTAACTTGCGATGAGCTAAATTGGATAGCTTTTGTGGAAATCAATGTTTACCTTGATGTAATTGTGATCTCACGCCCACTATCTATTTTTTTTCTCTCCATATTATTAGCTGCTTCACTGTTGGAGTTAACAGTTATTTCCGACGATACTTCTGTGGGAATGGGAGAGACTACTCTGCTTGTATGTGTGGGCTTTGGCCAGCCTGGTGTGAACATCACTTGGAGCAAAGATGGCCAGGTCATTTCCAATTCTTCAGGACCTTCACTAGTGTCCATCTACGAGGAAGAGTTCACACAAGGCGGAAAGTTGTTCAAGCAGTCCTTCCTTCAACTCTGTAGCCTGGAAATGGTTGACTCTGGAACTTACACCTGCACTGTCAGCAATGGACTGTCTTCTGTCAACTCCACTACAGAACTCTTTGTTACATGTAAGGCTCACATATGGTTTTGGATATTCTGTCTAACATCGATTTAAGCCCAATTTAATTTTTTGTTAAATAGTTTACATATATTATGGTAATATTTGTATTTTTCCAGATTTTAGTCTTCATATTCTTGGAATAAAAATATATTAAAATCACCTTCTCAATAATCAACTTCAAATTGTATTCACTTGACATTTCGACTAGATGCTCTAGATGCTCCAGGATGAAGGCTAGAGCATCTAGTTGAAACGTCGAGTGAATACAATTTGAAGTTGATTATTGAGAAGGTGATTTTAATGTTATGTCAACTGAGAGTTCATTGAGAATAAAAATATAATGAGCTGATGTTGGTGTTAAAATGATCCTCATTGAAGTGATGCTATGTAGCCAGTGTCACTCAATATCACAACCAAAGTTAGAGCGAAGAAACCCATTCAGGAGGACGTTCTTTCTCAAGAGGGAAGGCATTCATAGTGATTCCAGGTAAGCATAGGTACCTGTCGAGCTTATCTTTGTAGTAAGGCTTCCAGTTCAGTTTTTGAAGAGCCAATTCACAAAGGCAGTTGCAATCATCAGCAATTTATATATTTTTCATAATTGCTTGCCCATGTCTTCAAAGCAGAAATAGTGCTTCATTGCAATCTTACGATAATACAGAAGTGGACTCCATGTAGGCATGTGCAGGTAAAAATAAATAGTAACGAAGAATGGATGGCGACATACATAGATGAACAAGATAGATAAACAGTTATATAATATAAAAAATTTAATAATAAGATAATTTTTGTTAAAGATAATCAACAACCAAATATGAGTATTTCTGTCTATAAAAGAGAGATTGGCTGAGTGTGCTTGTTTGTCCTTTATGCACAGAAGCATGTAGATCCATGTTTGCAAAAAGGTGTGCCTCTACACTTGGAAAGAAATCCACTAAATATGTAGCGTTACATGACATTGGACTCATACTTATCCAAAAAATGACACTTGTGATCCTTGGCCATTTCATCTGGGATATACCTTCCTAAGCAGTGGCGTAGGAACCATGGGGGCTCTGGGGGCTAGCGCCTCCGTAGAATTCGTATCCGACTTTAAAAAAAAATTTTTTTTTTTGCCGGACTAAATAGTGTGATATGAAAGCCACTTTTACCCCGCAGCACACGCAACGCATAGTTCACTTTTGGCAGCACGTGCCGTCTGCACTATGCGCACGGCGGGGCCAAATTAAAAGGAAGTGTGTGTTTATTAGAGTATTTGCACTTTGGAACGTGGAGTCTGTATTAGCAGGCAGAGTTGCCGTGTAATTGCTTGAGTTCCAGTATGCATCAGCAGAAACTAAACTTGGCTCTCATTGGAAGAAGACGTAATAAACCCGCAGGTACATTCTGTTAGCATACTCGAGCATTGATTAACTATTTAACCCCTGACAGGTGGACTTTCATCCTCTGACACAGAGTCTTACCCTGAAACTGCATCCAGCTGCTCTTCAAGTGAACGTGCGTGCATATGTCCATGCTGCACAGATCCTTGCACTCCCTATCATCCATTAGAGGAGGTTAGGGGTTGTGGTGTGCGCCATGCTCACCATGTTCAAGGGCATTGTACAAAAGCATATTCTAGACACATCCAACCCAACTGGTACACTTCATTTCCATGGATCAGTGTGTGCACTTCCAGTCTAAAACTCTTTTGTAGTTCATGTCGCAATGCTCAATCCAAGAGTTTATTTAGCTTTCCGAAGAATTGCAAATCTGCTTTTGTGAATGACGGATTTAAGAACTTTAAAAAAGCTATAGAAGGACACTGAAGCTGTCATGAGGTTAGCTGCAATCCAAAGTATGTCATGTGGAATAGGTGCTCAATTAAGTACACAATTACTGACAGACCAAAAGCACCATCAGGAAATGCTGATGAAGTTACTTGGCAGCATTAAGTAGCTTGCTCGACAAGGGCTGCCATTACGTGGGCATCAAGAGGATAATGAATCATTTCAAGGGAACCTTTACCAGCTCCTACTGATTCAAGCAGCAGAATGTCCCGAGATGAAAACATGGCTTCTGAAACGTGAATACATCTCACCTCAGATTGTGAATGAGATAATTACAATCATGGCTACGGCAGAGAGGTCTTTTTCCTCCCTAAGAAGAGTGAAGACATTTTTGAGAAGCGAAATGACTGATTGCAGGTTGAATAACTTATTCCTAATGTATGTGCATAGCTCAAGAACAGATGAACTGGATTTAAAAGAAATTGCAAAACTATTTGTATGTGTCGTCAACACGAGGAGAATTGAAAATTTTAAGAAAGGTCACTTGTTTGGTCTTCAGTTGAATTGAAAGGAGTGCATATATACTAATTACGATAGATGTGATGACTTTGTGAGTATGTTTGTTTTATTTAGTTTAAACTGCAACTGTTACTAATTTATTTTAACATTCTTGGAGCCCCCGTAGATGAAAACATCTTCCTACACCACTGCTAAGTACTGCCAACAGTGGCATACAAATAATGTAACAATGGCTGCCTCAACAACAACAGAGCTCACATAGTGCAAGCCGTTTGCTAGGGAGGAGGCTGTCTTTAGTCCTGCAGTTCCCGAAATGGCTAAATTTACAGAGACCAATACCATTGTTGTCGACAACTTTGAAACACTTGTGTAGCCTTAATAGGTAGTAAGTCTGTTGTGTATGTTTGTGTTTAGGTGCTGTTGGATTCCATACCAGCTTGAAAACAGTCTAGCAATGGTGTGCGAATATCTCTGCATTAGCTTTAATAATAAATAAATTAATGAATAAATAAAATTAATGAATAAATAAATTTAAAAATACTTCAAACATTTTTCAAACGCAAAGAAATGCAAATAAATAAATATATAATTGAGAAAAAAAAATTTTTAAATGTAAAAAAAAAATGGAATATAAATAAATCTGAAACAAAAATTTAATTAAGTGATAAAGAAATTATATTTAACACCAGTGGTTATTTAACACCAGTGGTTCATTGTTGACATTTCTTGTGACCGATGTCTGGTTTATGAGTGTATCGGCTTACGATTATCAATCGGTTGTGCTCATGTTGCTAACTTGCTATGAGCTAAATTGGATAGCTTTTGTGGAAATCAATGTTTACCTTGATGTAATTGTGATCTCACGCCCACTATCTATTTATTTTTTCCCTCCGTATTATTAGCTACTTCACTGTTGGAGTTAACAGTTATTTCTGACGATACTTCTGTGGGAATGGGAGAGACTACTCTGCTTGTATGTGTGGGCTTTGGCCAGCCAGGTGTGAACATCACTTGGAGCAAAGATGGCCAGGTCATTTCCAATTCTTCAGGACCTTCACTAGTGTCCATCTACGAGGAAGAGTTCACACAAGGCGAAAAGTTGTTCAAGCAGTCCTTCCTTCAACTCTGTAGCCTGGAAATGGTTGACTCTGGAACTTACACCTGCACTGTCAGCAATGGACTGTCTTCTGTCAACTCCACTACAGAACTCTTTGTTACATGTAAGGCTCACATTATTATGGTTTTGGATATTCTGTCTAACATCGATTGAAGCCCAATTTAATTTTTTTATTTATAGTTTACATATATTATGGTAATATTTGTATTTTTCGAGATTTTAGTCTTCATATTCTTGGAATAAATATATTAAAATCACCTTCTCAATTATCAACTTCAAATTGTATTCACTTGACATTTCGACTAGATGCTCTAGATGCTCCAGGATGAAGGCTAGAGCATCTAGTGTTGAAACGTCGAGTGAATACAATTTGAGTTGATTATTGAGAAGGTGATTTTAATGTTATGTCAACTGAGAGTTCATTGAGAATAAAAATATAATGAGCTGATGTTGGTGTTAAAATGATCCTCATTGAAGTGATGCTATGTAGCACAGTGTCACTCAATATCACAACCAAAGTTAGAGCGAGAACCCATTCAAGAGGACATTCTTTCATTGAAGTGATGCTATGTAGCACAGTGTCACTCAATATCACAACCAAAGTTAGAGCGAGAACCCATTCAGGAGGACGTTCTTTCTCAAGAGGGAAGGCATTCATAGTGATTCCAGGTAAGCATAGGTACCTGTGGAGCTTACCTTTGCAGTAAGGCTTCCAGAAACAACAGTTCAGTTTTTGAAGAGCCAATTCACAAAGGCAGTTGCAATCATCAGCCATTTATATATTTTTCATGTTGCTTGCCCATGTCTTCAAAGCAGAAATAGTGCTTCATTGCAATCTTACGATAATACAGAAGTGGACTCCATGTAGGCATGTGCAGGTAAAAATAAATAGTAACGAAGAATGGATGGCGACATACATAGATGAGCAAGATAGATTAAAAAAATAATAAGTTGTTAAAGATAATCAACAACCAAATATAAGTATTTCTGTCTATAAAAGAGAGATTGGCTGAGTGTTTGTTTGTCCTTTATGCACAGAAGCATGTAGATCCATGTTTGCAAAAAGGTGTGCCTCTACACTTGGAAAGAAATCCACTAAATAGCCTTACATGACATTGGACTCATACTTATCCAAAAAATGACACTTGCGATCCTTGGCCATTTCATCTGGGATATACCTTCCTAAGTACTGCCAACAGTGGCATACAAATAATGTAACAATGGCTGCCTCAACAACAACAGAGCTCACATAGTGCAAGCTGTTTGCTAGGGAGGAGACTGTCTTTAGTCCTGCAGTTCCTGAAATGACTAAATTTACAGAGATCAATACCATTGTTGTCGACAACTATGAAAAACTTGTGTAGCCTTAATAGGTAGTAAGTTTGTTGTGTATGTTTGTGTTTAGATGCTGTTGGATTCCACGCCAGCTTGAAAACAGTCTTGCAATGGTGTGCGATTATCTCTGCTAATAAATGGATTAGCTTTAATAATATTAATGAATAATTAATTAATGAAAATAATTAATGAATGAATAAATAATTTTTTAAATATAAATTTTTCAATGGCATATAAATAATCTGAAAAATAAATTGATAAAGAAATTATATTTAAACCAGTGGTTCATTGTTTATATTTCTTGTGGCCGATGTCTGGTTTATGAGTGTATCGGTTACTATTATCAATCAGTTGTGCTAACTTGCGATGAGCTAAATTGGATAGCTTTTGTGGAAATCAATGTTTACCTTGATGTAATTGTGATCTCATGCCCACTATCTCTCCATATTATTAGCTGCTTCACTGTTGGAGTTAACAGTTATTTCCGACGATACTTCTGTGGGAATGGGAGAGACTACTCTGCTTGTATGTGTGGGCTTTGGCCAGCCAGGTGTGAACATCACTTGGAGCAAAGATGGCCAGGTCATTTCCAATTCTTCAGGACCTTCACTAGTGTCCATCTACGAGGAAGAGTTCACACAAGGCGGAAAGTTGTTCAAGCAGTCCTTCCTTCAACTCTGTAGCCTGGAAATGGTTGACTCTGGAACTTACACCTGCACTGTCAGCAATGGACTGTCTTCTGTCAACTCCACTACAGAAATCTCTGTTACAGGTAAGGCTCACATTTAACAGGGGCGTAGGAAGCAAATAAAAAGTGGTGAGGCCATTGGCTTCCTTAGAGGAGTTTTCATCAATGTCCCGTTTTCATCAATGTCCCCTTTAGAGGTGTTTTCTGAGTCTGTTTCAATGAAATATAACATGCAACACAACACATAAAGTACTAAAATTGTATCTTGGTCAGTTGGCAAAAAGTTCCCAAACAGAGCTTCACGGTGACAGGAGCCTTTCACGAATTCGTTCCCAACCTCAGTCAAACACAGTTGATCTGTACGATTTTTGTGAACATGTAGAACCAGAATATTGTTCAGTCTTGATTGGGTCATGGTAGCCCTCAGATATGACTTCAAACGTCGCAGAGCACTGAAGGAACGCTCACTCGCTGCATTAGTGGCAGGCATAACTAGTATCAGTGAAGCAAGAGTACAAGAGTACACACTTCTGATAACAGTGACTTCTGAGCCTGACAAAGTTCTCGTAAATAGTTGATGACAGAATTGAGATCCTGGGCTGATTCACTTGGAATATTGCTTGACAGAACTCCAAGCTGCATGTTCAATTGGTCGTGATCAGTCATCCTTGTAGAAGTTGGCTACAAAACGTCGTAGTTCTCCTATTTAGAAGTTTTCACCAGAAGAGCTTCAAGGTTACAATAGAGCTTGTACCCAGGTTGATCAAAGCGTTGTTTTATACCACATATGATCAAATCAAGAGCATCATAGTAGGTGTGTCTGTACAAATCTTCCACACTCACAAGAACATCACCTTCACTTGTTCCAACTTCATACCTTCTGGGTCGCTTTCTTCGCCTAGGAAGCACTGGCTCATCGATGTCAAGATCACTTGCCTTCTGATTGATTGATTTCCAAAAGAGTAGAAAATTCTCATCAGAGCGTATGGACTGCAGTGTCCGGACAGTCATATCAGCTATTTTCTGCCCTTCTGCTGCTGACATACTGGATGCTTGGAGGGTTTTGCTCAGATTGTCACTATGTTTAATTAAGTAAAATCTCAGCCAGTGAAACTCCAAAAAATATTCGGATGACATCATGCAACTTGAGACCCCTTGGATTCTGCACTTCATCTCAGTGTCCTTTACAAAACCTAGTGACTCCTTCCAAAGCATTTGTAACACTTCATAGTTGGGAAGGATGCTCTGCAGTGCTTGGGCTTTGACGGTCCATCTTGTAGGACAGAGCATGCGAATACCAGGGCTATTGTCTGGTATTTGCTCCTCTGCAGTGTTGCATCACGACGAAGGAACTTCTTGATAAGCTTTATTAACTCATAACATGTGTCCAGTGCATCTCTCTTGCAATTCTTGAGAGCATCACTGCATGCAAGGTTAAGAGCATGCCCATAGCAATGAGTATACACAGCTCTCGGCTCTTCTTTTTGGAGTCGAATGGCTACGCCTCCTCGTGATCCTGCCATGGATGAGGCTCCATCATAGCACTGACCCCTGAGCTTTGTGATAGGCACATTCAACCTCTGCAGAACATCATGTATGGTAGCTACTAGAGTTGAAGATTGAGTAGAAGCCACCTGGTAGAGGCCTATAAACTCCTCGTGGTGTTCCAAATTAGTGTCTACCCATCTAAAGCAGACAACAAATTGTTCTTTGTTTGAGACATCGGTTGTCTCATCAATCATGATGGTCAGAAAAGGAGCAGAATGTAATGATTTGACGACCTGACGTAGAAGCAGAAGAGCCATGGTCGTAAGTATCTCATTTTGAATGTCGGGTGCAGTGTACTTGTCGGTTTTCTTCTCTAACTAACTTGTGATTCTGGAATCATCCTCACCCCTTACTTTCATAAGCTGTAAAAAATTTGACTCACTCTCATGATCTCCATGCCCTCTTAATGGCAGACCTTGCCTTGCTAAAAATCGTTATGTTCGAAAGTACTTTTCGAAAGCACAGCCGTCGCTCCAATTTTTCTTTCTTTATTTGGGTTGACAAGGACTCAGCCACATTATTCACCAAAGAAGGTAATGTGATCATCTTTAGGACTGCTTCCTTATGGCACTTGCTTGATGCGCATGATTGCTGAATTTCACTGAGGCGTCTTTCCAATTTGTGAATCCCTTGGATATGAATGCCAAATCAGAGTTTGAAGACCACTGCAGCTTTTTCTGTAGACTAGCTTGCGCACACGTGAAGCATACCACAGCATCATCATTCTCAATGTAGTGTAGCCCAGGCCATTTCGCGAACCACGAGGGCTGAAAACTCCAATTAGCCACCACCGTCTTTCCGAAGCTTCTCTTTGGAAATTCAAACCTTCGAGGCTGATTGGCTTCTGCTGGAAAGCTGCCTACATCTATAGCTGGACTAGGACAGCTCATTTCAGAAAGCTACGTTACAAAACAAGTATTACAGAACTGCAGCTGAACAACTGTAACACCTCCAACAATACACGCGACTTCTATAGCGCATGCACTTTGGTAGTCTCGTGAACCAGACCCTTTACCTATTCGCTATGTGTTTTTTCCCCCCCAAGGCCGCCCCAGCCGCTGCACTTCCTACGCCACTGCATTATTATGGTTTTGGATATTCTGTCTAACATCGATTGAAGCACAATTTTTTTATTTTTAGTAGTTACATATATTACCATAATATTTGTATTTTTCGAGATTTAAGTCTTCATATTCTTGGAATAAAAATATATTAAAATCACCTTCTCAATAATCAACTTCAAATTGTATTCACTTGATATTTCGACTAGATGCTCCAGGATGAAGGCTAGAGCATCTAGTTGAAACGTCGAGTGAATACAATTTGAAGTTGATTATTGAGAAGATGATTTTAATGTTATGTCAACTGAGAGTTCATCGAGAATAAAAATATAATGAGCTGCTGTTGGTGTTAAAATGATCCTCATTGAAGTGATGCTATGTAGCACAGTGTAACTCAATATCACAACAAAAGCTAGAGCGAGAACCCATTCAGGAGGACGTTCTTTCTCAAGAGGGAAGGCATTCATAGTGATTCCAGGTAAGCATAGGTACCTGTGGAGCTTACCTTTGCAAGTAAGGCTTCAAGAAACAACAGTTCAGTTTTTGAAGAGCCAATTCACAAAGGCAGTTGCAATCATCAGCCATTTATATATTTTTCATATTGCTTGCCCATGTCTTCAAAGCAGAAATAGTGCTTCATTGCAATCTTACGATAATACAGAAGTGGACTCCATGTAGGCATGTGCAGGTAAAAATAAATAGTAACAAAGAATGGATGACGACATACATAGATGAACAAGATAGATAAACAGTCAATGTAAATAATATGATAATTATTGTTAAAGATAATCAACAACCAAATATAAGTATTTCTGTCTATAAAAGAAAGATTGGCTGATTGTGTTTGTTTGTCCTTTATACACAGCCACAATTTTGAAGCATGTATATCGATGTTTGCAAAAAGGTGTGCCTCTACACTTGGAAAGAAATCCACTAAATATGTAGCATTACATGACATTACTTATCCAAAAAATGACACTTGTGATCCTTGGCCATTTCATCTGGGACTCCTAAGTACTGCCAACAGTGGCATACAAATAATGTAACAATGGCTGCCTCAACAACAACAGAGCTCACATAGTGCAAGCTGTTTGCTAGGGAGGAGGCTGTCTTTAGTCCTGCAGTTCCTGAAATGGCTAAATTTACAGAGACCAATACCATTGTTGTCGACAACTTTGAAAAACTTGTGTAGCTAGTAAGTCTGTTGTGTACGTTTGTGTTTAGGTACTGTTGGATTCCATACCAGCTTGAAAACAGTCTAGCAATGGTGTGCAAATATCTCTGCTAATAAATGGATTAGCTTTAATAATAAATTAATTAATGAATAAATTCATAAATTTAAAACGCAAATAAATAAAATAAATAATTAAAATAAAATAAAAATTCAATTGGCATATAAATAATCTGAAATAAGAAATTTAATTAAATGATAAAGAAATTATATTTAACACCAGTGGTTCATTGTTTATATTTCTTGTGACCGATGTCTGGTTTATGAGTGTATCGGCTTACAATTATCAATCAGTTGTGCTAACTTGCGATGAGCTAAATTGGATAGCTTTTGTGGAAATCAATGTTTACATTGATGTAATTGTGATCTCATGCCCACTATCTTTTTTTTCTTTCTTTCCTCCATATTATTAGCTACTTCACTGTTGGAGTTAACAGTTATTTCCGACGATACTTCTGTGGGAATGGGAGAGACTACTCTGCTTGTATGTGTGGGCTTTGGCCAGCCTGGTGTGAACATCACTTGGAGCAAAGATGGCCAGGTCATTTCCAATTCTTCAGGACCTTCACTAGTGTCCATCTACGAGGAAGACTTCTCACAAGGCGGAAAGTTGTTCAAGCAGTCCTTCCTTCAACTCTGTAGCCTGGAAATGGTTGACTCTGGAACTTACACCTGCACTGTCAGCAATGGACTGTCTTCTGTCAACTCCACTACAGAACTCTCTGTGATGGGTATGTTTTTGTTTCTTGATGTAATATTGCAAACCTCTTAGCATGAGACTAATAACTTACGAGCTGCACTAACTATGATAGATACAGCATCTGAGTCCAGTTATGTGCTCTACTTGTCTGTATGGATCTATTGCTGTTTTGACATTCTGGTTTATATGGCAATTTCTATGTCTTCCACACTTGCAGTAAGCCCTACCGTGTCCACTTCCAATGCTACCATAGAAGCTGTGATAGGGCAGAATGTGACGCTTACAATTTCAGTTGGAGCAGCATTTCCTGAGGTGATGGCCAACTCCATAGATTGGTACAAGGATAATTACAACTCACCTATTAAAGCTTCTGGTCGGCTGGTCTTTGGAGATGATCGTCGCTCTCTCTCCATTCTGCTAGTTCTTACTGATGATGCAGCGAGGTACATAGTCAGGGTGCGTCATCCTGCCGGTGATGTGAATGTCAGTATCAATCTGGAAGTAGTCAATGAGACAATGACAGATCTCAGGATCCTGGAAGAGGGAGAACAGAATGTTACTGCAAACTCTGGAGAACAATCTTCATTTACATGTATTGCATATGGGATCCCAACTCCAACCATAGTCTGGCTGAAGGGCTCACTTCCAATCACTTCTGATAGAGCTGCAGTCACAACTACAGATGACTCCCAAAGTGGGAATGTTTCCAGCACTCTCACAATCAATGATCTTACTGCTGCGGATGGAGCGACGTACTTCTGCAAGGCCACAAACGTCATTGGCTATGTCGTGCGCCCTTTCTATCTCTATGTTCAGCAACTGGATATGTGCAACTCCAATCCTTGCCAGAATAATGGCCGCTGTGTCTCTGGAGACTCGTCGTTTGAGTGCATATGTGAAGTCAACTTCATCGGCCCTACATGTGCCATACGTATGTATTAGATAAACAGAGTTCATTACTGCATGTGTTTTCTTGTTTCTTGTAGCGCACCCTCCACATAGCAAGTTCCACTCTTTGGTATTCTGAGTGGTCTATGATTAGGCTGGGCACATGTAGCAAGCACCCACTATGCTGTTCTCAGTGGTCTAGATTAGGCTGGGCACATGTAGCAAGCACCCACTATGCTGTTCTCAGTGGTCTGGGATTAGGCTGGGCACATGTAGCAAGCACCCACTATGCTGTTCTCAGTGGTCTAGGATTAGGCTGGGCACATGTAGCAAGCACCCACTATGCTGTTCTCAGTGGTCTAGGATTAGGCTGGGCACATGTAGCAAGCACCCACTATGCTGTTCTCAGTGGTCTAGGATTAGGCTGGGCACATGTAGCAAGCACCCACTATGCTGTTCTCAGTGGTCTAGGATTAGGCTGGGCACACGTACATGTAGCAAGCACCCACTATGCTGTTCTCAGTGGTCTAGGATTAGGCTGGGCACATGTATATAGCAAGCACCCACTATGCTGTTCTCAGTGATCTAGGATTAGGCTGGGCACATGTAGCAAGCACCCACTAGGCTGTTCTGAGTGGTCTAGGATTAGGCTGGGCACATGTATATAGCAAGCACCCACTATGCTGTTCTCAGTGATCTAGGATTAGGCTGGGCACATGTAGCAAGCACCCACTAGGCTGTTCTGAGTGGTCTAGGATTAGGCTGGGCACATGTATATAGCAAGCACCCACTAGGCTGTTCTCAGTAGTCTGTGATTTGACTGGGTACATTGTCAAACTGATGCCGAGCAGAGACAAAAAGAAGAATAGCAATGAAGATCTATTTGTAGACTTACGAGGCTGAAATGGATGACTTGGCAGTTTTAAGGCCTCTATACTACGTACCCAATGTGTATTTGATGCACATAGAATGTGTATTTGATGCACATAGAATGTGTATTGGTCACACCCACACTGAAATTAACAATTGCATTCCAGCAAACACCAAAGCACATTGACAAGTAATACATCAATTCAAAGTGACTCAGAATAATAAATACTAAAACAAAGATGTATCATTTTAAAACATTGATTGGTTTGCCCTGGGTTGAAACGAGACTAGACCCATGTGGACACTAGTCAGGTAACCCTTTACAATTTATAATCATAACCACACCTGATTATAAAAGCAGGACAATGATTGGTATGTATCATTTTTAATGGTAAGTGAGAAAGACTCACAGTGTGCTTGAGTAATCCAGAAGACCTCAAATAGTAAAATATTTGACACTCGTCTTCGAGGGTCTTAGTTTGCTATTTTTTTCCGTATGTTTAGTCAACCAAAATATATCTCACAAAATATTTATGAGAACCATATGATTAGAACATCAGGTGATTATGGGAAGAGTACATGCACACATCCGTGCATGGTCCGCATGGTCAATGATTTAAGGGGTGTTCCATGTTAGCTAACTATTTTGTGTTCTAGCTCTGCCTTTACTGCCAGAGCAATAATGTATTATGTCTCTGCAACTACCTTAAATCCCAAAGGTTCCGCTATCAACATTGCTTTGCCAAACAAGCTGTGGCAATAGCTATAAGAAGTACAAGAATAACAGTCTTTTTGGGGGGGCTGGTGCAAACCTGTATTGACATTATCTTGTTCTCGTTCACATGCTAGCTGCTCTCCAATGGCTGCCACCATATATGGTAGTAGATATGATAGCCACAATTATAGCAGGTTCTTTCAAACACTAAGTCCTTGAGGGAGGCCGTAGCCAAGCCTAGGGTGCAGTCAACAATAGCAACAAGACATGACATGTGCTGATACAAAACAACAAAACATGCTAAGGAGTGTTTAACAGAGTTGTAGTCTCAGGTGCTCGGAGTTGTAGTCTCAGGTGCTCGGAGTTGTAGTATCAGACGCTCGGAGTTGTACTCTCAGACGCTCGGAGTTGTAGTCTCAGACGCTCGGAGTTGTAGTCTCAGACGCTCGGAGTTGTAGTCTCAGATGCTCGGAGTTGTATTCTCAGACGCTCGGAGTTGTAGTCTCAGACGCTCGGAGTTGTACTTTGCAGTGGACATATTCTCCACCACTAAAAAGCTTGAAAAAAGGGAAAAAATGATTGTAATTAACCGATTGAATGCCGACTTTATTTGTGGTTTGTTATAATATATATATGAATAACTGTTCATATCATATAATGGAAATATAATAAGCTTTGGTATGAAAATTAGGTCCATTTAAGTAGGCAAACAAACATTATGCAGAGCTATGTTGCTCTGTGTACAGCAGAACTTACAGCAAAAAAAAATCCTATCCAGGAGTGCCTCTGCTCAGAGAGAAGGAATTCAGAGTTGTTCCTGGTAAGTATCGGTGCTTGTGCTGCTTTCCACTTAATTAAGAAGAACTTCCAGAAACAGTAACAAAGGCCTGGAAGAGAACATTCTCGAAGGCAGTTGCGATTGTCAGCCATTTATTAAATATTGCTCGCTTGACCCTGTACAACCAGAAGTAAAGTTTCATAACTGTTTTAAATCAATGGAGCAGTCTCTCTCTCCTCTCTTACCTCTCTCTCCTCTCCACTCACCTCTCTCATTTCTCTCTTCACTGTCTCCTCTTCCCCACCTCATTCTCACCTCATTTTCTCATAGTCTATTGGGCATGTGCATACAAAGAACGGGCACATAATATATACAAATTCTTTGATTTAATTTTTTTCTTCTTTTCCCCCGACGATGTCTGAGTTTGTGCCATATAGAGCTTATGGCATTTTAATCAAACAACATTGTTGCCAAGTGGAATATAGCCAGTTATGAATGTATAATGATTGGTGTACATAATTTTAAATAGTAAAAGTAGTCTAACTGGGTGTGGTCTACATGGGTAGTGGGTGTGGTCTACATGGGTAGTGGGTGTGGTCTACAAGGGTGGTCTTGTTTCTTTTCTTTTTCTATTATCAATGCCATTTTTAATAGAGAAAAATGATTGGATATTATTTGGTGTAGAAGTCAGTTACAAGAAATGCTATCGCTGTTTAATTTGCGGCATTGTAGCATTGACATACGCATAACACCTGTACTGGTCGTGGACATGCAAGTACTGAACATGGACATGCTAGTACTGAACATGAACATGCAAGTACTGAATATGGACATGCAAGTACTGAACATAACATGAAAGTACTGATCATGGACATGCAAGTACTGATCATGGACTTGCAAGTACTGAACATGGACATGCAAGTACTGAACATGGCCACAAGGCTTGTTAGCTTTAGGGTTACTTGCTGCAGCAAGAATACTCTGCAAGGGACTCTTCCATGCCTAATACTTTTGAGCCACTTCCTTCAGTCCTAGCAATGTGTGTTTGTATATATGTGTAGTGTGTGTGTATATATATATATTGGTGCTATCATCATTTGCAGGGGACACTATTCCCAGGAAGCCTGTTTTTATGGAAGTTCCCGTCGATCAACGTTCCAGACTCTCCCAACGTGTCAGCTTAAATTGCAAAGCCTCAGGCAACCCAGAACCAGGAATCCAGTGGTATAAAGATGGTATTCTGCTACAAGAGAGAAGAGGGAGTGTTCTGTTGTTTGAGGAAGTAGAAGTCTCTGACAGAGGCTTCTACCACTGCAGTGCCACCAATGCTGGTGGAGAAGTCACATCTGGCATAGCCATCGTCAGTCTGACTGATGTTGTGCAGTATGTGGTTCCACTGGTGATTCCAATTCCTGGACCTGGTAGATTCCAAAACTTGACAAATGCGACGGACTCTGAAGTACAGTCTGCAATCATGAACTTTGTGAATGACTTGAATGGTTTGGGGCAGACTTTGGTCGTGTTTGAAGATTCTGCAGAGTCTCTTGCCATCTACCAAATTGAAACCTATAGAATTTCCAATAAGTGAGTCTTGGTATAACTGCACTATTCTGTTGAAATGACAACTGTTTGCATTGCAGCAAAGTTGGTGAGTACTCTCTCTTGGTGACCATCAACTCCAATAGTAGCATCACCACAGACCCTCCCTACATTGTGGGAGGGCTCGTTAAACAAATAATGCTGCTGTCAGGGAGACTGAATGCGATGGGTCTTCAAGTATTAACGGACCAGATTACAAGATTTGGTATGTCACTCTAATACACGTGCACATTCTGCAGACCACATTCCTATTCATTGGTGCTCATGTGCATGCATACATGCTAGATGGCTGCGATAAGGAAAGAGAAGAAGTCATTATTGACGGCCAAATCTTGGGTGTACTGAATTGGATGACAGCTGGCACCAGAGAAACTGTGTTGCAATCCTGTCCTTGCAGCTCGGGGAAAACCAATAGACAAGCCTCTCGTAACTGTGCCGGAGACTTTGTTAATGGAATTAGCTGGATGGAATCAGATAAGTCACCATGCAAGATTTCTGCATTCGCAATAAAAGTCTGCAATGGTTCTTCAGATGTGAGTGTAGTAATCAGAACTTGTAAATATATAGCACCAATTTGTCACTCTGTACTCAAATATGACGTTTGTTTTTAATGGTGCAGGATTTGGATGGCATTATACATGGCGCAGGATCTGCACAGCTAGAAGAGGTGGATGTGTTCCTGATTTCAGACATCATTGATCATCACCTCATGCAAGCTGCTGGCAATGCCTCTGTGAGTGATACTTACTGTGGTGGGGGGGGCACATGAATATGACCACTGTTTGTCTGAACTTCATGAGCTTGAAATATTGATGTATGGGATAACAAACATACAGTTCCATTACGTGCTAGTGTATGTGGCAATGCACACGACCACCTTGTGACCTGTCATGATCATATTGATATCATTATATTTGCTCCATATTTGCTCCAAGATTGTAAAGAAATTGATAACACTGTTGGACAATGCTCTAAAAGCACCATTGAGTGTTCTGCAGGGAGGTCAGGAGAGGTCAAATACATCCAGTCGGTAAGAATGATCATATTCATTACAATATACCGAATCTATATTATACTTTCCATCTGTAGTCTTCTAGAAATGCTGAACTCCCTGCTGGACCAATACCCCCTCACTCAAATGTCTCAACCACTGATTGCTGACACATTTGGCTGTATGCTGCATGATGTAGCTAATGCCCCTCGTCCTATCCACTTCAGACCTGCAGTGGAAAAGGGGAAGATTCAGTTCAATGGAGCAGCAGAACCCGACAACACTCTCAACTTCCAGGCCTCAGTAATGGCTGGGTTAAACGAGACTCCACGCTCTGTTGCCCTGTGCATGTTTCTGAATAAAGGTCTGTTTCTAAGAAGAAACAGTTATTTGCTTGCAAAGAAACAAACCAAACAACTTCTCGGAGGCTATGTAATGTCGGCACGTTTTCATGGAGGTGTGTCTGTGAAAGATTTACAAGATCCAGTGGAGATGAACTTTGTTCGAAAAATGGTACGATTTGCGTAAACAACTCAATTTGTGCATTCCTCCTTTTAGAGCAAGTTTGAGTGAATTACGTTTAATCCAGCATCTTAATTGGAGTATTCCTCTTGTTAATGAGCTATGGTATGTGTGTCTAATGTACTTTGTAATGAGATCCATAAAATAATAACACCACAAACTCGAGCCCGAGTATCAACAATTGCAGCTTACGTGCAAAGTTTGCTTATTGCTTTTGAAACTCACGTGGCCTGCTGGTGGGAGTGAGTGCAGCTCTCTGTTGGTACAGATGGAACAATTTTTATGCAAGTCTAGGGAGTAGGAAAACACTACAATTGACTTAAAGCAGTACAATTGGCAAGGTCAGGCAGAGGTCATTGACCATATTTTTTGAGATTCAAATAAGTATGCAGGATGTGTGGTAGCCTCTAATGACTAATGGTGCAGCTTATTCACAATCTTCTTAATTTGAACATTCCTATTGATAGAGCAATTGAGTGAATCACGTTTCATAGAGATCTTATTAGAGCAATCCCGAGTGACCTACATGTTTATGTTGCAGGGTGTTGATGGTCCAGCTGAATGTTCTTTCTGGGACCAGCGTCTGGATAACAACTATGGGGCTTGGTCCCCTGAGGGGTGCCGGCGGATCTGGGATGGTGAAGGCATCATCACATGCAAATGTACCCATTTCACTAACTTTGCCATCCTTGTGGACACTGCTTATCAACAGGACAAGCACCTTGCGCGGGGTATTACTATTGGTCCACTCATCTTGCTACTGTGCGCCATCTTTGTCTTCGTCTGTATTCTCATTACTCGGTAGGTCATTATGTATAGTGTAAATATGGAATTCTTCATATTGTAATGAAAATTAACAAAAGGGAAAAAATTTGGATATTATTAATTACTGTTTGTGTAGGCGATGAAGATAGCTAGCTTCAAGAAGTGTGTCTTTTCTAAGGTAGTTCTAGTTCAGAGATCAGGAAATTGAACACTACTTTGACACTTTCCTAGCTGAGCGCATTTCATCAAATAGAGAACAACCCCCGAACACAAAATATCCCCTCAGGTAGCAATCAGCCAATACCTCAGGAAAGTGGTAAGTAAATGCCCTTGTTTAGTTAAACACATCCTCACAATGAAAACATTGTCGTGCTTGCTGTCTATCGCGACTGCATTTTATATACAAGAACAAGTTCTGTGTATCTGGCATCAATGTGAAGGTGGATGGGTCTGAAGGTTGAGAAGTTCACTGACTCAAAGGCGTTTGAGTATCTGCATCAGCACTTCCTGTATTACTGGAGCAAGTCATGTGGAGGAGAGCGGCACTTGAAGTCAACCTAAATACAGCAGTCGTATGGAGGAGAGCGGCACTTGAAGTCAACCTAAATACAACCATCCAAGCAGTCATATGGAGGAGAGAAGTCAATCTAAATACAACCATCCAAGCGCCAGTGACATTAACTTCATATAAGGCAATGCACAATTTAGAAAGGAAAAATTATTGCATGTGCAATGTCGATCCATCCTGAGAGTTTACTAGAAAATGACCTTGAATAGTAGATCCTCTAAATTGTAAATAGGTCAACTGGGCTGAAATAAACAGAAAATGTGTTTTAGAGTGCTTGGCTCTCTTATACAGTCCAGCAACTCTCCAACTTTTATTTGTTATATCTGTAAACATGATAGCCTCTTCCACAGCTTGGCCTAGCAAACTTATCCACAGCTTTCCAACTGTCTTCTAGTCAGTCATGTATTTCTTGCAGTTGGTCGTGTCAGAATAATTCATAAGTCTTGTGTTCTACACACAATATGACATGATATTTGTATATGGCATACAGAGTGTCTATCTACCGGAGTTCCCTCTATTGTTTGACCCCTCTTTTCAAAATGGCAGGTGCCAAAAAAACACAGAGAAAAACATAAGCAGCTAAGGCTTCTTGAGTAGATTCTAAGCATCCTAAATGTTGGTTTCAGCTGCAACATATTTTTGCTGTAAAGAGGTGCACATTTGAATATTAACTGAGAAACTTGCGAAGTTTATATACATACATGTTATTTGCCATAATTGGTGTTGTCCTAAGGAGATTGCTTGAGATTAATATGAGAATGGGGAGGGGGGTGAAAGCTAGAGGGAAATGATTTATTTAAAAATAAGAAAATAAACTTGAGTTTACCTATTTAGACCACCAACACTTCAACAAACGTATACAAATATCATACTTGTCATTATTTAAAAGGTAATGGTCGTATAAATGTTTGTGGTTGACCCGGTAAAGGTATAGGTCGTATAAATGTTTGTGGTTGACCCAGTTAAAGTAAAGGTCGTATAAATGTGTGTGGTTGACCCGGTAAAGGTCGTATAAATGTTCGTGGTTGACCCGGTAAAGGTCGTATAAATGTTTGTCGTTGACCCGGTAAAGGTAAAGGTCGTATAAATGTTTGTGGTTGACCCAGTAAAGGTAAAGATCGTATAAATGTTTGTGGTTGACCCAGTAAAGGTATAGGTCGTATAAATGTTTGTGGTTGACCCAGTAAAGGTAAAGGTCGTATAAATGTGTGTGGTTGACCCGGTAAAGGTTGTATAAATGTGTGTGGTTGACCCGGTAAAGGTAAAGGTCGTATAAATGTTTGTGGTTGACCCAGTAAAAGTAAAGGTCGTATAAATGTGTGTGGTTGACCCGGTAAAGGTTGTATAAATGTGTGTGGTTGACCCGGTAAAGGTCGTATAAATGTTTGTGGTTGACCCGGTAAAGGTCGTATAAATGTTTGTGGTTGACCCGGTAAAGGTATGGGTCGTATAAATGTTTGTGGTTGACCTGGTAAATTCTTGTTTCCTTTCTTTTTTGACGGAGATATATAATACTTGCAGTTTCAGTTTATGGAAGTGTGAAGAGAAAGAATTTATGTTATTATTTTGGGGGGAAAGTTATTATCCAAAAAATCATGACCTATGCACTGAGTAGTTCAGTAGCTAGTCTAATAGTCCAGTGCTGGTGTGGAGCTACTTAGTCTAGTAGTCCAGTGCTGGTGTAGAGCTACTTAGTCTAGTAGTCCAGTGCTGGTGTGGAGCTACTTAGTCTAGTAGTCCAGTGCTGGTGTGGAGCTACTTAGTCTAGTAGTCCAGTGCTGGTGTGGAGCTACTTAGTCTAGTAGTCCAGTGCTGGTGTGGAGCTACTTAGTCTAGTAGTCCAGTGCTGGTGTGGAGCTACTTAGTCTAGTAGTCCAGTGCTGGTGTGGAGCTACTTAGTCTAGTAGTCCAGTGCTGGTGTGGAGCTACTTAGTCTAGTAGTCCAGTGCTGGTGTAGAGCTACTTAGTCTAGTAGTCCAGTGCTGGTGTGGAGCTACTTAGTCTAATAGTCCAGTGCTGGTGTGGAGCTACTTAGTCTAGTAGTCCAGTGCTGGTGTGGAGCTACTTAGTCTAGTAGTCCAGTGCTGGTGTAGAGCTACTTACTCTAGTAGTCCAGTGCTGGTGTGGAGCTACTTAGTCTAGTAGTCCAGTGCTGGTGTGGAGCTACTTAGTCTAGTAGTCCAGTGCTGGTGTGGAGCTACTTAGTCTAGTAGTCCAGTGCTGGTGTGGAGCTAGCTACTCTAGTAGCCCAGTGCTGGTGTGGAGCTACTTAGTCTAGTAGTCCAGTGCTGGTGTGGAGCTAGCTAGTCTAGTAGTCCAGTGCTGGTATGGAGCTACTTAGTCTAGTAGTCCAGTGCTGGTGTGGAGCTAGCTACTCTAGTAGCCCAGTGCTGGTGTGGAGCTACTTAGTCTAGTAGTCCAGTGCTGGTGTAGAGCTACTTAGTCTAGTAGTCCAGTGCTGGTGTGGAGCTAGCTAGTCTAATAGTCCAGTGCTGGTGTGGAGCTAGCTACTCTAGTAGCCCAGTGCTGGTGTAGAGCTACTTAGTCTAGTAGTCCAGTGCTGGTGTGGAGCTACTTAGTCTAGTAGTCCAGTACTGGTGTGGAGCTACTTAGTCTAGTAGTCCAGTGCTGGTGTGGAGCTACTTAGTCTAGTAGTCCAGTGCTGGTGTGGAGCTACTTAGTCTAGTAGTCCAGTGCTGGTGTGGAGCTACTTAGTCTAGTAGTCCAGTGCTGGTGTGGAGCTACTTAGTCTAGTAGTCCAGTGCTGGTGTAGAGCTACTTAGTCTAGTAGTCCAGTGCTGGTGTGGAGCTACTTAGTCTAGTAGTCCAGTGCTGGTGTAGAGCTACTTAGTCTAGTAGTCCAGTGCTGGTGTGGAGCTACTTAGTCTAGTAGTCCAGTGCTGGTGTAGAGCTACTTAGTCTAGTAGTCCAGTGCTGGTGTGGAGCTACTTAGTCTAGTAGTCCAGTGCTGGTGTGGAGCTACTTAGTCTAGTAGTCCAGTGCTGGTGTGGAGCTAGCTACTCTAGTAGCCCAGTGCTGGTGTGGAGCTACTTAGTCTAGTAGTCCAGTGCTGGTGTGGAGCTAGCTACTCTAGTAGTCCAGTGCTGGTGTGGAGCTACTTAGTCTAGTAGTCCAGTGCTGGTGTGGAGCTACTTAGTCTAGTAGTCCAGTGCTGGTGTGGAGCTACTTAGTCTAGTAGTCCAGTGCTGGTGTGGAGCTAGCTACTCTAGTAGCCCAGTGCTGGTGTGGAGCTACTTAGTCTAGTAGTCCAGTGCTGGTGTGGAGCTAGCTACTCTAGTAGTCCAGTGCTGGTGTGGAGCTACTTAGTCTAGTAGTCCAGTGCTGGTGTAGAGCTACTTAGTCTAGTAGCCCAGTGCTGGTGTGGAGCTACTTAGTCTAGTAGTCCAGTGCTGGTGTAGAGCTAGCTACTCTAGTAGTCCAGTGCTGGTGTGGAGCTACTTAGTCTAGTAGTCCAGTGCTGGTGTGGAGCTACTTAGTCTAGTAGTCCAGTGCTGGTGTGGAGCTACTTAGTCTAGTAGTCCAGTGCTGGTGTGGAGCTACTTAGTCTAGTAGTCCAGTGCTGGTGTGGAGCTAGCTACTCTAGTAGTCCAGTGCTGGTGTAGAGCTACTTAGTCTAGTAGTCCAGTGCTGGTGTGGAGCTACTTAGTCTAGTAGTCCAGTGCTGGTGTGGAGCTACTTAGTCTAGTAGTCCAGTGCTGGTGTGGAGCTACTTAGTCTAGTAGTCCAGTGCTGGTGTGGAGCTACTTAGTCTAGTAGTCCAGTGCTGGTGTGGAGCTACTTAGTCTAGTAGTCCAGTGCTGGTGTGGAGCTAGCTACTCTAGTAGTCCAGTGCTGGTGTGGAGCTACTTAGTCTAGTAGTCCAGTGCTGGTGTGGAGCTACTTAGTCTAGTAGTCCAGTGCTGGTGTAGAGCTACTTACTCTAGTAGTCCAGTGCTGGTGTGGAGCTACTTAGTCTAGTAGTCCAGTGCTGGTGTGGAGCTACTTAGTCTAGTAGTCCAGTGCTGGTGTGGAGCTACTTAGTCTAGTAGTCCAGTGCTGGTGTGGAGCTACTTAGTCTAGTAGTCCAGTGCTGGTGTGGAGCTAGCTACTCTAGTAGCCCAGTGCTGGTGTGGAGCTACTTAGTCTAGTAGTCCAGTGCTGGTGTGGAGCTAGCTACTCTAGTAGTCCAGTGCTGGTGTAGAGCTACTTAGTCTAGTAGTCCAGTGCTGGTGTAGAGCTACTTAGTCTAGTAGTCCAGTGCTGGTGTAGAGCTACTTAGTCTAGTAGTCCAGTGCTGGTGTAGAGCTACTTAGTCTAGTAGTCCAGTGCTGGTGTGGAGCTACTTAGTCTAGTAGTCCAGTGCTGGTGTAGAGCTACTTAGTCTAGTAGTCCAGTGCTGGTGTGGAGCTACTTAGTCTAGTAGTCCAGTGCTGGTGTGGAGCTACTTAGTCTAGTAGTCCAGTGCTGGTGTGGAGCTACTTAGTCTAGTAGTCCAGTGCTGGTGTGGAGCTACTTAGTCTAGTAGTCCAGTGCTGGTGTGGAGCTACTTAGTCTAGTAGTCCAGTGCTGGTGTAGAGCTACTTAGTCTAGTAGTCCAGTGCTGGTGTGGAGCTACTTAGTCTAGTAGTCCAGTGCTGGTGTGGAGCTAGCTACTCTAGTAGTCCAGTGCTGGTGTGGAGCTACTTAGTCTAGTAGTCCAGTGCTGGTGTGGAGCTACTTAGTCTAGTAGTCCAGTGCTGGTGTGGAGCTACTTAGTCTAGTAGTCCAGTGCTGGTGTGGAGCTACTTAG
Source organism: Cladorhizidae sp. MBARI D1340-BT2 (assembly GCA_028752905.1). NCBI lineage: Eukaryota > Metazoa > Porifera > Demospongiae > Poecilosclerida > Cladorhizidae > Cladorhizidae sp. MBARI D1340-BT2. Next base: position 46,124,820 of record JAQNBH010000009.1, on the reverse strand, counting down.
TCTAGTAGTCCAGTGCTGGTGTGGAGCTACTTAGTCTAGTAGTCCAGTGCTGGTGTGGAGCTACTTAGTCTAGTAGTCCAGTGCTGGTGTGGAGCTACTTAGTCTAGTAGTCCAGTGCTGGTGTGGAGCTACTTAGTCTAGTAGTCCAGTGCTGGTGTGGAGCTACTTAGTCTAGTAGTCCAGTGCTGGTGTGGAGCTACTTAGTCTAGTAGTCCAGTGCTGGTGTGGAGCTACTTAGTCTAGTAGTCCAGTGCTGGTGTGGAGCTAGCTACTCTAGTAGTCCAGTGCTGGTGTGGAGCTACTTAGTCTAGTAGTCCAGTGCTGGTGTGGAGCTACTTAGTCTAGTAGTCCAGTGCTGGTGTGGAGCTAGCTACTCTAGTAGTCCAGTGCTGGTGTAGAGCTACTTAGTCTAGTAGTCCAGTGCTGGTGTGGAGCTACTTAGTCTAGTAGTCCAGTGCTGGTGTGGAGCTAGCTACTCTAGTAGTCCAGTGCTGGTGTGGAGCTACTTAGTCTAGTAGTCCAGTGCTGGTGTGGAGCTAGCTACTCTAGTAGTCCAGTGCTGGTATAGAGCTACTTAGTCTAGTAGTCCAGTGCTGGTGTGGAGCTACTTAGTCTAGTAGTCCAGTGCTGGTGTGGAGCTAGCTACTCTAGTAGCCCAGTGCTGGTGTGGAGCTACTTAGTCTAGTAGTCCAGTGCTGGTGTGGAGCTACTTAGTCTAGTAGTCCAGTGCTGGTGTAGAGCTACTTAGTCTAATAGTCCAGTGCTGGTGTGGAGCTACTTAGTCTAGTAGTCCAGTGCTGGTGTGGAGCTACTTAGTCTAGTAGTCCAGTGCTGGTGTAGAGCTACTTAGTCTAATAGTCCAGTGCTGGTGTGGAGCTACTTAGTCTAGTAGTCCAGTGCTGGTGTGGAGCTACTTAGTCTAGTAGTCCAGTGCTGGTGTGGAGCTAGCTAGTCTAGTAGTCCAGTGCTGGTGTGGAGCTACTTAGTCTAGTAGTCCAGTGCTGGTGTAGAGCTACTTAGTCTAGTAGTCCAGTGCTGGTGTGGAGCTACTTAGTCTAGTAGTCCAGTGCTGGTGTGGAGCTACTTAGTCTAGTAGTCCAGTGCTGGTGTGGAGCTACTTAGTCTAGTAGTCCAGTGCTGGTGTGGAGCTACTTAGTCTAGTAGTCCAGTGCTGGTGTGGAGCTACTTAGTCTAGTAGTCCAGTGCTGGTGTGGAGCTACTTAGTCTAGTAGTCCAGTGCTGGTGTAGAGCTACTTAGTCTAGTAGTCCAGTGCTGGTGTGGAGCTACTTAGTCTAGTAGTCCAGTGCTGGTGTGGAGCTACTTAGTCTAGTAGTCCAGTGCTGGTGTGGAGCTACTTAGTCTAGTAGTCCAGTGCTGGTGTGGAGCTACTTAGTCTAGTAGTCCAGTGCTGGTGTGGAGCTAGCTACTCTAGTAGCCCAGTGCTGGTGTGGAGCTACTTAGTCTAGTAGTCCAGTGCTGGTGTGGAGCTACTTAGTCTAGTAGTCCAGTGCTGGTGTGGAGCTACTTAGTCTAATAGTCCAGTGCTGGTGTAGAGCTACTTAGTCTAGTAGTCCAGTGCTGGTGTGGAGCTACTTAGTCTAGTAGTCCAGTGCTGGTGTAGAGCTACTTAGTCTAGTAGTCCAGTGCTGGTGTAGAGCTACTTAGTCTAGTAGTCCAGTGCTGGTGTGGAGCTACTTAGTCTAGTAGTCCAGTGCTGGTGTGGAGCTACTTAGTCTAGTAGTCCAGTGCTGGTGTGGAGCTACTTAGTCTAGTAGTCCAGTGCTGGTGTGGAGCTACTTAGTCTAGTAGTCCAGTGCTGGTGTGGAGCTAGCTACTCTAGTAGTCCAGTGCTGGTGTAGAGCTACTTAGTCTAGTAGTCCAGTGCTGGTGTGGAGCTAGCTACTCTAGTAGGCCAGTGCTGGTGTAGAGCTACTTAGTCTAGTAGTCCAGTGCTGGTGTGGAGCTACTTAGTCTAGTAGTCCAGTGCTGGTGTGGAGCTACTTAGTCTAGTAGTCCAGTGCTGGTGTGGAGCTACTTAGTCTAGTAGTCCAGTGCTGGTGTAGAGCTAGCTAGTCTAGTAGTCCAGTGCTGGTGTGGAGCTACTTAGTCTAGTAGTCCAGTGCTGGTGTAGAGCTACTTAGTCTAGTAGTCCAGTGCTGGTGTGGAGCTACTTAGTCTAGTAGTCCAGTGCTGGTGTAGAGCTAGCTAGTCTAGTAGTCCAGTGCTGGTGTGGAGCTACTTAGTCTAGTAGTCCAGTGCTGGTGTAGAGCTACTTAGTCTAGTAGTCCAGTGCTGGTGTGGAGCTAGCTACTCTAGTAGCCAGTGCTGGTGTGGAGCTACTTAGTCTAGTAGTCCAGTGCTGGTGTGGAGCTAGCTACTCTAGTAGTCCAGTGCTGGTGTGGAGCTACTTAGTCTAGTAGTCCAGTGCTGGTGTGGAGCTACTTAGTCTAGTAGTCCAGTGCTGGTGTGGAGCTACTTAGTCTAGTAGTCCAGTGCTGGTGTGGAGCTAGCTACTCTAGTAGCCCAGTGCTGGTGTGGAGCTACTTAGTCTAGTAGTCCAGTGCTGGTGTGGAGCTAGCTACTCTAGTAGTCCAGTGCTGGTGTGGAGCTACTTAGTCTAGTAGTCCAGTGCTGGTGTAGAGCTACTTAGTCTAGTAGTCCAGTGCTGGTGTGGAGCTACTTAGTCTAGTAGTCCAGTGCTGGTGTGGAGCTACTTAGTCTAGTAGTCCAGTGCTGGTGTGGAGCTACTTAGTCTAGTAGTCCAGTGCTGGTGTGGAGCTACTTAGTCTAGTAGTCCAGTGCTGGTGTGGAGCTACTTAGTCTAGTAGTCCAGTGCTGGTGTGGAGCTACTTAGTCTAGTAGTCCAGTGCTGGTGTGGAGCTAGCTACTCTAGTAGTCCAGTGCTGGTGTAGAGCTACTTAGTCTAGTAGTCCAGTGCTGGTGTGGAGCTACTTAGTCTAGTAGTCCAGTGCTGGTGTGGAGCTACTTAGTCTAGTAGTCCAGTGCTGGTGTGGAGCTACTTAGTCTAGTAGTCCAGTGCTGGTGTGGAGCTACTTAGTCTAGTAGTCCAGTGCTGGTGTGGAGCTACTTAGTCTAGTAGTCCAGTGCTGGTGTGGAGCTAGCTACTCTAGTAGTCCAGTGCTGGTGTGGAGCTACTTAGTCTAGTAGTCCAGTGCTGGTGTGGAGCTACTTAGTCTAGTAGTCCAGTGCTGGTGTAGAGCTACTTACTCTAGTAGTCCAGTGCTGGTGTGGAGCTACTTAGTCTAGTAGTCCAGTGCTGGTGTGGAGCTACTTAGTCTAGTAGTCCAGTGCTGGTGTGGAGCTACTTAGTCTAGTAGTCCAGTGCTGGTGTGGAGCTACTTAGTCTAGTAGTCCAGTGCTGGTGTGGAGCTAGCTACTCTAGTAGCCCAGTGCTGGTGTGGAGCTACTTAGTCTAGTAGTCCAGTGCTGGTGTGGAGCTAGCTACTCTAGTAGTCCAGTGCTGGTGTAGAGCTACTTAGTCTAGTAGTCCAGTGCTGGTGTAGAGCTACTTAGTCTAGTAGTCCAGTGCTGGTGTAGAGCTACTTAGTCTAGTAGTCCAGTGCTGGTGTAGAGCTACTTAGTCTAGTAGTCCAGTGCTGGTGTGGAGCTACTTAGTCTAGTAGTCCAGTGCTGGTGTAGAGCTACTTAGTCTAGTAGTCCAGTGCTGGTGTGGAGCTACTTAGTCTAGTAGTCCAGTGCTGGTGTGGAGCTACTTAGTCTAGTAGTCCAGTGCTGGTGTGGAGCTACTTAGTCTAGTAGTCCAGTGCTGGTGTGGAGCTACTTAGTCTAGTAGTCCAGTGCTGGTGTGGAGCTACTTAGTCTAGTAGTCCAGTGCTGGTGTAGAGCTACTTAGTCTAGTAGTCCAGTGCTGGTGTAGAGCTACTTAGTCTAGTAGTCCAGTGCTGGTGTGGAGCTACTTAGTCTAGTAGTCCAGTGCTGGTGTGGAGCTAGCTACTCTAGTAGTCCAGTGCTGGTGTGGAGCTACTTAGTCTAGTAGTCCAGTGCTGGTGTGGAGCTACTTAGTCTAGTAGTCCAGTGCTGGTGTGGAGCTACTTAGTCTAGTAGTCCAGTGCTGGTGTGGAGATACTTAGTCTAGTAGTCCAGTGCTGGTGTGGAGCTACTTAGTCTAGTAGTCCAGTGCTGGTGTAGAGCTACTTAGTCTAGTAGTCCAGTGCTGGTGTGGAGCTACTTAGTCTAGTAGTCCAGTGCTGGTGTGGAGCTACTTAGTCTAGTAGTCCAGTGCTGGTGTGGAGCTACTTAGTCTAGTAGTCCAGTGCTGGTGTGGAGCTACTTAGTCTAGTAGTCCAGTGCTGGTGTGGAGCTACTTAGTCTAGTAGTCCAGTGCTGGTGTGGAGCTACTTAGTCTAGTAGTCCAGTGCTGGTGTAGAGCTACTTAGTCTAGTAGTCCAGTGCTGGTGTGGAGCTACTTAGTCTAGTAGTCCAGTGCTGGTGTGGAGCTACTTAGTCTAGTAGTCCAGTGCTGGTGTGGAGCTACTTAGTCTAGTAGTCCAGTGCTGGTGTGGAGCTACTTAGTCTAGTAGTCCAGTGCTGGTGTGGAGCTAGCTACTCTAGTAGCCCAGTGCTGGTGTGGAGCTACTTAGTCTAGTAGTCCAGTGCTGGTGTGGAGCTACTTAGTCTAGTAGTCCAGTGCTGGTGTGGAGCTACTTAGTCTAATAGTCCAGTGCTGGTGTAGAGCTACTTAGTCTAGTAGTCCAGTGCTGGTGTGGAGCTACTTAGTCTAGTAGTCCAGTGCTGGTGTAGAGCTACTTAGTCTAGTAGTCCAGTGCTGGTGTAGAGCTACTTAGTCTAGTAGTCCAGTGCTGGTGTGGAGCTACTTAGTCTAGTAGTCCAGTGCTGGTGTGGAGCTACTTAGTCTAGTAGTCCAGTGCTGGTGTGGAGCTACTTAGTCTAGTAGTCCAGTGCTGGTGTGGAGCTACTTAGTCTAGTAGTCCAGTGCTGGTGTGGAGCTAGCTACTCTAGTAGTCCAGTGCTGGTGTAGAGCTACTTAGTCTAGTAGTCCAGTGCTGGTGTGGAGCTAGCTACTCTAGTAGGCCAGTGCTGGTGTAGAGCTACTTAGTCTAGTAGTCCAGTGCTGGTGTGGAGCTACTTAGTCTAGTAGTCCAGTGCTGGTGTGGAGCTACTTAGTCTAGTAGTCCAGTGCTGGTGTGGAGCTACTTAGTCTAGTAGTCCAGTGCTGGTGTGGAGCTACTTAGTCTAGTAGTCCAGTGCTGGTGTGGAGCTACTTAGTCTAGTAGTCCAGTGCTGGTGTAGAGCTACTTAGTCTAGTAGTCCAGTGCTGGTGTGGAGCTACTTAGTCTAGTAGTCCAGTGCTGGTGTAGAGCTAGCTAGTCTAGTAGTCCAGTGCTGGTGTGGAGCTACTTAGTCTAGTAGTCCAGTGCTGGTGTAGAGCTACTTAGTCTAGTAGTCCAGTGCTGGTGTGGAGCTAGCTACTCTAGTAGCCCAGTGCTGGTGTGGAGCTACTTAGTCTAGTAGTCCAGTGCTGGTGTGGAGCTAGCTACTCTAGTAGTCCAGTGCTGGTGTGGAGCTACTTAGTCTAGTAGTCCAGTGCTGGTGTGGAGCTACTTAGTCTAGTAGTCCAGTGCTGGTGTGGAGCTACTTAGTCTAGTAGTCCAGTGCTGGTGTGGAGCTAGCTACTCTAGTAGCCCAGTGCTGGTGTGGAGCTACTTAGTCTAGTAGTCCAGTGCTGGTGTGGAGCTAGCTACTCTAGTAGTCCAGTGCTGGTGTGGAGCTACTTAGTCTAGTAGTCCAGTGCTGGTGTAGAGCTACTTAGTCTAGTAGTCCAGTGCTGGTGTGGAGCTACTTAGTCTAGTAGTCCAGTGCTGGTGTGGAGCTACTTAGTCTAGTAGTCCAGTGCTGGTGTGGAGCTACTTAGTCTAGTAGTCCAGTGCTGGTGTGGAGCTACTTAGTCTAGTAGTCCAGTGCTGGTGTGGAGCTACTTAGTCTAGTAGTCCAGTGCTGGTGTGGAGCTACTTAGTCTAGTAGTCCAGTGCTGGTGTGGAGCTAGCTACTCTAGTAGTCCAGTGCTGGTGTAGAGCTACTTAGTCTAGTAGTCCAGTGCTGGTGTGGAGCTACTTAGTCTAGTAGTCCAGTGCTGGTGTGGAGCTACTTAGTCTAGTAGTCCAGTGCTGGTGTGGAGCTACTTAGTCTAGTAGTCCAGTGCTGGTGTGGAGCTACTTAGTCTAGTAGTCCAGTGCTGGTGTGGAGCTACTTAGTCTAGTAGTCCAGTGCTGGTGTGGAGCTAGCTACTCTAGTAGTCCAGTGCTGGTGTGGAGCTACTTAGTCTAGTAGTCCAGTGCTGGTGTGGAGCTACTTAGTCTAGTAGTCCAGTGCTGGTGTAGAGCTACTTACTCTAGTAGTCCAGTGCTGGTGTGGAGCTACTTAGTCTAGTAGTCCAGTGCTGGTGTGGAGCTACTTAGTCTAGTAGTCCAGTGCTGGTGTGGAGCTACTTAGTCTAGTAGTCCAGTGCTGGTGTGGAGCTACTTAGTCTAGTAGTCCAGTGCTGGTGTGGAGCTAGCTACTCTAGTAGCCCAGTGCTGGTGTGGAGCTACTTAGTCTAGTAGTCCAGTGCTGGTGTGGAGCTAGCTACTCTAGTAGTCCAGTGCTGGTGTAGAGCTACTTAGTCTAGTAGTCCAGTGCTGGTGTAGAGCTACTTAGTCTAGTAGTCCAGTGCTGGTGTAGAGCTACTTAGTCTAGTAGTCCAGTGCTGGTGTAGAGCTACTTAGTCTAGTAGTCCAGTGCTGGTGTGGAGCTACTTAGTCTAGTAGTCCAGTGCTGGTGTAGAGCTACTTAGTCTAGTAGTCCAGTGCTGGTGTGGAGCTACTTAGTCTAGTAGTCCAGTGCTGGTGTGGAGCTACTTAGTCTAGTAGTCCAGTGCTGGTGTGGAGCTACTTAGTCTAGTAGTCCAGTGCTGGTGTGGAGCTACTTAGTCTAGTAGTCCAGTGCTGGTGTGGAGCTACTTAGTCTAGTAGTCCAGTGCTGGTGTGGAGCTACTTAGTCTAGTAGTCCAGTGCTGGTGTAGAGCTACTTAGTCTAGTAGTCCAGTGCTGGTGTGGAGCTACTTAGTCTAGTAGTCCAGTGCTGGTGTGGAGCTAGCTACTCTAGTAGTCCAGTGCTGGTGTGGAGCTACTTAGTCTAGTAGTCCAGTGCTGGTGTGGAGCTACTTAGTCTAGTAGTCCAGTGCTGGTGTGGAGCTACTTAGTCTAGTAGTCCAGTGCTGGTGTGGAGATACTTAGTCTAGTAGTCCAGTGCTGGTGTGGAGCTACTTAGTCTAGTAGTCCAGTGCTGGTGTGGAGCTAGCTACTCTAGTAGTCCAGTGCTGGTGTGGAGCTACTTAGTCTAGTAGTCCAGTGCTGGTGTGGAGCTACTTAGTCTAGTAGTCCAGTGCTGGTGTGGAGCTAGCTACTCTAGTAGTCCAGTGCTGGTGTAGAGCTACTTAGTCTAGTAGTCCAGTGCTGGTGTGGAGCTACTTAGTCTAGTAGTCCAGTGCTGGTGTGGAGCTAGCTACTCTAGTAGTCCAGTGCTGGTGTGGAGCTACTTAGTCTAGTAGTCCAGTGCTGGTGTGGAGCTAGCTACTCTAGTAGTCCAGTGCTGGTATAGAGCTACTTAGTCTAGTAGTCCAGTGCTGGTGTGGAGCTACTTAGTCTAGTAGTCCAGTGCTGGTGTGGAGCTAGCTACTCTAGTAGCCCAGTGCTGGTGTGGAGCTACTTAGTCTAGTAGTCCAGTGCTGGTGTGGAGCTACTTAGTCTAGTAGTCCAGTGCTGGTGTAGAGCTACTTAGTCTAATAGTCCAGTGCTGGTGTGGAGCTACTTAGTCTAGTAGTCCAGTGCTGGTGTGGAGCTACTTAGTCTAGTAGTCCAGTGCTGGTGTAGAGCTACTTAGTCTAATAGTCCAGTGCTGGTGTGGAGCTACTTAGTCTAGTAGTCCAGTGCTGGTGTGGAGCTACTTAGTCTAGTAGTCCAGTGCTGGTGTGGAGCTAGCTAGTCTAGTAGTCCAGTGCTGGTGTGGAGCTACTTAGTCTAGTAGTCCAGTGCTGGTGTAGAGCTACTTAGTCTAGTAGTCCAGTGCTGGTGTGGAGCTACTTAGTCTAGTAGTCCAGTGCTGGTGTGGAGCTACTTAGTCTAGTAGTCCAGTGCTGGTGTGGAGCTACTTAGTCTAGTAGTCCAGTGCTGGTGTGGAGCTACTTAGTCTAGTAGTCCAGTGCTGGTGTAGAGCTACTTAGTCTAGTAGTCCAGTGCTGGTGTGGAGCTACTTAGTCTAGTAGTCCAGTGCTGGTGTGGAGCTACTTAGTCTAGTAGTCCAGTGCTGGTGTGGAGCTACTTAGTCTAGTAGTCCAGTGCTGGTGTGGAGCTACTTAGTCTAGTAGTCCAGTGCTGGTGTGGAGCTAGCTACTCTAGTAGCCCAGTGCTGGTGTGGAGCTACTTAGTCTAGTAGTCCAGTGCTGGTGTGGAGCTACTTAGTCTAGTAGTCCAGTGCTGGTGTGGAGCTACTTAGTCTAATAGTCCAGTGCTGGTGTAGAGCTACTTAGTCTAGTAGTCCAGTGCTGGTGTGGAGCTACTTAGTCTAGTAGTCCAGTGCTGGTGTAGAGCTACTTAGTCTAGTAGTCCAGTGCTGGTGTAGAGCTACTTAGTCTAGTAGTCCAGTGCTGGTGTGGAGCTACTTAGTCTAGTAGTCCAGTGCTGGTGTGGAGCTACTTAGTCTAGTAGTCCAGTGCTGGTGTGGAGCTACTTAGTCTAGTAGTCCAGTGCTGGTGTGGAGCTACTTAGTCTAGTAGTCCAGTGCTGGTGTGGAGCTAGCTACTCTAGTAGTCCAGTGCTGGTGTAGAGCTACTTAGTCTAGTAGTCCAGTGCTGGTGTGGAGCTAGCTACTCTAGTAGGCCAGTGCTGGTGTAGAGCTACTTAGTCTAGTAGTCCAGTGCTGGTGTGGAGCTACTTAGTCTAGTAGTCCAGTGCTGGTGTAGAGCTAGCTAGTCTAGTAGTCCAGTGCTGGTGTGGAGCTACTTAGTCTAGTAGTCCAGTGCTGGTGTAGAGCTACTTAGTCTAGTAGTCCAGTGCTGGTGTGGAGCTACTTAGTCTAGTAGTCCAGTGCTGGTGTAGAGCTAGCTAGTCTAGTAGTCCAGTGCTGGTGTGGAGCTACTTAGTCTAGTAGTCCAGTGCTGGTGTAGAGCTACTTAGTCTAGTAGTCCAGTGCTGGTGTGGAGCTAGCTACTCTAGTAGTCCAGTGCTGGTGTGGAGCTAGCTAGTCTAGTAGTCCAGTGCTGGTGTAGAGCTACTTAGTCTAGTAGTCCAGTGCTGGTGTAGAGCTACTTAGTCTAGTAGTCCAGTGCTGGTGTGGAGCTACTTAGTCTAGTAGTCCAGTGCTGGTGTAGAGCTACTTAGTCTAGTAGCCCAGTGCTGGTGTGGAGCTACTTAGTCTAGTAGTCCAGTGCTGGTGTGGAGCTACTTAGTCTAGTAGTCCAGTGCTGGTGTGGAGCTACTTAGTCTAGTAGTCCAGTGCTGGTGTAGAGCTACTTAGTCTAGTAGTCCAGTGCTGGTGTGGAGCTAGCTACTCTAGTAGCCCAGTGCTGGTGTGGAGCTACTTAGTCTAGTAGTCCAGTGCTGGTGTGGAGCTACTTAGTCTAGTAGCCAAGTGCTGGTGTGGAGCTACTTAGTCTAGTAGTCCAGTGCTGGTGTGGAGCTACTTAGTCTAGTAGTCCAGTGCTGGTGTGGAGCTACTTAGTCTAGTAGTCCAGTGCTGGTGTGGAGCTACTTAGTCTAGTAGTCCAGTGCTGGTGTGGAGCTACTTAGTCTAGTAGTCCAGTGCTGGTGTGGAGCTACTTAGTCTAGTAGTCCAGTGCTGGTGTAGAGCTACTTAGTCTAGTAGTCCAGTGCTGGTGTGGAGCTAGCTACTCTAGTAGCCCAGTGCTGGTGTGGAGCTACTTAGTCTAGTAGTCCAGTGCTGGTGTGGAGCTACTTAGTCTAGTAGCCAAGTGCTGGTGTGGAGCTACTTAGTCTAGTAGTCCAGTGCTGGTGTGGAGCTAGCTACTCTAGTAGCCCAGTGCTGGTGTGGAGCTACTTAGTCTAGTAGTCCAGTGCTGGTGTGGAGCTACTTAGTCTAGTAGTCCAGTGCTGGTGTAGAGCTACTTAGTCTAGTAGTCCAGTGCTGGTGTGGAGCTACTTAGTCTAGTAGTCCAGTGCTGGTGTGGAGCTAGCTACTCTAGTAGCCCAGTGCTGGTGTGGAGCTACTTAGTCTAGTAGTCCAGTGCTGGTGTGGAGCTACTTAGTCTAGCAGTCCAGTGCTGGTGTAGAGCTACTTAGTCTAGTAGTCCAGTGCTGGTGTGGAGCTACTTAGTCTAATAGTCCAGTGCTGGTGTGGAGCTACTTAGTCTAGTAGTCCAGTGCTGGTGTGGAGCTACTTAGTCTAGTAGTCCAGTGCTGGTGTGGAGCTACTTAGTCTAGTAGTCCAGTGCTGGTGTGGAGCTACTTAGTCTAGTAGTCCAGTGCTGGTGTGGAGCTACTTAGTCTAGTAGTCCAGTGCTGGTGTGGAGCTACTTAGTCTAGTAGTCCAGTGCTGGTGTGGAGCTACTTAGTCTAGTAGTCCAGTGCTGGTGTGGAGCTAGCTAGTCTAATAGCCCAGTGCTGGTGTGGAGCTACTTAGTCTAGTAGTCCAGTGCTGGTGTAGAGCTACTTAGTCTAGTAGTCCAGTGCTGGTGTAGAGCTACTTAGTCTAGTAGTCCAGTGCTGGTGTGGAGCTACTTAGTCTAGTAGTCCAGTGCTGGTGTGGAGCTACTTAGTCTAGTAGTCCAGTGCTGGTGTAGAGCTACTTAGTCTAGTAGTCCAGTGCTGGTGTGGAGCTAGCTACTCTAGAAGTCCAGTGCTGGTGTGGAGCTACTTAGTCTAGTAGTCCAGTGCTGGTGTGGAGCTAGCTACTCTAGTAGTCCAGTGCTGGTGTAGAGCTACTTAGTCTAGTAGTCCAGTGCTGGTGTGGAGCTAGCTACTCTAGTAGCCCAGTGCTGGTGTGGAGCTACTTAGTCTAGTAGTCCAGTGCTGGTGTGGAGCTAGCTACTCTAGTAGTCCAGTGCTGGTGTGGAGCTACTTAGTCTAGTAGTCCAGTGCTGGTGTAGAGCTACTTAGTCTAGTAGTCCAGTGCTGGTGTGGAGCTACTTAGTCTAGTAGTCCAGTGCTGGTGTGGAGCTACTTAGTCTAGTAGTCCAGTGCTGTTGTGGAGCTACTTAGTCTAGTAGTCCAGTGCTGGTGTAGAGCTACTTAGTCTAGTAGTCCAGTGCTGGTGTGGAGCTACTTAGTCTAGTAGTCCAGTGCTGGTGTGGAGCTAGCTACTCTAGTAGTCCAGTGCTGGTGTGGAGCTACTTAGTCTAGTAGTCCAGTGCTGGTGTAGAGCTACTTAGTCTAGTAGTCCAGTGCTGGTGTGGAGCTAGCTACTCTAGTAGTCCAGTGCTGGTGTAGAGCTACTTAGTCTAGTAGTCCAGTGCTGGTGTAGAGCTAGCTAGTCTAATAGTCCAGTGCTGGTGTGGAGCTACTTAGTCTAGTAGTCCAGTGCTGGTGTGGAGCTACTTAGTCTAGTAGTCCAGTGCTGGTGTAGAGCTACTTAGTCTAGTAGTCCAGTGCTGGTGTGGAGCTACTTAGTCTAGTAGTCCAGTGCTGGTGTGGAGCTACTTAGTCTAGTAGTCCAGTGCTGGTGTAGAGCTAGCTAGTCTAATAGTCCAGTGCTGGTGTAGAGCTAGCTAGTCTAATAGTCCAGTGCTGGTGTGGAGCTACTTAGTCTAGTAGTCCAGTGCTGGTGTGGAGCTACTTAGTCTAGTAGTCCAGTGCTGGTGTAGAGCTACTTAGTCTAGTAGTCCAGTGCTGGTGTAGAGCTACTTAGTCTAGTAGTCCAGTGCTGGTGTGGAGCTACTTAGTCTAGTAGTCCAGTGCTGGTGTGGAGCTACTTAGTCTAGTAGCCCAGTGCTGGTGTAGAGCTACTTAGTCTAATAGTCCAGTGCTGGTGTGGAGCTACTTAGTCTAGTAGTCCAGTGCTGGTGTGGAGCTACTTAGTCTAGTAGTCCAGTGCTGGTGTGGAGCTACTTAGTCTAGTAGTCCAGTGCTGGTGTGGAGCTACTTAGTCTAGTAGTCCAGTGCTGGTGTGGAGCTACTTAGTCTAGCAGTGCTGGTGTGGAGCTACTTAGTCTAGTAGTCCAGTGCTGGTGTGGAGCTACTTAGTCTAGTAGTCCAGTGCTGGTGTGGAGCTACTTAGTCTAGTAGTCCAGTGCTGGTGTGGAGCTACTTAGTCTAGTAGCCCAGTGCTGGTGTGGATCTACTTAGTCTAGTAGTCCAGTGCTGGTGTAGAGCTACTTAGTCTAGTAGTCCAGTGCTGGTGTAGAGCTACTTAGTCTAGTAGTCCAGTGCTGGTGTGGAGCTACTTAGTCTAGTAGTCCAGTGCTGGTGTGGAGCTACTTAGTCTAGTAGTCCAGTGCTGGTGTGGAGCTACTTAGTCTAGTAGCCCAGTGCTGGTGTGGAGCTACTTAGTCTAGTAGTCCAGTGCTGGTGTGGAGCTACTTAGTCTAGTAGTCCAGTGCTGGTGTGGAGCTACTTAGTCTAGTAGTCCAGTGCTGGTGTGGAGCTACTTAGTCTAGTAGTCCAGTTCTGGTGTAGAGCTACTTAGTCTTGTAGTCCAGTGCTGGTGTGGAGCTACTTAGTCTAGTAGTCCAGTGCTGGTGTGGAGCTAGCTACTCTAGTAGCCCAGTGCTGGTGTGGAGCTACTTAGTCTTGTAGTCCAGTGCTGGTGTGGAGCTACTTAGTCTAGTAGTCCAGTGCTGGTGTAGAGCTACTTAGTCTAGTAGTCCAGTGCTGGTGTGGAGCTACTTAGTCTAGTAGTCCAGTGCTGGTGTAGAGCTACTTACTCTAGTAGTCCAGTGCTGGTGTGGAGCTACTTAGTCTAGTAGTCCAGTGCTGGTGTGGAGCTACTTAGTCTAGTAGTCCAGTGCTGGTGTGGAGCTACTTAGTCTAGTAGTCCAGTGCTGGTGTGGAGCTACTTAGTCTAGTAGTCCAGTGCTGGTGTAGAGCTACTTAGTCTAGTAGTCCAGTGCTGGTGTGGAGCTAGCTACTCTAGTAGCCAAATGCTGGTGTGGAGCTACTTAGTCTAGTAGTCCAGTGCTGGTGTGGAGCTAGCTACTCTAGTAGTCCAGTGCTGGTGTAGAGCTACTTAGTCTAGTAGTCCAGTGCTGGTGTAGAGCTACTTAGTCTAGTAGTCCAGTGCTGGTGTAGAGCTACTTAGTCTAGTAGTCCAGTGCTGGTGTGGAGCTACTTAGTCTAGTAGTCCAGTGCTGGTGTGGAGCTACTTAGTCTAGTAGTCCAGTGCTGGTGTGGAGCTACTTAGTCTAGTAGTCCAGTGCTGGTGTAGAGCTACTTAGTCTAGTAGTCCAGTGCTGGTGTGGAGCTACTTAGTCTAGTAGTCCAGTGCTGGTGTGGAGCTACTTAGTCTAGTAGTCCAGTGCTGGTGTGGAGCTACTTAGTCTAGTAGTCCAGTGCTGGTGTGGAGCTAGCTACTCTAGTAGTCCAGTGCTGGTGTGGAGCTACTTAGTCTAGTAGTCCAGTGCTGGTGTGGAGCTACTTAGTCTAGTAGTCCAGTGCTGGTGTGGAGCTACTTAGTCTAGTAGTCCAGTGCTGGTGTGGAGCTACTTAGTCTAGTAGTCCAGTGCTGGTGTGGAGCTACTTAGTCTAGTAGTCCAGTGCTGGTGTGGAGCTAGCTACTCTAGTAGTCCAGTGCTGGTGTAGAGCTACTTAGTCTAGTAGTCCAGTGCTGGTGTGGAGCTAGCTACTCTAGTAGTCCAGTGCTGGTGTGGAGCTACTTAGTCTAGTAGTCCAGTGCTGGTGTGGAGCTACTTAGTCTAGTAGTCCAGTGCTGGTGTGGAGCTACTTAGTCTAGTAGTCCAGTGCTGGTGTGGAGCTACTTAGTCTAGTAGTCCAGTGCTGGTGTGGAGCTACTTAGTCTAGTAGTCCAGTGCTGGTGTGGAGCTACTTAGTCTAGTAGTCCAGTGCTGGTGTGGAGCTACTTAGTCTAGTAGTCCAGTGCTGGTGTGGAGCTACTTAGTCTAGTAGTCCAGTGCTGGTGTGGAGCTACTTAGTCTAGTAGTCCAGTGCTGGTGTGGAGCTACTTAGTCTAGTAGTCCAGTGCTGGTGTGGAGCTACTTAGTCTAGTAGTCCAGTGCTGGTGTGGAGCTACTTAGTCTAGTAGTCCAGTGCTGGTGTGGAGCTAGCTACTCTAGTAGTCCAGTGCTGGTGTGGAGCTACTTAGTCTAGTAGTCCAGTGCTGGTGTGGAGCTACTTAGTCTAGTAGTCCAGTGCTGGTGTGGAGCTAGCTACTCTAGTAGTCCAGTGCTGGTGTAGAGCTACTTAGTCTAGTAGTCCAGTGCTGGTGTGGAGCTACTTAGTCTAGTAGTCCAGTGCTGGTGTGGAGCTAGCTACTCTAGTAGTCCAGTGCTGGTGTAGAGCTACTTAGTCTAGTAGTCCAGTGCTGGTGTGGAGCTAGCTACTCTAGTAGTCCAGTGCTGGTGTGGAGCTACTTAGTCTAGTAGTCCAGTGCTGGTGTGGAGCTAGCTACTCTAGTAGTCCAGTGCTGGTATAGAGCTACTTAGTCTAGTAGTCCAGTGCTGGTGTGGAGCTACTTAGTCTAGTAGTCCAGTGCTGGTGTGGAGCTAGCTACTCTAGTAGCCCAGTGCTGGTGTGGAGCTACTTAGTCTAGTAGTCCATTGCTGGTGTGGAGCTACTTAGTCTAGTAGTCCAGTGCTGGTGTAGAGCTACTTAGTCTAATAGTCCAGTGCTGGTGTGGAGCTACTTAGTCTAGTAGTCCAGTGCTGGTGTGGAGCTACTTAGTCTAGTAGTCCAGTGCTGGTGTAGAGCTACTTAGTCTAATAGTCCAGTGCTGGTGTGGAGCTAGCTACTCTAGTAGTCCAGTGCTGGTGTAGAGCTACTTAGTCTAGTAGTCCAGTGCTGGTGTGGAGCTAGCTACTCTAGTAGTCCAGTGCTGGTGTGGAGCTACTTAGTCTAGTAGTCCAGTGCTGGTGTGGAGCTACTTAGTCTAGTAGTCCAGTGCTGGTGTGGAGCTACTTAGTCTAGTAGTCCAGTGCTGGTGTGGAGCTACTTAGTCTAGTAGTCCAGTGCTGGTGTGGAGCTACTTAGTCTAGTAGTCCAGTGCTGGTGTGGAGCTACTTAGTCTAGTAGTCCAGTGCTGGTGTGTAGCTACTTAGTCTAGTAGTCCAGTGCTGGTGTAGAGCTACTTAGTCTAGTAGTCCAGTGCTGGTGTGGAGCTACTTAGTCTAGTAGTCCAGTGCTGGTGTAGAGCTACTTAGTCTAGTAGTCCAGTGCTGGTGTAGAGCTAGCTAGTCTAATAGTCCAGTGCTGGTGTGGAGCTACTTAGTCTAGTAGTCCAGTGCTGGTGTAGAGCTAGCTAGTCTAATAGTCCAGTGCTGGTGTGGAGCTACTTAGTCTAGTAGTCCAGTGCTGGTGTGGAGCTAGCTACCCTAGTAGCCCAGTGCTGGTGTGGAGCTAGCTACTCTAGTAGCCCAGTGCTTGTGTGGAGCTACTTAGTCTAGTAGTCCAGTGCTGGTGTGGAGCTACTTAGTCTAGTAGTCCAGTGCTGGTGTGGAGCTAGCTACTCTAGTAGCCCAGTGCTGGTGTGGAGCTACTTAGTCTAGTAGTCCAGTGCTGGTGTAGAGCTACTTAGTCTAGTAGTCCAGTGCTGGTGTAGAGCTACTTAGTCTAGTAGTCCAGTGCTGGTATAGAGCTACTTAGTCTAGTAGTCCAGTGCTGGTGTGGAGCTAGCTACTCTAGTAGTCCAGTGCTGGTGTAGAGCTATCTACTCTAGTAGTCCAGTGCTGGTGTGGAGCTACTTAGTCTAGTAGTCCAGTGCTGGTGTACAGCTAGCTACTCTAGTAGTCCAGTGCTGGTGTGGAGCTAGCTACTCTAGTAGTCCAGTGCTGGTGTGGAGCTACTTAGTCTAGTAGTCCAGTGCTGGTGTACAGCTAGCTACTCTAGTAGTCCAGTGCTGGTGTAGAGCTACTTAGTCTAGTAGTCCAGTGCTGGTGTAGAGCTACTTAGTCTAGTAGTCCAGTGCTGGTGTGGAGCTAGCTAGTCTAGTAGTCCAGTGCTGGTGTGGAGCTACTTAGTCTAGTAGTCCAGTGCTGGTGTGGAGCTACTTAGTCTAGTAGTCCAGTGCTGGTGTGGAGCTACTTAGTCTAGTAGTCCAGTGCTGGTGTGGAGCTACTTAGTCTAATAGTCCAGTGCTGGTGTGGAGCTACTTAGTCTAGTAGTCCAGTGCTGGTGTGGAGCTACTTAGTCTAGTAGTCCAGTGCTGGTGTGGAGCTAGCTAGTCTAGTAGTCCAGTGCTGGTGTAGAGCTACTTAGTCTAGTAGTCCAGTTCTGGTGTGGAGCTACTTAGTCTAGTAGTCCAGTTCTGGTGTGGAGCTAGCTAGTCTAATAGTCCAGTGCTGGTGTAGAGCTAGCTAGTCTAATAGTCCAGTGCTGGTGTAGAGCTAGCTACTCTAGTAGTCCAGTGCTGGTGTAGAGCTACTTAGTCTAGTAGTCCAGTGCTGGTGTGGAGCTACTTAGTCTAGTAGTCCAGTGCTGGTGTGGAGCTACTTAGTCTAGTAGTCCAGTGCTGGTGTGGAGCTACTTAGTCTAGTAGTCCAGTGCTGGTGTGGAGCTACTTACTCTAGTAGTCCAGTGCTGGTGTGGAGCTACTTAGTCTAGTAGTCCAGTGCTGGTGTGGAGCTACTTAGTCTAGTAGTCCAGTGCTGGTGTAGAGCTACTTAGTCTAGTAGTCCAGTGCTGGTGTAGAGCTACTTAGTCTAGTAGTCCAGTGCTGGTGTGGAGCTACTTAGTCTAGTAGTCCAGTGCTGGTGTAGAGCTAGCTACTCTAGTAGCCCAGTGCTGGTGTGGAGCTAGCTACTCTAGTAGCCCAGTGCTGGTGTGGAGCTACTTAGTCTAGTAGTCCAGTGCTGGTGTGGAGCTACTTAGTCTAGTAGTCCAGTGCTGGTGTAGAGCTACTTAGTCTAGTAGTCCAGTGCTGGTGTGGAGCTACTTAGTCTAGTAGTCCAGTGCTGGTGTAGAGCTAGCTACTCTAGTAGTCCAGTTCTGGTGTGGAGCTACTTAGTCTAGTAGTCCAGTGCTGGTGTAGAGCTACTTAGTCTAGTAGTCCAGTGCTGGTGTGGAGCTACTTAGTCTAGTAGTCCAGTGCTGGTGTGGAGCTACTTAGTCTAGTAGTCCAGTGCTGGTGTGGAGCTACTTAGTCTAGTAGTCCAGTGCTGGTGTGGAGCTACTTAGTCTAGTAGTCCAGTGCTGGTGTGGAGCTACTTAGTCTAGTAGTCCAGTGCTGGTGTAGAGCTACTTAGTCTAGTAGTCCAGTGCTGGTGTAGAGCTACTTAGTCTAGTAGTCCAGTGCTGGTGTGGAGCTACTTAGTCTAGTAGTCCAGTGCTGGTGTGGAGCTACTTAGTCTAGTAGCCCAGTGCTGGTGTGGAGCTACTTAGTCTAGTAGTCCAGTGCTGGTGTGGAGCTACTTAGTCTAGTAGTCCAGTGCTGGTGTGGAGCTACTTAGTCTAGTAGTCCAGTGCTGGTGTGGAGCTAGCTACTCTAGTAGTCCAGTGCTGGTGTAGAGCTACTTAGTCTAGTAGTCCAGTGCTGGTGAGGAGCTACTTAGTCTAGTAGTCCAGTGCTGGTGTGGAGCTAGCTACTCTAGTAGTCCAGTGCTGGTGTAGAGCTACTTAGTCTAGTAGTCCAGTGCTGGTGTGGAGCTACTTAGTCTAGTAGTCCAGTGCTGGTGTAGAGCTACTTAGTCTAGTAGTCCAGTGCTGGTGTAGAGCTAGCTAGTCTAATAGTCCAGTGCTGGTGTGGAGCTACTTAGTCTAGTAGTCCAGTGCTGGTGTAGAGCTAGCTAGTCTAATAGTCCAGTGCTGGTGTGGAGCTACTTAGTCTAGTAGTCCAGTGCTGGTGTGGAGCTAGCTACCCTAGTAGCCCAGTGCTGGTGTGGAGCTAGCTACTCTAGTAGCCCAGTGCTTGTGTGGAGCTACTTAGTCTAGTAGTCCAGTGCTGGTGTGGAGCTACTTAGTCTAGTAGTCCAGTGCTGGTGTGGAGCTAGCTACTCTAGTAGCCCAGTGCTGGTGTGGAGCTACTTAGTCTAGTAGTCCAGTGCTGGTGTAGAGCTACTTAGTCTAGTAGTCCAGTGCTGGTGTAGAGCTACTTAGTCTAGTAGTCCAGTGCTGGTATAGAGCTACTTAGTCTAGTAGTCCAGTGCTGGTGTGGAGCTAGCTACTCTAGTAGTCCAGTGCTGGTGTAGAGCTATCTACTCTAGTAGTCCAGTGCTGGTGTGGAGCTACTTAGTCTAGTAGTCCAGTGCTGGTGTACAGCTAGCTACTCTAGTAGTCCAGTGCTGGTGTGGAGCTAGCTACTCTAGTAGTCCAGTGCTGGTGTGGAGCTACTTAGTCTAGTAGTCCAGTGCTGGTGTACAGCTAGCTACTCTAGTAGTCCAGTGCTGGTGTAGAGCTACTTAGTCTAGTAGTCCAGTGCTGGTGTAGAGCTACTTAGTCTAGTAGTCCAGTGCTGGTGTGGAGCTAGCTAGTCTAGTAGTCCAGTGCTGGTGTGGAGCTACTTAGTCTAGTAGTCCAGTGCTGGTGTGGAGCTACTTAGTCTAGTAGTCCAGTGCTGGTGTGGAGCTACTTAGTCTAGTAGTCCAGTGCTGGTGTGGAGCTACTTAGTCTAATAGTCCAGTGCTGGTGTGGAGCTACTTAGTCTAGTAGTCCAGTGCTGGTGTGGAGCTACTTAGTCTAGTAGTCCAGTGCTGGTGTGGAGCTAGCTAGTCTAGTAGTCCAGTGCTGGTGTAGAGCTACTTAGTCTAGTAGTCCAGTTCTGGTGTGGAGCTACTTAGTCTAGTAGTCCAGTTCTGGTGTGGAGCTAGCTAGTCTAATAGTCCAGTGCTGGTGTAGAGCTAGCTAGTCTAATAGTCCAGTGCTGGTGTAGAGCTAGCTACTCTAGTAGTCCAGTGCTGGTGTAGAGCTACTTAGTCTAGTAGTCCAGTGCTGGTGTGGAGCTACTTAGTCTAGTAGTCCAGTGCTGGTGTGGAGCTACTTAGTCTAGTAGTCCAGTGCTGGTGTGGAGCTACTTAGTCTAGTAGTCCAGTGCTGGTGTGGAGCTACTTACTCTAGTAGTCCAGTGCTGGTGTGGAGCTACTTAGTCTAGTAGTCCAGTGCTGGTGTGGAGCTACTTAGTCTAGTAGTCCAGTGCTGGTGTAGAGCTACTTAGTCTAGTAGTCCAGTGCTGGTGTAGAGCTACTTAGTCTAGTAGTCCAGTGCTGGTGTGGAGCTACTTAGTCTAGTAGTCCAGTGCTGGTGTAGAGCTAGCTACTCTAGTAGCCCAGTGCTGGTGTGGAGCTAGCTACTCTAGTAGCCCAGTGCTGGTGTGGAGCTACTTAGTCTAGTAGTCCAGTGCTGGTGTGGAGCTACTTAGTCTAGTAGTCCAGTGCTGGTGTAGAGCTACTTAGTCTAGTAGTCCAGTGCTGGTGTGGAGCTACTTAGTCTAGTAGTCCAGTGCTGGTGTAGAGCTAGCTACTCTAGTAGTCCAGTTCTGGTGTGGAGCTACTTAGTCTAGTAGTCCAGTGCTGGTGTAGAGCTACTTAGTCTAGTAGTCCAGTGCTGGTGTGGAGCTACTTAGTCTAGTAGTCCAGTGCTGGTGTGGAGCTACTTAGTCTAGTAGTCCAGTGCTGGTGTGGAGCTACTTAGTCTAGTAGTCCAGTGCTGGTGTGGAGCTACTTAGTCTAGTAGTCCAGTGCTGGTGTGGAGCTACTTAGTCTAGTAGTCCAGTGCTGGTGTAGAGCTACTTAGTCTAGTAGTCCAGTGCTGGTGTAGAGCTACTTAGTCTAGTAGTCCAGTGCTGGTGTGGAGCTACTTAGTCTAGTAGTCCAGTGCTGGTGTGGAGCTACTTAGTCTAGTAGCCCAGTGCTGGTGTGGAGCTACTTAGTCTAGTAGTCCAGTGCTGGTGTGGAGCTACTTAGTCTAGTAGTCCAGTGCTGGTGTGGAGCTACTTAGTCTAGTAGTCCAGTGCTGGTGTGGAGCTAGCTACTCTAGTAGTCCAGTGCTGGTGTAGAGCTACTTAGTCTATAGTAGTCCAGTGCTGGTGAGGAGCTACTTAGTCTAGTAGTCCAGTGCTGGCGTGGAGCTACTTAGTCTAGTAGTCCAGTGCTGGTGTGGAGCTACTTACTCTAGTAGTCCAGTGCTGGTGTGGAGCTACTTAGTCTAGTAGTCCAGTGCTGGTGTAGAGCTACTTAGTCTAGTAGTCCAGTGCTGGTGTGGAGCTACTTAGTCTAGTAGTCCAGTGCTGGTGTGGAGCTACTTAGTCTAGTAGTCCAGTGCTGGTGTGGAGCTACTTAGTCTAGTAGTCCAGTGCTGGTGTGGAGCTAGCTACTCTAGTAGCCCAGTGCTGGTGTAGAGCTACTTAGTCTAGTAGTCCAGTGCTGGTGTAGAGCTAGCTAGTCTAATAGTCCAGTGCTGGTGTGGAGCTACTTAGTCTAGTAGTCCAGTGCTGGTGTAGAGCTACTTAGTCTAGTAGTCCAGTGCTGGTGTGGAGCTAGCTACTCTAGTAGTCCAGTGCTGGTGTGGAGCTAGCTAGTCTAGTAGTCCAGTGCTGGTGTGGAGCTAGCTACTCTAGTAGTCCAGTGCTGGTGTGGAGCTACTTAGTCTAGTAGTCCAGTGCTGTTGTAGAGCTACTTAGTCTAGTAGTCCAGTGCTGGTGTAGAGCTAGCTAGTCTAACAGTCCAGTGCTGGTGTAGAGCTAGCTAGTCTAATAGTCCAGTGCTGGTGTGGAGCTACTTAGTCTAGTAGTCCAGTGCTGGTGTGGAGCTACTTAGTCTAGTAGTCCAGTGCTGGTGTGGAGCTACTTAGTCTAGTAGTCCAGTGCTGGTGTGGAGCTACTTAGTCTAGTAGTCCAGTGCTGGTGTGGAGCTACTTAGTCTAGTAGTCCAGTGCTGGTGTGGAGCTACTTAGTCTAGTAGTCCAGTGCTGGTGTAGAGCTACTTAGTCTAGTAGTCCAGTGCTGGTGTAGAGCTACTTAGTCTAGTAGTCCAGTGCTGGTGTGGAGCTACTTAGTCTAGTAGTCCAGTGCTGGTGTGGAGCTACTTAGTCTAGTAGTCCAGTGCTGGTGTGGAGCTACTTAGTCTAGTAGTCCAGTGCTGGTGTAGAGCTACTTAGTCTAGTAGTCCAGTGCTGGTGTAGAGCTAGCTAGTATAATAGTCCAGTGCTGGTGTGGAGCTACTTAGTCTAGTAGTCCAGTGCTGGTGTGGAGCTACTTAGTCTAGTAGTCCAGTGCTGGTGTAGAGCTACTTAGTCTAGTAGTCCAGTGCTGGTGTGGAGCTACTTAGTCTAGTAGTCCAGTGCTGGTGTAGAGCTAGCTAGTCTAATAGTCCAGTGCTGGTGTGGAGCTAGCTACTCTAGTAGCCCAGTGCTGGTGTGGAGCTACTTAGTCTAGTAGTCCAGTGCTGGTGTAGAGCTACTTAGTCTAGTAGTCCAGTGCTGGTGTGGAGCTAGCTACTCTAGTAGCCCAGTGCTGGTGTGGAGCTACTTAGTCTAGTAGTCCAGTGCTGGTGTGGAGCTACTTAGTCTAGTAGTCCAGTGCTGGTGTGGAGCTACTTAGTCTAGTAGTCCAGTGCTGGTGTGGAGCTACTTAGTCTAGTAGTCCAGTGCTGGTGTGGAGCTACTTAGTCTAGTAGTCCAGTGCTGGTGTGGAGCTACTTAGTCTAGTAGTCCAGTACTGGTGTGGAGCTACATAGTCTAGTAGTCCAGTGCTGGTGTGGAGCTAGCTACTCTAGTAGCCCAGTGCTGGTGTAGAGCTACTTAGTCTAGTAGTCCAGTGCTGGTGTGGAGCTAGCTACTCTAGTAGTCCAGTGCTGGTGTGGAGCTAGCTAGTCTAATAGCCCAGTGCTGGTGTAGAGCTACTTAGTCTAGTAGTCCAGTGCTGGTGTGGAGCTACTTAGTCTAGTAGTCCAGTGCTGGTGTGGAGCTACTTAGTCTAGTAGTCCAGTGCTGGTGTAGAGCTACTTAGTCTAGTAGTCCAGTGCTGGTGTGGAGCTACTTAGTCTAATAGTCCAGTGCTGGTGTGGAGCTACTTAGTCTAGTAGTCCAGTGCTGGTGTAGAGCTACTTAGTCTAGTAGCCAAGTGCTGGTGTGGAGCTACTTAGTCTAGTAGTCCAGTGCTGGTGTGGAGCTAGCTACTCTAGTAGTCCAGTGCTGGTGTGGAGCTACTTAGTCTAATAGTCCAGTGCTGGTGTGGAGCTACTTAGTCTAGTAGTCCAGTGCTGGTGTAGAGCTACTTAGTCTAGTAGTCCAGTGCTGGTGTGGAGCTACTTAGTCTAGTAGTCCAGTGCTGGTGTGGAGCTACTTAGTCTAGTAGTCCAGTGCTGGTGTAGAGCTACTTAGTCTAGTAGTCCAGTGCTGGTGTGGAGCTACTTAGTCTAGTAGTCCAGTGCTGGTGTGGAGCTACTTAGTCTAGTAGTCCAGTGCTGGTGTGGAGCTACTTAGTCTAGTAGTCCAGTGCTGGTGTGGAGCTAGCTACTCTAGTAGCCCAGTGCTGGTGTGGAGCTACTTAGTCTAGTAGTCCAGTGCTGGTGTGGAGCTAGCTACTCTAGTAGTCCAGTGCTGGTGTGGAGCTACTTAGTCTAGTAGTCCAGTGCTGGTGTGGAGCTAGCTACTCTAGTAGCCCAGTGCTGGTGTAGAGCTACTTAGTCTAGTAGTCCAGTGCTGGTGTGGAGCTACTTAGTCTAGTAGTCCAGTGCTGGTGTGGAGCTACTTAGTCTAGTAGTCCAGTGCTGGTGTGGAGCTACTTAGTCTAGTAGTCCAGTGCTGGTGTGGAGCTACTTAGTCTAGTAGTCCAGTGCTGGTGTGGAGCTACTTAGTCTAGTAGTCCAGTGCTGGTGTGGAGCTACTTAGTCTAGTAGTCCAGTGCTGGTGTGGAGCTACTTAGTCTAGTAGTCCAGTGCTGGTGTGGAGCTACTTAGTCTAGTAGTCCAGTGCTGGTGTGGAGCTACTTAGTCTAGTAGTCCAGTGCTGGTGTGGAGCTACTTAGTCTAGTAGTCCAGTGCTGGTGTGGAGCTAGCTACTCTAGTAGTCCAGTGCTGGTGTAGAGCTACTTAGTCTAGTAGTCCAGTGCTGGTGTGGAGCTACTTAGTCTAGTAGTCCAGTGCTGGTGTAGAGCTACTTAGTCTAGTAGTCCAGTGCTGGTGTGGAGCTACTTAGTCTAATAGTCCAGTGCTGGTGTGGAGCTACTTAGTCTAGTAGTCCAGTGCTGGTGTGGAGCTACTTAGTCTAGTAGTCCAGTGCTGGTGTGGAGCTACTTAGTCTAGTAGTCCAGTGCTGGTGTGGAGCTACTTAGTCTAGTAGTCCAGTGCTGGTGTGGAGCTACTTAGTCTAGTAGTCCAGTGCTGGTGTGGAGCTACTTAGTCTAGTAGTCCAGTGCTGGTGTGGAGCTACTTAGTCTAGTAGTCCAGTGCTGGTGTGGAGCTACTTAGTCTAGTAGTCCAGTGCTGGTGTGGAGCTACTTAGTCTAGTAGTCCAGTGCTGGTGTGGAGCTACTTAGTCTAGTAGTCCAGTGCTGGTGTGGAGCTACTTAGTCTAGTAGTCCAGTGCTGGTGTGGAGCTACTTAGTCTAGTAGTCCAGTGCTGGAGTGGAGCTACTTAGTCTAGTAGTCCAGTGCTGGTGTGGAGCTACTTAGTCTAGTAGTCCAGTGCTGGTGTGGAGCTACTTAGTCTAGTAGTCCAGTGCTGGTGTGGAGCTACTTAGTCTAGTAGTCCAGTGCTGGTGTGGAGCTAGCTAGTCTAGTAGTCCAGTGCTGGTGTAGAGCTACTTAGTCTAGTAGTCCAGTGCTGGTGTGGAGCTACTTAGTCTAGTAGTCCAGTGCTGGTGTGGAGCTACTTAGTCTAGTAGTCCAGTGCTGGTGTAGACCTACTTAGTCTAGTAGTCCAGTGCTGGTGTGGAGCTACTTAGTCTAGTAGTCCAGTGCTGGTGTGGAGCTACTTAGTCTAGTAGTCCAGTGCTGGTGTAGAGCTACTTAGTCTAGTAGTCCAGTGCTGGTGTGGAGCTACTTAGTCTAGTAGTCCAGTGCTGGTGTAGAGCTACTTAGTCTAGTAGTCCAGTGCTGGTGTAGAGCTACTTAGTCTAGTAGTCCAGTGCTGGTGTAGAGCTACTTAGTCTAGTAGTCCAGTGCTGGTGTGGAGCTACTTAGTCTAGTAGTCCAGTGCTGGTGTAGAGCTACTTAGTCTAGTAGTCCAGTGCTGGTGTGGAGCTACTTAGTCTAGTAGTCCAGTGCTGGTGTGGAGCTACTTAGTCTAGTAGTCCAGTGCTGGTGTGGAGCTACTTAGTCTAGTAGTCCAGTGCTGGTGTGGAGCTACTTAGTCTAGTAGTCCAGTGCTGGTGTAGAGCTACTTAGTCTAGTAGTCCAGTGCTGGTGTGGAGCTACTTAGTCTAGTAGTCCAGTGCTGGTGTGGAGCTACTTAGTCTAGTAGTCCAGTGCTGGTGTGGAGCTAGCTACTCTAGTAGTCCAGTGCTGGTGTAGAGCTACTTAGTCTAATAGTCCAGTGCTGGTGTGGAGCTACTTAGTCTAGTAGTCCAGTGCTGGTGTAGAGCTACTTAGTCTAGTAGTCCAGTGCTGGTGTGGAGCTACTTAGTCTAGTAGTCCAGTGCTGGTGTAGAGCTACTTAGTCTAGTAGTCCAGTGCTGGTGTGGAGCTACTTAGTCTAGTAGTCCAGTGCTGGTGTAGAGCTACTTAGTCTAGTAGTCCAGTGCTGGTGTAGAGCTACTTAGTCTAGTAGTCCAGTGCTGGTGTGGAGCTACTTAGTCTAGTAGTCCAGTGCTGGTGTAGAGCTACTTAGTCTAGTAGTCCAGTGCTGGTGTGGAGCTACTTAGTCTAGTAGTCCAGTGCTGGTGTGGAGCTACTTAGTCTAGTAGTCCAGTGCTGGTGTTGAGCTAGCTACTCTAGTAGTCCAGTGCTGGTGTGGAGCTACTTAGTCTAGTAGTCCAGTGCTGGTGTGGAGCTACTTAGTCTAATAGTCCAGTGCTGGTGTGGAGCTACTTAGTCTAGTAGTCCAGTGCTGGTGTAGAGCTACTTAGTCTAGTAGTCCAGTGCTGGTGTGGAGCTACTTAGATTAGTAGTCCAGTGCTGGTGTGGAGCTACTTAGTCTAGTAGTCCAGTGCTGGTGTAGAGCTACTTAGTCTAGTAGTCCAGTGCTGGTGTGGAGCTACTTAGTCTAGTAGTCCAGTGCTGGTGTAGAGCTACTTAGTCTAGTAGTCCAGTGCTGGTGTAGAGCTACTTAGTCTAGTAGTCCAGTGCTGGTGTGGAGCTACTTAGTCTAGTAGTCCAGTGCTGGTGTAGAGCTACTTAGTCTAGTAGTCCAGTGCTGGTGTGGAGCTACTTAGTCTAGTAGTCCAGTGCTGGTGTGGAGCTACTTAGTCTAGTAGTCCAGTGCTGGTGTGGAGCTACTTAGTCTAGTAGTCCAGTGCTGGTGTGGAGCTACTTAGTCTAGTAGTCCAGTGCTGGAGTGGAGCTACTTAGTCTAGTAGTCCAGTGCTGGTGTGGAGCTACTTAGTCTAGTAGTCCAGTGCTGGTGTGGAGCTACTTAGTCTAGTAGTCCAGTGCTGGTGTGGAGCTACTTAGTCTAGTAGTCCAGTGCTGGTGTAGAGCTACTTAGTCTAGTAGTCCAGTGCTGGTGTGGAGCTACTTAGTCTAGTAGTCCAGTGCTGGTGTGGAGCTACTTAGTCTAGTAGTCCAGTGCTGGTGTGGAGCTAGCTACTCTAGTAGTCCAGTGCTGGTGTGGAGCTACTTAGTCTAGTAGTCCAGTGCTGGTGTGGAGCTACTTAGTCTAGTAGTCCAGTGCTGGTGTTGAGCTAGCTACTCTAGTAGTCCAGTGCTGGTGTAGAGCTACTTAGTCTAGTAGTCCAGTGCTGGTGTGGAGCTACTTAGTCTAGTAGTCCAGTGCTGGTGTGGAGCTAGCTACTCTAGTAGTCCAGTGCTGGTGTAGAGCTACTTAGTCTAGTAGTCCAGTGCTGGTGTGGAGCTAGCTACTCTAGTAGTCCAGTGCTGGTGTGGAGCTACTTAGTCTAGTAGTCCAGTGCTGGTGTGGAGCTAGCTACTCTAGTAGTCCAGTGCTGGTATAGAGCTACTTAGTCTAGTAGTCCAGTGCTGGTGTGGAGCTACTTAGTCTAGTAGTCCAGTGCTGGTGTGGAGCTAGCTACTCTAGTAGCCCAGTGCTGGTGTGGAGCTACTTAGTCTAGTAGTCCATTGCTGGTGTGGAGCTACTTAGTCTAGTAGTCCAGTGCTGGTGTAGAGCTACTTAGTCTAATAGTCCAGTGCTGGTGTGGAGCTACTTAGTCTAGTAGTCCAGTGCTGGTGTGGAGCTACTTAGTCTAGTAGTCCAGTGCTGGTGTAGAGCTACTTAGTCTAATAGTCCAGTGCTGGTGTGGAGCTAGCTACTCTAGTAGTCCAGTGCTGGTGTAGAGCTACTTAGTCTAGTAGTCCAGTGCTGGTGTGGAGCTAGCTACTCTAGTAGTCCAGTGCTGGTGTGGAGCTACTTAGTCTAGTAGTCCAGTGCTGGTGTGGAGCTACTTAGTCTAGTAGTCCAGTGCTGGTGTGGAGCTACTTAGTCTAGTAGTCCAGTGCTGGTGTGGAGCTACTTAGTCTAGTAGTCCAGTGCTGGTGTGGAGCTACTTAGTCTAGTAGTCCAGTGCTGGTGTGGAGCTACTTAGTCTAGTAGTCCAGTGCTGGTGTGTAGCTACTTAGTCTAGTAGTCCAGTGCTGGTGTAGAGCTACTTAGTCTAGTAGTCCAGTGCTGGTGTGGAGCTACTTAGTCTAGTAGTCCAGTGCTGGTGTAGAGCTACTTAGTCTAGTAGTCCAGTGCTGGTGTAGAGCTAGCTAGTCTAATAGTCCAGTGCTGGTGTGGAGCTACTTAGTCTAGTAGTCCAGTGCTGGTGTAGAGCTAGCTAGTCTAATAGTCCAGTGCTGGTGTGGAGCTACTTAGTCTAGTAGTCCAGTGCTGGTGTGGAGCTAGCTACCCTAGTAGCCCAGTGCTGGTGTGGAGCTAGCTACTCTAGTAGCCCAGTGCTTGTGTGGAGCTACTTAGTCTAGTAGTCCAGTGCTGGTGTGGAGCTACTTAGTCTAGTAGTCCAGTGCTGGTGTGGAGCTAGCTACTCTAGTAGCCCAGTGCTGGTGTGGAGCTACTTAGTCTAGTAGTCCAGTGCTGGTGTAGAGCTACTTAGTCTAGTAGTCCAGTGCTGGTGTAGAGCTACTTAGTCTAGTAGTCCAGTGCTGGTATAGAGCTACTTAGTCTAGTAGTCCAGTGCTGGTGTGGAGCTAGCTACTCTAGTAGTCCAGTGCTGGTGTAGAGCTATCTACTCTAGTAGTCCAGTGCTGGTGTGGAGCTACTTAGTCTAGTAGTCCAGTGCTGGTGTACAGCTAGCTACTCTAGTAGTCCAGTGCTGGTGTGGAGCTAGCTACTCTAGTAGTCCAGTGCTGGTGTGGAGCTACTTAGTCTAGTAGTCCAGTGCTGGTGTACAGCTAGCTACTCTAGTAGTCCAGTGCTGGTGTAGAGCTACTTAGTCTAGTAGTCCAGTGCTGGTGTAGAGCTACTTAGTCTAGTAGTCCAGTGCTGGTGTGGAGCTAGCTAGTCTAGTAGTCCAGTGCTGGTGTGGAGCTACTTAGTCTAGTAGTCCAGTGCTGGTGTGGAGCTACTTAGTCTAGTAGTCCAGTGCTGGTGTGGAGCTACTTAGTCTAGTAGTCCAGTGCTGGTGTGGAGCTACTTAGTCTAATAGTCCAGTGCTGGTGTGGAGCTACTTAGTCTAGTAGTCCAGTGCTGGTGTGGAGCTACTTAGTCTAGTAGTCCAGTGCTGGTGTGGAGCTAGCTAGTCTAGTAGTCCAGTGCTGGTGTAGAGCTACTTAGTCTAGTAGTCCAGTTCTGGTGTGGAGCTACTTAGTCTAGTAGTCCAGTTCTGGTGTGGAGCTAGCTAGTCTAATAGTCCAGTGCTGGTGTAGAGCTAGCTAGTCTAATAGTCCAGTGCTGGTGTAGAGCTAGCTACTCTAGTAGTCCAGTGCTGGTGTAGAGCTACTTAGTCTAGTAGTCCAGTGCTGGTGTGGAGCTACTTAGTCTAGTAGTCCAGTGCTGGTGTGGAGCTACTTAGTCTAGTAGTCCAGTGCTGGTGTGGAGCTACTTAGTCTAGTAGTCCAGTGCTGGTGTGGAGCTACTTACTCTAGTAGTCCAGTGCTGGTGTGGAGCTACTTAGTCTAGTAGTCCAGTGCTGGTGTGGAGCTACTTAGTCTAGTAGTCCAGTGCTGGTGTAGAGCTACTTAGTCTAGTAGTCCAGTGCTGGTGTAGAGCTACTTAGTCTAGTAGTCCAGTGCTGGTGTGGAGCTACTTAGTCTAGTAGTCCAGTGCTGGTGTAGAGCTAGCTACTCTAGTAGCCCAGTGCTGGTGTGGAGCTAGCTACTCTAGTAGCCCAGTGCTGGTGTGGAGCTACTTAGTCTAGTAGTCCAGTGCTGGTGTGGAGCTACTTAGTCTAGTAGTCCAGTGCTGGTGTAGAGCTACTTAGTCTAGTAGTCCAGTGCTGGTGTGGAGCTACTTAGTCTAGTAGTCCAGTGCTGGTGTAGAGCTAGCTACTCTAGTAGTCCAGTTCTGGTGTGGAGCTACTTAGTCTAGTAGTCCAGTGCTGGTGTAGAGCTACTTAGTCTAGTAGTCCAGTGCTGGTGTGGAGCTACTTAGTCTAGTAGTCCAGTGCTGGTGTGGAGCTACTTAGTCTAGTAGTCCAGTGCTGGTGTGGAGCTACTTAGTCTAGTAGTCCAGTGCTGGTGTGGAGCTACTTAGTCTAGTAGTCCAGTGCTGGTGTGGAGCTACTTAGTCTAGTAGTCCAGTGCTGGTGTAGAGCTACTTAGTCTAGTAGTCCAGTGCTGGTGTAGAGCTACTTAGTCTAGTAGTCCAGTGCTGGTGTGGAGCTACTTAGTCTAGTAGTCCAGTGCTGGTGTGGAGCTACTTAGTCTAGTAGCCCAGTGCTGGTGTGGAGCTACTTAGTCTAGTAGTCCAGTGCTGGTGTGGAGCTACTTAGTCTAGTAGTCCAGTGCTGGTGTGGAGCTACTTAGTCTAGTAGTCCAGTGCTGGTGTGGAGCTAGCTACTCTAGTAGTCCAGTGCTGGTGTAGAGCTACTTAGTCTAGTAGTCCAGTGCTGGTGAGGAGCTACTTAGTCTAGTAGTCCAGTGCTGGCGTGGAGCTACTTAGTCTAGTAGTCCAGTGCTGGTGTGGAGCTACTTACTCTAGTAGTCCAGTGCTGGTGTGGAGCTACTTAGTCTAGTAGTCCAGTGCTGGTGTAGAGCTACTTAGTCTAGTAGTCCAGTGCTGGTGTGGAGCTACTTAGTCTAGTAGTCCAGTGCTGGTGTGGAGCTACTTAGTCTAGTAGTCCAGTGCTGGTGTAGAGCTAGCTACTCTAGTAGCCCAGTGCTGGTGTAGAGCTACTTAGTCTAGTAGTCCAGTGCTGGCGTGGAGCTACTTAGTCTAGTAGTCCAGTGCTGGCGTGGAGCTACTTAGTCTAGTAGTCCAGTGCTGGTGTGGAGCTACTTAGTCTAGTAGTCCAGTGCTGGTGTAGAGCTACTTAGTCTAGTAGTCCAGTGCTGGTGTGGAGCTACTTAGTCTAGTAGTCCAGTGCTGGTGTGGAGCTACTTAGTCTAGTAGTCCAGTGCTGGTGTGGAGCTACTTAGTCTAGTAGTCCAGTGCTGGTGTGGAGCTAGCTACTCTAGTAGCCCAGTGCTGGTGTAGAGCTACTTAGTCTAGTAGTCCAGTGCTGGTGTAGAGCTAGCTAGTCTAATAGTCCAGTGCTGGTGTGGAGCTACTTAGTCTAGTAGTCCAGTGCTGGTGTAGAGCTACTTAGTCTAGTAGTCCAGTGCTGGTGTGGAGCTAGCTACTCTAGTAGTCCAGTGCTGGTGTGGAGCTAGCTAGTCTAGTAGTCCAGTGCTGGTGTGGAGCTAGCTACTCTAGTAGTCCAGTGCTGGTGTGGAGCTACTTAGTCTAGTAGTCCAGTGCTGTTGTAGAGCTACTTAGTCTAGTAGTCCAGTGCTGGTGTAGAGCTAGCTAGTCTAACAGTCCAGTGCTGGTGTAGAGCTAGCTAGTCTAATAGTCCAGTGCTGGTGTGGAGCTACTTAGTCTAGTAGTCCAGTGCTGGTGTGGAGCTACTTAGTCTAGTAGTCCAGTGCTGGTGTGGAGCTACTTAGTCTAGTAGTCCAGTGCTGGTGTGGAGCTACTTAGTCTAGTAGTCCAGTGCTGGTGTGGAGCTACTTAGTCTAGTAGTCCAGTGCTGGTGTGGAGCTACTTAGTCTAGTAGTCCAGTGCTGGTGTAGAGCTACTTAGTCTAGTAGTCCAGTGCTGGTGTGGAGCTACTTAGTCTAGTAGTCCAGTGCTGGTGTGGAGCTACTTAGTCTAGTAGTCCAGTGCTGGTGTGGAGCTACTTAGTCTAGTAGTCCAGTGCTGGTGTGGAGCTACTTAGTCTAGTAGTCCAGTGCTGGTGTGGAGCTACTTAGTCTAGTAGTCCAGTGCTGGTGTAGAGCTACTTAGTCTAGTAGTCCAGTGCTGGTGTAGAGCTAGCTAGTATAATAGTCCAGTGCTGGTGTGGAGCTACTTAGTCTAGTAGTCCAGTGCTGGTGTGGAGCTACTTAGTCTAGTAGTCCAGTGCTGGTGTAGAGCTACTTAGTCTAGTAGTCCAGTGCTGGTGTGGAGCTACTTAGTCTAGTAGTCCAGTGCTGGTGTAGAGCTAGCTAGTCTAATAGTCCAGTGCTGGTGTGGAGCTAGCTACTCTAGTAGCCCAGTGCTGGTGTGGAGCTACTTAGTCTAGTAGTCCAGTGCTGGTGTAGAGCTACTTAGTCTAGTAGTCCAGTGCTGGTGTGGAGCTAGCTACTCTAGTAGCCCAGTGCTGGTGTGGAGCTACTTAGTCTAGTAGTCCAGTGCTGGTGTGGAGCTACTTAGTCTAGTAGTCCAGTGCTGGTGTGGAGCTACTTAGTCTAGTAGTCCAGTGCTGGTGTGGAGCTACTTAGTCTAGTAGTCCAGTGCTGGTGTGGAGCTACTTAGTCTAGTAGTCCAGTGCTGGTGTGGAGCTACTTAGTCTAGTAGTCCAGTACTGGTGTGGAGCTACATAGTCTAGTAGTCCAGTGCTGGTGTGGAGCTAGCTACTCTAGTAGCCCAGTGCTGGTGTAGAGCTACTTAGTCTAGTAGTCCAGTGCTGGTGTGGAGCTAGCTACTCTAGTAGTCCAGTGCTGGTGTGGAGCTAGCTAGTCTAATAGCCCAGTGCTGGTGTAGAGCTACTTAGTCTAGTAGTCCAGTGCTGGTGTGGAGCTACTTAGTCTAGTACTCCAGTGCTGGTGTGGAGCTACTTAGTCTAGTAGTCCAGTGCTGGTGTAGAGCTACTTAGTCTAGTAGTCCAGTGCTGGTGTGGAGCTACTTAGTCTAATAGTCCAGTGCTGGTGTGGAGCTACTTAGTCTAGTAGTCCAGTGCTGGTGTAGAGCTACTTAGTCTAGTAGCCAAGTGCTGGTGTGGAGCTACTTAGTCTAGTAGTCCAGTGCTGGTGTGGAGCTAGCTACTCTAGTAGTCCAGTGCTGGTGTGGAGCTACTTAGTCTAATAGTCCAGTGCTGGTGTGGAGCTACTTAGTCTAGTAGTCCAGTGCTGGTGTAGAGCTACTTAGTCTAGTAGTCCAGTGCTGGTGTGGAGCTACTTAGTCTAGTAGTCCAGTGCTGGTGTGGAGCTACTTAGTCTAGTAGTCCAGTGCTGGTGTAGAGCTACTTAGTCTAGTAGTCCAGTGCTGGTGTGGAGCTACTTAGTCTAGTAGTCCAGTGCTGGTGTGGAGCTACTTAGTCTAGTAGTCCAGTGCTGGTGTGGAGCTACTTAGTCTAGTAGTCCAGTGCTGGTGTGGAGCTAGCTACTCTAGTAGCCCAGTGCTGGTGTGGAGCTACTTAGTCTAGTAGTCCAGTGCTGGTGTGGAGCTAGCTACTCTAGTAGTCCAGTGCTGGTGTGGAGCTACTTAGTCTAGTAGTCCAGTGCTGGTGTGGAGCTAGCTACTCTAGTAGCCCAGTGCTGGTGTAGAGCTACTTAGTCTAGTAGTCCAGTGCTGGTGTGGAGCTACTTAGTCTAGTAGTCCAGTGCTGGTGTGGAGCTACTTAGTCTAGTAGTCCAGTGCTGGTGTGGAGCTACTTAGTCTAGTAGTCCAGTGCTGGTGTGGAGCTACTTAGTCTAGTAGTCCAGTGCTGGTGTGGAGCTACTTAGTCTAGTAGTCCAGTGCTGGTGTGGAGCTACTTAGTCTAGTAGTCCAGTGCTGGTGTGGAGCTACTTAGTCTAGTAGTCCAGTGCTGGTGTGGAGCTACTTAGTCTAGTAGTCCAGTGCTGGTGTGGAGCTACTTAGTCTAGTAGTCCAGTGCTGGTGTGGAGCTACTTAGTCTAGTAGTCCAGTGCTGGTGTGGAGCTAGCTACTCTAGTAGTCCAGTGCTGGTGTAGAGCTACTTAGTCTAGTAGTCCAGTGCTGGTGTGGAGCTACTTAGTCTAGTAGTCCAGTGCTGGTGTAGAGCTACTTAGTCTAGTAGTCCAGTGCTGGTGTGGAGCTACTTAGTCTAATAGTCCAGTGCTGGTGTGGAGCTACTTAGTCTAGTAGTCCAGTGCTGGTGTGGAGCTACTTAGTCTAGTAGTC
Organism: Cladorhizidae sp. MBARI D1340-BT2; assembly: GCA_028752905.1. Classification (NCBI taxonomy): domain Eukaryota; kingdom Metazoa; phylum Porifera; class Demospongiae; order Poecilosclerida; family Cladorhizidae; species Cladorhizidae sp. MBARI D1340-BT2. The sequence continues at coordinate 46,092,072 of JAQNBH010000009.1, read as the reverse complement.
CAGTGCTGGTGTGGAGCTACTTAGTCTAGTAGTCCAGTGCTGGTGTGGAGCTACTTAGTCTAGTAGTCCAGTGCTGGTGTGGAGCTACTTAGTCTAGTAGTCCAGTGCTGGTGTGGAGCTACTTAGTCTAGTAGTCCAGTGCTGGTGTGGAGCTACTTAGTCTAGTAGTCCAGTGCTGGTGTGGAGCTACTTAGTCTAGTAGTCCAGTGCTGGTGTGGAGCTACTTAGTCTAGTAGTCCAGTGCTGGTGTGGAGCTACTTAGTCTAGTAGTCCAGTGCTGGTGTGGAGCTACTTAGTCTAGTAGTCCAGTGCTGGTGTGGAGCTACTTAGTCTAGTAGTCCAGTGCTGGAGTGGAGCTACTTAGTCTAGTAGTCCAGTGCTGGTGTGGAGCTACTTAGTCTAGTAGTCCAGTGCTGGTGTGGAGCTACTTAGTCTAGTAGTCCAGTGCTGGTGTGGAGCTACTTAGTCTAGTAGTCCAGTGCTGGTGTGGAGCTAGCTAGTCTAGTAGTCCAGTGCTGGTGTAGAGCTACTTAGTCTAGTAGTCCAGTGCTGGTGTGGAGCTACTTAGTCTAGTAGTCCAGTGCTGGTGTGGAGCTACTTAGTCTAGTAGTCCAGTGCTGGTGTAGACCTACTTAGTCTAGTAGTCCAGTGCTGGTGTGGAGCTACTTAGTCTAGTAGTCCAGTGCTGGTGTGGAGCTACTTAGTCTAGTAGTCCAGTGCTGGTGTGGAGCTACTTAGTCTAGTAGTCCAGTGCTGGTGTGGAGCTACTTAGTCTAGTAGTCCAGTGCTGGTGTGGAGCTACTTAGTCTAGTAGTCCAGTGCTGGTGTAGAGCTACTTAGTCTAGTAGTCCAGTGCTGGTGTGGAGCTACTTAGTCTAGTAGTCCAGTGCTGGTGTAGAGCTACTTAGTCTAGTAGTCCAGTGCTGGTGTAGAGCTACTTAGTCTAGTAGTCCAGTGCTGGTGTAGAGCTACTTAGTCTAGTAGTCCAGTGCTGGTGTGGAGCTACTTAGTCTAGTAGTCCAGTGCTGGTGTAGAGCTACTTAGTCTAGTAGTCCAGTGCTGGTGTGGAGCTACTTAGTCTAGTAGTCCAGTGCTGGTGTGGAGCTACTTAGTCTAGTAGTCCAGTGCTGGTGTGGAGCTACTTAGTCTAGTAGTCCAGTGCTGGTGTGGAGCTACTTAGTCTAGTAGTCCAGTGCTGGTGTGGAGCTAGCTACTCTAGTAGTCCAGTGCTGGTGTAGAGCTACTTAGTCTAATAGTCCAGTGCTGGTGTGGAGCTACTTAGTCTAGTAGTCCAGTGCTGGTGTAGAGCTACTTAGTCTAGTAGTCCAGTGCTGGTGTGGAGCTACTTAGTCTAGTAGTCCAGTGCTGGTGTAGAGCTACTTAGTCTAGTAGTCCAGTGCTGGTGTGGAGCTACTTAGTCTAGTAGTCCAGTGCTGGTGTAGAGCTACTTAGTCTAGTAGTCCAGTGCTGGTGTAGAGCTACTTAGTCTAGTAGTCCAGTGCTGGTGTGGAGCTACTTAGTCTAGTAGTCCAGTGCTGGTGTAGAGCTACTTAGTCTAGTAGTCCAGTGCTGGTGTGGAGCTACTTAGTCTAGTAGTCCAGTGCTGGTGTGGAGCTACTTAGTCTAGTAGTCCAGTGCTGGTGTAGAGCTACTTAGTCTAGTAGTCCAGTGCTGGTGTGGAGCTACTTAGTCTAGTAGTCCAGTGCTGGTGTAGAGCTACTTAGTCTAGTAGTCCAGTGCTGGTGTAGAGCTACTTAGTCTAGTAGTCCAGTGCTGGTGTGGAGCTACTTAGTCTAGTAGTCCAGTGCTGGTGTAGAGCTACTTAGTCTAGTAGTCCAGTGCTGGTGTGGAGCTACTTAGTCTAGTAGTCCAGTGCTGGTGTGGAGCTAGCTACTCTAGTAGTCCAGTGCTGGTGTAGAGCTACTTAGTCTAGTAGTCCAGTGCTGGTGTGGAGCTACTTAGTCTAGTAGTCCAGTGCTGGTGTGGAGCTACTTAGTCTAGTAGTCCAGTGCTGGTGTTGAGCTAGCTACTCTAGTAGTCCAGTGCTGGTGTGGAGCTACTTAGTCTAGTAGTCCAGTGCTGGTGTGGAGCTACTTAGTCTAATAGTCCAGTGCTGGTGTGGAGCTACTTAGTCTAGTAGTCCAGTGCTGGTGTAGAGCTACTTAGTCTAGTAGCCCAGTGCTGGTGTGGAGCTACTTAGTCTAGTAGTCCAGTGCTGGTGTGGAGCTACTTAGTCTAGTAGTCCAGTGCTGGTGTGGAGCTACTTACTCTAGTAGTCCAGTGCTGGTGTGGAGCTACTTAGTCTAGTAGTCCAGTGCTGGTGTGGAGCTAGCTACTCTAGTAGCCCAGTGCTGGTGTGGAGCTACTTAGTCTAGTAGTCCAGTGCTGGTGTGGAGCTACTTAGTCTAGTAGTCCAGTGCTGGTGTAGAGCTACTTAGTCTAGTAGTCCAGTGCTGGTGTAGAGCTACTTAGTCTAGTAGTCCAGTGCTGGTGTAGAGCTACTTAGTCTAGTAGTCCAGTGCTTGTGTGGAGCTACTTAGTCTAGTAGTCCAGTGCTGGTGTGGAGCTAGCTACTCTAGTAGCCCAGTGCTGGTGTGGAGCTACTTAGTCTAGTAGTCCAGTGCTGGTGTGGAGCTACTTAGTCTAGTAGTCCAGTGCTGGTGTGGAGCTACTTAGTCTAGTAGTCCAGTGCTGGTGTGGAGCTACTTAGTCTAGTAGTCCAGTGCTGGTGTGGAGCTACTTAGTCTAGTAGTCCAGTGCTGGTGTGGAGCTACTTAGTCTAGTAGTCCAGTGCTGGTGTGGAGCTACTTAGTCTAGTAGCCCAGTGCTGGTGTGGAGCTACTTAGTCTAGTAGTCCAGTGCTGGTGTGGAGCTACTTAGTCTAGTAGTCCAGTGCTGGTGTGGAGCTACTTAGTCTAGTAGTCCAGTGCTGGTGTGGAGCTACTTAGTCTAGTAGTCCAGTGCTGGTGTAGAGCTACTTAGTCTTGTAGTCCAGTGCTGGTGTGGAGCTACTTAGTCTAGTAGTCCAGTGCTGGTGTGGAGCTAGCTACTCTAGTAGCCCAGTGCTGGTGTGGAGCTACTTAGTCTTGTAGTCCAGTGCTGGTGTGGAGCTACTTAGTCTAGTAGTCCAGTGCTGGTGTAGAGCTACTTAGTCTAGTAGTCCAGTGCTGGTGTGGAGCTACTTAGTCTAGTAGTCCAGTGCTGGTGTAGAGCTACTTACTCTAGTAGTCCAGTGCTGGTGTGGAGCTACTTAGTCTAGTAGTCCAGTGCTGGTGTGGAGCTAGCTACTCTAGTAGCCAAATGCTGGTGTGGAGCTACTTAGTCTAGTAGTCCAGTGCTGGTGTGGAGCTAGCTACTCTAGTAATCCAGTGCTGGTGTAGAGCTACTTAGTCTAGTAGTCCAGTGCTGGTGTAGAGCTACTTAGTCTAGTAGTCCAGTGCTGGTGTAGAGCTACTTAGTCTAGTAGTCCAGTGCTGGTGTGGAGCTAGCTAGTCTAGTAGTCCAGTGCTGGTGTGGAGCTACTTAGTCTAGTAGTCCAGTGCTGGTGTGGAGCTACTTAGTCTAGTAGTCCAGTGCTGGTGTGGAGCTACTTAGTCTAGTAGTCCAGTGCTGGTGTGGAGCTACTTAGTCTAATAGTCCAGTGCTGGTGTGGAGCTACTTAGTCTAGTAGTCCAGTGCTGGTGTGGAGCTACTTAGTCTAGTAGTCCAGTGCTGGTGTGGAGCTAGCTAGTCTAGTAGTCCAGTGCTGGTGTAGAGCTACTTAGTCTAGTAGTCCAGTTCTGGTGTGGAGCTACTTAGTCTAGTAGTCCAGTTCTGGTGTGGAGCTAGCTAGTCTAATAGTCCAGTGCTGGTGTAGAGCTAGCTAGTCTAATAGTCCAGTGCTGGTGTAGAGCTAGCTACTCTAGTAGTCCAGTGCTGGTGTAGAGCTACTTAGTCTAGTAGTCCAGTGCTGGTGTGGAGCTACTTAGTCTAGTAGTCCAGTGCTGGTGTGGAGCTACTTAGTCTAGTAGTCCAGTGCTGGTGTGGAGCTACTTAGTCTAGTAGTCCAGTGCTGGTGTGGAGCTACTTACTCTAGTAGTCCAGTGCTGGTGTGGAGCTACTTAGTCTAGTAGTCCAGTGCTGGTGTGGAGCTACTTAGTCTAGTAGTCCAGTGCTGGTGTAGAGCTACTTAGTCTAGTAGTCCAGTGCTGGTGTAGAGCTACTTAGTCTAGTAGTCCAGTGCTGGTGTGGAGCTACTTAGTCTAGTAGTCCAGTGCTGGTGTAGAGCTAGCTACTCTAGTAGCCCAGTGCTGGTGTGGAGCTAGCTACTCTAGTAGCCCAGTGCTGGTGTGGAGCTACTTAGTCTAGTAGTCCAGTGCTGGTGTGGAGCTACTTAGTCTAGTAGTCCAGTGCTGGTGTAGAGCTACTTAGTCTAGTAGTCCAGTGCTGGTGTGGAGCTACTTAGTCTAGTAGTCCAGTGCTGGTGTAGAGCTAGCTACTCTAGTAGTCCAGTTCTGGTGTGGAGCTACTTAGTCTAGTAGTCCAGTGCTGGTGTAGAGCTACTTAGTCTAGTAGTCCAGTGCTGGTGTGGAGCTACTTAGTCTAGTAGTCCAGTGCTGGTGTGGAGCTACTTAGTCTAGTAGTCCAGTGCTGGTGTGGAGCTACTTAGTCTAGTAGTCCAGTGCTGGTGTGGAGCTACTTAGTCTAGTAGTCCAGTGCTGGTGTGGAGCTACTTAGTCTAGTAGTCCAGTGCTGGTGTAGAGCTACTTAGTCTAGTAGTCCAGTGCTGGTGTAGAGCTACTTAGTCTAGTAGTCCAGTGCTGGTGTGGAGCTACTTAGTCTAGTAGTCCAGTGCTGGTGTGGAGCTACTTAGTCTAGTAGCCCAGTGCTGGTGTGGAGCTACTTAGTCTAGTAGTCCAGTGCTGGTGTGGAGCTACTTAGTCTAGTAGTCCAGTGCTGGTGTGGAGCTACTTAGTCTAGTAGTCCAGTGCTGGTGTGGAGCTAGCTACTCTAGTAGTCCAGTGCTGGTGTAGAGCTACTTAGTCTAGTAGTCCAGTGCTGGTGAGGAGCTACTTAGTCTAGTAGTCCAGTGCTGGCGTGGAGCTACTTAGTCTAGTAGTCCAGTGCTGGTGTGGAGCTACTTACTCTAGTAGTCCAGTGCTGGTGTGGAGCTACTTAGTCTAGTAGTCCAGTGCTGGTGTAGAGCTACTTAGTCTAGTAGTCCAGTGCTGGTGTGGAGCTACTTAGTCTAGTAGTCCAGTGCTGGTGTGGAGCTACTTAGTCTAGTAGTCCAGTGCTGGTGTGGAGCTACTTAGTCTAGTAGTCCAGTGCTGGTGTGGAGCTAGCTACTCTAGTAGCCCAGTGCTGGTGTAGAGCTACTTAGTCTAGTAGTCCAGTGCTGGTGTAGAGCTAGCTAGTCTAATAGTCCAGTGCTGGTGTGGAGCTACTTAGTCTAGTAGTCCAGTGCTGGTGTAGAGCTACTTAGTCTAGTAGTCCAGTGCTGGTGTGGAGCTAGCTACTCTAGTAGTCCAGTGCTGGTGTGGAGCTAGCTAGTCTAGTAGTCCAGTGCTGGTGTGGAGCTAGCTACTCTAGTAGTCCAGTGCTGGTGTGGAGCTACTTAGTCTAGTAGTCCAGTGCTGTTGTAGAGCTACTTAGTCTAGTAGTCCAGTGCTGGTGTAGAGCTAGCTAGTCTAACAGTCCAGTGCTGGTGTAGAGCTAGCTAGTCTAATAGTCCAGTGCTGGTGTGGAGCTACTTAGTCTAGTAGTCCAGTGCTGGTGTGGAGCTACTTAGTCTAGTAGTCCAGTGCTGGTGTGGAGCTACTTAGTCTAGTAGTCCAGTGCTGGTGTGGAGCTACTTAGTCTAGTAGTCCAGTGCTGGTGTGGAGCTACTTAGTCTAGTAGTCCAGTGCTGGTGTGGAGCTACTTAGTCTAGTAGTCCAGTGCTGGTGTAGAGCTACTTAGTCTAGTAGTCCAGTGCTGGTGTGGAGCTACTTAGTCTAGTAGTCCAGTGCTGGTGTGGAGCTACTTAGTCTAGTAGTCCAGTGCTGGTGTGGAGCTACTTAGTCTAGTAGTCCAGTGCTGGTGTGGAGCTACTTAGTCTAGTAGTCCAGTGCTGGTGTGGAGCTACTTAGTCTAGTAGTCCAGTGCTGGTGTAGAGCTACTTAGTCTAGTAGTCCAGTGCTGGTGTAGAGCTAGCTAGTATAATAGTCCAGTGCTGGTGTGGAGCTACTTAGTCTAGTAGTCCAGTGCTGGTGTGGAGCTACTTAGTCTAGTAGTCCAGTGCTGGTGTAGAGCTACTTAGTCTAGTAGTCCAGTGCTGGTGTGGAGCTACTTAGTCTAGTAGTCCAGTGCTGGTGTAGAGCTAGCTAGTCTAATAGTCCAGTGCTGGTGTGGAGCTAGCTACTCTAGTAGCCCAGTGCTGGTGTGGAGCTACTTAGTCTAGTAGTCCAGTGCTGGTGTAGAGCTACTTAGTCTAGTAGTCCAGTGCTGGTGTGGAGCTAGCTACTCTAGTAGCCCAGTGCTGGTGTGGAGCTACTTAGTCTAGTAGTCCAGTGCTGGTGTGGAGCTACTTAGTCTAGTAGTCCAGTGCTGGTGTGGAGCTACTTAGTCTAGTAGTCCAGTGCTGGTGTGGAGCTACTTAGTCTAGTAGTCCAGTGCTGGTGTGGAGCTACTTAGTCTAGTAGTCCAGTGCTGGTGTGGAGCTACTTAGTCTAGTAGTCCAGTACTGGTGTGGAGCTACATAGTCTAGTAGTCCAGTGCTGGTGTGGAGCTAGCTACTCTAGTAGCCCAGTGCTGGTGTAGAGCTACTTAGTCTAGTAGTCCAGTGCTGGTGTGGAGCTAGCTACTCTAGTAGTCCAGTGCTGGTGTGGAGCTAGCTAGTCTAATAGCCCAGTGCTGGTGTAGAGCTACTTAGTCTAGTAGTCCAGTGCTGGTGTGGAGCTACTTAGTCTAGTAGTCCAGTGCTGGTGTGGAGCTACTTAGTCTAGTAGTCCAGTGCTGGTGTAGAGCTACTTAGTCTAGTAGTCCAGTGCTGGTGTGGAGCTACTTAGTCTAATAGTCCAGTGCTGGTGTGGAGCTACTTAGTCTAGTAGTCCAGTGCTGGTGTAGAGCTACTTAGTCTAGTAGCCAAGTGCTGGTGTGGAGCTACTTAGTCTAGTAGTCCAGTGCTGGTGTGGAGCTAGCTACTCTAGTAGTCCAGTGCTGGTGTGGAGCTACTTAGTCTAATAGTCCAGTGCTGGTGTGGAGCTACTTAGTCTAGTAGTCCAGTGCTGGTGTAGAGCTACTTAGTCTAGTAGTCCAGTGCTGGTGTGGAGCTACTTAGTCTAGTAGTCCAGTGCTGGTGTGGAGCTACTTAGTCTAGTAGTCCAGTGCTGGTGTAGAGCTACTTAGTCTAGTAGTCCAGTGCTGGTGTGGAGCTACTTAGTCTAGTAGTCCAGTGCTGGTGTGGAGCTACTTAGTCTAGTAGTCCAGTGCTGGTGTGGAGCTACTTAGTCTAGTAGTCCAGTGCTGGTGTGGAGCTAGCTACTCTAGTAGCCCAGTGCTGGTGTGGAGCTACTTAGTCTAGTAGTCCAGTGCTGGTGTGGAGCTAGCTACTCTAGTAGTCCAGTGCTGGTGTGGAGCTACTTAGTCTAGTAGTCCAGTGCTGGTGTGGAGCTAGCTACTCTAGTAGCCCAGTGCTGGTGTAGAGCTACTTAGTCTAGTAGTCCAGTGCTGGTGTGGAGCTACTTAGTCTAGTAGTCCAGTGCTGGTGTGGAGCTACTTAGTCTAGTAGTCCAGTGCTGGTGTGGAGCTACTTAGTCTAGTAGTCCAGTGCTGGTGTGGAGCTACTTAGTCTAGTAGTCCAGTGCTGGTGTGGAGCTACTTAGTCTAGTAGTCCAGTGCTGGTGTGGAGCTACTTAGTCTAGTAGTCCAGTGCTGGTGTGGAGCTACTTAGTCTAGTAGTCCAGTGCTGGTGTGGAGCTACTTAGTCTAGTAGTCCAGTGCTGGTGTGGAGCTACTTAGTCTAGTAGTCCAGTGCTGGTGTGGAGCTACTTAGTCTAGTAGTCCAGTGCTGGTGTGGAGCTAGCTACTCTAGTAGTCCAGTGCTGGTGTAGAGCTACTTAGTCTAGTAGTCCAGTGCTGGTGTGGAGCTACTTAGTCTAGTAGTCCAGTGCTGGTGTAGAGCTACTTAGTCTAGTAGTCCAGTGCTGGTGTGGAGCTACTTAGTCTAATAGTCCAGTGCTGGTGTGGAGCTACTTAGTCTAGTAGTCCAGTGCTGGTGTGGAGCTACTTAGTCTAGTAGTCCAGTGCTGGTGTGGAGCTACTTAGTCTAGTAGTCCAGTGCTGGTGTGGAGCTACTTAGTCTAGTAGTCCAGTGCTGGTGTGGAGCTACTTAGTCTAGTAGTCCAGTGCTGGTGTGGAGCTACTTAGTCTAGTAGTCCAGTGCTGGTGTGGAGCTACTTAGTCTAGTAGTCCAGTGCTGGTGTGGAGCTACTTAGTCTAGTAGTCCAGTGCTGGTGTGGAGCTACTTAGTCTAGTAGTCCAGTGCTGGTGTGGAGCTACTTAGTCTAGTAGTCCAGTGCTGGTGTGGAGCTACTTAGTCTAGTAGTCCAGTGCTGGTGTGGAGCTACTTAGTCTAGTAGTCCAGTGCTGGAGTGGAGCTACTTAGTCTAGTAGTCCAGTGCTGGTGTGGAGCTACTTAGTCTAGTAGTCCAGTGCTGGTGTGGAGCTACTTAGTCTAGTAGTCCAGTGCTGGTGTGGAGCTACTTAGTCTAGTAGTCCAGTGCTGGTGTGGAGCTAGCTAGTCTAGTAGTCCAGTGCTGGTGTAGAGCTACTTAGTCTAGTAGTCCAGTGCTGGTGTGGAGCTACTTAGTCTAGTAGTCCAGTGCTGGTGTGGAGCTACTTAGTCTAGTAGTCCAGTGCTGGTGTGGAGCTAGCTACTCTAGTAGTCCAGTGCTGGTGTGGAGCTACTTAGTCTAGTAGTCCAGTGCTGGTGTGGAGCTACTTAGTCTAGTAGTCCAGTGCTGGTGTGGAGCTACTTAGTCTAGTAGTCCAGTGCTGGTGTAGAGCTACTTAGTCTAGTAGTCCAGTGCTGGTGTAGAGCTACTTAGTCTAGTAGTCCAGTGCTGGTGTAGAGCTACTTAGTCTAGTAGTCCAGTGCTGGTGTGGAGCTACTTAGTCTAGTAGTCCAGTGCTGGTGTAGAGCTACTTAGTCTAGTAGTCCAGTGCTGGTGTGGAGCTACTTAGTCTAGTAGTCCAGTGCTGGTGTGGAGCTACTTAGTCTAGTAGTCCAGTGCTGGTGTGGAGCTACTTAGTCTAGTAGCCCAGTGCTGGTGTAGACCTACTTAGTCTAGTAGTCCAGTGCTGGTGTGGAGCTAGCTACTCTAGTAGTCCAGTGCTGGTGTAGAGCTACTTAGTCTAGTAGTCCAGTGCTGGTGTGGAGCTACTTAGTCTAGTAGTCCAGTGCTGGTGTGGAGCTACTTAGTCTAGTAGTCCAGTGCTGGTGTAGAGCTACTTAGTCTAGTAGTCCAGTGCTGGTGTGGAGCTACTTAGTCTAGTAGTCCAGTGCTGGTGTGGAGCTACTTAGTCTAGTAGTCCAGTGCTGGTGTGGAGCTAGCTACTCTAGTAGTCCAGTGCTGGTGTAGAGCTACTTAGTCTAATAGTCCAGTGCTGGTGTGGAGCTACTTAGTCTAGTAGTCCAGTGCTGGTGTAGAGCTACTTAGTCTAGTAGTCCAGTGCTGGTGTGGAGCTACTTAGTCTAGTAGTCCAGTGCTGGTGTAGAGCTACTTAGTCTAGTAGTCCAGTGCTGGTGTGGAGCTACTTAGTCTAGTAGTCCAGTGCTGGTGTAGAGCTACTTAGTCTAGTAGTCCAGTGCTGGTGTAGAGCTACTTAGTCTAGTAGTCCAGTGCTGGTGTGGAGCTACTTAGTCTAGTAGTCCAGTGCTGGTGTAGAGCTACTTAGTCTAGTAGTCCAGTGCTGGTGTGGAGCTACTTAGTCTAGTAGTCCAGTGCTGGTGTGGAGCTAGCTACTCTAGTAGTCCAGTGCTGGTGTAGAGCTACTTAGTCTAGTAGTCCAGTGCTGGTGTGGAGCTACTTAGTCTAGTAGTCCAGTGCTGGTGTGGAGCTACTTAGTCTAATAGTCCAGTGCTGGTGTGGAGCTACTTAGTCTAGTAGTCCAGTGCTGGTGTTGAGCTAGCTACTCTAGTAGTCCAGTGCTGGTGTGGAGCTACTTAGTCTAGTAGTCCAGTGCTGGTGTGGAGCTACTTAGTCTAATAGTCCAGTGCTGGTGTGGAGCTACTTAGTCTAGTAGTCCAGTGCTGGTGTAGAGCTACTTAGTCTAGTAGTCCAGTGCTGGTGTGGAGCTACTTAGTCTAGTAGTCCAGTGCTGGTGTGGAGCTACTTAGTCTAGTAGTCCAGTGCTGGTGTAGAGCTACTTAGTCTAGTAGTCCAGTGCTGGTGTGGAGCTACTTAGTCTAGTAGTCCAGTGCTGGTGTAGAGCTACTTAGTCTAGTAGTCCAGTGCTGGTGTGGAGCTACTTAGTCTAGTAGTCCAGTGCTGGTGTAGAGCTACTTAGTCTAGTAGTCCAGTGCTGGTGTGGAGCTACTTAGTCTAGTAGTCCAGTGCTGGTGTGGAGCTAGCTACTCTAGTAGTCCAGTGCTGGTGTAGAGCTACTTAGTCTAGTAGTCCAGTGCTGGTGTTGAGCTAGCTACTCTAGTAGTCCAGTGCTGGTGTGGAGCTACTTAGTCTAGTAGTCCAGTGCTGGTGTGGAGCTACTTAGTCTAATAGTCCAGTGCTGGTGTGGAGCTACTTAGTCTAGTAGTCCAGTGCTGGTGTAGAGCTACTTAGTCTAGTAGCCCAGTGCTGGTGTGGAGCTACTTAGTCTAGTAGTCCAGTGCTGGTGTGGAGCTACTTAGTCTAGTAGTCCAGTGCTGGTGTGGAGCTACTTACTCTAGTAGTCCAGTGCTGGTGTGGAGCTACTTAGTCTAGTAGTCCAGTGCTGGTGTGGAGCTAGCTACTCTAGTAGCCCAGTGCTGGTGTGGAGCTACTTAGTCTAGTAGTCCAGTGCTGGTGTGGAGCTACTTAGTCTAGTAGTCCAGTGCTGGTGTAGAGCTACTTAGTCTAGTAGTCCAGTGCTGGTGTAGAGCTACTTAGTCTAGTAGTCCAGTGCTGGTGTAGAGCTACTTAGTCTAGTAGTCCAGTGCTGGTGTGGAGCTACTTAGTCTAGTAGTCCAGTGCTGGTGTGGAGCTACTTAGTCTAGTAGTCCAGTGCTGGTGTGGAGCTAGCTACTCTAGTAGCCCAGTGCTGGTGTGGAGCTACTTAGTCTAGTAGTCCAGTGCTGGTGTGGAGCTACTTAGTCTAGTAGTCCAGTGCTGGTGTGGAGCTACTTAGTCTAGTAGTCCAGTGCTGGTGTGGAGCTACTTAGTCTAGTAGTCCAGTGCTGGTGTGGAGCTACTTAGTCTAGTAGTCCAGTGCTGGTGTGGAGCTACTTAGTCTAGTAGTCCAGTGCTGGTGTGGAGCTACTTAGTCTAGTAGCCCAGTGCTGGTGTGGAGCTACTTAGTCTAGTAGTCCAGTGCTGGTGTGGAGCTACTTAGTCTAGTAGTCCAGTGCTGGTGTGGAGCTACTTAGTCTAGTAGTCCAGTGCTGGTGTGGAGCTACTTAGTCTAGTAGTCCAGTGCTGGTGTAGAGCTACTTAGTCTTGTAGTCCAGTGCTGGTGTGGAGCTACTTAGTCTAGTAGTCCAGTGCTGGTGTGGAGCTAGCTACTCTAGTAGCCCAGTGCTGGTGTGGAGCTACTTAGTCTTGTAGTCCAGTGCTGGTGTGGAGCTACTTAGTCTAGTAGTCCAGTGCTGGTGTAGAGCTACTTAGTCTAGTAGTCCAGTGCTGGTGTGGAGCTACTTAGTCTAGTAGTCCAGTGCTGGTGTAGAGCTACTTACTCTAGTAGTCCAGTGCTGGTGTGGAGCTACTTAGTCTAGTAGTCCAGTGCTGGTGTGGAGCTACTTAGTCTAGTAGTCCAGTGCTGGTGTGGAGCTAGCTACTCTAGTAGCCAAATGCTGGTGTGGAGCTACTTAGTCTAGTAGTCCAGTGCTGGTGTGGAGCTAGCTACTCTAGTAATCCAGTGCTGGTGTAGAGCTACTTAGTCTAGTAGTCCAGTGCTGGTGTAGAGCTACTTAGTCTAGTAGTCCAGTGCTGGTGTAGAGCTACTTAGTCTAGTAGTCCAGTGCTGGTGTGGAGCTACTTAGTCTAGTAGTCCAGTGCTGGTGTGGAGCTACTTAGTCTAGTAGTCCAGTGCTGGTGTGGAGCTACTTAGTCTAGTAGTCCAGTGCTGGTGTAGAGCTACTTAGTCTAGTAGTCCAGTGCTGGTGTGGAGCTACTTAGTCTAGTAGTCCAGTGCTGGTGTGGAGCTACTTAGTCTAGTAGTCCAGTGCTGGTGTAGAGCTACTTAGTCTAGTAGTCCAGTGCTGGTGTAGAGCTACTTAGTCTAGTAGTCCAGTGCTGGTGTGGAGCTACTTAGTCTAGTAGTCCAGTGCTGGTGTGGAGCTACTTAGTCTAGTAGTCCAGTGCTGGTGTGGAGCTACTTAGTCTAGTAGTCCAGTGCTGGTGTGGAGCTACTTAGTCTAGTAGTCCAGTGCTGGTGTGGAGCTAGCTACTCTAGTAGTCCAGTGCTGGTGTAGAGCTACTTAGTCTAGTAGTCCAGTGCTGGTGTGGAGCTAGCTACTCTAGTAGTCCAGTGCTGGTGTGGAGCTACTTAGTCTAGTAGTCCAGTGCTGGTGTGGAGCTACTTAGTCTAGTAGTCCAGTGCTGGTGTGGAGCTACTTAGTCTAGTAGTCCAGTGCTGGTGTGGAGCTACTTAGTCTAGTAGTCCAGTGCTGGTGTGGAGCTACTTAGTCTAGTAGTCCAGTGCTGGTGTGGAGCTACTTAGTCTAGTAGTCCAGTGCTGGTGTGGAGCTACTTAGTCTAGTAGTCCAGTGCTGGTGTGGAGCTACTTATTCTAATAGTCCAGTGCTGGTGTGGAGCTAGCTAGTCTAATAGTCCAGTGCTGGTGTGGAGCTACTTAGTCTAATAGTCCAGTGCTGGTGTGGAGCTAGCTAGTCTAATAGTCCAGTGCTGGTGTAGAGCTACTTAGTCTAGTAGTCCAGTGCTGGTGTAGAGCTACTTAGTCTAGTAGTCCAGTGCTGGTGTAGAGCTAGCTAGTATAATAGTCCAGTGCTGGTGTGGAGCTACTTAGTCTAGTAGTCCAGTGCTGGTGTGGAGCTACTTAGTCTAGTAGTCCAGTGCTGGTGTGGAGCTACTTAGTCTAGTAGTCCAGTGCTGGTGTGGAGCTACTTAGTCTAGTAGTCCAGTGCTGGTGTGGAGCTACTTAGTCTAGTAGTCCAGTGCTGGTGTGGAGCTACTTAGTCTAGTAGTCCAGTGCTGGTGTGGAGCTACTTAGTCTAGTAGTCCAGTGCTGGTGTAGAGCTAGCTAGTCTAATAGTCCAGTGCTGGTGTAGAGCTACTTAGTCTAGTAGTCCAGTGCTGGTGTGGAGCTAGCTACTCTAGTAGCCCAGTGCTGGTGTGGAGCTACTTAGTCTAGTAGTCCAGTGCTGGTGTGGAGCTAGCTAGTCTAGTAGTCCAGTGCTGGTGTGGAGCTAGCTACTCTAGTAGCCCAGTGCTGGTGTGGAGCTACTTAGTCTAGTAGTCCAGTGCTGGTGTGGAGCTACTTAGTCTAGTAGTCCAGTGCTGGTGTGGAGCTACTTAGTCTAGTAGTCCAGTGCTGGTGTGGAGCTACTTAGTCTAGTAGTCCAGTGCTGGTGTGGAGCTACTTAGTCTAGTAGTCCAGTGCTGGTGTGGAGCTACTTAGTCTAGTAGTCCAGTGCTGGTGTGGAGCTACTTAGTCTAGTAGTCCAGTGCTGGTGTGGAGCTACTTAGTCTAGTAGTCCAGTGCTGGTGTGGAGCTACTTAGTCTAATAGTCCAGTGCTGGTGTGGAGCTACTTAGTCTAGTAGTCCAGTGCTGGTGTAGAGCTACTTAGTCTAGTAGTCCAGTGCTGGTGTGGAGCTACTTAGTCTAGTAGTCCAGTGCTGGTGTGGAGCTACTTAGTCTAGTAGTCCAGTGCTGGTGTAGAGCTACTTAGTCTAGTAGTCCAGTGCTGGTGTGGAGCTACTTAGTCTAGTAGTCCAGTGCTGGTGTGGAGCTACTTAGTCTAGTAGTCCAGTGCTGGTGTGGAGCTACTTAGTCTAGTAGTCCAGTGCTGGTGTAGAGCTACTTAGTCTAGTAGTCCAGTGCTGGTGTGGAGCTACTTAGTCTAGTAGTCCAGTGCTGGTGTGGAGCTACTTAGTCTAGTAGTCCAGTGCTGGTGTAGAGCTACTTAGTCTAGTAGTCCAGTGCTGGTGTAGAGCTAGCTAGTCTAACAGTCCAGTGCTGGTGTGGAGCTACTTAGTCTAGTAGTCCAGTGCTGGTGTGGAGCTAGCTACTCTAGTAGCCCAGTGCTGGTGTAGAGCTACTTAGTCTAGTAGTCCAGTGCTGGTGTAGAGCTAGCTAGTCTAATAGTCCAGTGCTGGTGTGGAGCTACTTAGTCTAGTAGTCCAGTGCTGGTGTGGAGCTAGCTACTCTAGTAGTCCAGTGCTGGTGTGGAGCTAGCTAGTCTAGTAGTCCAGTGCTGGTGTGGAGCTAGCTACTCTAGTAGTCCAGTGCTGGTGTAGAGCTACTTAGTCTAGTAGTCCAGTGCTGGTGTGGAGCTACTTAGTCTAGTAGTCCAGTGCTGGTGTAGAGCTACTTAGTCTAGTAGTCCAGTGCTGGTGTAGAGCTAGCTAGTCTAACAGTCCAGTGCTGGTGTGGAGCTACTTAGTCTAGTAGTCCAGTGCTGGTGTGGAGCTACTTAGTCTAGTAGTCCAGTGCTGGTGTGGAGCTACTTAGTCTAGTAGTCCAGTGCTGGTGTAGAGCTAGCTAGTCTAATAGTCCAGTGCTGGTGTGGAGCTACTTAGTCTAGTAGTCCAGTGCTGGTGTGGAGCTACTTAGTCTAGTAGTCCAGTGCTGGTGTAGAGCTACTTAGTCTAGTAGTCCAGTGCTGGTGTAGAGCTACTTAGTCTAGTAGTCCAGTGCTGGTGTGGAGCTACTTAGTCTAGTAGTCCAGTGCTGGTGTGGAGCTACTTAGTCTAGTAGTCCAGTGCTGGTGTGGAGCTACTTAGTCTAGTAGTCCAGTGCTGGTGTAGAGCTACTTAGTCTAGTAGTCCAGTGCTGGTGTGGAGCTAGCTACTCTAGTAGCCCAGTGCTGGTGTGGAGCTACTTAGTCTAGTAGTCCAGTGCTGGTGTGGAGCTACTTAGTCTAGTAGTCCAGTGCTGGTGTGGAGCTACTTAGTCTAGTAGTCCAGTGCTGGTGTAGAGCTACTTAGTCTAGTAGTCCAGTGCTGGTGTGGAGCTACTTAGTCTAGTAGTCCAGTGCTGGTGTGGAGCTACTTAGTCTAGTAGTCCAGTGCTGGTGTGGAGCTACTTAGTCTAGTAGTCCAGTGCTGGTGTGGAGCTACTTAGTCTAGTAGTCCAGTGCTGGTGTGGAGCTACTTAGTCTAGTAGTCCAGTGCTGGTGTGGAGCTACTTAGTCTAGTAGTCCAGTGCTGGTGTAGAGCTACTTAGTCTAGTAGTCCAGTGCTGGTGTAGAGCTAGCTAGTATAATAGTCCAGTGCTGGTGTGGAGCTACTTAGTCTAGTAGTCCAGTGCTGGTGTGGAGCTACTTAGTCTAGTAGTCCAGTGCTGGTGTAGAGCTACTTAGTCTAGTAGTCCAGTGCTGGTGTGGAGCTACTTAGTCTAGTAGTCCAGTGCTGGTGTAGAGCTAGCTAGTCTAATAGTCCAGTGCTGGTGTGGAGCTAGCTACTCTAGTAGCCCAGTGCTGGTGTGGAGCTACTTAGTCTAGTAGTCCAGTGCTGGTGTAGAGCTACTTAGTCTAGTAGTCCAGTGCTGGTGTGGAGCTAGCTACTCTAGTAGCCCAGTGCTGGTGTGGAGCTACTTAGTCTAGTAGTCCAGTGCTGGTGTGGAGCTAGCTAGTCTAGTAGTCCAGTGCTGGTGTGGAGCTACTTAGTCTAGTAGTCCAGTGCTGGTGTGGAGCTACTTAGTCTAGTAGTCCAGTGCTGGTGTGGAGCTACTTAGTCTAGTAGTCCAGTGCTGGTGTGGAGCTACTTAGTCTAATAGTCCAGTGCTGGTGTGGAGCTACTTAGTCTAGTAGTCCAGTGCTGGTGTGGAGCTACTTAGTCTAGTAGTCCAGTACTGGTGTGGAGCTACATAGTCTAGTAGTCCAGTGCTGGTGTGGAGCTAGCTACTCTAGTAGCCCAGTGCTGGTGTAGAGCTACTTAGTCTAGTAGTCCAGTGCTGGTGTGGAGCTAGCTACTCTAGTAGTCCAGTGCTGGTGTGGAGCTAGCTAGTCTAATAGCCCAGTGCTGGTGTAGAGCTACTTAGTCTAGTAGTCCAGTGCTGGTGTGGAGCTACTTAGTCTAGTAGTCCAGTGCTGGTGTGGAGCTACTTAGTCTAGTAGTCCAGTGCTGGTGTAGAGCTACTTAGTCTAGTAGTCCAGTGCTGGTGTGGAGCTACTTAGTCTAATAGTCCAGTGCTGGTGTGGAGCTACTTAGTCTAGTAGTCCAGTGCTGGTGTAGAGCTACTTAGTCTAGTAGTCCAGTGCTGGTGTGGAGCTAGCTACTCTAGTAGTCCAGTGCTGGTGTGGAGCTACTTAGTCTAATAGTCCAGTGCTGGTGTGGAGCTACTTAGTCTAGTAGTCCAGTGCTGGTGTAGAGCTACTTAGTCTAGTAGTCCAGTGCTGGTGTGGAGCTACTTAGTCTAGTAGTCCAGTGCTGGTGTGGAGCTACTTAGTCTAGTAGTCCAGTGCTGGTGTAGAGCTACTTAGTCTAGTAGTCCAGTGCTGGTGTGGAGCTACTTAGTCTAGTAGTCCAGTGCCTGTGTAGAGCTACTTAGTCTAGTAGTCCAGTGCTGGTGTAGAGCTACTTAGTCTAGTAGTCCAGTGCTGGTGTGGAGCTACTTAGTCTAGTAGTCCAGTGCTGGTGTGGAGCTACTTAGTCTAGTAGTCCAGTGCTGGTGTGGAGCTACTTAGTCTAGTAGTCCAGTGCTGGTGTGGAGCTACTTAGTCTAGTAGTCCAGTGCTGGTGTGGAGCTAGCTACTCTAGTAGTCCAGTGCTGGTGTAGAGCTACTTAGTCTAGTAGTCCAGTGCTGGTGTGGAGCTACTTAGTCTAGTAGTCCAGTGCTGGTGTGGAGCTACTTAGTCTAGTAGTCCAGTGCTGGTGTGGAGCTACTTAGTCTAGTAGTCCAGTGCTGGTGTAGAGCTACTTAGTCTAGTAGTCCAGTGCTGGTGTGGAGCTACTTAGTCTAGTAGTCCAGTGCTGGTGTGGAGCTAGCTACTCTAGTAGTCCAGTGCTGGTGTAGAGCTACTTAGTCTAGTAGTCCAGTGCTGGTGTGGAGCTACTTAGTCTAGTAGTCCAGTGCTGGTGTGGAGCTAGCTAGTCTAGTAGTCCAGTGCTGGTGTGGAGCTACTTAGTCTAGTAGTCCAGTGCTGGTGTAGAGCTACTTAGTCTAGTAGTCCAGTGCTGGTGTGGAGCTACTTAGTCTAGTAGTCCAGTGCTGGTGTGGAGCTACTTAGTCTAGTAGTCCAGTGCTGGTGTGGAGCTACTTAGTCTAGTAGTCCAGTGCTGGTGTGGAGCTACTTAGTCTAGTAGTCCAGTGCTGGTGTGGAGCTACTTAGTCTAGTAGTCCAGTGCTGGTGTGGAGCTACTTAGTCTAGTAGTCCAGTGCTGGTGTGGAGCTACTTAGTCTAGTAGTCCAGTGCTGGCGTGGAGCTACTTAGTCTAGTAGTCCAGTGCTGGTGTGGAGCTACTTAGTCTAGTAGTCCAGTGCTGGTGTAGAGCTACTTAGTCTAGTAGTCCAGTGCTGGTGTAGAGCTACTTAGTCTAGTAGTCCAGTGCTGGTGTGGAGCTACTTAGTCTAGTAGTCCAGTGCTGGTGTGGAGCTACTTAGTCTAGTAGCCCAGTGCTGGTGTGGAGCTACTTAGTCTAGTAGTCCAGTGCTGGTGTGGAGCTACTTAGTCTAGTAGTCCAGTGCTGGTGTGGAGCTACTTAGTCTAGTAGTCCAGTGCTGGTGTGGAGCTACTTAGTCTAGTAGTCCAGTGCTGGTGTAGAGCTACTTAGTCTTGTAGTCCAGTGCTGGTGTGGAGCTACTTAGTCTAGTAGTCCAGTGCTGGTGTGGAGCTAGCTACTCTAGTAGCCCAGTGCTGGTGTGGAGCTACTTAGTCTTGTAGTCCAGTGCTGGTGTGGAGCTACTTAGTCTAGTAGTCCAGTGCTGGTGTAGAGCTACTTAGTCTAGTAGTCCAGTGCTGGTGTGGAGCTACTTAGTCTAGTAGTCCAGTGCTGGTGTAGAGCTACTTACTCTAGTAGTCCAGTGCTGGTGTGGAGCTACTTAGTCTAGTAGTCCAGTGCTGGTGTGGAGCTACTTAGTCTAGTAGTCCAGTGCTGGTGTGGAGCTAGCTACTCTAGTAGCCAAATGCTGGTGTGGAGCTACTTAGTCTAGTAGTCCAGTGCTGGTGTGGAGCTAGCTACTCTAGTAATCCAGTGCTGGTGTAGAGCTACTTAGTCTAGTAGTCCAGTGCTGGTGTGGAGCTAGCTACTCTAGTAGTCCAGTGCTGGTGTAGAGCTACTTAGTCTAGTAGTCCAGTGCTGGTGTGGAGCTACTTAGTCTAGTAGTCCAGTGCTGGTGTGGAGCTACTTAGTCTAGTAGTCCAGTGCTGGTGTGGAGCTACTTAGTCTAGTAGTCCAGTGCTGGTGTAGAGCTACTTAGTCTAGTAGTCCAGTGCTGGTGTGGAGCTACTTAGTCTAGTAGTCCAGTGCTGGTGTGGAGCTACTTAGTCTAGTAGTCCAGTGCTGGTGTGGAGCTACTTAGTCTAGTAGTCCAGTGCTGGTGTGGAGCTACTTAGTCTAGTAGTCCAGTGCTGGTGTGGAGCTACTTAGTCTAGTAGTCCAGTGCTGGTGTGGAGCTACTTAGTCTAGTAGTCCAGTGCTGGTGTGGAGCTAGCTACTCTAGTAGTCCAGTGCTGGTGTAGAGCTACTTAGTCTAGTAGTCCAGTGCTGGTGTGGAGCTAGCTACTCTAGTAGTCCAGTGCTGGTGTGGAGCTACTTAGTCTAGTAGTCCAGTGCTGGTGTGGAGCTACTTAGTCTAGTAGTCCAGTGCTGGTGTGGAGCTACTTAGTCTAGTAGTCCAGTGCTGGTGTGGAGCTACTTAGTCTAGTAGTCCAGTGCTGGTGTGGAGCTACTTAGTCTAGTAGTCCAGTGCTGGTGTAGAGCTACTTAGTCTAGTAGTCCAGTGCTGGTGTGGAGCTACTTAGTCTAGTAGTCCAGTGCTGGTGTGGAGCTACTTAGTCTAGTAGTCCAGTGCTGGTGTAGAGCTACTTAGTCTAGTAGTCCAGTGCTGGTGTGGAGCTACTTAGTCTAGTAGTCCAGTGCTGGTGTGGAGCTACTTAGTCTAGTAGTCCAGTGCTGGTGTGGAGCTACTTAGTCTAGTAGTCCAGTGCTGGTGTGGAGCTACTTAGTCTAGTAGTCCAGTGCTGGTGTGGAGCTACTTAGTCTAGTAGTCCAGTGCTGGTGTGGAGCTACTTAGTCTAGTAGTCCAGTGCTGGTGTGGAGCTACTTAGTCTAGTAGTCCAGTGCTGGTGTGGAGCTACTTAGTCTAGTAGTCCAGTGCTGGTGTGGAGCTACTTAGTCTAGTAGTCCAGTGCTGGTGTAGAGCTACTTAGTCTAGTAGTCCAGTGCTGGTGTAGAGCTACTTAGTCTAGTAGTCCAGTGCTGGTGTGGAGCTACTTAGTCTAGTAGTCCAGTGCTGGTGTGGAGCTACTTAGTCTAGTAGCCCAGTGCTGGTGTGGAGCTACTTAGTCTAGTAGTCCAGTGCTGGTGTGGAGCTACTTAGTCTAGTAGTCCAGTGCTGGTGTGGAGCTACTTAGTCTAGTAGTCCAGTGCTGGTGTGGAGCTACTTAGTCTAGTAGTCCAGTGCTGGTGTAGAGCTACTTAGTCTTGTAGTCCAGTGCTGGTGTGGAGCTACTTAGTCTAGTAGTCCAGTGCTGGTGTGGAGCTAGCTACTCTAGTAGCCCAGTGCTGGTGTGGAGCTACTTAGTCTTGTAGTCCAGTGCTGGTGTGGAGCTACTTAGTCTAGTAGTCCAGTGCTGGTGTAGAGCTACTTAGTCTAGTAGTCCAGTGCTGGTGTGGAGCTACTTAGTCTAGTAGTCCAGTGCTGGTGTAGAGCTACTTACTCTAGTAGTCCAGTGCTGGTGTGGAGCTACTTAGTCTAGTAGTCCAGTGCTGGTGTGGAGCTACTTAGTCTAGTAGTCCAGTGCTGGTGTGGAGCTAGCTACTCTAGTAGTCCAGTGCTGGTGTGGAGCTACTTAGTCTAGTAGTCCAGTGCTGGTGTAGAGCTACTTACTCTAGTAGTCCAGTGCTGGTGTGGAGCTACTTAGTCTAGTAGTCCAGTGCTGGTGTAGAGCTACTTACTCTAGTAGTCCAGTGCTGGTGTGGAGCTACTTAGTCTAGTAGTCCAGTGCTGGTGTGGAGCTACTTAGTCTAGTAGTCCAGTGCTGGTGTGGAGCTAGCTACTCTAGTAATCCAGTGCTGGTGTAGAGCTACTTAGTCTAGTAGTCCAGTGCTGGTGTGGAGCTAGCTACTCTAGTAGTCCAGTGCTGGTGTAGAGCTACTTAGTCTAGTAGTCCAGTGCTGGTGTGGAGCTACTTAGTCTAGTAGTCCAGTGCTGGTGTGGAGCTACTTAGTCTAGTAGTCCAGTGCTGGTGTGGAGCTACTTAGTCTAGTAGTCCAGTGCTGGTGTAGAGCTACTTAGTCTAGTAGTCCAGTGCTGGTGTGGAGCTACTTAGTCTAGTAGTCCAGTGCTGGTGTGGAGCTACTTAGTCTAGTAGTCCAGTGCTGGTGTGGAGCTACTTAGTCTAGTAGTCCAGTGCTGGTGTGGAGCTACTTAGTCTAGTAGTCCAGTGCTGGTGTGGAGCTAGCTACTCTAGTAGTCCAGTGCTGGTGTAGAGCTACTTAGTCTAGTAGTCCAGTGCTGGTGTGGAGCTAGCTACTCTAGTAGTCCAGTGCTGGTGTGGAGCTACTTAGTCTAGTAGTCCAGTGCTGGTGTGGAGCTACTTAGTCTAGTAGTCCAGTGCTGGTGTGGAGCTACTTAGTCTAGTAGTCCAGTGCTGGTGTGGAGCTACTTAGTCTAGTAGTCCAGTGCTGGTGTGGAGCTACTTAGTCTAGTAGTCCAGTGCTGGTGTAGAGCTACTTAGTCTAGTAGTCCAGTGCTGGTGTGGAGCTACTTAGTCTAGTAGTCCAGTGCTGGTGTGGAGCTACTTAGTCTAGTAGTCCAGTGCTGGTGTAGAGCTACTTAGTCTAGTAGTCCAGTGCTGGTGTGGAGCTACTTAGTCTAGTAGTCCAGTGCTGGTGTGGAGCTACTTAGTCTAGTAGTCCAGTGCTGGTGTGGAGCTACTTAGTCTAGTAGTCCAGTGCTGGTGTGGAGCTACTTAGTCTAGTAGTCCAGTGCTGGTGTGGAGCTACTTAGTCTAGTAGTCCAGTGCTGGTGTGGAGCTACTTAGTCTAGTAGTCCAGTGCTGGTGTGGAGCTAGCTACTCTAGTAGTCCAGTGCTGGTGTGGAGCTACTTAGTCTAGTAGTCCAGTGCTGGTGTGGAGCTACTTAGTCTAGTAGTCCAGTGCTGGTGTGGAGCTAGCTACTCTAGTAGTCCAGTGCTGGTGTAGAGCTACTTAGTCTAGTAGTCCAGTGCTGGTGTGGAGCTACTTAGTCTAGTAGTCCAGTGCTGGTGTGGAGCTAGCTACTCTAGTAGTCCAGTGCTGGTGTAGAGCTACTTAGTCTAGTAGTCCAGTGCTGGTGTGGAGCTAGCTACTCTAGTAGTCCAGTGCTGGTGTGGAGCTACTTAGTCTAGTAGTCCAGTGCTGGTGTGGAGCTAGCTACTCTAGTAGTCCAGTGCTGGTATAGAGCTACTTAGTCTAGTAGTCCAGTGCTGGTGTGGAGCTACTTAGTCTAGTAGTCCAGTGCTGGTGTGGAGCTAGCTACTCTAGTAGCCCAGTGCTGGTGTGGAGCTACTTAGTCTAGTAGTCCATTGCTGGTGTGGAGCTACTTAGTCTAGTAGTCCAGTGCTGGTGTAGAGCTACTTAGTCTAATAGTCCAGTGCTGGTGTGGAGCTACTTAGTCTAGTAGTCCAGTGCTGGTGTGGAGCTACTTAGTCTAGTAGTCCAGTGCTGGTGTAGAGCTACTTAGTCTAATAGTCCAGTGCTGGTGTGGAGCTACTTAGTCTAGTAGTCCAGTGCTGGTGTGGAGCTACTTAGTCTAGTAGTCCAGTGCTGGTGTGGAGCTACTTAGTCTAGTAGCCCAGTGCTGGTGTGGAGCTACTTAGTCTAGTAGTCCAGTGCTGGTGTGGAGCTACTTAGTCTAGTAGTCCAGTGCTGGTGTGGAGCTACTTAGTCTAGTAGTCCAGTGCTGGTGTGGAGCTACTTAGTCTAGTAGTCCAGTGCTGGTGTGGAGCTACTTAGTCTAGTAGTCCAGTGCTGGTGTGGAGCTAGCTAGTCTAGTAGTCCAGTGCTGGTGTGGAGCTAGCTACTCTAGTAGTCCAGTGCTGGTGTGGAGCTACTTAGTCTAGTAGTCCAGTGCTGGTGTGGAGCTACTTAGTCTAGTAGTCCAGTGCTGGTGTGGAGCTACTTAGTCTAGTAGTCCAGTGCTGGTGTGGAGCTACTTAGTCTAGTAGTCCAGTGCTGGTGTGGAGCTACTTAGTCTAGTAGTCCAGTGCTGGTGTGGAGCTACTTAGTCTAGTAGTCCAGTGCTGGTGTGGAGCTAGCTACTCTAGTAGTCCAGTGCTGGTGTAGAGCTACTTAGTCTAGTAGTCCAGTGCTGGTGTGGAGCTAGCTACTCTAGTAGTCCAGTGCTGGTGTGGAGCTACTTAGTCTAGTAGTCCAGTGCTGGTGTGGAGCTACTTAGTCTAGTAGTCCAGTGCTGGTGTGGAGCTACTTAGTCTAGTAGTCCAGTGCTGGTGTGGAGCTACTTAGTCTAGTAGTCCAGTGCTGGTGTGGAGCTACTTAGTCTAGTAGTCCAGTGCTGGTGTGGAGCTACTTAGTCTAGTAGTCCAGTGCTGGTGTGGAGCTAGCTACTCTAGTAGCCCAGTGCTGGTGTGGAGCTACTTAGTCTAGTAGTCCAGTGCTGGTGTGGAGCTACTTAGTCTAGTAGTCCATTGCTGGTGTGGAGCTACTTAGTCTAATAGTCCAGTGCTGGTGTAGAGCTACTTAGTCTAGTAGTCCAGTGCTGGTGTGGAGCTACTTAGTCTAGTAGTCCAGTGCTGGTGTAGAGCTACTTAGTCTAGTAGTCCAGTGCTGGTGTGGAGCTACTTAGTCTAGTAGTCCAGTGCTGGTGTAGAGCTACTTAGTCTAGTAGTCCAGTGCTGGTGTGGAGCTACTTAGTCTAGTAGTCCAGTGCTGGTGTAGAGCTAGCTACTCTAGTAGTCCAGTGCTGGTGTAGAGCTACTTAGTCTAGTAGTCCAGTGCTGGTGTGGAGCTACTTAGTCTAGTAGTCCAGTGCTGGTGTGGAGCTACTTAGTCTAGTAGTCCAGTGCTGGTGTGGAGCTAGCTAGTCTAGTAGTCCAGTGCTGGTGTGGAGCTACTTAGTCTAGTAGTCCAGTGCTGGTGTGGAGCTACTTAGTCTAGTAGTCCAGTGCTGGTGTAGAGCTACTTAGTCTAGTAGTCCAGTGCTGGTGTGGAGCTACTTAGTCTAGTAGTCCAGTGCTGGTGTGGAGCTACTTAGTCTAGTAGTCCAGTGCTGGTGTGGAGCTACTTAGTCTAGTAGTCCAGTGCTGGTGTGGAGCTAGCTACTCTAGTAGTCCAGTGCTGGTGTAGAGCTACTTAGTCTAGTAGTCCAGTGCTGGTGTGGAGCTAGCTACTCTAGTAGCCCAGTGCTGGTGTGGAGCTACTTAGTCTAGTAGCCCAGTGCTGGTGTGGAGCTACTTAGTCTAGTAGTCCAGTGCTGGTGTGGAGCTACTTAGTCTAGTAGTCCAGTGCTGGTGTGGAGCTACTTAGTCTAGTAGTCCAGTGCTGGTGTGGAGCTACTTAGTCTAGTAGTCCAGTGCTGGTGTGGAGCTAGCTACTCTAGTAGTCCAGTGCTGGTGTAGAGCTACTTAGTCTAGTAGTCCAGTGCTGGTGTGGAGCTAGCTACTCTAGTAGTCCAGTGCTGGTGTGGAGCTACTTAGTCTAGTAGTCCAGTGCTGGTGTGGAGCTACTTAGTCTAGTAGTCCAGTGCTGGTGTGGAGCTACTTAGTCTAGTAGTCCAGTGCTGGTGTGGAGCTACTTAGTCTAGTAGTCCAGTGCTGGTGTGGAGCTACTTAGTCTAATAGTCCAGTGCTGGTGTAGAGCTACTTAGTCTAGTAGTCCAGTGCTGGTGTGGAGCTACTTAGTCTAGTAGTCCAGTGCTGGTGTGGAGCTACTTAGTCTAGTAGTCCAGTGCTGGTGTAGAGCTACTTAGTCTAGTAGTCCAGTGCTGGTGTGGAGCTACTTAGTCTAGTAGTCCAGTGCTGGTGTGGAGCTACTTAGTCTAGTAGTCCAGTGCTGGTGTAGAGCTACTTAGTCTAGTAGTCCAGTGCTGGTGTGGAGCTACTTAGTCTAGTAGTCCAGTGCTGGTGTGGAGCTACTTAGTCTAGTAGTCCAGTGCTGGTGTGGAGCTACTTAGTCTAGTAGTCCAGTGCTGGTGTGGAGCTACTTAGTCTAGTAGTCCAGTGCTGGTGTGGAGCTACTTAGTCTAGTAGTCCAGTGCTGGTGTGGAGCTAGCTACTCTAGTAGTCCAGTGCTGGTGTGGAGCTACTTAGTCTAGTAGTCCAGTGCTGGTGTGGAGCTACTTAGTCTAGTAGTCCAGTGCTGGTGTGGAGCTACTTAGTCTAGTAGTCCAGTGCTGGTGTAGAGCTACTTAGTCTAGTAGTCCAGTGCTGGTGTGGAGCTACTTAGTCTAGTAGTCCAGTGCTGGTGTGGAGCTACTTAGTCTAGTAGTCCAGTGCTGGTGTGGAGCTACTTAGTCTAGTAGTCCAGTGCTGGTGTGGAGCTAGCTAGTCTAGTAGTCCAGTGCTGGTGTGGAGCTAGCTCTAGTAGCCTGGTGCCAGTGAAGAGCTAGAAGTTATAAAGAGCTAGAGGTTATGTTAATTATGAAAGACTTTGCTGTGGGAGTGGAACCACATTTTCAAAGCTGTATGGATTGCAGCTGTTGGAGAACTATCATGTGCGAAAGAGAACCTACCAATTCCAGCCATAGATACAGAATGGATGTTATAGGGTTCAACGTTTGGTAGAGCAGTCTCTTCAGATGGTGAAGAGGCTGATAAGGATCCTGTTATAGAGTTCAACTTCTCTGTTTGATGGAGTAGTCTCTTCAGGCTGATAAGGATCCTTTAGGATCAAAGAGACCATCTTTTGGGTTCAAATACTTGCGAAGAGGTATCAACAGGCTTCCTAGAAGATAGTTCCAAGAGAATTTGCAGGCCTCTAAGAAGATAGTCCACCAAATACTGATCAATAGGAACCATCTGAAAATATTTGAACATTGAAATTATGCCAAATTATAGTACATATTTATTACTTTTTCTCAGATCCAGTCACACTATTTATTCTCTGTACTTATAAACATGTTATATTGATGTCCTTCCTTTTCACAGTGAATTTAGGGAGACTGCTACTGGCAAGTTTCTGGCCAACTTCTGTGTCAGTGTGGTGCTGCTCTGCTTCACCTTTATTGTGGCATACTTTGCTGGTGGAAGTCAAGACTTCTGTACAGGTGTAGCATTCCTCCTCCATTACTTCATTCTGGTGGCTCTTCTTGCTCTTCCCACCATGGCCTTCTTCATGGGATGGTCACCCTTCTCTGGAAAACATCTGATGATCTTGTACATTGCAGCCATCATTAACAACTGGGGTAATGTAATATTACTTGCACAGGTAATGCTTGTATTATTGTGAATATCCCATTATTCTTTAGTGCTGCCTGCTATAATAGTTATAGCATGCTTTGCTTTGGATGGAGAAAGCTATAGATCTACTGACTCAAGCTTGTTGTAAGTGTTCTATTCTTCATGCCCACCATATGAATCATTGTAATCTATTAACTTCAGTTGCCGCCCCACTTCTGCTCCCTTCTGGTACGGTGTATTTTTGGTGGGTGGTCTGCTACTTGTGCTGACCTTAGTCCTCCTCATCTTGCTCCTGCTACGCTACAAGAACAAGAAGACACCATCACAGAAATACGGCTCCAGTTATTGGTACTTTGACTATATTGGTCTGGTACTCGTGTCAGCCTGCCTCTATGTGGCCTGGACCTTCGGCCTTCCTGCCACTAGGCCTATGAACATGGGGTACTTGCGTCTCTTTTTCCAACTTATTTTCGGTTGTGCCTGTGCATTGTGTGGCTTTCTGATGGTACTATTCTTCTGCCTGCTCTCCAAGCAAGTTAGGAAGGTGCTCTGCTGCTGCCGCCAAAATAAGAAGGAAAGTATTGACGTCTCTAACCCTGATGTCTACACAATGACTCCCCCACATGTTGGTGTTGGTGTTGACAAGGTGTTAGCCATGTCTCCCAAGGCAATGGATACAAGCTTGAGCTTTGAGAATCGCAATGTGAATGGCAAAGAAAACCTCGACGATAAAGCACTGGAAACCACTGGTGAAACTGATGCAGACATCAAGATGGATATGGCCGCTCTGGAGGATGATGACGAGGGATGGGAACATGATGATGAGGGGAAGGAGGATGATGATGAGGGGCTGGTGCACTCCACACAATTGTAAACGGAAAGGAAACTTGCTATGGACTTGGACTTTGAAAACATTTTGTAATAATGTAGAAGTAGTGTGTGAATTAGTTGTTGTTGTTGTTGTATGCATGCTATATATATATATAGGTGCGCAGTTACATTTTAGTCATAGTATGCATTTTATGTTACAGTAGACACCATTATGTTAAACTTTCATATTATGCCAAACTTCGAGGTCTTAAGCTATATACCTAAATTATATATTAATGATTGATATGGTGTGAGAGAGTGTAAATAATTAAATGTGCTGTTATAATACTAGCTACACTGGTCAACACTTCAGCATGAGTTGAAAACATCAAGATCGCAGTTTGGGTTGAAGTATGCTTCCCATTTTTTATGCATTGTGATGACATTACTGTCTGAACCAGTTGTAGCATTTAGTACTTGTTTATTTCCTGCCCACAGTGATGTCACCAGGTATCACTGTGTGTGTGCGTGTGCAAAATAACTCTGAAATGATCTTTACCAACCTTACTTGGTAGGCAGATTAAGTACTAATTAGTATTTGGAAAGAATCTATAGTTAAGTGGTCTATATGTAGAGCATTAACATTGTATATCAAATTCTCTTGATTCCCCACATAATATAATTATAGCAATATATTTTTTTTTACTTTCAAGGAGGTGGGGCAAATTGTTTCACCACTCCCAACCCTCCATGTTTAGAGGTAGGTATATAACTTGGGTGATATTGCAGGCTAAATTTCTGTATGTAACAAGATAACCAGTAAAGTGACTTGGGTCTGAGGTGAAGGTGCCATTCTTGGGAAAGAGAGTGAGGAGGAGGAGTAAGCTGCTGCATATGTTTTGAGGGGTGAAGTGTTAGAGGAGAAGGAGTGGCGTCAAGCTCGTGTGGATTGTTTCCATAGCAAAACCTTGAATCAATGTAGTGTCATAATATACTTGGAAATAGTGATATATAACAGGAAGAAATATTATGAAGTTGAGGGACCTCACTCAACACCTTCTCCCAAGAAATTTGCACCTCTGTGAATATATACATTTGCACCAGCCTGCCTACCTCATCAACAACCAGTTACCCAAAACCTCCACTTGTTTTCCCAACAATGCACTGGAGGCCTTGCCTTATTAGACTTGAATCCAATTCCAGCCTCCTAAATTCTCCTAATCTCATTCAACAATGTTTGTTGTCCAAATAATCTTATTTTATAATTGGTATATAAATCTACTTCAAGCTTTTTACCAACTTTATCACAACAACCATGAGTTTGTCACTGGAGGGTGGGTCATGTGCCACCACTTTATGTGTTGTAAAAAGATTCATTGGTACAAACTACTTTGATGTATATAGATTGCCATGAAGCTCTTGTGCCTCCCAACTGAGAAGTACTGGAACAAGGCCCTTGCTAACAATTTTTGATGCCTCATCTATAGTGGACATTGTATAGTATATTGGACATTGTATACGTACGATCCCTTACCTGATTGACCCTCCAATACGCTTTGGAGACACATGATATTTGCATTCAGTTCAATCCAAGAAGTAAAGGCGTACGGCGCTATCCTCTATGTGTGCAACAACTCTTGTATAGCTTCTATTAGCCAACTACAACAGCAGCCTAGGAAAGGAATGCATCCAGAGAGTGCAATTCGCGGTGATTCCAATTGAAGAGCATCACCACGATGGAAGCTGTCAGATGTCCTTTCCCGGGCTGTGTCTACAGTACCCCAGCGGGTATTGACCCAGCAGTGGCGGCAGTGGTCTTGTCAACCCATGCCATGACCCACAGCAGGGCTACCAAGGCCAAGCCCGCCCCCGTGAAACGGCCTGAAATCTCATCCAGGGGCACGACTGAAGGTTGGTCCTACTTTACGATCAGATGGAAATCATACTCGCAGGCAGTGCAGCTATCAGGCCGAGACACCTCAGTCCAGCTCCTTGAATGCTGTGACGCCAAGTTGCGTAGGGATATCACCAGAAACGCCATCGGACCCACCCCACTGGAAGAGATGACGGAGGCAGACCTACTCAAGGCCATCAGAGCATTGGCTGTCAGGGAGGAGAACCCCAAGGTGGCCAGGGTGGCCCTGAGTAGGATGTCCCAGGATCGGGGAGAACCAGTCAGGGCGATTGCGGCCAGGCTCCGTGGCCAAGCTGAAGTGTGCCGGTTCACGAAGAAGTGCGCCGGCTGTGACCGCATCTCGAACCAAGGGGAGGAGCGTGTGGCGGATCAGCTTTGCGTCGGTCTGGCCGACGCAGAGATACAGGAAGATCTTCTGAAGCACCCAGATCAGGACATGGGTGTGGAGGACACGATTCGCTTCGTGGAGGTGCGGGCAGCTGGCAAACGATCAGCGGTCTCGATGACCACGCCCACATCCACGAGCGCCATCGACGATGATGGAGGGGGAGAGGCAATCAGCAGTACCTACAGGCGTCAGCAGAAACGCCACACCCCACGCCCTGGACCAGGTCCAGGAAAAGCCACACCCACCTGAAACCAATCCACACACCCAGGCCACACCCCAACCAGAGAATACAGCCACCCCAACCCGAGGAACACCTCAACCAAGGGCCAGAGCCAACCCCTCAACAGGTCCCCCAGAGCCACGCCCAACAACTGTGGCATCTGCAACTTCTGTGGCCGCCAAGGCCACGGAGAACAGGAACGCACGGCCCACAGGCGCATCCACTGCCCTGCATTTGGCACAACGTGTTCATCCTGCTGTCGACAGAACCATACTGCCCAGATGTGCTGGCAATCCGTGGAACACGAGAGCGCCATATTCGAACAAGTCGACACGATGGTTGAAGGAACCCTCCACCATCAGACCTGGGACCCAATATCCCAGCTCTGGACCCAGAGGAAGTCACCACCCCAACCGCACGTAGACGTCTCACTATCGGCGCTGGCCGAGGACTTCAGACACCACGGCACACCCTCTGCACGGAGACCCACAACCTCGCCACCACTGCCATGGCGGACACAGGCTGCCAAAGCTGCCTAGCTGGCCCAGGCCTCCTGTCCAGGCTCCGTCTCACAGCCTCAGATCTCATACCTGTAAACATGATTATGCACTCGGCCAGCGGCACCAACCTGCCGATCCTAGGAGCAGCTGTAATCAGGATCAGGGCCAACCCCACAGGCCCCGAAACGAGACAGATGATCTACTTTTCTGAGATCGCCAACAAGCTGTACCTCAGCCTGGCCACCTGCGCAGACCTGGGACTGAACCCCAAGGATTTCCTCCTCAGCACGCCGATGTCACCCTCGGGAAAGGCAAGGCAAGGGGATAGACGCTGGAACAACGCCCACACAAAATTGACATCATCTCAGCGGACCCGCAGGCCAGACCTCCAGATCAACACCATCGGACAATCCCGCAGACCAGATCTCCGCCACCTATCGTGCTCCCAACTCAGACCCCAAGGGTGAGCCAGTCAGGGCGGGATACAATAGTTACATCCCCCAAAACCTGCTCATGCCCAACCAGGGCACAACCGCCTCCAATTCCCAGCCACAGAGGCCAATCGGGGTCGGCTCGAGCAGCACCTACGGGATCTGTGTACGCGTGCAGTGCTTTCAACGTCTGCGAGCACCAACCCCTCCCCATGTTGTCCGGCCCTCCACTGAGCCTCAACATCGACCCCACAGCCAACCCCAAACCCTACCACACTCCCATTGCCATCCCCATACACTGGCAGGACGAAGTAAAGGCCGGCCTCGACCGGGATGTCCGCCTCGGAGTCCTGGAGCTGGTCCCCCTGGGGACCCCTGACACTTGGTGCCATCGAATGGTCATATGCACCAAGAAGAACGGGTCCCTCAGGCGGACCATTGATTTTCAACAATTAAACCAGCACTCAACCCGGGAGACGCACCACACACAGTCCCCGTTCCACCAGGCCAGAGCCGTTCCAGTGCACACCAAGAAGACCATCTTTGATGCCTGGAACGGTTACCACTCCGTCGCCCTCGCGGAAGCCGACCGCCACTTCACGACCTTCATCACCCCATGGGGACGGTATCGGTATCGCTCCGCACCACAGGGCTACATAGCCTCTGGAGATGCCTACACAGCCCGCTATGACAGCCTCGTAGCCGGAGTCGAGAAGAAAACCAAATGCATCGATGATGCCCTCCTCTGGTCAGGCTCCATTGAGGATGCATTCCACCAGGCAACGGAATGGTTAGACATCTGTGCGAGAAACGGCATCACCCTCAACCCGAGCAAGTTCTGCTTCGCCCAATATGAAGTAGAATTTGCCGGATTCGAGATAACCCAGACAGAGGTCAAGCCCTGTCGAAAGTACCTCCGTGCCATCTCCGAATTCCCGACACCAACAAGCATCACAGACGCATGGGCCTGGTTCGGCCTCGTCAACCAGGTCACGTATGCCTTCTCCATGACGTCCGTGATGTCCCCTTCCGCTCCCTACTCAAGCCATCCTCCCCGTTCACATGGAGCCCAGATCTCCAGCAAGCATTCGACGCTTCCAAGACAGAGATCTGCACAAGGATCCAGGAAGGGGTCAAGATTTTCGATAAGAACCTCCCCACCTGCCTGGCGACTGACTGTCCAGAGCAAGGACGGGATTGGGTACTGGCTATTCCAGAAACACTGCCAGTGCCCATCCCGCGAGATCTTCTGCTGCCAGGAGGGGTGGAAGGTTACCCTAGTCGGATCCCGGTTCACCCACCCAGCAGAGTTGAGATACGCGCCCGTCGAAGGAGAAGCACTGGCCGTGGTGGACGCGCTTGACAAAGCTCGCCATTTCGTGCTCGGCTGCAGTGACCTTGTCATTGCAGTCGACCACAAGCCCCTCTTGAAGCTCTTCGGCGATCGATCCTTGGAGGACATCCCAAACACAAGGTTACGCAATCTGAAGGATAAAACACTCAGGTACAGATTCCGGATGGTGCACATTCCCGGCGAGAGAAATAAGACAAGCGACGCCCTCTCACGCCACCCATCCGGGATCCCCAGCCCAACCAGGATGAACCTCCCCGACGACAACACAGCACCCGACTCGGCTTGCCCCAACCACAGCCCCAGGATACCAACTACACTCCTGGCGGGCATCTCAATCGCTCACCCCACCGAGGACGACGACGCCGGCCTTGCAACCGCCCTCTGCGCCGCCATCACAGGCAAACCCCTCGACTGGGATACACTCCAGGTCGCCACTGCAGCAGACGAGTCCCTACAGAAGCTCTCCCTACTCATCGAACACGGGCCGCCAGAAAGAAGGCACCTCATGCCACCAACGACCCGGGATTACTTCCCCTTCATCCACGTCCTCTCCACAGTCGACGGAGTCATCTGCCGCGGGGACAGGATCATTATCCCAACAGAACTACGACCTGCCTGCCTCGACGCACTCCATGCAGCTCACCAAGGCGTCAGCAAGATGACAGAAGCCTCCATATTCTGGCCAGGGATAACCAAAGATATTGCGGCCACCAGAGACAGATGCGCCGTATGCAACGGCAACGTCCCCTCTCAACCCGCCATGCCGTCCATCACACCAGTGGAACCCATCTACCCATTCCAGCACATATGCGCAGATTTTTTTCACCGCCAAGGGGTCACCTACCTTGTCCTGGTGGACCGCTTCTCCAACTGGCCAGTCGTCACCATGTCTAGAGACGGAGCAACAGGCCTCACCCAGACACTCAGAGACACGTTGTCAACCTTCGGGATACCCGACACACTTACGTCGGACGGCGGCCCAGAATTCGCCTCCCTCACAACCAGGGCCTTCCTGGCCAACTGGTGAGTGCACCATAGAATATCGTCGGCATACAACCCTCATGCAAACTGCCAGGCCGAAGTTGCAGTGAAAACCATGAAGCGACTGATCGCCGGAAACACCGGCCCAGACGGCGCCCTCTCCGACAAGTTCCACAAGGCCCTATTGCAGTACAGGAATGGACCGGATCCTGAGACCAAGATGTCTCCCGCCACTTGCCTCTTTGGCAGACCCACCCGTGACCTCCTCCCCGGCATCCCAGACCGCTATCGGCCTCACACAGACTGGTCCGACCGTCTCGATCTCCGCGAGAGGGCACTCTCCAAACGAGCCATCACGGGCCGAACACGATGGGACGAACACACCCAGGGCCTCTCCCCCCTCAAGTGCGGCGACACTGTACTGGTCCAAAACCAGACTGGCCGCCACCCCAACAAGTGGGACCAGACAGGCACGGTCGTAGAAGTCCTCCAATACCATCAGTACTCTGTTCGCACAGACGGCTCAGGCAGACTCACCACCAGAAACCGCAGATTCCTCCGACGATACACCCCGCACCAGACGAAACCCACGTCCCAGCCGCCATACTCCCCCCTTCCGGATGCCCCGATCCCACAACAGCGACCGCTTACCCCCACCTACCACGACATGAGGCAACCCCAACCCGATCCACCGCCCGCAACCACAGGCCTCACATGCCCGCAAAAGCCTCCGACCACCCCGGCAACCGCCCCTCCACTACCGGCAACGCCGGCTCAGACCACCCCCATCGCTCAACCCGGAAGCATCCCCAGATCATACGCCTCGGTCGCCCAGACGCCGGCCAAACCACCCGTCCGCCCCACTGGGACCTCGCCAGCAACACCGGCCCCCAGCCGCCCCGCGGCGCCCAGAACCATCATCTATCCAGGAACACCCCCTCGCCAACCCTCGCCCTCCCCCCAATCGGAATCCAGTAAACTCCTACCCAACATGCGGCCGCCACCCCTGCGACGAAGCAGGCGAGGACCAAAACCAATCGACCGATATGGACATAAGTAAACAATCTCTCAGTAGGCCATACTGCCTACTTGGGGGAGGTAGTGGACATTGTATAGTATACTTGGACATTGTATACGTACGACCCCTTACCTGATTGACCCTCCAATACTCAGTTGTTGCACACATTGCTTTGGAGACACATGATATTTGCATTCAGTTCAATCCAAGAAGTAAAGGCGTACGGCGCTATCCTCTAATCCAGTTTCACGATGGGTGTGACCTCATCCAGAGATTTGTGGCGATGAGATGCTCCATGCCAATGCCTGAGCATACTTACCTGATATCTTGACATGCTATATACAGATAATCAGCTGATTGGATCCAGCCACCCATGACCAGGTGCATAGATTGTCATCACATGGGACCTATATACCATGATGTAGTGGGTGTCTGACAGAAGCTGCTTTTCGTATTTTTTTACTGAATTTGAGATATATCCACTCACTAGCTAGCTATATAGCTATCGTAAATATGGTTGATGAGATTACTACTACTGCTCAAATTGTTTCCCCCTCCTGAGAACCCTGAAGTGTATGTACAAGCACCACAAGAGTAAGGATACCCTATAGTTCACATCACTCAGATTGAGACCACTTCAGCAGAAGCACAAAGTGCAAAAGAAGCTCTATAAAAGTTATAAGCATGTATCAAGACTATGACTACAGTCTCAACTGCAACTGCAGTTATGTGCGCTATGGGTAGGATTCCTTCGATCATTGGTGTCTCTGAAGAAATGGCTCTCAATAGCTTGGCTGTGGCTGAGAAAGTCTTGGATGAATAGTGAGCTCACACCTCAACCAGAAGGCTCACAGACACGATTGAACCTTCCTGACAGCCTCAATGGTGCTATCTACCAAGGTAGAGATTAACTCCCTAATGATCACAGACGGTCATATCTCACAGGACAAGTTTATTGCTAGCTAAGAGCAGCAGAAGCACTTCCACGAACTAAAGCATTCTATTCACGAGATAAGCTAGATCAAGAAGCAGGCTTCAGAGGTGACTGTTTGGCTGGAAAAAGGACCATAGAGCTCAAAACAGGCAAAGTAGCTGCAACTGCAGCCATGGAAGCCAGGAACTGAGATGGCAGGAAATCAAGCTTGGCACCTCTGATGTGTAACTGTATGTTTCACTGCATCTTTTTTAGAATTGGGTACACATAGACGGTGAATGTATCATTTTTTTGTGTTAGTGAGACAGTGTTAGTAGGAGAACCTGGCCCATACGATAACCTGGAATCATGGTCTTAATGGGATGCCAGGGTTGGTGGGTCTGGACTGCATATTCAATTAGTGATTGAGGTCCTGGGCCACCACTATCAATAGGTCCTGCTGAACTATAAGTTCAGTGGATGAATGAGGTCTGGCTGGGATGCAGTTTCAGTGGGTGACCGAGATTCTGCTGGGACGCAGGCTCCCACCGGGTTGGCAGGAGCTATAGAAATGTTGGGACCAGCTGGAGACAGACACTAGGGCTGCCAGGTTCATGCAGACCTGCTGGAGAATCTGGGCCTGCTAAACCTCTCAGTCCTAGTAATCCGGATAGTCCATCCTGGGCCTGTTGTGGTCATGGGAAGTATGGCTGTGGGATGAATTTTGTTAGAAGTACTTGGAAGCAGCTTCCCTTGTTACAACTTTGGAGCTCCATAGATTCTGCACACTTCACTGTGTGAACTTTTTATATAGCTCAAAAGATAGATCTCTTGGTGTGCTCTCTTTTAAATGTTTCACAGGTACACATGCCAAAGGTAGAGGTAGCGGGACTTCAAGGCCTGCATGCCTGAAGCCTCTTCAGTTGTGGCTCCTGGTTGGAAAGTGCTAGATAAGTGAAATGATAGTCTGTGGCAAGAGGAGACCCTACCCTACAAGTTTTCATTGACGCTAAAACATGACTACCTCATGCCTGACTTTCCCACCTATCCATACAATAGTTCATACAAATGGAGGGGAAAAACCAAATATTCCAATACACATCTGCACTACTTTATTTTTTTATTTAAAATATGGCAGTTGGTAAGGATCATCTGATGACGATTCAAACTACTTTATTATAAGCAGAACGAATGGCCCACACTCAGTTTTGCTGTTAGGTATGTGGAGTTTTTGATCCTGTGAAACTATTATCAAGTCCAAAGAAGGCTGTAGCCAATCCTTTGCCAAAACATCTGTTGGTTGGTTGGTGGAGTTCTCCTTACAATGTTCCCAAGTGCAAGTGCAAGTACATGGGTATTGTCAACAACAGCAACAGCAACAATATGGTACCCTACATTAGGTATAGTCAATGATAGCGGCAAAAGACTTGGCTTTCGTGATATGTGTCTTGTATAGCTACACCAAACTACCTACATACTTAGAAAAAGTGTGAAAAATATAGCGATCCTCCCTATATAGCGATCCTCCCTATATAGTGATCCTGAAGCTCACTCTCGGTGGTTTCTCTGCCACTCAATTATTTTTTTTAAACAAAAAAACTTGGGAAAAAAACAAAAAGAAACTGCGCCTACCACAACCAGTCAGAAGACACTTTACCATTTAAAATCATGTACACCAATATTGTACCTCTTCATTATATATAATGATTAGTGACTGTGTACATGATTTAAATGGTGAAGCTGGTTGTAGACTACATAAGTACAGTCTTATTTCCTTTATTAAATAAAACATACATTCTAGTAATATACAGGGGGAAATGGGGAAAAAATCAATTTAAAACTTAATTTAAAAAGTGAAAGTTAAGATGTGCCCATGTATAACCCACCATTAGGTAAACTCTTATCACTAAAAAGTATGTGCACAAATATATTGGATATACATGTACTTATTTTACAATTTTAAATTATAAAGAGTCTAATTATGTAAGCACAGTCTAATTGCCTTTCTTTTTTGACAAAAAGCTACTCTGCTCTAACTTCTAAAGGCTACTCTTGCTCTAACTTCTAAAGGCTACTCTTGCTCTAATGGTATCAATTTCTGCTCTGTATGGCCCATAAAGAGCTCTCTTGGTTTAGCTTAAAGGACCTGTTGCACATTCTGGAAGTGAAGTGATGAGATTCATTCGTAGTATATATACGTAAAGTTTGTAGTCCGCCTATTCTAGGCCACGATATGGATAGGGCCAGATTAAGGCAATTTTAGGCCTGAAGCCACTCATAAAAATATACAGCCCCATTACTTCTAATTATAAATGAAAACAAATTAAACCATCAAAAGAGATGTAGTCGGAGATGTGGATGATAGGGATCAGGGAATGGTAACGGGGTAAGATGGCAAGGAAATAGGAGAGGAATATAATGAAGACTCTTATAATTCACAACTGGACTGGCTCTGCCTTGCCCCAACGCTGGCTCCTTTAAATAGGCTGCCAGCCCGAGTCCCATTCAGGACCTTATATGGTCAAATGCATAAGTCTGATTCATTAGTGAGCATCCTAATTACTCTGAATCTAGTTCTAGTTGTACTCTTGAGTTGTGGGGGCCACTATGGTTGGGGATCCCCGACAGTGGACTATAACAAAGTTATCTGAAAGATCGATCTTCCGATTCAGCAGGTTCCAACATGGCAGTAGGACACTAGTCATAGTTGGATGGAGCCTTCAAGAACATCTTGCGACTGTTAGCTAGATCTTTCTATTTGCGTTCATCCTCCTTTGTACATTTTTAAAACCCACTTTCACACGAGTGTCCGATGTCACAATCTGGAGACATCATATCTGTGACAAACCTGCAGAGACAATGTAGTCAATGCTATAGGCACCATTGGCTGCTCAACCAAATGCAAATAACAAATTTCTAAATCAATGTTTCCTCTTGTACTTATTTAAATTACCGCTGCAATGACACTTCATCAGTATTGCTGTCTTACGATGGTCTAAACCCAGCTCACATTTCCTATTAAGGGGTGAACCATCTGATACGTGGGGGAATTCTGCTTGACCCTTTGGTCTTGCTTTTAGTTACAGCAAATGTAGGGTATGTATATACGAACAGCATGTGGATGGGAACAAGAGTGCAGTAAGAAATGGCCCCATTATGGCCTCTGCATTAATCTGGCTATGACTCTGGACCATGCTGTGAGAGTGGAGTAACACTCTGTAGGTATAAATGCTAGAGTTGCTTCGATCAACGCTCTGTTATTCATCAGCAATAAATCCATCCAGGACTATCTCCACTCTCAAAAGCAAAGTGACTCCCACAATGAAAATGTACCTCTTTAGCTTTTCTTCACGGCAGAAAAAAACTTTATTTCGGTGATGATCCTTTTTTTCTTTCTGATCTGTTGTTCATAATCTCAATGTGAAATGTTGTGCCTTGCAGGTACCTAAAGTGCTTGACCCCCTGCACAATCGCTAAAGCCTCACGCTCTATAGCCGAGTACTTTTGTTCCCTGGGTAGCAGTTTCTTCAAGCCAAAGGCTACAGGATGCTCGTCTCCAGCTTGATCTTTTTGGCTCAGCACGTATCCCAGTCCAGTGGCTGATGCATCCGTCTGTAGAATGAACTTCCTCGCCCAATCCGGGGTCGTTAGCACTGGCTCACTAGTGAGCGCCTCTTTAAGCAAGTGAAAGGAATGTTCACACTCTTCACTCCATTCAACCATATTACTTTTGTTTTTCCGGGTTAATTCGGTTAAACCCTTAGAACCCTATGCTCCCTAATATATGCGTGCCTGCCACCCTGTGGTCCTGGAGGAAAAAATTACTAAAAAGTTTAAAATTGATTATAATGGCCCCCCCCCCCCCTCCCCCCCCAAAAAAGGAAGAAGAAAAAAGGAAAAAAGAAGGGAAAAAAGCCGAAAAATCGGCCGCTCGGGTATATACCACTCTAGGTATCGGCCGAAAAATCGGCCGCTCGGGTTCTAAGAGTTTTAATTAATTAATTAATTAACCCTTAGAACCCTATGCTCCCTAATAGGTGCGTGCCTGCCACCCTGTGGTCCTGGAGAGAAAAATTACTAAAATGTTCAAAGTTGATTATAATGCAAAAATAATAATAATAATAAATAAAAATGGGGGGGGGAAAGGAAAAAAGAAGAAAAAAGCCGAAAAATCGGCCGCTCGGGTTCTAAGAGTTGGGTTGGCTATGGTGGAAAATGTGGGGATGAACCTACGGTAATAACCGCATAACCCAAGGAATGCTCGCTGTTTTTTAGTCTGTGGTTGGCTATATTCTTTCACTGCCTTAACTTTACATTCCAAGGGCCTCACTTCTCCGCCACCCACTATATGTCCCAAGTAGTTACACTTATTGACAGCGAAACTACACTTTCTCTCTTTGTTATGTAAACCTGCTTCTCGTAATCTCTGCAACACTTCCTTTAGGTGACAGATGTTCTCATCCCATTTGTTACTACGTATTCGGATGTCATCCAGATAAGCAGTGGTAAAATCGTGTAACCCATGCGCAGCACGTGGTCCATCAGACGCTGAAATGTTGATGGGGCAGATACTAAACCAAAGGGCATGGTGTTGAACTGATACTTCCTGTAAGGTGTAATGAAGGCTGTTTTGGCCTTACTATCTTTTTCCATGGGAACCTGGTAAAATCCTTTAGTGAGGTCTAGAGTGGTAATGTACCTCGCCCTCCCAATGTCATTGATTAAATCTTCAATGTGAGGTAAAGGGTACGGGTCAACAGTAGTCACTGCATTTAACTTCCTGTAGTCCACACCCATACGGGTGGATCCATCTTTTTCTGTACTAACACGATAGGGGCTGCCCAAGGGCTCTTGGAGGGTTCAATGATACCTTGGTGTAATAAAGTCTTAATCTCCTCCCTTAGAAATTCCCGTGCCGTATGTGCTAGCCTGTATGGTGGTAAACGAATTGGGGGTGACTCTCCCGTGGTTATGTCATGACTAACTAGGCACGTCCTCCCCGGGATGTCCTGTATGACATCCCTGTATGCCTCTTTTAACTTGGTGAGTTGGCTTGTTTGTGAGAGAGAGAGTGTGTGTAACTATTCAACTCGAATGGGTCGTCTATTTCCTGTTCCTCTGTCAGGAAGACTGCAGGGGCTGGTGAAGTCCAAAGCATCATAGCATTTACGTGGAACGTCTTGTGACGCTTCCTACAGGCTCCAGTGTCTATCTGGTACGTCACTTCTGTGATTTTTTTTGTGACTGCAAAAGGCCCCTGCCATTCATTCAGTAATTTGTTCTTTTGGGTTGGTCTAAACACTAGAACAAAATCACTCACTTCAAAGTTTCTTTCCACTACCCTCTTATCATGGTGGAACTTCTGCTTTTTCTTTTCTCTCTCCTCATTCTCTCGAGCAATGTCTCTTACAACTTCTATGTTAGACCTCATGACCTCAATGTACTCGGTCACATCTGTCTCACACTGGTCTTCCTTCCCTTTCCAGATTCTCACAAGTTCATCTATAGGCATTCTCATGTCTCTGCCAAACAGTAACTTATAAGGGGAAAACCCTGTCGTGGCATGCACACTACCACGTTAAGCCCACATGATGAAAGGCAAGCACTTATCCCACTCAACCTTGCTGCTTTGTGTCAGTTTCCGTAAAAGCCTTTTAAGGGTAGAATTAAAACGTTCCACATACCATCCGTTTCTGGGTGGTATGGGGAAGTCCTAATCTGGTGTACCCCCATAGTCTCACAAAATTGTTTAACTACTTTCGACATAAAATTTGTCCCATTATCTGTTAAGAGCTCCTATGGAACTCCTAGCCTGGCTGTCAGATCTATTAGGCAATTCACCACAGTTTCAGCAGTGCTGTTTCTCAAGGCATAGGCTTCTGGCCACTTTGTGGTGTAATCCATGGCAACTAAGATATATTTGTTACCGGATTTAGACTTCTTCAAGGGGCCAAAAATGTCCATCGCTATGCGTTGGAAAGGCTCGGTGAAAATGGGTAAGGGGTATAAAGGTGCTTTGGCTAACACAGCTTTCTGACACACAGGACAAGACATACATAATTCCCTTACATCTCTTGCCAGGCCAGGCCAATCCATCCTCCGACGAATCACCTCCAATGTTCTCTCTGGACCAAAGTGTCCAGCCACCATTGAGTTGTGCCCTAACTGCAAAACTTTGGTCCGAGCCAACTGCGGGACGACCACCAGATCCTTCCCTTGGTCCTGGTACGGTTTCCGAAGCAGAATCACATCCTTCCAAAAGTAGGGGCTGTTCTCCTCGCTTGCTTTTTCACGAATTCTCTCCAACGTGGAGTCCGTCTGTTGGGCCAGCTTCAGCTACTCTGCTGAAATGGTCACAAAAACATTTTGCTCTTCATTCGTGATGCCACGTGTAGGATCTGGGTCATCTGGTTCTTGTTCTGCTTCTATCTCATTTGGCTCGAGTAGATCAGGATTCATGTCACTAGAATCCATCCTTTGGTCATCTGAAGTCACTTCTGGGTCATCTTCCGCTTTACTTACAATGTCAACCGGGTCTAATGTATGTGTGACTGGCTGGTCTCGCTCTTGTTCCAGCTGTTCTCGTGCTGCAAGCTCACTCTTTGCTTGCTCCTGGGCACGTGTCGTCACCATACATGATTTGGTTACGTCGGGAGTTGGTGGAATCGAGTCTTCCTCCCTTAGTGCTTCCTTCAGAATTTTTTTTAAATGGGGAACATCGTGTCCCATTAACATACCACTGTGATGTGCTCTGATACTCCCACAGCCATGTCGTGGTCCTTTCCTTCCACAGTCAATGTGATCTTTGCGGCTGGGAAAAGCACTTTCCTTGAGCTGGCAGTGTGATAGGGGATCTTCCACGACAAATAATCCTTTGGGTTGATCCATCTGGGGTGCACAACCGACTTTGTACAGCCTGTATCGATCAGACCAAGGACGGGGCTCCCATTGACCTTGACTGATCTTGTCCACTTGGGCAAGTGTTCTTGTACACGTACAAGGTTTGCTTCCTCCAGCTTGACGCGACAATCTCTCTTGATATGGCCCTTCCATCCACATCTGAAACACTCGATCTGTTTCTGGTCTTCGGCTTTCCAATTACTGCTTCTCTCTTCCGTAGGTCTCGACTTGTTGGTTTGTTGCTGGGCCGGGCTGCAACGTTCCGTTCGTTCAGGTCTCCTCGGATCTACTTCTCTTCGCTGGTTCCCAAGATACCTCGACACAGCTTCTGCAAGGTCTTCGAATGTCTCTGGTTGCAAATTCCCCATTTGGACCTCTAACCATCTAGGTATTTTTTCAATGCCAGTTCATACAAGACAGCATTAAATGCTGTCGATTCAATCCATTCAGTGAAAGATTGTCGGTATGTACTGAACCAGAGGTCGGAATTGCTGGAGTCGAAAGGATATTCGAATGTCTTCTTCCGATAAGTGTCTGCAGAGATGTGGTAAGTCGCCAGGAGGGTCCATTTGACTACTTCATAGTTCAATTGGTCTAGAGCAGATAGGTTCGACACGGCAGTCAGACCTTGTCCTGACAATGAGCTTCTTAGGTGGGAGCTCCATTGTGCTCTAGGCCACTCTCCAACCTTCGCTGTCATTTTGAATGTTTCCAGGTAAGCACCCATGTCGTTCACCTTTTCGACAAACTTCTGCATGGTCAGTCTGGGAGGGGGAACTACTACTGGGGCAGGTATAGGGGGTCTGGTGGCTTCAGTCAGCGCTTGGATCCATCTATCCTGTTGTTCAGCTGCATGCCTTCGGTCCTCCTGCCTTTGCTCTTCCACTCTCTCAGCTTTGGTCCGTTCCATCTCCACCCAACGATCCATGAATCTGTCCAGTTTCCCTTGTTCTTGACGTTTGGGGGTCTCTAGTGTATCGGGATTCACTAAATTCACTCGATCTGAGGTATGGGGGTGTGGTTTACACGAAAAGGTGTGGTATCATCGCTACGCAACCGGCCGGTCGAGACATCTCCAACAGACACACAATAAGAGTCGTTGACAGCAAATGCCAACTAATAATAAATAAAACTTAAATATGCAAACAAAACAACGACAAGCCTAACTGGTCAGAGTGGGTTTTCAAGTCCCGTAAGCACAATGCTCGAACCGTTCTCCGTATACTGAGATAGCTACTCGGCTTAGGACCTCCAACTAGATCCTGACCTAACCGAAATTTGGGATACTCCTCTTTGAGAATCCCACCGCCGCCACCAATGTAACCGAAACTTCTTTCTGGCCAAGACGCGCTTTGCTCTTGCCAGATCCAAGTTCCCGGTCCGACGCCTGAACCTCTTCTAACCTCCCTGGCTAGAACCTCTCTTCAGACCAAACAACAAACACACCACCAGCTGTGTCTATGCTAGGCACTGTCTCAGTGAGTCCACCAGCTGTGTCTATGCTAGGCACTGTCTCAGTGAGTCCACCAGCTGTGTCTATGCTAGGCACTGTCTCAGTGAGTCCACCAGCTGTGTCTATGCACACCCTTTGCCGTGTCGCTGATTAGCAAGAGTCTAGTGCTAATATATCCCAAGGATAACGAATCAATCAAGTGCTCTTACTCAATAACAATTCATACTCAATAAGACAACTCTCACTTTTTAACGCCCTCTCTCAATACAAAGTTCAGTCCTTTTATATTACGAGCTACTTGTTCAGTTTGACGTCACTTGTCTCCAAGGTGACTTCGTGGCAACCTATCAGGAGCTCGCTCCCGAATCCACGCAAGAGTTTCGTCATCTGTGTTCTCCTCCCAAGGTCGAACTCGCGATCGTTGATATCTTCCCACGTTCTCTGCATTGGTGTGGTTTGCCACATTCTCTGCATCTCCCCATTCGTCTTGTGGTTTGCAGGAGCCAGGAAACTACCTGTCAGAGGTTTCACTGACAATCTGTCTCTGGAACTTATACTTGCACTGTTAGCAATGGAACATTTTCTGTCAACTCCATTACAGAACTCTCTCTTACCGGTATAATTATTATGGTTTGGGAAGTTCTGTCAAACTATTCACACCCAACTTAAGTAGCTTAATTACATAAAAAATAGAAAAGAATAAATAAAAATAGAAATGCAAATATTATTACGCAGTGAAAAGGTTCATCGTGAACATTTGAAGGGTGAAAACAAAATATATAATTATGCACACAATAAAAATAAAAATATAAACTAACTAGGATTAGGCCAGAGTACAATATGCTGGCATAATTTTTTTGAATAATAGGTACCTCTGAGAATAGCATAATGCTGGCAAATATTTTAGCATAATTATGTGAACTTTGAGTCCATTGGCTATTTGTGTACAAAAAACACAACAAAAAATAAATAGCATAATATATTGTTAATTAGTTAGCCACAATATATTATGCTATTTATTTTTTGTTGTGTTTTTTTATTTATTATCTAATTAATTTTCAATAACTAGAGCATGCATTAATTAAATGTTAATGAATTTGGTTAATTCGTTATTTAAAAAATAAATACATACCAAAATAAATAACAAACAACTAAATAACTAAAAAGCTATTGACAAGTTCAACTCCCGATTGACCCTAATAGAGATAAGGCATCTATTTTTGGCCGATTGTTATTGAGAGTCACTGAAGGGGGCTAGGGCTAGGGCTAGGGCTATGAAGGATATTTTTAACTTTAACTTTTTTCAGGAATAATCTTTCAACTGTAGC
The DNA here is from genome assembly GCA_028752905.1 of Cladorhizidae sp. MBARI D1340-BT2. Classification (NCBI taxonomy): domain Eukaryota; kingdom Metazoa; phylum Porifera; class Demospongiae; order Poecilosclerida; family Cladorhizidae; species Cladorhizidae sp. MBARI D1340-BT2. The sequence continues at coordinate 46,047,962 of JAQNBH010000009.1, read as the reverse complement.
TCTCCGTATATACCTTAAAAAGCAAAAACACCATAGCTCATATTTCAGTTTAAACTCCCATCACCAGCTTGATAGCTGCATGAATGTTAGTGTCATCCATTATCTGCTCAAAAAGACTTCAAACATGCCTTGAATCCTACGCTTAGGTAGTAAAACTGGCAGCACAATAAACAATTGAATAACCTCGTCAAGATCCATTGCATCTCTCTCTATATTGATCCCACTCACTTAATTTGGGGGGACAATACCATATATTTACCAAAAAATCCTGAGGCTACGACTTTGGAGCTCCATAAATTCTGCACACTTCACTCGCTATACAGCACAAAAGCTAGATCTCTCTGTGATATATTTTGATTGTTGCCATGGGTATGACCATACCCAAGGGTACAGGCAGTCAAAGTTGGGTCCTTCAAAACCTGTGTATGCCCAAGTTTTCTGCTCAAGTGCAAGAATGTTGAAATTAGCTCCAGTGGCTAGAGGAAGCCCTACTCTATAGAATGAGTGCTTTCATTAGATGCAAAATGTAAGTACGAGAGTACATAAGTTATAGAGTCATTTTTAGAATATTACTGAAACAATTTTTTTCCCTAGATATTCTAACTTTCATCAGCTAATCAAAGCATCCAGTAAGTTAAAGTTATTAAATTTCCTACTGTATATGTCAACTGAGAGAGTTTTATGTGTTTATTAGCCATATGATGAACCAATGTACATGAAGATGGCCACATGTAGTTTATTACTATGATAATTTTTTGGTTTTTGTCTGTCACAAAACTGTCTGAGTGTGGCAGATATTTTATGTGAGAGCGCACATTAATTGCTAGCTGGCTTTAGGATGAAGTAGCCTGCACTATTGTTACACTCTGTTATTGTCAGCTTGTGATATACATAACCATTTTTAAGTCCTATAATTTTTCAAGTCCTTAGAGGATGGTCAAGGAATACAATAATTTTATATGAATGACACATAACACCATAATTGCTGAAACAGTACTATTTTCAAGAAGAATATTTAGGAATACTTCAGAAGAGCTTTCTCGAAGGAGAATAGACAGACTTGTTTGAACTAGAGAAAAAGCAGTACTTGTTGGCTGTTCACATTATCCTGAAGTTAGTCAACTTAAGTAGCACATATCTGTAGCTAAGTAGCTACATTGTGCTCAGTGCAGCCGTGCCAAAAATTAATGAACATGCATTGAGCTAATTTCATTCATACTGTATGCAAGTACACCATGTTATATACTCTGAGTTCAGCTCAGAACTTCATTTACTAGGAGTTCAGGTAAGCTATATATGCTCATTGCACTTTGCACAAACACTTATCACTGTCATATCACATTTCACATACCAGCTGTCACATTATATATAGAGCACACTGGTCCTACTAAGACACAGGAAACAAGGTAAGTCATGTACTGGAGAGAATGGGAGAAATAACAACTGCCTTATACAATAGAATTAGGCCCACTGGAAGACCAACACTGGATACATAAATCTGAGGTACCCCTGAGATCAACTGTATCCTGTATACATGCACTGTCGTATAATCTTTCCAAGTTGATATTATCTCTAGCTGGCAATACGAGTACATATATCAATGATTCTGGGAATTTTATTGAGCATATTCAAGGTGAATGTTTTGCACGGGAGGAAAGTGCTACAAGCAGAAAGAGGGTGCAGCAATGGGCTCTCCAATTTCTGCAGTGGTAGCTAACCTTTACATGGAATTCTTTGAGGGATTGGCACTCTCAACTGCCCCACTGAAGCCAAGGTTTGGAAGAGATATGTGGACGATATCTTCTGCATTGTGAAGAAGGGGAGAGAGCACGAGTTGTTGGACCATCTAAACAACATCAGGCCATCCATAAAGTTTACCTTGGAGCTTGAAGTGGATGGATTGTTGCCCTTTCTGGATTGCCACCTACACAGAAAGGAAGATGGAAAGGCTTACTACAACAGTTTATAGAAACAGAAAACCCACACACATGACTATCATCCTATTAGGCAGCAAGAGTTAGGGATCTTTGTAACAAAACTTTTTCAGGTCTGGATTAAGCAGTGTTCAGCTTGTCTTAGCCATGAAGATCATCAATCATCATGATTTAATGACAAGAATGGCTTCTTTCAGAGGTTTGTATTCTGCTGCACCAATCCAGAATGTTGCTTGCATGCTCAGCGAGCAACATGAAGAGCAAGTGGCTCTAAATATAATGGCGGTGAAGTCACTGTTGAAGTGTGTTTGCTTTTGTGCAATACTCTTTTCGAGGTTATAGAGATGATTATGCAACAACTGAGTTCAATAATAAAGGTAACTATTGAGTATGGCCACAGGATACAGACAAGACTGCTTTCGTGTCCTCCTTTGTCAAGTACAGGTTCACTCAGATGCCTTTTAGCTGGAGGGTTCCCAACTACCTTTCAAAGGTTGGTCGACACAGTGCTTGAAGGGACCCAACAGTTTGCAGTGGTTACATGGATGACATTGTCATTTCAGTCGGATGTTGGACAAACACATATAACATCTAATGGAAATAATAGAGAGGATGAAGGCACATAGGTTGACCATCAAGTCCAACAAGTGCAGACTTGGAGTGACCTCATGCTCTTTCTTAGGCCACAAGGTCAAGGATGGCAAAGTATTATTGGAAGCAGCCAAGATTGAGGCCATCGCAACATTTCAATGATCTGAAACAAAGAAAGAAGTATGCGCTCGTTCTTGTACTGGCAGGATACTACTGCCAGTTCATTCCATCCTTCAGTTCAATAGCAGTCTCTTTGTCCGACCTTATATGTACAACGGCATCAAAAACTTCATGGAAACACTAGAGGCAGCAAGCCCAACAAGAAGCACAAAAATAATGCAAAAGCATTAAAACAAAAAACTGAATAACGACTGTAATGTATCAAATTTAGGCCAGTAGGTCATGAGGTATATATAGCTACTCACAAATTCTGAATGCGCCCATCATCGATAAAGGGATGGTTAACTAAATATCCTTTTTAGGCAATGTTTATCTTGGATAAATGCAATGTTAGGACTAAAATCATCATCTTTCCTGAAAATAAACTTTTTAGGGAAAGATTTTAGAAATACTAACGTAAAATCAAGGGTGAGAGGTCTACTTTGATACTGTAGTATAATTTTGCTAATAGGGAAGTTTTTGATGAAAATTCAAAAATTATCTCAATAACAACGTGGTGTACAGCCGTATGCCACATTTAAGCAGAGTACCCTATATAGGCTGGTAAATTTATAAGAAAATAAACACCAGTTTGAATTTTTTTGGCACCTTAAAAGTGGCTCCATTAGGCCGATAATGGGTGTGGCGCCGTTTGAAGGAGTATTAATTAGCGGGTTTTTTAACCATCTTTAGTTCAGTCTGAGATATTTCCGGCTTTCACACTGCCAAAAAGCTTGTCAATTTGATTTTTTTATATTTATAGCATGATTTACTAACCTTGTGGGATACCATAAAGTTTTTGTAGTGGTCCCTCCATATTAAGACCCTCCCAAGTAAGACCACCTCCATTATAAGACCATTTTTGCTTGCTCCCGGTTGGCTGGCTTTATTTTGCCCCTCCAAAGTAAGACCCTCTAAGATAAGTCCACCTCTCTTATAAGACCACTTGGCTGAGTCAATATCCTCCCAAGTAAGACCAAGCATCCAAGAATACAGTGAATTTAGTTTTTTGTTTGAAGATCTACCTTCCATTGAAGTGACATACTTTTGCCCAACTGTGAAAAATCAGGAACTGGTACATTTTTACATCTGCATTGATCCAAAGAGGGACCTCGGCATCGAGTATGAGGCACAGGCCAAGGCATGGATGAGCACTCCCATCTGGGAGCAGTGGTTCAAGCGCACCAACAATAAGATGCTTGCCAAAGGCCGGAAGATCATCATCTTCATTGACAACTGCTCAGCGCACTCAGATATCAACCTCAGAAACCTCAAGCTGGTCTTCCTTCCCGCCAACACCACACTCCAAGCTTCAGCCTATGGACACTGGCATCATCCAGGCCATGAAGCTGGTCTACTGGAAGCAGATGATCCACTATATTCTCCGGCTCATGGACGACACTGTGAATGCCGATAGTGGTTGGACTGAGAAAATAAGCTCGCTTGTCAAGAAGGTGGACGTTCTGATGGCAATCCGCTGGCTCAAAAAGGCCTGGGATGACCTCCACGTGTCCACCATCAAGAAGTGCTTTAAGAAGTGTGGCTTCACGACCACCACTGCCCCTGCTGCTGAGGTCAAGGAGTCATAAATGCGCAGCTGCCAGAGGGTGTGACACTGCCGAGGGCTACGCCAACATTGACAGCGAGGTGCACACCAGTGAGGACCACTATGACCCTGCCCTCAACCATGTCCTTGCCACCCCTGCTGACTCCTCCCCTGAGGAGCCTGAGTCAGATGATGAGGAGGATGGCCCCATGCCCACTCCTGTGACTGTGTCAGAGGTGTTCGAGATGGTGTGCAAGCTGCGTGACTTTGCCACTCATCGAGGCATTCCCAAGCTTGTGGCATGTGCTGATTCTATTGAGCAGATGGTCATCCAGAACAGGATGGAGCGGATTGTCCAGTCCAGTATCTCAGACTTTCTGTGTCCTAAGGACACTGCATGAGTCTAATGTCCAATACATACATGTGTAGTACAATGATAACCAATGTCTTTCCAAGACACACCCATAATTCCAAATGAGAATACAGTTATCTTGTCTGGGAAGCTTGTAGTTGGTTTAATATTATGAATGCGTGTACACTACACGATAAAATCCATTGAGCAATGCTTTGTGAGACCCCTGCCATGCCCGAGAGCGTTATTCCCAAGTAAAACCACCTCTCTAATAAGACCAGTTGGAAGTGCTCCCTGGGTGGTCTTAATAGGGAGGGACCACTGTAAATCGTAATAATCATTTGCTAATGGCGATTTATTATTCGCTTGATTTACTTCTAAACCTGCAGCTAGAAGCTTTATACTGTTTAAAGCAAGCATTCTTGAGTGTGATGAAACCCAGATAGCCGACATAAGAAACTCCAAAAATAATTACTAGAGAAATGCATCCAAGAGAGGGTTGGAGGAGTTCTTAGCCAGACGGATGCTGCCAGAGTGGACTGACCTATTGCATACTTCTCCCAGAAGTTGTTGCCGTAGGATTCTCGCTATGCTACAGAGGAAAAGGAATGTCTGGCCATTGTAGCCATACTCCACCATTTTGAACCTTATCTTCTCGGTTGCAACATCATTATCTAAATGGCCACTGGCCTCTCAGCTATCTGTATGTCATGAAGCCGTCAAAGAGTCGCCTAACTCACTGGGCATTACTGCTCCATCCATTCAGGTGCACAACAGCATACAGACTGGGTACTGCCAGTGAGAATGCCAACAGGACTGGAAAGAGCTGACCAACCACCTCCCAATCGACAACCATCACCGACCTGTGTGGCAGAGTGGCTGAAGGGAGACGATGGAGATTCAACACAGATGGGATCCCCAACCACCAGTTCAACCCTCCAGACAATAAACAAGAGGACTTATGGGATGTGTAGTTGCAATGGTGTGATGTGTGTGTCATTACCTTGTTTGGTCGTGGCCTATGGGAGGTGAGCTAGCCTATTTAAGGGGAGTTCACCTCTGGGCATGAGAGGGTTTTTGAGTTCTGGGCTCTGTCAGCATAGTGAATCAATAATAACAAATTTCTTAGCTATAATGTCGGGGAAGTTAATGCTAAGTGGGTGGAATAGACCCACTCACCTCCTAATACACATGCCATAAATATTGAGGGTTTACGTAAATTGGGAATGGTCATCACAGTGGAGCGATGTCCACCAGCAGATTCTAAGCTAGCCTGGCCTGGCTGCATTTCGCTGCACACGCAAGTCAGAATGGGCTGCGGTTAATAGTTGATGCAACCCTTTACCATATAGCAGAACAGGAATAGGAAACCCGGGCACTGCTAGTAAACCCCCAAAAGTACTTCAAAACAACCCATACCCCACTCTCACAGTCACTCACACCAAACAAAATTAAATTTACTGCAGAGGAAAGTGATAACATGCTATACATGACTGACAGGATTCACAGGAAACATAGTTACTTGGTCATCAACATGTTCTAGCTTTTATCATTTTCTTCCCTCCCCACTCAATGTTTAGCATTTATTACTAGTTGGGAAGTAAAGCGAGTAAAAAACTTGGTATTATCACGCATGGAGTATATATCTATGAATGTTGTATGCATTCACCATTTGTTCACCCGCAAAAAAATATGAACGAGTCATCATCCTGCATTTAATAACGCCGGCTTGCATAAACCGAACAAGAAATGGTCGTCATAAGGCTTTATAGCAGCTAGACTGGCCTGGCTGCACTGCACAAGTGAGAATTGGCTGCAAGATTTATATCTGATGCAATCCCTTAACAGATAGCAGAGAAGACCAAACCTGAAAATGGTACAAACAACAAACCAGGACTCTAATAAACTCCTGAAATCCTCCGAAGGGATAATGATGGTACTTGGTTCATCAACACGCCCTCCGGCTTTTGCTTTTTCTTTGCTTGCTACTCAATGCTAGTTTGGCATGACTGACTGACCTCTTACTTATCTTTGGGTGAAGAGAAGAAAGGGGGGGGGCTGGTGTCTCTAGCATATGACTTGTGTCATGCAACTACATTCCGGGCAAATGAAAAAATGAATTTGCATCATCATTTTTTTTAGTACATTCAATCAACAGGGCATAAATATGGAGTGTGGCCATCCAATTATTGTTAACGCTGAGTTTACCTGTGAGCTAGTTTTTCTTAGTCGGATGGTGATTCACTGCTTTGTCTAAGGAAAGAAGATCATTCAAAAACGTCAAGTTCCTGGTTCAAGCTACAATAGTTTTGCAGCAGCTAAGATTTTCATCCATCAAACCTGAGTAAATACAAATTGTGACAGAAGTAATGGAAAGTGATATCTTCACTGTTCTTCCAACAGTCTTCAGGAAGAGTATCTGTTTTCAATGTCTTCCTCTGTTGTACGAAGAACTGTTTCCAGACCATCATATGTCTATTATAGTAGTAGTTACTCCTCTCACAGCCATAGCAAAACATCAGTCATGTTGTACAGTTCATAGATTTTAACTATACGACTTCCAATCTAATCTACAAGCCCAAAATATACTCGTCTTGCATTTAGGCACATACAGATACATATAGACTATTATACATAACCACCATATGTAGCAGATGGTATTATCTTCCATAGACTCATCTTGCATTGACTTACAGTGATGTGGCATAGCATAAAAAAGACTTACAACCGCGCCCCCTTGTACAATGTAGTCAGTCCTTAACTCTCACCGTTGGGCTTGTGGAGCACTATTCAAAATTGAAATTAGCCTGATTTGGGATCCAGTTTGTCAAGTGCTAGACAGCTAAAATTAGCATCAGTGTCTAGAGGAAGTCCTACTGCATACAAGGAGTGGTTTCATTAGGCACTAAAACTTGAATATGTGGTCAAGCGTCTTGGCTGAAAATCAATTTCCTAATCAAAGTTAAAACCACCCGAACTTAGACTGGAGAGGTTGAGCCATAAGGCAAAGAAGATTCTTGGCTACCAGATTATAGTGTGCTATGCTTTAGTGGTCTCTATGAAGTTTGAGCTCCTTGATCCCCAAGGCAATTTTCAAGGTTGAGTTAAGACAGACTTTTGCGCCGCTCCTTCCAATATAGAAAATGGAATGTAGAAGCTTCACCAGAGCCTAAGGAGCTTCTCAATGTTGGATAACACCAAGTGCTATATAGCAATGAAAGTAATAGAAAGTCAACTACTATACAATTTCTTTTTAACAAGAATAAATTTCAATATGTAGCTAGCTAGCTATCATGCCAGATAGAGTTAAGGCATGGTAGTAAGGGAATTCAAAAAATGTCTCAGAGACTTAGATAGAAATAGCCATGTTTTATCAGCTGATTCGGCTTCAAATTCCTGTGGGTTTGGGGTTTGGTGGAGTTGATAGTTTTTTTACAAACGAATCTGAAAAAATATGGCGGGTTGGCAATAAAAAATTATAACAAGCTAATGGCAAAAATATGTCCTATAGATTCTCCATTGCATCAGCATTATCAGTATTCATGGCAAGTTTATCAGCTACAACGCGATTTCTCTCACTTGTGTCCAAGCATGTGCCTCCTCGGTACATTAGGACTATAAAAGTTACAAAGATTGGTAATAGAAGGTAACATTATTTGGCACACCACACATAATTCTCCTCTTCAGTCAGTGCAAGATAGATTTTTTTGAAATGAATTTTACGACAAGTTATATACATTGTATTTATTTTTTAATTATATATATACTTATTATTTTATATTTTCTTGTTTCTTTCTTTATTTAATTTATTTAATTATTATAATTTTTTCATTTATTTTTATTTGTTTGTTTATTTTTTGTGATTTTATTATTATTATAATTTTTGTTTCTGTTTTTGTTGTTGTTATTGTTGTTGTTATTATTATTATTATTTAGTTAGTTAGTTAGTTATTTGTGTGATGTTATGTCAACCGACAGTTCATTGAGAGTATTATAATATTGGTCTTTGTTACATTATTAGATAAAGGATCCTGTCAATGTTTGTTATTTTTGGGGTAAATATATATGTCAGGAGTCAATGCTAATGATGGTGCAGCTACTAGGTATGTCAGGAGTCAATGCTACGATGGTGCAGCTACTAGGTATGTCAGGAGTCAATGCTACGATGGTGCAGCCAGGTATGTCAGGAGTGAATGCTATGATGGTGCAGCTACTAGGTATGTCAGGAGCCAATGCTATGATGGTGCAGCTACTAGGTATGTCAGGAGTCAATGCTACGATGGTGCAGCTACTAAGTATGTCAGGAGTCAATGCTACGATGGTGCAGCTACTAGGTATGTCAGGAGTCAATGCTACGATGATGCAGCTACCAGGAGCCAATGCTATGATGGTGCAGCTACTAGGTATGTCAGGAGCCAATGCTATGATGGTGCAGCTACTAGGTATGTCAGGAGTCAATGCTACGATGGTGCAGCTACTAGGTATATCAGGAGTCAATGCTACGATGGTGCAGCTACTAGGTATGTCAGGAGTCAATGCTACGATGGTGCAGCCAGGTATGTCAGGAGTGAATGATACGATGGTGCAGCTACTAGGTATGTCAGGAGTTAATGCTACGATGGACTGCAGGTACTAGGAATAGATCTGGAGTAGCAACTAAGCAATTAAAGGAAGAGCCCAAAGCACTTTATGTTCATTGTTATATAGGAACATGCTTTAAACTTGACATGTGCAGACAATAATCAGGGCCATGAAGAATTCATTAAACACAATCTATGAGATTGTGAAGGTGAGAAAGAAATTTCCTCGCAGAGGAGTTGCTTTGAGATAAAAATGGAATGACAACAGATACAGCAGATATATGTCCCACTTACTGAGTACCTGGAACATCTATGAAGTTCTTCAAGAATTGTGAATTGATTTTGTTGAGGATATTGAACAAAAGCCCGCGTTTGTGGGTTTAATTCACCAATGAAAGGTTTCGAAGGTTAAATTTGCCACATCAGCAGCAGCAGACAAAACACTGACATGACTAAGAAAAACTGCATCACTTGGTGTGCTTCAGTTTGAATTATTTTAGGAAAGGATAATGGCTGAATAGCCTTTTGTACCTCATCATTGAAGGATTCCAAATAGATTTGATGAAGGCATTTCAGATGGTTTGTATATGGTTCCAGTGTCTCCTCATCATGCCTGTCACAAACACAATTAGCAAGAGATTGTTCAGTGTTCGCAGGATTAAAAGTTACTTTGACTCAGCAATGCACCCCACCACCTCATGATTTTACATACACAGGGAGCTTACTGACAAGATAGATTGATAGCAACTGCAAAGGAATTCATTTGTGATCATTCATTTGTGAGCACAGAGAGAAATTATTTCAATACAGTAACATTAGTTCATGAATGGTTTAATCAAAGTTGATATTTAAAAAATAAGAAAATGCATTTTAAAAAATAAAAAAATGCATTATTATATAGGTTGATCCCTCAGGTATCACTCTAGTGCTTTTGTTTAGGAAAGCTTTTTGAGGGGGGCAACCCCTGGGTTTATAAGTGTGTGAGGCTTCAACTTTACCTTGGTCCTTTAGATCTCAAGCAGAACCATTCCCCCCACATGGGTGCGGCGGCAGATATTCCTGACCCCACCCATAAATCAGCCCTCTTCAGTAGCGATCCTTTATCTAGTTTGGTCTTGATATGAGATGACTGCTTTGGGGCAACGATTTGCACCAATGGCGCATATATAGTCAGGTGCATGCTTTTGGTACTGTCCAGTAGGTAATTGTTTGATCCCACTAAACGAACAACCAAACCCTATTCCCCTGGCTATTCCAGATAGGAAAATATGTTTTGTAAGTTGATTGGCTTGAAGTAGCAGGAACTGAGGAGGAAGAGACGCGACACTGTACAACTACTACGATTCCCCTTCCTCCTCTGTTTTGTTCTCACCCGTTTTCTTTGTCTCTCTGTGTCTGGGGTTAATCTTGTGTCCGAGGATATATTATTGCATAATCTCAGAACGCGCCAAAATTGGAAGGTACACGTATATACGTAGCATGGTCTCTGGCAACAGTTGCTGTGAAGAAGGTTGGGAAAGCCAATCAGCGAAAGCACAGTCCCTGGCTTCAAAAAGGCTTACTGTTCTGCGCAAAGTAAAACCAGAAATGCTGAGTCAATCACAAGGCTGCAGAAGGACTGCGAGGACAGTTCTGTTGCTTAGATACTCTGACGAGAACGTTCAGGAGTACACGAGAAACCTTCGACTGGATTGTTCGCTGTATTGTAATTGCTGCAGCTAATCGGGAATAATCCTTCATTGCTTCATGCTTAATGGTGGCCCTGTTGTGAAGTCAGATGATTGGCATTTGGTGAAGTGAAAAGCTGCTAATGACTTTGCTGGTGTAAAACTTGCTTTTCTTCAAAGGGTAGTGAAGACAATGCTCCAGAAAAGCTCCAAATGCTACCCTATGGTAGATTTCCCAGCTGGTTGGGATGAAGGTCCTTTGCAAAATCACTGGAGCACGGAAGAAACTATGATTCGCTATTGAGTCATTTTCTCTTGTGGTCGAGTGGTGCCTAGTGGTTGCACACTGTAGTCGTTTGGTGGATTCACTCGACAAACATCGCATCAAATATGTTTTTGTTCCAGCGGACTGTACCAGAGAATTATAGGCTAGCCACTTGGACCTTACTTTCAACAACCTCCAAGCAAGAAGTGAAGGAGTGTTTCACTAAGTGGTACGGTTCACTGATCAAGAAAGAACTAGATCAAGGTAAAGACATCAGCTGAACATCTGCACCTCAACCTTCAAGCCAATTTATGCTCATTGGTGATGGAAGTTAATTACAAACTCAGCAAGAACAGTGATCTATTCATTTCGAGAAAGCTGGAATTAAAGATTTTATTTATTGTGAACCCATGATTTGTTAATAGTCTGTACATTGAAAAGCAAGACAAAAATGTTTTATTTAAAAACAGAAAACAGAAACATATATTTGATAAACAAACAATCACTATTATATAACTAGAACAAATAAATAATTAATATTATGTAACCAGAACAAAATAATTATCACTATTATATAACTAGAACAAATAATTAATAGTAATCACTATTATATAACTAGTTATCACTATTATATAACTAGAATACATAACTAAATACTTAATAACTAAAAAGCTAACGATAAGTTCAACTCTCGACTGACCCCCAAACAGATCAGGTATCCCCCTCTGGACTGCCACCGAGAGACACTGATATATAGCAGGAAGTTAACTGAGTTAGGAGCCACCAGCCTCAAGGTGAAACAAATGTCCAAAGCCCCTAACTTCTTCCCCATACACCCATCCATGCATTTATAGTGGCAGAGATATCTATGAGTGCACTGGCAACACTTGTTTACCTGGGCATTTTCCAGCCCGCATCAATCCAATTGCCATCAACCTATTGATTGGGTTGGAACTAATCGGGATCCATGGTGTTTACACGTAGCAAGATGATCTAAAACTAGACTTAATGGTCTCGTAAAAACACAACTTAAGAAACATTCACAAGCAGATCAAAGCAGAACCCTGAGAAAATCAGTATCACTAAAAATCTCATCTTTTGCATGCCACTACACCACCTAACCCCCTACTTTAATTGTCACCTCCATTGCTTTCATCACCACCTACTTTAATTCTCACCTCCATTGCTTTCATCACCACCTACTTTAATTGTCACCTCCATTGCTTTCATCACCACCTACTTTAATTCTCACCTCCATTGTTTTCATCACCACCTACTTTAATTGTCACCTCCATTGCTTTCATCACCACCTACTTTAATTGTCACCTCCATTGCTTTCATCACCACCTACTTTAATTGTCACCTCCATTGCTTTCATCACCACCTACTTTAATTGTCACCTCCATTGCTTTCATCACAACCTACTTTAATTGTCACCTCCATTGCTTTCATCAACACCTACTTTAATTGTCACCTCCATTGCTTTCATCAACACCTACTTTAATTGTCACCTCCATTGCCACCTACTTTAATTGTCACCTCCATTGCTTTCATCAACACCTACTTTAATTGTCATCTCCATTGCTTTCATCACCACTTACTTTAATTGTCACCTCCGTTGCTTTCATCACCACCTACATTAAATTGTCACCTCCATTGCTTTCATCACCACTTACTTTAATTGTCACCTCCATTGCTTTCATCACCATCTACTTTAATTGTCACCTCCATTACTTTCATCACCACCTACTTTAATTGTCACCTCCATTGCTTTCATCACCACCTACTTTAATCGTCACCTCCATTGCTTTCATCACCCATCACCACTTACTTTAATTGTCATCTCCATTGCTTTCATCACCACTTACTTTAATTGTCACCTCCATTGCTTTCATCACCACCTACTTTAATTGTCACCTCCATTGCTTTCATCAACACTTACTTTAATTGTCACCTCCATTGCTTTCATCCTACTTTAATTGTCACCTCCATTGCTTTCATCAACACCTACTTTAATTGTCACCTCCATTGCTTTCATCACCACCTACTTTAATTGTCACCTCCATTGCTTTCATCACCACCTACTTTAATTGTCACCTCCATTGCTTTCATCACCACCTACTTTAATTGTCACCTCCATTGCTTTCATCACCACTTACTTTAATTGTCACCTCCATTGCTTTCATCACCACCTACTTTAATTGTCACCTCCATTGCTTTCATCACCACCTACTTTAATTGTCACCTCCATTGCTTTCATCAACACCTACTTTAATTGTCACCTCCGTTGCTTTCATCAACACCTACTTTAATTGTCACCTCATTGCTTTCATCACCACCTACTTTAATTGTCACCTCCATTGCTTTCATCACCACCTACTTTAATTGTCACCTCCATTGCTTTCATCAACACCTACTTTAATTGTCACCTCCATTGCTTTCATCACCATCTACTTTAATTGTCACCTCCATTGCTTTCATCAACACCTACTTTAATTATCACCTCCATTGCTTTCATCAACACCTACTTTAATCGTCACCTCCATTGCTTTCATCACCATCTACTTTAATTGTCACCTCCATTGCTTTCATCAACACCTACTTTAATTGTCACCTCCATTGCTTTCATCACCACCTACTTTAATTGTCACCTCCATTGCTTTCATCACCACCTACTTTAATTGTCACCTCCATTGCTTTCATCACCACTTACTTTAATTGTCACCTCCATTGCTTTCATCACCACCTACTTTAATTGTCACCTCCATTGCTTTCATCACCACCTACTTTAATTGTCACCTCCATTGCTTTCATCAACACCTACTTTAATTGTCACCTCCGTTGCTTTCATCAACACCTACTTTAATTGTCACCTCATTGCTTTCATCACCACCTACTTTAATTGTCACCTCCATTGCTTTCATCACCACCTACTTTAATTGTCACCTCCATTGCTTTCATCAACACCTACTTTAATTGTCACCTCCATTGCTTTCATCACCATCTACTTTAATTGTCACCTCCATTGCTTTCATCAACACCTACTTTAATTATCACCTCCATTGCTTTCATCAACACCTACTTTAATCGTCACCTCCATTGCTTTCATCACCATCTACTTTAATTGTCACCTCCATTGCTTTCATCAACACCTACTTTAATTGTCACCTCCATTGCTTTCATCAACACCTACTTTAATTGTCACCTCCATGCTTTCATCAACACCTACTTTAATTGTCACCTCCATTGCTTTCATCACCACCTACTTTAATTGTCACCTCCATTGCTTTCATCACCACCTACTTTAATTGTCACCTCCATTGATTTCATCACCACCTAGCCCCAATACCTAACCACCAATACTCTACTCAGTTTGAATCTTGGCAAGTTTGCTTCACTCTATGACGGCAATCACCATGCTTGGCTCCTCCCTATATAGTCTTGCAGCGAAATTGCTCATTTGCAGCTGCTGCTTGATCACCACAAGCTTCCATCTCAGTACCAACAGAAAGAAGCTCTCCTCTACTCTCGCCAACATTCTCTATGGCAGGATTATTGGCCAAGTTATCATAAGTAACTGAGAACATCACAAAGATCACCATGAAAATTATCCTTATAGAGCTCTTCTTCAAAAACTTTCTTATGCTTTGCTCAGAAGTTAATCTGTTGCAGTAAACTTTATAAAAGCTAGTAAATTTTTCAAGCAATTAGTAACATTGTCAATTGTATTGTTGGTTTCAGACAGCTTTATATCAGACAGCTTTATAAGCAGAGATTAGATAATCCCAGGTACCTTAATGCCTTTCTTTGACATGCAAGTTTTTCTCACTGACATCTGCTAATTCTTTTGTGTAAAGGAAATTTAGAGTATCAATCACCATGTGGCCAACTCCACATTCTTCGCCATTTGGCTCAGTGCACCAAAGGGAAAAAAATCAAGTGATGAAACTCCAACTGGTTTCAGCATCTTTTGCCAAGTGAAGTGCTTCATCTAGACAGTACAAACAAGTATATACTGAATACCATGCTGTCTGCCCAGAAATAGTTGATTAAAGTTGATCTCTCATCAGTTTTAACAATAATTTTTCAACAAACTTTTAGTTGACATATGTAGTAAATATATACAATAACTCAATTGCTTCCTTCAGTATTCCTGATGAAGGCTAAAGCATCCACCTCCTGATGAAGGCTAAAGCATTCGCCTCCTGATGAAGGTTAAAGCATCCACCTCCTGATGAAGGCTAAAGCATTCGCCTCCTGATGAAGGCTAAAGCATTCGCCTCCTGATGAAGGCTAAAGCATTCGCCTCCTGATGAAGGCCGCCTCCTGATGAAGGCTAAAGCATTCGCCTCCTGATGAAGGCCGCCTCCTGATGAAGGCTAAAGCATCTGCCTCCTGATGAAGGCTAAAGCATCCACCTCCTGATGAAGCATCGCCTCCTGATGAAGGCTAAAGCATCTGCCTCCTGATGAAGGCTAAAGCATCTGCCTCCTGATGAAGGCTAAAGCATCTGCCTCCTGATGAAGGCTAAAGCATCCGCCTCCTGATGAAGCATACGCCTCCTGATGAAGGCTAAAACATTCACCGAAACACGAGTAGATATTGATCATTGAAAAAGTTGCTGTAAAAAATCTTCTAAATTAGTGCACAGTACTCTTCGTATTATGGTTTGTAATTGAGACCTAGTAAGCAGTATGCAGCCCAAGTGCGGTGGACAGGAGGACATAATGCTTGCAAAAAGTTGGAGTCAGCACAGATGAGAGTGGGTGGGAGATTGTTGGGGTCAAGTAATGCAGTAGCAGGAGTGGCAATACAGGGAGAGAGGAGTGGAGGATGCTGGAGAGAGGAGGGAAGAAATGAAAAGTTTTGTTCGGTAAGAAATTGGAGGAGTAGGAAGAGAGCAAATGGTGAAAGTTATTGCAAGAGACAATAGAGGAATCAGATTATGGGAAGAATATGAGATCTTGAGGAGGAAATATGAGTTAAAAATGAAGTTGGATCAGTACGTAAGTGGAGGAAGGTGAGAAATGAAAAGGATTGGGGAAGGGAACAGTAAGAGTACGTCCAAGTTGTGTAAATTGACAAAGAATGGTATAGGGTGGAGAGGTATGCGAGGTCCATGCGGCGTCAGGAAGGTGTGAGGCTGCAATTTAGACCAAGGACTGTGTCAGCTGGGTTGTTAGAGGATGAGAGATGTATGAGGCATTGATGTTGGGGAAAGGTGTGGAGGGAGTTAAGTGATGCCACGATGGAAGAGGTAAATAATAATATTATGTATTGAGTAGAGAAGTGGTATATAGCAGAGGAGAAAAGAACTGGTGTATGGCGAGCCTATTAACGATCTTTGATCCCTTCCTCCTTTACAGCTGAACACTCATAGCTATTATTATTATTACATTATTATGACTAGCTTTTTAATTTAGTGTCACACTGTGCTGATGTGCCATTAGGGCAAATCAAACAACTTAATGCATCCACACTGCTTGGAGCGCATGGAGCGCATTTCACTGCACGCGATTCTTGCATGAATCGAACAGTGAATATGCCGAATAACACATCAGACAAAGATGGGCATAGTTTCACGTGCACAGTCTTAAGACCCAACACACAGGTATCCAGCCCTACATCTCAATTGAAGCGCTGATTCCTAGGTGAAGGAGGTTGCAGCGCCAAGCAACTCAATGGTCACGAGGTCTCTTCCCACATGATTGGGTGGTTGGTTCCACGCATGCTGTGAAAGAGACTTCTCGAGCTCTGCCTTTCTGCAACGCATCGATTCGGGTCATTGTTTCAAGGATCATTCAAGTATTTGATCTATAAAGGCGGGGCCCTTCTCAAAATAAGCTAACTACAAACTTGTGCACCTACTATATACAATAGTTGCGTTTAGAGTTTGTGGAGTTATTACTTTATGAATTTCGTTGCAGTAGCTCTGAATGGACACCAGGTATATAGATAGCTTGACCGTGGGGCAGGAAGATGAGGAGTCGCCAACGCTTCACTAGCAGGACTAATCCATTTCTGGGACATTTTTTTAAATTCGTTCATAACTTTTTTGTTCTATATACTGTACTATGATGTTGAAATTAATACCAAAATGCTGCTCATTCAGAGAGCTTTCCAATGGTATATTTAGTTTTGACCTAGCGCCATCCTGGTCAGAGTTGTGGACAGTTGTGGACACCAAGGTGATTTCACATTATTGCACTTTACTCAACACCTGTGTGCTTACAATTTTGACAGCACTTAGAGCACCCACAGACATGCATTTTGAATAGATGAAAACATCATAACTTGTAAAATGGATTTTTAAGAAAGGTCTGCATGATTAGCAACATTCCAGGGCTAATATCTCCCCCATAGATATTTTTTTAGTGGATTCTTTCTATTCAAATGAAAGAGTATGAAAAGAGCTTTCAAATGATAGATTAAAAGTTGATATAGGGCAAAGCATGGCCCAGTTATGTGCACACAAACTTGAAATAACTCATTTTGAGATAACGGCTCTTGAAAAAAGTACATTATTATGTTCTCTATCTTCCTTTCAGGTTCGTAACTTCGAATTTATGTAGTCAATAGCATGGACAAAAGTGTGTATAACTTTGCAGTGAAGCCTTCAAACGCTCTGAAACTTGAAATAGAAATACTACATGAACTATACTATAGAATGAATAAATATCTATCAAAAAATGTTTTTTTTGGAACAAATGGTTGGTCCCACCTTAATGCTCTATAAATGCATTTCCCCCTTTTATAATATAATCACATGATCTCCCAACAAAAGCTGAAGATGAATCAATGACTCAGAAAATAATAGTGACAGCACTGTTGCTAAGTCAGAATGAAGCTAGAGAGAGGTCAACAATCTGCTGTTGTTGATGGTTGCAGTTCGTGTCTAACGTAATGATGAGTGGGTCAGAGGGAAGAGAACTATCATCGGTCTATGTCTACTTCTTCCGCCTGGGTTTCCTCGATGTGTTCACAGAGGAAGAGGAGGGACTGGGATGTTTGGGGACGACCACATGCACATGCCCCGTCTGCAATTCCTGCCGCGTACTGTCAGGACTGTCCTCCACTTTCTTCTGTGTCTCCAAGTAGAACATGAGGTCTCTTACTTGCTCCTGCAAGTCCTTCATCTCCTTCTCCTTCTCTTGAACAGTCTTGTCTATCTTACGTTCCAATGTCTCCACACGATCACGCCACAACTTCTGATTGGTTGACATACACTTGTTCATCTGTAGTAGTTATAATTAGCATTTCTTACACAACAAAAACAAAAACAACATCAACAACAACATCAACAACAACAAGTAGAGACAGCAAAACAACAATAACAAACGTATTTTTCACTGGACTGTTGGAATATGGTCATCTCAGATACTAGGGCCAACACCGGGATTCCAGGATACTAGGGACTACAGTCTGATTCTAGGGACTACAGTCTGATTCCAGGATACTAGGGACTACAGTCTGATTCTAGGATACTTGGAACTCTCCCGGGATTCCAGGACTGACCGGGATTCTAGGATACTAGGGCCAACACCAGGATTCCAGGATACTTGGGACTCGCCTGGGATTCCAGGATTCTAGAGACTATCCCGAGACTTAAGACTATCCAAAGGTTGTAGCAGTATTGGATATGCATACATGCTACAGCAATGTGGCAGTATTGGATATGCATGCATGCTACAGCAATGTGGCAGTATTGGATATGCATACATGCTACAGCAATGTGGATATGCATACATGCTACAGCAATGTGGCAGTATTGGATTTGCATGCATGCTACAGCAATGTGGCAGTATTGGATATGCATACATGCTACAGCAATGTGGCAGTATTGGATATGCATACATGCTACAGCAATGTGGCAGTATTGGATATGCATACATGCTACAGCAATGTGGCAGTATTGGATTTGCATGCATGCTACAGCAATGTGGCAGTATTGGATATGCCATACCTCCTTCTCTTCCTTAAGCTCAGAAGAAAGCTTAGATAGTTTTATTTGGTGCTGGTGGTTCTTCTTTTCAGCAGCTCTCCTCTCCTTCTCCACCTCCATCGCCTTGGCTTCCAGTTCCTCCTTCCCACTAACTGCCACACGACAACGAGATTCCACCACTCTCAGCTGTGGATAGTTCAAGGACACATTCATGCCAATACTTACTCTTATTTGAGTCTTCCCACATAGTTAGGGAGCAGAAAATCATCAAAGACTCACGAGTGCATGTTGTAACAAAAATCGCTTGAACATGATGTGTTTCAGTGGTCCACCCCAGGCAGCGTGATGGAAGAATGGCACTGTGTTCAGATAGGTTGGATGTGGGGGGTGGGGGTCTGATCAAATGGTCACACCTTGCATGTATGTTAAGTATCTACCCTGATGCAAATGTTTTGTAATTAACTGGGGCTTAAATGCCACCGCACATTCCACCATCCACCATGTTGCTGATTATGATATAATTACTAGTTACTCCAGGGGCTGAAGCAACTCCCTCATCTCATCTACAGCATTTCACATGTCATTTCTGACTCTGGGCAGCTGCTGGCCAAGTGCTGTAGCCACAGAGATGAACATCAGGTGGTAACTACTTGGATAACAAAGCAGCTGCTGCACCATTCATGGCCCACCGTGTGATCTTGTTGCTAAGAGGCAGCCAAATGTTCCAGACAATGTTTGATTCTCAGTCTCAGAGTGTGCCTCCAGCTGAAGAGAGGCGCTCGGGTGAAGATTAGTTCTGATGATTCTCAGTCTCAGAGTGTGCCTCCAGCTGAAGAGAGGTGCTCAGGTGAAGATTAGTTCTGATGATTCTCAGTCTCAGAGTGTGCCTCCAGCTGAAGAGAGGTGCTCAGGTGAAGATTAGTTCTGATGATTCTCAGTCTCTGAGTGTGCCTCCAGCTGAAGAGAGGCGCTCAGGTGAAGATTAGTTCTGATGATTCTCAGTCTCAGAGTGTGGCTCCAGCTGAAGAGAGGCGCTCGGGTGAAGATTAGTTCTGATGAGCGGGCTCATGCCATACAGCACATGTTTCTCAGGAGCTAAAGCCTCGAGGACTGCTGTAAATGAATTGTTTTGTTCGCGGCTATTGCTACCACTTAACACTGTACCAAATAATTGGAGGGCACAATTTTTAGGAGAAAGTCCACGAAAACCTCACCCCCCCACTATGTGATATATAAGAGCTCTGACTGGTGGCAGTGGTTCAGGCTAGTGTATATATGCTTTTATAGCTGGACCCGTTTGACCGTTTGAAGACAGAAAATTTGCCCACCCAATTGGACCCTGATAGTTAATAATCCATAGCTGCTCCAAACTAATAGGAATACAGACTACCAACTGCATTACTGGTAGTCCAGAAGTAAAATAAAAAGAGCTAGAGATGAAGCCCTCATAATCCATACCTGCCCCATATAATCCATACCTGTCCTTCGTAATCCATACCCACCCCTCGTAATCCATACCTGCCCCTCATAATCCATACCTGCCCCTCATAATCCATACCTGCCCCATATAATCCATACCCACCCCTCGTAATCCATACCTGTCCCTCATAATCCATACCTGCCCCATATAATCCATACCTGTCCCTCGTAATCCATACCCACCCCTCGTAATCCATACCTGCCCCTCATAATCCATACCTGCCCCTCATAATCCATACCTGCCCCATATAATCCATACCTGTCCCTCGTAATCCATACCCACCCCTCATAATCCATACCTGCCCCTCATAATCCATACCTGTCCCTCGTAATCCATACCTGCCCCTCGTAATCCATACCTACCCCTCATAATCCATACCTGCTCCGCATTATCCATACCCGCTCCTCATAATCCATACCTGCCCCTCATAATCCATACCCACCCCTCATAATCCATACCTGCCCCTCATAATCCATACCTGCCTCCATAATCCATACCCACCCCCCATAATCCATACCTGCCCCTCATAATCCATACCCACCCCATACCTGCCCCTCATAATCCATACCTGCCTCTCGTAATCCATACCTGCCCCTCGTAATCCATACCTGTCCCTCGTAATCCATACCTGCCCCTCATAATCCATACCTGTCCCTCATAATCCATACCTGCCCCTCATAATCCATACCTGTCCCCTCGTAATCCATACCTGCCCCTCATAATCCAAACCTGCCCCTCATAATCCAAACCTGCCCCTCATAATCCATACCTGCCCCTCATAATCCATACCCGCCCCATACCCGCCCCTCATAATCCATACCTAATCCATACCTGTCCCTCATAATCCATACCTGCCCCTCATAATCCATACCTGCCCCTCATAATCCATACCTGCCCCTCATAATCCATACTTGCCCCGCATAATCCATACCTGCCCCTCATAATCCATACCTGCCCCTCATAATCCATACCTGCCCCTCATAATCCATACCAACCCTCATAATCCATACCTGCCCCTCATAATCCATACCTGTCCCATACCTGCCCCTCATAATCCATACCCGCCCCTCATAATCCATACCCGCCCCTCATAATCCATACCTGCCCCTCATAATCCATACCCACTCCTCATAATCCATACCCGCCCCTCGTAATCCATACCTGCCCCTTAATCCATACCTGCCCCTCATAATCCATACCTGCCCCTGCCCCTCATAATTAATACCTGCCCCTCATAATCCATACCTGCCCCTCATAATCCATACCTGCCCCTCGGTATCATAATCCAAGTCGACACATCAGAATCTCCCAGTGTTCATGGACATTCAGTAATCTACATGTCCTGAGGAAAGCATCCTGTCCTGATGCACATAGATGCCTGGGAGTGGACATTCAGTAATCTACATGTCCTGAGTAAAGCATCCTGTCCTGATGTACACAGACGCCTGGGAATGGGCATTCAGTAATCTATGTGTCCTGAGGAAAGCATCCTGTCCTGATGTACACAGACACCTGGGAGTGGACATTCAGTAATCTACATGTCCTGAGGAAAGCATCCTGTCCTGATATATACAGACGCCTGGGAGTGGACATTCAGTAATTTACATGTCCTGAGGAAAGCATCCTGTCCTGATATGCACAGACGCCTGGGAGTGGACATTCAGTAATCTACATGTCCTGAGGAAAGCATCCTATCCTGATATACACAGACACCTGGGAGTGGACATTCAGTAATCTACATGTCCTGAGGAAAGCATCCTGTCCTGATATACACAGACACCTGGGAATGGACATTCAGTAATCTACATGTCCTGAGGAAAGCATCCTGTCCTGATATACACAGACGCCTGGGAGTGGACATTCAGTAATTTACATGTCCTGAGGAAAGCATCCTGTCCTGATATACAATATACACAGACGCCTGGGAGTGGACATTCAGTAATCTACATGTCCTGAGGAAAGCATCCTATCCTGATGCACACAGATGCCTGGAAGATTAATCACTTTCAATTCAAGCCTGCCTCACGGCAAAGATATGGTGCGTGCACACAAAGACACAGCAACAGAGACAAAGAACAAGACAAATCAAGGATGCAAAAGATTCCCAGAGATCAGTGGCCGGCCATCCATCTGGATCCTGAGCATCCACTCGCAATCAGCACATTGCGTTTTTTCTGTGAAGTTGCACCAGAATGCAGGCATCTCAGTGAAGGAAGCAGTGGAAATGAAAAACTCGGCTCTCGACCCACAAGACATTTAAAGTAATTGCCATAAGATATGACAAGCATTGCTTGTGTATCTTGAGGCTCACAACAGGAGACACTCAATTCACCACCACAAGTGCAGCTGGTAGAATTGCAGCAGATATTGAATTTCTGTGCATGCTGAGAAGGAACTTTACAAGATGTTACGTGGTCAGCATGTCTTCCCTAGAAGATGCACATGGGACAAGATGGTTACGTGGTCAGTATGTCTCACCTAGAAGATGTATATACATGCGAGCATCCTAACAGCCAACCATGTAAAGAATATGGATACCAGTCAAACACGTCGCAGGAAACTGAAGCAAGAAAAACACTTGGAGCACACCCAGGCAATGAATGACACTTGGAGCAGAGAGTGCCACACAGCCAGGCAGTGAATGACACTTGGAGCAGAGTGCCACACACCCAGGCAGTGAATGACACTTGGAGCAGAGAGTGCCACACAGCCAGGCAGTGAATGACACTTGGAGCAGAGTGCCACACAGCCAGGCAGTGAATGACACTTGGAGCAGAGAGTGCCACACACCCAGGCAGTGAATGACACTTGGAGCAGAGAGTGCCACACACCCAGGCAGTGAATGACACTTGGAGCAAAGAGTGCCACACAGCCAGGCTGTGAATGACACTTGGAGCAGAGAGTGCCACACACCCAGGCAGTGAATGACACTTGGAGCAGAGAGTGCCACACACCCAGGCAGTGAATGACACTTGGAGCAGAGTGCCACACACCCAGGCAGTGAATGACACTTGGAGCAGAGAGTGCCACACAGCCAGGCAGTGAATGACACTTGGAGCAGAGTGCCACACACCCAGGCAGTGAATGACACTTGGAGCAGAGAGTGCCACACAGCCAGGCAGTGAATGACACTTGGAGCAGATTGCCACACACCCAGGCAGTGAATGACACTTGGAGCAGAGAGTGCCACACAGCCAGGCAGTGAATGGCACTTGGAGCAGAGAGTGCCACACACCCAGGCAGTGAATGACACTTGGAGCAGAGTCCCACACACCCAGGCAGTGAATAACACTTGGAGCAGAGAGTGCCACACAGCCAGGCAGTGAATGACACTTGGAGCAGATTGCCACACACCCAGGCAGTGAATGACACTTGGAGCAGAGTGCCACACACCCAGGCAGTGAATGGCACTTGGAGCAGAGAATGCCACAAACCCAGGCAGTGAATAAAACTTGGAGCAGAGAGTGCCACACACCCAGGCTGTGAATGACACTTGGAGCAGAGAGTGCCACACAGCCAGGCAGTGAATGACACTTGGAGCAGAGAGTGCCACACAGCCAGGCTGTGAATGACACTTGGAGCAGAGAGTGCCACACAGCCAGGCAGTGAATGACACTTGGAGCAGAGAGTGCCACACACCCAGGCAGTGAATGACACTTGGAGCAGAGAGTGCCACACAGCCAGGCAGTGAATGACACTTGGAGCAGAGAGTGCCACACAGCCAGGCAGTGAATGACACTTGGAGCAGAGTGCCACACACCCAGGCAGTGAATGACACTTGGAGCAGAGTCCCACACACCCAGGCAGTGAATGACACTTGGAGCAGAGTGCCACACACCCAGGCAGTGAATGACACTTGGAGCAGAGAGTGCCACACACCCAGGCAGTGAATGACACTTGGAGCAGATTGCCACACAGCCAGGCAGTGAATGACACTTGGAGCAGAGAGTGCCACACACCCAGGTAGTGAATGGCACTTGGAGCAGAGAGTGCCACACACCCAGGCAGTGAATGACACTTGGAGCAGAGAGTGCCACACAGCCAGGCAGTGAATGACACTTGGAGCAGAGAGTGCCACACAGCCAGGCAGTGAATGACACTTGGAGCAGAGAGTGCCACACACCCAGGCAGTGAATGACACTTGGAGCAGAGAGTGCCACACAGCCAGGCAGTGAATGACACTTGGAGCAGAGAGTGCCACACACCCAGGCAGTGAATGACACTTGGAGCAGAGAGTGCCACACAGCCAGGCTGTGAATGACACTTGGAGCAGAGAGTGCCACACAGCCAGGCAGTGAATGACACTTGGAGCAGAGTGCCACACAGCCAGGCAGTGAATGACACTTGGAGCAGAGAGTGCCACACACCCAGGCAGTGAATGAGGCAGACAGAGTGAGCATTAAGAGATGCAGACTCCATAACCTTGATGCCAACATGAATGATGCACCCTCTCTGCTGAGGAAAGCCTTGAGCAATGCTAAGAAGTGAGAAGCCACTTGCCTCACTTACAGCATTGTCAAAGGAGGTGCATCATTACTATAAGTGCCAAATACCTCTCCTTACCTGACAAGACACCCTCTCAGTCAAGCAGCGCTCCACGAGACTATGTCAAACCACACCTCCACGAGTCTAAGTCCAACCCCCCATGCTGGCCATGTTCTTATCTGAGCGGCAAGCAAGAAACCACTCAGACACCGAGACTGGTCCTGACAGGCAGCAATCGTTCACCACGGCACTTACAAGCAAGTATGTCAGCTGAGTAAATCTGATGGGTAAATCAGAATATTGACCTAGAGAGCAACAAGCTTTCTTGAACGAATGCTTCTAAAGATGGGGTCAACATCCCACCTGATCAATGCGTGGGAGGCATCTATTCTTTGCTGTTGGCAATGTCAACTTTGGAGAATACACTGCAGATGGTGTACACTTGCATGCATTGCCATGACTAGCAGAGAGGACTAGGACTTGAATCCGAGTCTTATTGGCTCAATTGTTGCAACAAAGAGTTATCACAGTCAATGCCAGAACTATTACAATGTCCAAAGCAGATGCCAAACCACGAAGTCTTAACACCTCATTCAGTCTGATGATGGATGAATAACCACTCTTATGCCACACACCCCAGTCTTCCAGACTGTGATGAAATCCAAGGCTATTGGCGGAGATGCAGTGATGAGGATGGAATGATTGAACTTACAAGGAATACTGATCCTGTAGAGTTGACAAAAATTTCCCCAATACTAGCAGACCTAGGGAATGGCTGGTCAACCTACCAACATAGTCACCCAATACTAGCAGACCTAGGGGATGGCTGGTCAACCTACCAACATAGTCACTCAATACTAGCAGACCTAGGGGATGGCAGGTCAACCTACCAACATAGTCACTCAATACTAGCAGACCTAGTCAACCTACCAACATAGTCACCCAATACTAGCAGACCTAGGGGATGGCTGGTCAACCTACCAACATAGTCACCCAATACTAGCAGACCTAGGGGATGGCTGGTCAACCTACCAACATAGTCACCCAATACTAGCAGACCTAGGGGATGGCTGGTCAACCTACCAACACAGTCACCCAATACTAGCAGACCTAGGGGATGGCTGGTCAACCTACCAACATAGTCACCCAATACTAGCAGACCTAGGGGTTGGCAGGTCACATAGTCACCCAATACTAGCAGACCTAGGGGATGGCTGGTCACATAGTCACCCAATACTAGCAGACCTAGGGGGTGGCTGGTCAACCTACCAACACAGTCACCCAATATACTAGCAGACCTAGGGGATGGCTGGTCAACCTACCAACATAGTCACCCAATACTAGCAGACCTAGGGGATGGCTGGTCACATAGTCACCCAATACTAGCTGACCTAGGGGGTGGCTGGTCACATAGTCACCCAATACTAGCAGACCTAGGGGATGGCTGGTCAACCTACCAACACAGTCACCCAATACTAGCAGACCTAGGGGATGGCTGGTCAACCTACCAACACAGTCACCCAATACTAGCAGACCTAGGGGATGGCTGGTCAACCTACCAACATAGTCACCCAATACTAGCAGACCTAGGGGATGGCAGGTCAAACTATCAACACAGTCACCCAATACTAGCAGACCTAGGGGGTGGCTGGTCAACCTACCAACACAGTCACCCAATACTAGCAGACCTAGGGGTTGGCAGGCAACCTACCAACATAGTCACCCAATACTAGCAGACCTAGGGGTTGGCAGGCAACCTACCAACATAGTCACCCAATACTAGCAGACCTAGGGGATGGCTGGTCACCCTACCAACATAGTCACCCAATACTAGCAGACCTAGGGGATGGCGATGGCAGGTCAACCTACCAACACAGTCACCCAATACTAGCAGACCTAGGGGATGGCGATGGCAGGTCAACCTACCAACACAGTCACCCAATACTAGCAGACCTAGGGGATGGCTGGTCACCCTACCAACACAGTCACACAATACTAGCAGACCTAGGGGATGGCTGGTCACCCTACCAACATAGTCGCCCAATACTAGCAGACCTAGGGGATGGCTGGTCAACCTACCAACACAGTCACACAATACTAGCAGACCTAGGGGATGGCTGGTCAACCTACCAACATAGTCACCCAATACTAGCAGACCTAGGGGATGGCTGGTCAACCTATCAACATAGTCACCCAATACTAGCAGACCTAGGGGATGGCAGGCAACCTACCAACATAGTCACCCAATACTAGCAGACCTAGGGGATGGCTGGTCAACCTACCAACACAGTCACCCAATACTAGCAGACCTAGGGGATGGCTGGTCAACCTACCAACATAGTCACCCAATACTAGCAGACCTAGGGGATGGCTGGTCAACCTATCAACATAGTCACCCAATACTAGCAGACCTAGGGGATGGCAGGTCAACCTACCAACACAGTCACCCAATACTAGCAGACCTAGGGGGTGGCAGGCAACCTACCAACACAGTCACCCAATACTAGCAGACCTAGGGGATGGCTGGTCAACCTACCAACACAGTCACCCAATACAAGCAGACCTAGGGGATGGCAGGCAACCTACCAACACAGTCACCCAATACTAGCAGACCTAGGGGATGGCTGGTCAACCTACCAACACAGTCACCCAATACTAGCAGACCTAGGGGATGGCAGGTCAACCTACCAACACAGTCACCCAATACTAGCAGACCTAGGGGATGGCAGGTCAACCTACCAACATAGTCACCCAATACTAGCAGACCTAGGGGATGGCAGGTCAACCTACCAACACAGTTACCCAATACTAGCAGACCTAGGGGGTGGCAGGTCAACCTACCAACACAGTCACCCAATACTAGCAGACCTAGGGGATGGCAGGTCAACCTACCAACATAGTCACCCAATACTAGCAGACCTAGGGGATGGCAGGTCAACCTACCAACACAGTCACCCAATACTAGCAGACCTAGGGGATGGCTGGTCAACCTACCAACATAGTCACCCAATACTAGCAGACCTAGGGGGTGACACGTCAACTAACATAGCCCCAGTCTGCCTGTCACTTGTTGATCAGTCCACTAACATGTCAGACATGAGTTGCAACTCAACTTACTGCTGCTCCTGGAATGGCAGACCTTACTGCCTGTGCTGATGCTAGCCCAAGGCACCACAGCAAAGGTGACTGGCCCTGCCTGTGCTGATGCTATCCCAAGGTACTAAGCAAAGGTGACTGGCCCTGCCTGTGCTGATGAAGGTGACTAGCCCTGTCAGTACAAGCCTGAAAAACTACTACAAATGACTCGAGATGACAGAGCTCACCTGATCCTCTGCCCAAGTCAGCTCCACATAGTCATGGCTAATGACGTTCCAATGGGGCCTTGAGAACAGTTGTGTTGGACTAGACCAGGGGTCGGCAACCCGAGGCACGTGTGCCACCATTGGCACGTGGCAACATAATCATTGGCACACGGAAGCATAATCATAAAATAAAAATAAAAAAATAATAATTTTTTTTAAATTTTTTATATTTTTTTATTTATAATAACCATTGGCACGCTGCCCGTACGAGAGGATTTTTTCATTGTTAATAGTGCAGCGGTAGAGTTCGGTAGGTCTATATGTCATGATGGCAA
This sequence comes from Cladorhizidae sp. MBARI D1340-BT2, assembly GCA_028752905.1. NCBI lineage: Eukaryota > Metazoa > Porifera > Demospongiae > Poecilosclerida > Cladorhizidae > Cladorhizidae sp. MBARI D1340-BT2. The sequence continues at coordinate 46,019,324 of JAQNBH010000009.1, read as the reverse complement.
CCCCGCTAGCTAGGAAAGCTAAAGTAAAGGAAGTTCGGGCATTCCAGCCCTGTGGACAGAAGAGTATGTTTCTGTTTGTCCAGAAGGACCGTGCTGTGTGCTTTATGTTTGGAAAATGTTGTTTGCCGAACGTCAAGTGTTAAGCGCCATTTTGAGACCAAGCATAAGGAAACTTTCAAAGATCAGGCGGACAAGGCAGAATCCATCAAACGTGCCGTGACCAGGTATGGGAAGCAAGCCAGCACCCTCAAAGTATTCGCCACTACTAAAAACCATGCGAGCTATCGCATAGCTCATTGCATTGCAAAACGTGGAAAGCCATTCACTGATGGTGAATATATCAAGGAGGCTTTTCTCTGTAGCTCAGAGGTTCTTTTTGAAGGCTTACCAAACAAAGAGACAAAGAGACAATCAAATCAAGGATAAAATGTATCCCCATGTCAGCTAGAAGTGTTGAGCGACGCACTGAATAAATGGCAGAAAATGTCAGAGCACAGCAAACAACTGGGTTAAAAGATGCTGCGGTGTTTAGCATTGCACTTGATGAGAGCATGGATGTCAACAACATACCACGTTTGGCAGTCATAGCAAGATACTGTGATTCGACTGTGAGAGAGGAGCTTTGCTCCTTAAAGCCAATGACTGACACATCAAAAGGTGAGGCAAGGTGTTTATGGAACACTTTGAGGAGAGAGGGATTGATATCAGGAAGATTTTTGCAGTGACAACAGACGGGGCACCCCGCCATGGTCGGGAAACAGAAGGGAGCGGTCAAATTAGTTGAGGAAAAAGTTGGTCATCCCATCATGAAACTCCACTGCATAATACACCAAGAAAACCTCTGTGCAAAGATGTCAAACTCAGAGCTTAATGAGGTTATGGTTATGGTGGCAAAGATTGTTAACTTCATAGTTAAGAGATCTGCTCTGACACACCGACAGTTCCAGGCCCTACTCAAGGAAATGGAATGTGCATACAAAGATCTCCCTCTCCACTCAGCGGTTAGGTGGCTAAGCTGTGGAAAAGTTTTGGAGAGGTTTGTTGGCTGCTTTGATGCCATCAAGGCCTTCCTGACTGAAAAGGGCCAAGACTACCCTGAACTCGAGGATGAGAAGTGGGCTGTGAAACTGATGTTTCTCACGGATATTACGGGACACCTCAACGAGCTCAATCTCCAACTGCAAGGTGCAGGGCACACTATTTTGGACTTGTTCGACACATGGACAGCTTCTGTCGGCAAGCCAGCAATCTTTTCAAATGATGTTGCTACTTCCACTTTCCGCTACTTCAGACACGTAAGGAGCTGTCCTCGCAGTGCAGCATCAGCACTGCTAAATACATGAGCGAGCTTGAGTCGGAGTTCACATGACGATTTGGGGACTTTAAGAAGTATGGACCCATGTTCTCTTTCTTGATCAAGCCAGACAGCTTTGATGGACACGAATTGGATTTATCTCTGATAGACTGGTTGGATACACAGGACATAGAAATGCAGCTGATTGAGCTGAAGAGTTCAACACTGTGGGTGACCAAGTTCGCAGAGCTACGGAAACAACTAGAAACTACGGCAGTGAAAGATCACGGAACCTGCATCTTCACCTGCTGGACATCTGTACCGAAGAAGTTCAGCTGTCTCCAGAATGTTGCACTGGCTTTGCTGACAGTCTTCGGGTCAACGTACCTCTGTGAGCAGATCTTCTCGCACATGAAGGACGTGCTCAGCCCCTCCCGCAGTCGTTTGACAACCGACCACTCCGAAGCATACATGTGTGCAACTTAAAGTGACTAACTACAGCCCCCAGATAACGGAACTCAGCAACGCAAAACAGGGCCAGGGATCACACTGACCGGTAGGCAGCTGTTTATTTTCCTACATATGTGTTTGGATGTGAACTTGAACTTGCAAAGTAGCTGTTTGTCTCCAGCTCTTTTCTTTCCCCAACACAGGTGCGGATGTATGAGGATGGCAGCATTCTTGTATACATAGTAGGCCTACTGATATTTCTGGTTGATACAACAAACAAGACGAGTGTGGTTAATGTTGGTGTTGTTAAAAAAATTATCATTAAAAAGACCTGATTATGAGAGAAAAATGTGTCTTTAAAATGTTGTTGCTATGCATGTATTGTAGCCTATAGGTATTTTATTGTTATGGCACACTAATTAACAAGATCATTTCAAACTGGCACTTCATGTCAAAAAGGTTGCTGACCCCTGGACTAGACAGACCTGCATGGGACTGCAGCTGTGAAACAGATCATTGATGGCAATCCTGTGAAGAGAGCAGCCATTTTGTTCATCTTGAGAAAGAAGTAAAGAAGGTGGACTAAGTATGTGCCAAAGGTCATAGCTCAGAGAAGCTAAAGGAAACCACACAACTACTTCACACCTGATCCTGTAGATCATGGAAGAGATGAGCAAATTTGATGTTGAAAAGGACCAATAGCCATTGCTCAGAGAGAGCTTCCATCAGTACAGGCAATAGCCACTGTTCAGAGAGAGCTGCATCAGTACAGGCAATGGCCACTGTTAAGAGAGAGCTGCATCAGTACAGGCAATGGCCACTGCTCAGAGAGAGCTGCATCAGTACAGGCAATGGCCACTGCTCAGAGAGAGCTGCACCAGCACAGGCAATGGCCACTGTTCAGAGAGAGCTGCATCAGTACAAGCAGTGGCAAGCAGTGGCCACTGCTCAGAGAGAGCTGCATCAGTACAGGCAATGGCCACTGTTCAGAGAGAGCTGCATCAGTGCAGGCAATGACCACTGCTCAGAGAGACCTGCATCAGTACAGGCAATGGCCACTGTTCAGAGAGAGCTGCATCAGTACAAGCAATGGCCACTGCTCAGAGAGAGCTGCATCAGTACAGGCAATGGCCACTGTTCAGAGAGAGCTGCATCAGTACCAGCAGTGGCCACTGCTCAGAGAGAGCTGCATCAGTACAGGCAATGGCCACTGCTCAGAGAGAGCTGCATCAGTACAGGCAATGGCCACTGCTCAGAGAGACCTGCATCAGTACAGGCAATGGCCACTGTTCAGAGAGAGCTGCATCAGTACAGGCAATGGCCACTGTTCAGAGAGAGCTGCATCAGTACAGACAATGGCCACTGCTCAGAGAGAGCTGCATCAGTACAGGCAATGGCCACTGCTCTGCATCAGTACAGGCAATGGCCACTGCTCAGAGAGAGCTGCATTAGTACAGGCAATGGCCACTGCTCAGAGAGAGCTGCATCAGTACAGGCAATGGCCACTGCTCAGAGAGAGCTGCATCAGTGCAGGCAATGACCACTGCTCAGAGAGAGCTGCATTAGTACAGGCAATGGCCACTGCTCAGAGAGAGCTGCATCAGTGCAGGCAATGGCCACTGCTCAGAGAGAGCTGCATCAGTACAGGCAATGGCCACTGCTCAGAGAGAGCTGCATCAATACAGGCAATGGCCACTGCTCAGAGAGAGCTGCATCAGTACAGGCAATGGCCACTGCTCAGAGAGAGCTGCATCAGTACAAGCAATGGCCACTGCTCAGAGAGAGCTGCATCAGTACAGGCAATGGCCACTGCTCAGAGAGAGCTGCATCAGTACAGGCAATGGCCACTGCTCAGAGAGAGCTGCATCAGTACAGGCAATGGCCACTGCTCAGAGAGAGCTGCATCAGTACAGGCAATGGCCACTGCTCAGAGAGAGCTGCATCAGTACAGGCAATGGCCACTGCTCAGAGAGAGCTGCATCAGTACAGGCAATGGCCACTGCTCAGAGAGAGCTGCATCAGTACAAGCAATGGCCACTGCTCAGAGAGAGCTGCATCAGTACAGGCAATGGCCACTGCTCAGAGAGAGCTGCATCAGTACAGGCAATGGCCACTGCTCAGAGAGAGCTGCATCAGTACAGGCAATGGCCACTGCTCAGAGAGAGCTGCATCAGTACAGGCAATGGCCACTGCTCAGAGAGAGCTGCATCAGTACAGGCAATGGCCACTGCTCAGAGAGAGCTGCATCAGTACAGGCAATGGCCACTGCTCAGAGAGAGCTGCATCAGTACAGGCAATGGCCACTGCTCAGAGAGAGCTGCATCAGTGCAGGCAATGGCCACTGCTCAGAGAGAGCTGCATCAGTACAGGCAATGGCCACTGCTCAGAGAGAGCTACATCAGTACAGGCAATGGCCACTGCTCAGAGAGAGCTGCATCAGTACAGGCAATGGCCACTGCTCAGAGAGAGCTGCATCAGTACAGGCAATGGCCACTGCTCAGAGAGAGCTGCATCAGTACAGGCAATGGCCACTGCTCAGAGAGAGCTGCATCAGTACAAGCAATGGCCACTGCTCAGAGAGAGCTGCATCAGTACAGGCAATGGCCACTGCTCAGAGAGAGCTGCATCAGTACAAGCAATGGCCACTGCTCAGAGAGAGCTGCATCAGTACAGGCAATGGCCACTGCTCAGAGAGACCTGCATCAGCACATGCAAATGGTACTAGAAATGTTGTTTTAGTATCAAAAGAGAGCACACAGAGAGACCTATCTTTTGAGCCAAGTCCATACCATGAAGTTTGCAGAATCTATGGAGAAATGGTAACCACATTTTTTAAACACGTCTACGTCCCTCACTCCAATCACCCACCTCCCTCTCCCTCACTCCAATCACCCACCTCCCTCTCCCTCACCCCATCCACCTCCCTCACTCCACCCACCTCCCTCTCCCTCTCTCAAACCACCCGCCTCCCTCTCCCTCACTCCAACCACCCACCTCCCTCACTCCAACCACCCACCTCCCTCTCCCACACTCCAATCTCTCTTATCTCTCATCTCACATACTTGCTCTGTGAGGTCTTTTTCGATGCACGTCATCTTCTCTTCAAAGAAGAGCCGCTGCGTCTCCAGTTGACTGCTTAGTAAATACGAGTACTACAACGTCACAAACAGAAGCAACACTATCACAATAAGCAGCAGCAACAGTCACAACAAGAGCAACAGTCACAACAAGCAGAAGCAACACTGTTACAACAATCAGAAGCAACACTATTACAACAAGCAAAAGCAACATTGTTACAATAAGCAGAAGCAACACTGTTACAACAAGCAGAAGCAACACTGTTACAAGCAGAAGCAACACTGTTACAAGCAGAAGCAACACTGTTACAACAAGCAGAAGCAACACTGTTACAACAAGCAGAAGCAACACTGTTACAAGCAGAAGTAACACTGTTACAAGCAGAAGCAACACTGTTACAACAAGCAGAAGCAACACTGTTACAAGCAGAAGCAACACTGTTACAACAAGCAGAAGCAACACTGTTACAAGCAGAAGCAACACTGTTACAAGCAGAAGCAACACTGTTACAAGCAGAAGCAACACTGTTACAAGCAGAAGCAACACTGTTACAAGCAGAAGCAACACTGTTACAAGCAGAAGCAACACTGTTACAACAAGCAGAAGCAACACTGTTACAACAAGCAGAAGCAACACTGTTACAAGCAGAAGTAACACTGTTACAAGCAGAAGCAACACAGGCAGAAGCAACACTGTTACAAGCAGAAGCAACACTGTTACAACAAGCAGAAGCAACACTGTTACAAGCAGAAGCAACACTGTTACAACAAGCAGAAGCAACACTGTTACAAGCAGAAGCAACACTGTTACAAGCAGAAGCAACACTGTTACAAGCAGAAGTAACACTGTTACAAGCAGAAGTAACACTGTTACAACAAGCAGAAGCAACACTGTTACAAGCAGAAGTAACACTGTTACAACAAGCAGAAGCAACACTGTTACAACAAGCAGAAGCAACACTGTTACAACAAGCAGAAGCAACACTGTTACAAGCAGAAGCAACACTGTTACAAGCAGAAGTAACACTGTTACAAGCAGAAGCAACACTGTTACAAGCAGAAGCAACACTGTTACAAGCAGAAGTAACACTGTTACAAGCAGAAGCAACACTGTTACAAGCAGAGGCATCACTGTTACAACAAGCAGAAGCAACACTGTAACAAGCAGAAGCAACACTGTTACAAGCAGAAGCAACACTGTTACAACAAGCAGAAGCAACACTGTTACAAGCAGAAGCAACACTGTTACAAGAAGAAGCAACACTGTTACAACAAGCAGAAGCAACACTGTTACAACAAGCAGAAGCAACACTGTTACAAGCAGAAGTAACACTGTTACAAGCAGAAGCAACACTGTTACAACAAGCAGAAGCAACACTGTTACAAGCAGAAGCAACACTGTTACAACAAGCAGAAGCAACACTGTTACAAGCAGAAGCAACACTGTTACAAGCAGAAGCAACACTGTTACAAGCAGAAGCAACACTGTTACAAGCAGAAGCAACACTGTTACAAGCAGAAGCAACACTGTTACAACAAGCAGAAGCAACACTGTTACAACAAGCAGAAGCAACACTGTTACAAGCAGAAGTAACACTGTTACAAGCAGAAGCAACACAGGCAGAAGCAACACTGTTACAAGCAGAAGTAACACTGTTACAAGCAGAAGCAACACTGTTACAACAAGCAGAAGCAACACTGTTACAACAAGCAGAAGCAGTATCTCCAATGAGGTACAATGAATGACTAACACATCCATGTACCTCTAACTGTAAGGAGTCCATCTTTTGGTCACTGGGTAACAGTTGTCCCCGGTGGCCTACCTCCACCAGCTTCCCATCCGCTTTGTTTTGTACCAGACGGTGCACATAGTTGTCTGAAGGAGAGGGCAAGAAAGGAGTATGGGAAGCATAATGAGTGGGGTGGAGAGGAGGGTGGGGAGCATAATGAGTGGGTGGAGAGGAGGGTGGAGGGTGGGAAACATAATGAGTGGGGTGGAGAGGAGGGTGGGGAGCATAATGAGTGGGTGGAGAGGAGGGTGGGGAGCATAATGAGTGGGGTGGAGAGGAGGGTGGAGGGTGGGAAGCATAACGAGTGGGGTGGAGAGAAGGGTGGGGAGCATAATGAGTGGGGTGGAGAGGAGGGTGGGGAGCATAATGAGTGGGGTGGAGAGGAGGGTGGAGAGGAGGGTGGAGGGTGGGGAGCATAATGAGTGGGGTGGAGAGGAGGGTGGAGGGTGGGGAGCATAATGAGTGGGGTGGAGAGGAGGGTGGAGGGTGGGAAACATAATGAGTGGGGTGGAGAGGAGGGTGGAGGGTGGGAAGCATAATGAGTGGGGTGGAGAGGAGGGTGGAGGGTGGGAAACATAATGAGTGGGTTGGAGAGGAGGGTGGGGAGCATAATGAGTGGGGTGGAGAGGAGGGTGGAGGGTGGGGAGCATAATGAGTGGGGTAGAGAGGAGGGTGGAGGGTGGGAAGCATAATGAGTGGGTGGAGAGGAGGGTGGAGGGTGGGGAGCATAATGAGTGGGGTGGAGAGGAGGGTGGGGAGCATAATGAGTGGGGTGGAGAGGAGGGTGGAGGGTGGGAAGCATAATGAGTGGGGTGGAGAGGAGGGTGGGGAGCATAATGAGTGGGGTGGAGAGGAGGGTGGAGGGTGAGGAGCATAATGAGTGGGGTGGAGAGGAGGGTGGAGGGTGGGGAGCATAACGAGTGGGGTGGAGAGGAGGGTGGAGGGTGGGAAGCATAATGAGTGGGGTGGAGAGGAGGGTGGGGAGCATAACGAGTGGGGTGGGAGTGGCACTTGGGCCTACTCCTGTGGCAAGACTGCGTGTCATGTCTAAACATGGTCAACTTGTATGGATTCTATTTATTCAGCACTAACGAGAGAAGCTTTTGAAGTGTGGGTTCTAACATAAGTGGTTTCTATTTGGTATTGGGTGTCATCCCATGCAAAGGCTGGGACATGTTGTGCTATTCATTAGCTGGCTCTTAGCAGCCTACAAAGTCTAGTGCGGTGAATATATATACATACATGTACATAGCTGGCTAACAAACAACTACAAGGTCTAGTGTGGTATATATATATACATAGCTGGCTCATTAGCAACCTACAAGGTCTAGTGTGGTATATATATATATACACATACATAGCTGGCTCATTAACAACCTACAAGGTCTAGTGTGGTATATATATATATACACATACATAGCTGGCTCATTAACCGATTAAACGCCGTAAGCGCCATATGGCGCGAGACCTTACATCCTTCGCCACACGAAAATATATAAAATGAACCGTTACGAGCTAACAGCCCCGGTTGGGTTCTGCACATGCCTAGTAGACTAGAGAACGTCATAAAAATGATTATTTCCGGTTGATGCATCGTGCAACAAAAATCCTGCGGTTGAACGCCATTTTTGTTGGTCGAGCTTTTTTTAAAAACTGCTCAAAGATGCTCTCCTGTGAGGACGTTATTTCTCAACTTTTAGCCGACGATTCTGGCGATTCTGGGTCAGATTCATTTGGGGAAGAAGGTGAAGACATCTATGCATACCGAGGAAACACTCTGGATCCAGTTGCTCTAAGAGAAGAGGCGCGCTTGGATGGACTTCTCGATTGTAAGTTTCTTCTAACCTTAGCGCTTCATAGCGCTTCATAGCCTTTGTTTACCATAGTCAACTGAGAGTGTACTATTGCCAAATACTAGCTTATTCTGTTGGTATTCCAAATTCAGACAGGATAGTTATAGAAAAAAAGTTATAGCTAGGAGTGTAGGTTGGAGTTGTTGATGTTGATTTTCATTTGAATTTGAATTTTCAAATGTTGACCACAAACTTGATATATATATATATCTTGTTTTTCCCACCCTCCCCACTACTTTTCCTACAGCATCAGATGATGAGAGTGGAGATGAGGCATCTATGACTCCTTTTGTTACATTGGAGGATGAGGAAGCCTTGCCTGAAGTCTCTACAGGGCGTGGGAACACGACTGGTGCTGGAGTTGTGCGAGGGATAGGCAGGCGAGGGAGTACTGGCCGAGGGAGAGGCGGGCGAGGGAGTACTGGCCAAGGGGGAAGCAGCTCAAGTGGTAGTGGAGTCGTAAGTGTTGCTAGTGGTCCTCCAAAAGGTACTGGTAGTAGGCGGGCCAGAGGTTATAGGCGTGTGCGAGCATCTGGCACTGGTTCTGTCCGAGCATCTGGCACTGGTTCTGCCCAAGCATCTGGCACTGGTTCTAGGCTAACTGAGGTCACAGGTAAGTGGGAAATAAAGGAGCCAACTCCTTTGAAATTGGACTATACAGCAACAGCTGGTCCAACTTCTTCATTGCTTGGTGCATCAAGTACATTTTTAGATGCATTTTACCTTTTTTTTACTCTTGAAGTGTGGGAACTCCTAGTAGCAGAGACGAACAGTTACGTTTCTAGGATGGCTAGTCTCTCCAGGCCATGGGTAGATAATAATATAGAGGAAATGAAAGCTTTTGTAGGAATGTTGATAATAATGGGAGTTTCCACACTTCCATACTTAGAATTGTACTGGTCCACTAATCACTCGGATTTGTCTGGATCTTTGGTTCGTAAAGTAATGCCTAGGACTCGGTTTTTGGAGCTAATGCGTTATGTACATGTAAATTCTATTGAAGGTTTGTTGGTTACAAATTTGATAGAAGCTTGTTTATTGAATTCATTTATTTTGTTTTCTTCTGTCCGAGCTCCAATATCAGTAAGGAAGGGTAATTATCTAGAAGCTAGGATTGTTCTAGCTAAATCTTTGATTGGTTCTTTCTCTTCTCGGCAGCGTGCAGGTCAACGTTGTAGTCAGGCAAATAGTCAGCTAGATCGCCTCAATTTAAAACTAGGTCATTTCCCACAGTGCTGTGCAAAGAAGCGCTGTGTAGTTTGCATTAGTAAAGGTTACAGGCATGAGGCAAGGTCCCAGTGTTGTTTTTGTAAGGTTCCTTTGTGTGGTGGATCAACAGGCTGTGACTGTTTTCGTAATACCATACCTTGGTGGACTATCAGTAATGTTTATGCACCCCGTGCTCCTTTCTGTGCTTCTCTCTTGTTCCCTGCTCCTTCGTCTACTTCTCTCTTGTTCCCTGCTCCTTCGTCTACTTCTCTCTTGTTCCCTGCTCCTTCGTCTACTTCTCTCGTTCCCTGTCCCTTCGTCTACTTCTCTAGTCTCTCCAGTATTCAAGTGTTATTCTTATCCTGGTATCTCATGTTTGTGTAGAATAAAAACATGGTGAAATATCATGCCGGAGACCAAGCAAGCTATACCCAAGACTGAGCAAGTTCTACTCTACCCGTGACAGCAAGACCGGAGCTCTACCCAAGACACTCCCTTACATAATTGTGTTTTATATTATGGTTTTATTCTAGTATGTGTTAGCATTTTCACTCTCTTATAATTTGTTTTTTGTATTATTATTTGTTAGCATTTTGATGGGGAAAACAACCCACTGGCTTTGCATATGGTAGAGGGTTTGTAAATAGATGCTCCATCTTGTGTTGGCATTATAATGTGTGTATAATAGTGTGAAAATATGAAAATATTCACCCCCAAGAAGATGACAAGGTTTTATAATGCTGGTTAGTTCTGCCCAGTTGGTAAGGAAGGCTCGATTTTTTTACAGGAAGTAGAGCTATCATGTGGCTGAATATGACCCAAGTTTCATGGGTGGAGTCCCTGCAGAACGGAAGATATAAAAATAATAAGTAAAATACCTCGTTAATTCATGAATAATTTGCCCGCGGGTACTAGGAATACGGCGTGCAATCGGTTAACAACCTACAAGGTCTAGTGTGGTATATATATATACATAGCTGGCTAACCTACAAGGTCTAGTGTGGTTATATATATATATATATATATACATACATAGCTGGCTCATTAGCAACCTACAAGGTCTAGTGTGGTATATATATATGTTCCATCCTATCTATGAATCTGCCCAATCTATAGATTGAGCAGCACAATCTATGCATTCATAGATTGTGCTGCCTGCACAATCTATGAAATGCCAATCCATGGCCTGCCAATCAATACACTTCAAAACATGGTAGCATATTAACACCCTTTGCAACAGATTCATAGATTGGATGGACCAATTCTTATTATCGACTAGTTATACTGAGCGAGTGTGCAAGCCAAATATCCAAACCCACCCACACAATATGGGATAGTCGACGGGAATTTATAAAGCCCGCAATACTCCCACAAAAAGAGAAGAGCTGTTTGTGAGGCAAGTTTCTCTACAATTGGGGACTATAGCAGTTGTGCGAGTGTTCGTGGGTATTACAAACTCTGCATTATATCTTTTTTGACAGAGCAATATTCTTCAAATATCTTTTTTTGCTCTAGCTACACTTGCCATGTCACTAGTTCTTTATCTGCCAAGTCCATGTGGAACTTTTTCTCAGTATCACTTTTTTCTACATTATTACACTCTCAGTTGCAATCATCACTTTCTGTTGCAAAGGGTGTTAATATGCTACCATGTTTGAAGTGTATTGATTGGCAGGCAAGATGGGCATTCATAGATGCAGCACAATCTATAGATTGGCATCCAATCTATGAATTCATAGATTGTGCTGCACAATCTATAGATTGGGCAGATTCATAGATTGGATGGAACATATATACATACATAGCTGGCTCATTAGCAACCTACAAGGTCTAGTGTGGTATATATATATACATACATAGCTGGCTCATTAGCAACCTACAAGGTCTAGTGTGGTATATATATATATACATACATAGCTGGCTCGTTAACAACCTACAAGGTCTAGTGTGGTATATATATATACATACATAGCTGGCTCATTAGCAACCTACAAGGTCTAGTGTGGTATATATATATATATACATACATAGCTGGCTCATTAACAACCTACAAGGTCTAGTGTGGTATATATATATACATACATAGCTATATAGTCCCACACTCGCTGCACCCTGTACCTGTCCCACACTCACTGCACCCTGTACCTGCAATATGCAATATAGTCCCACACTCACTGCCCCCTGTACCTGCAATATAGTCCCACACTCGCTGCACCCTGCCCCCTGTACCTGCAATATAGTCCCACACTCACTGCCCCCTGTACCTGCAATATAGTCCCACACTCGCTGCACCCTGCCCCCTGTACCTGCAATATAGTCCCACACTCACTGCCCCCTGTACCTGCAATATAGTCCCACACTCGCTGCACCCTGCACCCTGTACCTGCAATATAGTCCCACACTCACTGCCCCCTGTACCTGCAATATAGTCCCACACTCGCTGCACCCTGCCCCCTGTACCTGCAATATAGTCCCACACTCACTGCCCCCTGTACCTGCAATATAGTCCCACACTCGCTGCACCCTGTACCTGCAATATAGTCCCACACTCGCTGCCCCCTGTACCTGCAATATAGTCCCACACTCGCTTCCCCCTGTACCTGCAATATAGTCCCACACTCACTGCCCCCTGTACCTGCAATATAGTCCCACACTCGCTGCCCCCTGTACCTGCAATATAGTCCCACACTCACTGCCCCCTGTACCTGCAATATAGTCCCACTCACTGCCCCCTGCCCCCTGTACCTGCAATATAGTCCCACACTCGCTGCACTCTGCCCAGCTGCATGGAGAAGGTATGTTGGGTGTCCACATAGTGCCTACACACACGCACATAAGTACAGAGTCCATGTCACAGACAACAGCACCATTACTGTCCCAAGTTAAACTCTGCTCCAGGATAAACACTGGCCTATGTGTTAGCAACCAGACCTTGTAAGGGCATCTAATAGTGCGTGTGTGGCCAGGTGTGCGCATAAGCGGTTTGTTTGTGTGTGTGTGTGTGTGTTGTCTATGTGTGAGTTTGCATACAGTGTGTATGAGAGTGCATAGTGTAAGTGCATACAGTGTGTGTGTGAGTGTGCATACATGTACAGCGAGTGTGCATACTGTGTGAGTTTGCATACAGTGTATGTGTGTTAGTGTGCATATAGTGAGTGTATAAGTGTGTGTGCATACAGTGTGTGTGTGCATAGAGTGAGTGTGCATACAGTGTGTGTATAAGTGTGTGTGCATACAGTGTGTGTGTGCATACAGTGAGTGTGTGTGTACAGTGTGTGTGTGCATAGTGTGTGTGCATACAGTGTGTGTGTGTGATGTATCATGTGTGCGTGTGCTTACAAGTGGGCGTGTCCCTGCACATATCTGCCACACCCAATATGGCCACAGATGAGACAAATCCACAAGTCCTGCAAACAAAAGAAAACTCCATGTCACCACACCCACACCCCACACACACACCACATTCACACACCTCCTTGGAGTCACAAGAGAAGCATGTGTTTTCCTGGGTGCAGGGTTCAGGTGTCTGTGTGTAGCGGCAAATAGGACAGCTGATGAGGAAAGGACAAGAGAGAGAGAGTTGATACGTAGCTTGTGTGCACAGTGTGTATGTACATGTATGTGTGTGGTTGTGTATTTATGTGCATATGTGTGATGTGTGTGCATATGTGTGGTATGTATGTGCGTGGCATGTATGTGTGGCTGGGTTTCATTTAGGGGGGTGGGGGCTGCCCCTCCCTTGGAACCTATTTGCCCCCCCCCTCCCCCTTTTGGAAATTGTATTATTAAAATTCATTAGCACCACATCTTTAACTATCATGCCCCCCCTGGACAATTTTCTAAATGAAACCCCGATGTGTGTGGCGTGTATGTATGTGTGTGCATACATGTGGTGTGTATGTGTGTATGCATGAGATGTGTATGTGTGTGCATGCATGTGATGTATATGTGTATGCATGCGTGGTGTGTGTGTGGTGTGTATGTGTGTGCATGTGTGGTGCATATGTTTGTGCGTGGTGCAGGTGTACATACATGTGTGTGCTGTGTGGTGTGTGGTGTGTGTGTGTGTGGTGCTAGTCAGGTGTGACGTGTGCTCACTCACGTGGAGTCCTCCCATCGGGTCAGACACTGCACGTGGAAGGAGTGATTGCAGAGAATAGTCAGCACCGAGTCATCCTAACACAGGACACGAGAGATGGTTAAGCTAGACCCCACCCCCTTGACAGACCCTCCTCAGGCACACGTACCAGCCTCTCCAGACACACAGGACAAGAGGGGAGTTCCGTGAGGTCTCTACTCGGCAGAGCAGCTCCTTGGGAGCTCTTCATGACCTCCACACGCAGCACTACTACCAACCAACAAGCAGACACCTCCAGGGAATTGTAAGGCTTGCCATTGAAGGTGGAGTAGAAGTGTCTGGCTGAAGCCTGGCAAGGCATGGTGCGTGGCAAGGCATGGTGTGTGGCAAGGCATGGTGTGTGGCAAGGCATGGTGTGTGGCAAGGCACGGTGTGTGGCAAGGCACGGTGTGTGGCAAGGCACGGTGTGTGGCAAGGCACGGTGTGTGGCAAGGCACGGTGTGTGGCAAGGCACGGTGCGTGGCAAGGCACGGTGCGTGGCAAGGCACGGTGTGTGGCAAGGCACGGTGTGTGGCAAGGCATGGTGTGTGGCAAGGCACGGGGCATGGTGTGTGGCAAGGCATGGTGTGTGGCAAGGCATGTTGTGTGGTGTGTGGCAAGGCATGTAGAACTACATCAGTAGATTGAAGCGGACAAGGGAATTCACATTCTTCCTCGGGCCTCACCTTGTCTTTGAAGCTGACAAGAAGCATGTACTGGTTGGGGGTTGGGTCTCGGATGACACGCAGGCTAGTCACAGTGGGCCTGTACACATGCACACACACACATCATACACTCCCTCCACCACACACACATCATACACTCCCTCCACCACACACACATCATACACTCCCTCCACCACACACACATCATACACTCCCTCCACCACACACACATCATACACTCCCTCCACCACACACACATCATACACTCCCTCCACCACACACACATCATACACTCCCTCCACCACACACACATCATACACTCCCTCCACCACACACACATCATACACTCCCTCCACCACACACACATCATACACTCCCTCCACCACACACACATCATACACTCCCTCCACCACACACACATCATACACTCCCTCCACCACACACACATCATACACTCCCTCCACCACACACACATCATACACTCCCTCCACCACACACACATCATACACTCCCTCCACCACACACACATCATACACTCCCTCCACCACACACACATCCCATCCACTATCATGATACATACACACCCAATGCTTATTCCATCCACCACACACCCCATCACCACAGACACCTCATCACCACAGACACCCCATCACCACACACACCACAGACACACCATCACCACACACACACACACCAGGATTTAGTTTCCTTTTAAAGGAAGTGATGACAGTGTGTGGCCACTAGCTGTATAGGTGGGTGTGGCTGTGGAGAAAAGTGCCGCAATATCGTTTCCATCCTTCTTTAGATCATTAATTAGATCTGCACTCGGCTGTGCTGTTTCCTGTAGGCTGGGGCAGAATGGGAACCATCTTCCTGCAGGCTTGCATGGGGCAGGATGTAGAGGAACCATCTTCCTGCAGGCTTGCATGGGGCAGGATGTAGAGGAACCATCTTCCTGGAGGCTTGCATGGGACAGGATGTAGAAGGAACCATCTTCCTGCAGGCTTTCATGGGGCAGAATGTAGAGGAACCATCTTCCTGCAGGCTTGCATGGGGCAGGATGTAGAGGAACCATCTTCCTGCAGGCTTGCATGGGACAGGATGTAGAGGAACCATCTTCCTGCAGGCTTGCATGGGACAGGATGTAGAGGAACCATCTTCCTGCAGGCTTGCATGGGACAGGATGTAGAGGGAATCACTTCCTGCATGCTTGCATGGGACAGGATGTAGAGGGAATCACTTCCTGCAGGCTTGCATGGGGCAGGATGTAGAGGGAATCACTTCCTGCAGGCTTGCATGGGACAGGATGTAGAGGGAATCATTTTCCGTTGAAAAATACCATTTCTGTTACAGCTAATTCTGTTCCAATCTGTTTCAAAGTTATCTTCATGAAAGGAAGTGTAAAAAAGTATGCAAAAGGTACAGAATAATTATAGTCGTCCTTGAAGTACTTGGCACGTTCCTCTGCTGATAGATGCCTAACAGGTGCATTTCTCTTGGCTCTTGGAGGGCATCTCTTTCTTCCCTACAGATTCTTTAACCCTCTGAATGCCTCAGGGTCCACTCAATTTATTGCCCGCCTAGCAGGAAAGATTGTAAATAATCAACACTGAAAATGCAAATCAAGTCTAAAGGCAAGTACATAACTCGACAGTGATAGAGGAAAGTCTGAAGCTTGCTCCAGTGCAGTGTATATGATACAAGCAACCATATCACTAGATTGCCATGAGTTGACCAACATTGTGGTGAAATTTATTTCCTAGCAACAAAACCACAAAATGTAAATATTTGTTACAAAGGAAGAGAAGCAGCTGTTGGAGAGTAAGTTGGGCACACAGATACCAAGGCAGAACCTGCCACACAGGGAGACCACATTATTTTAGTGGAGAATCCTAATAGTTAGAGCTAGCTATAATGTTCAAGCCACTGTTTATATTATTGTATAGTCATACTTAGCCACAGCTATCTGTGAAGATTCCAGCATTGTTCTAGCTTTCTGACTGCAACTATACTTACCTTGAAACTGATCTCCTGAATAACTATCGGCTATTTCATCAGCAACACAGCTCTCCTGAGATCTGCCCTGTCGTCAGGGTGCACAGCATCATCTCCAGGCACCCCAGCACCTTCTTCATCACAGCTCTCCACCTGCACCCCAGCTCTCCACCTGCACCCAGCACCTTCTTCATCACGGCTCTCTACCTGCACCCCAGCACCTTCTTCATCACAGCTCTCCACCTGCACCTCAGCACCTTCTTCATCACGGCTCTCTACCTGCACCCCAGCACCTTCTTCATCACAGCTCTCCACCTGCACCTCGGCACCTTCTTCATCACGGCTCTCTACATGCACCCCAGCACCTTCTTCATCATGGCTCTCCACCTGCACCCCAGCACCTTCTTCATCATGGCTCTCCACCTGCACCCCAGCACCTTCTTCATCACGGCTCTCCACCTGCACCCCAGCACCTTCTTCATCACGGCTCTCTACATGCACCCCAGCTCCTTCTTCATCACGGCTCTCTACATGCACTCCAGCACCTTCTTCATCACGGCTCTCTACATGCATCCCAGCACCTTCTTCATCACGGCTCTCCATGCACCCCAGCACCTTCTTCATCACGGCTCTCTACGTGCACCCCAGCACCTTCTTCATCACGGCTCTCTACCTGCACCCCAGCACCTTCTTCATCACGGCTCTCTACATGCACCCCAGCACCTTCTTCATCAAGGCTCTCTACATGCACCCCAGCACCTTCTTCATCATGGCTCTCTACATGCACCCCAGCACCTTCTTCATCAAGGCTCTCTACATGCACCCCAGCACCTTCTTCATCATGGCTCTCTACATGCACCCCAGCACCTTCTTCATCATGGCTCTCTACATGCACCCTAGCACCTTCTTCATCATGGCTCTCTACATGCACCCCAGCACCTTCTTCATCACGACTCTCTACATGCACCCCAGCACCTTCTTCATCACGGCTCTCTACATGCACCCCAGCACCTTCTCATGGCTCTCTACATGCACCCCAGCACCTTCTTCATCAAGGCTCTCTACATGCACCCCAGCACCTTCTTCATCATGGCTCTCTACATGCACCCCAGCACCTTCTTCATCATGGCTCTCTACATGCACCCTAGCACCTTCTTCATCATGGCTCTCTACATGCACCCCAGCACCTTCTTCATCACGGCTCTCTACATGCACCCCAGCACCTTCTTCATCACGGCTCTCTACATGCACCTCAGCACCTTCCTCATCACGGCTCTCGCTGTGTGAGAGGGTGAAGTAGTTACAGCTCCAAAGAACTGTCTTGCTCAAACGATAAAGCATCTCTTCAGATCCACAACTTCAACTTTGACCTTGTAGTTACCTTAGTTACCTACAAGCTATTCAATTGAAACGCCAGAACAACCTTTCCACGGATAACTCAATGCTCATTAGGTTCACTTCCCCACAGACCGACATAGAATACTGTAATAGTTAGTCCTAACTAGATATCACACGATCTTGCAAGTATCTCACATGATCTTGCAAGTATCTCACATGATCTTGCACATGCAGCCTCCCATACGATACATTCCATGTGAGCATTATTTTAAAGCGGTCGCGTGAATCTGTGTAAAATGCAGCATGCTGACTCTGTTAGTGGTTGCTATAGAGTCTGGACTCACAGCACGGAGCTGGCACTTGACAGATTGGTCTCCTCAAGCACAGAGCTGGTGCTTGACAGATGGTCTCCTCAAGCACAGAGTTGGTACTTGACAGATGGTCTCCTCAAGCACAGAGCTGGTACTTAGCATGGTCCCCTCAAGCACAGAGCTGGTACTTAGCATGGTCACCTCAAGCACAGAGCTGGTACTTAGCATGGTCTCCTCAAGCACAGAGCTGGTACTTAGCATGGTCTCCTCAACAGAGCTGGTACTTAGCATGGTCTCCTCAACAGAGCTGGTACTTAGCATGGTCTCCTCAAGCACAGAGCTGGTACTTAGCATGGTCCCCTCAAGCACAGAGCTGGTACTTAGCATGGTCACCTCAAGCACAGAGCTGGTACTTAGCATGGTCTCCTCAAGCACAGAGCTGGTACTTAGCATGGTCCCCTCAAGCACAGAGCTGGTACTTAGCATGGTCTCCTCAAGCACAGAGCTGGTACTTAGCATGGTCTCCTCAAGCACAGAGCTGGTACTTAGCATGGTCTCCTCAACAGAGCTGGTACTTAGCATGGTCTCCTCAAGCACAGAGCTGGTACTTAGCATGGTCTCCTCAACAGAGCTGGTACTTAGCATGGTCTCCTCAAGCACAGAGCTGGTACTTAGCATGGTCTCCTCAAGCACAGAGCTGGTACTTAGCATGGTCCCCTCAAGCACAGAGCTGGTACTTAGCATGGTCCCCTCAAGCACAGAGCTGGTACTTAGCATGGTCTCCTCAAGCACAGAGCTGGTACTTAGCATGGTCACCTCAAGCACAGAGCTGGTACTTAGCATGGTCTCCTCAAGAACAGAGCTGGTACTTAGCATGGTCTCCTCAAGCACAGAGCTGGTACTTAGCATGGTCTCCTCAAGCACAGAGCTGGTACTTAGCATGGTCTCCTCAAGCACAGAGCTGGTACTTAGCATGGTCTCCTCAAGCACAGAGCTGGTACTTAGCATGGTCCCCTCAAGCACAGAGCTGGTACTTAGCATGGTCTCCTCAAGCACAGAGCTGGTACTTAGCATGGTCTCCTCAAGCACAGAGCTGGTACTTAGCATGGTCACCTCAAGCACAGAGCTGGTACTTAGCATGGACTCCTCAAGCACAGAGCTGGTACTTAGCATGGTCTCCTCAAGCACAGAGCTGGTACTTAGCATGGTCTCCTCAAGCACAGAGCTGGTACTTAGCGTGGTCTCCTCAAGCACAGAGCTGGTACTTAGCATGGTCTCCTCAAGCACAGAGCTGGTACTTAGCATGGTCTCGTCAAGCACAGAGCTGGTACTTAGCATGGTCTCCTCAAGAGTTGGTACTTAGCATGGTCTCCTCAGGCACAGAGCTGGTACTTAGCATGGTCTCCTCAACAGAGCTGGTACTTAGCATGGTCTCCTCAAGCACAGAGCTGGTACTTAGCATGGTCCCCTCAAGCACAGAGCTGGTACTTAGCATGGTCACCTCAAGCACAGAGCTGGTACTTAGCATGGTCTCCTCAAGCACAGAGCTGGTACTTAGCATGGTCTCCTCAACAGAGCTGGTACTTAGCATGGTCTCCTCAAGCACAGAGCTGGTGCTTAGCATGGTCTCCTCAAGCACAGAGCTGGTACTTAGCATGGTCCCCTCAAGCACAGAGCTGGTACTTAGCATGGTCTCCTCAAGCACAGAGCTGGTACTTAGCATGGTCTCCTCAAGCACAGAGCTGGTACTTAGCATGGTCTCCTCAACAGAGCTGGTACTTAGCATGGTCTCCTCAAGCACAGAGCTGGTACTTAGCATGGTCTCCTCAACAGAGCTGGTACTTAGCATGGTCTCCTCAAGCACAGAGCTGGTACTTAGCATGGTCTCCTCAAGCACAGAGCTGGTACTTAGCATGGTCCCCTCAAGCACAGAGCTGGTACTTAGCATGGTCCCCTCAAGCACAGAGCTGGTACTTAGCATGGTCACCTCAAGCACAGTGCTGGTACTTAGCATGGTCTCCTCAAGCACAGAGCTGGTACTTAGCATGGTCTCCTCAAGCACAGAGCTGGTACTTAGCATGGTCTCCTCAAGCACAGAGCTGGTACTTTGCATGGTCTCCTCAAGCACAGAGCTGGTACTTAGCATGGTCTCCTCAAGCACAGAGCTGGTACTTAGCATGGTCTCCTCAAGAGCTGGTACTTAGCATGGTCTCCTCAAGCACAGAGCTGGTACTTAGCATGGTCTCCTCAAGCACAGAGCTGGTACTTAGCATGGTCTCCTCAAGCACAGAGCTGGTACTTAGCATGGTCTCCTCAAGCACAGAGCTGGTACTTAGCATGGTCTCCTCAATCACAGAGCTGGTACTTAGCATGGTCCCCTCAAGCACAGAGCTGGTACTTAGCATGGTCTCCTCAAGCACAGAGCTGGTACTTAGCATGGTCTCCTCAAGCACAGAGCTGGTACTTAGCATGGTCTCCTCAACAGAGCTGGTACTTAGCATGGTCTCCTCAAGCACAGAGCTGGTACTTAGCATGGTCTCCTCAAGCACAGAGCTGGTACTTAGCATGGTCCCCTCAAGCACAGAGCTGGTACTTAGCATGGTCTCCTCAAGCACAGAGCTGGTACTTAGCATGGTCCCCTCAAGCACAGAGCTGGTACTTAGCATGGTCTCCTCAAGCACAGAGCTGGTACTTAGCATGGTCTCCTCAAGCACAGAGCTGGTACTTAGCATGGTCTCCTCAAGCACAGAGCTGGTACTTAGCATGGTCTCCTCAAGAGCTGGTACTTAGCATGGTCTCCTCAAGCACAGAGCTGGTACTTAGCATGGTCACCTCAAGCACAGAGCTGGTACTTAGCATGGTCTCCTCAAGCACAGAGCTGGTACTTAGCATGGTCTCCTCAAGCACAGAGCTGGTACTTAGCATGGTCTCCTCAAGCACAGAGCTGGTACTTAGCATGGTCTCCTCAAGAGCTGGTACTTGATTGGACTGGAAACTACTGAAAAAACTGAATATGTCACTGACACCTCATCCACCATGGAAGACATATACACACATACACACATGTACGCACACTCCATCTACCACATACATGTACATCGTGCACCATGCACACTCCATCCACCACATACATGTACATCATGCACCATGCACACTCCATCCACCACATACATGTACATCATTCACACATGCACACTCCATCCACCACATACATGTACATCATGCACCATGCACACTCCATCTACCACATACATGTACATCATGCACCATGCACACTCCATCTACCACATACATGTACATCATGCACCATGCACACTCCATCCATCACACACATGTACATCATTCACACATGCACCATACACACTCCATCCACCACATACATCATATGCACATGCACAACCAGTGTTTGCATTTTACCCGGGTAAAACCTATTTAACCCAACCCAGTGGGTAAAACCTGTGTTTTAGGTATTTCGCCCAGGTTTTACCGCTATTTTACCCGGGTTTTACCCAGTGATATAAAACACTTATTTGTAGCCCTGTCCCAGAGCCACAAATGTCTGGGTGGTGGTGGACACCAGGGCTATTTAAAAGGCAAGCAAATACCACAGGTCATCATTCACTCACTGCTTACAGTTTAGTAATGCTTACAGTTTAGTAAGTGTACTGCAATTACAAAAATGAGAAAGCCCAGAAACTCGTCTTCTGCCACAGGCTCCTGCGAGGACCTCAGGAGATTGACTATTAAATCTGTTTAACTTGCATATCAATTGGACTTTAATCCCATGAATCTTGTTTAAATATTTAAATAAATCATTAAATAAAAAAATATATACTCTAGTAGACAAGCTTGTCACTTGTAAATAAATGCTGAGTGAAAGACAGCTCCTGTTTTTGTCTAGTTCTTTACAGTTGCTGGTGCAAGGCTTTGAAGCTGGTGCCAGACTTTGTAGCCATTTATTGAATGTCTTACCCCTGATTACAGAGTTAATTTCTTATAATATCTTTACAGTTTATAATAAATCTATTTGAGTAAAACCAAGGTAAAAGGTATTTAACACAACCTGGGTTAAACCCAAGCCCTGGGTAAAACCTGCGAACTCTGTGCACAACGCACACTCTCCATGTACACACACACACTGACAGCAGAGACACAGTGAGTATGCACGCACAGAACAGGAGAGAGGAAGTCCAACATGTCGGAGAGTTGCATGTGAGCTGGTATGTTCAACACGCACAAGACTTGGCGACATTTGTCCAACGCTGAAGAGGAAGAGGAGGAGTTGCTCCTAGAGCTAAGGGCAACAATGACAAAGAAGAGCACAAATTATATCTGCTGCAAACATTTGTAGGTTTTAAAAGCTGATGGTATTGGTATTCCACACAACTACTAGTGCTGTGGTGGTAGTATTTGGACACGGAGTGCTAGTGATCACTGCTCTCAGTTGCTGCTCCCGCTGGTACAACTACTAGTGCTGTGGTGGTAGTATTTGGACACGGAGTGCTAGTGATCACTGCTCTCAGTTGCTGCTCCCACTAGTACAACTACTAGTGCTGTGGTGGTAGCATTTGGACATGGAGTGCTAGTAATCACTGCTCTCAGTTGTTGCTCCCACTGGTCATCGCAGCCTCCTTCTCCCTGCTATAGAACAACAGCTAGAGTGTGCAGCAATAGTCTAATATCACATCATATCACGTCAGTGCATGCGTAGCGAGAGAAGAGTATGGTGTGTACGTTTCAGCATATGCCGTGGGAATTCCAAGTATGGTGATTAGGTTCCAATTATAGCATTTACAAGTGCACATTAGGCTGTCTATAGCAAGCCCGGGCACGTGGGAGGGTGTCAAGCAGGGCTGGGTATGTGGGCGGGTGCCGAGCAGGGCTGGGCATGTGGGTGGGTGCCGAGCAGGGATGGACATCAGGTTGGGTGCCGAGCAGGGCTGGGTACATGGGCGGGTGCCAAACATGGCTGGGTACGTGGGTGGGTGGGTGCTGAGCAGGTCTGGGTATGTGGGCGGGTGCCGAGCAGGGCTGGACATCAGGTTGGGTGCCGAGCATGGCTGGGTACATGGGTGGGTGTCAAGCATGGCTGGGTACGTGGATGGGTGCCGGGCAGGGCCAGTCACGTGGATGGGTGCTGAGATGAGAAGCCCCTGTAATTGTAATG
Source organism: Cladorhizidae sp. MBARI D1340-BT2 (assembly GCA_028752905.1). Lineage (NCBI taxonomy): Eukaryota > Metazoa > Porifera > Demospongiae > Poecilosclerida > Cladorhizidae > Cladorhizidae sp. MBARI D1340-BT2. Next base: position 45,996,058 of record JAQNBH010000009.1, on the reverse strand, counting down.
GCATTGAACAAGCCTGCTTCACAACTATACCTGGCCTGTAGAGGAGTTCAGCACCTACTGGCTGCCATGAATGCTTCATAACTATACCTGGCCTGTAGAGGAGTTCAGCACCTACTAGCTGCCATGAATGCTTCACAACTATACCTGGCCTGTAGAGGAGTTCAGCACCTACTGGCTGCCATGAATGCTTCACAACTATACCTGGCCTGTAGAGGAGTTCAGCACCTACTGGCTGCCATGAATGCTTCACAACTATACCTGGCCTGTAGAGGAGTTCAGCACCTACTGGCTGCCATGAATGCTTCACAACTATACCTGGCCTGTAGAGGAGTTCAGCACCTACTAGCTACCATGAATGCTTCACAACTATACCTGGTCTGTAGAGGAGTTCAGCACCTACTGGCTGCCATGAATGCTTCACAACTATACCTGGCCTGTAGAGGAGTTCAGCACCTACTGGCTGCCATGAATGCTTCACAACTATACCTGGCCTGTAGAGGAGTTCAGCACCTACTGGCTGCCATGAATGCTTCACAACTATACCTGGCCTGTAGAGGAGTTCAGGCTGCCATGAAAAGAGGTTGTGAGGTGTGAGGGTTGATAGGAAGTGTTTACTCTCACCTGCACAGGAGAGCTTCCAAACTCAACAATGTAAACTAGCCGAGTTGCCCGGTATTACCCAGGAGATATCCAGCAGAGGTACCCAGGAGATAACCAGCAGAGGTGCCCGGTGTTACCCAGGAGATATCCAGCAGAGGTGCCCGGTGTTGCCCAGGAGATATCCAGCAGAGGTGCCCGGTGTTGCCCAGGAGATAACCAGCAGAGGTGCCCGGTGTTACCCAGGAGATATCCAGCAGAGGTGCCCGGTGTTACCCAGGAGATAACCAGCAGAGGTGCCCGGTGTTACCCAGGAGATAACCAGCAGAGGTGCCCGGTGTTGCCCAGGGGATAACTAGCAGAGGTGCCCGGTGTTACCCAGGAGATAACCAGCAGAGGTGCCCAGTGTTACCCAGGAGATAACCAGCAGAGGTGCCCGGTGTTACCCAGTAGATAACCAGCAGAGGTGCCCGGTGTTGCCCAGGAGATAACCAGCAGAGGTGCCCGGTGTTGCCCAGGAGATAACCAGCAGAGGTGCCCGGTGTTACCCAGGAGATAACCAGCAGAGGTGCCTGGTGTTGCCCAGGAGCTAACCAGCAGAGGTGCCCGGTGTTGCCCGGGAGATAACCAGCAGAGGTGCCCGGTGTTGCCCAGGAGATGACCAGCAGAGGTGCCTGGTGTTGCCCAGGAGATAACCAGCAGAGGTGCCTGGTGTTGCCCAGGAGATAACCAGCAGAGGTGCCTGGTGTTGCCCAGGAGATAACCAGCAGAGGTGCCTGGAGATAACCAGCAGAGGTTCCCGGTGTTGCCCAGGAGATGACCAGCAGAGGTGCCTGGTGTTGCCCAGGAGATAACCAGCAGAGGTGCCTGGAGATAACCAGCAGAGGTGCCTGGTGTTGCCCGGGAGATAACCAGCAGAGGTGCCCGGTGTTGCCCAGGAGATGACCAGCAGAGGTGCCTGGTGTTGCCCAGGAGATAACCAGCAGAGGTGCCTGGTGTTACCAAGGAGATATCTAGCAGAAGAACACTAAATGGGAATAAGGGAACATGCCCCGCCCCCTTCCACCAAGATGTTAACTCCCCAACTTAACTCGACAAAACCACTTTTAGAGCTACTCATCAGTTGAAGACTATGCTGCTGTAAATCTACAAATCCGGCATATTTCTAATAAGAGCTGTGGTGTTTCATTATTTGTGTGCTATCATCGGGAATGTGAACAGCACATGCCCAGGTGCACAGCAATCACAAGAGCTGTGCTGGTTTTTCGGTGACGTCTCCACCCTACATCCAAATATGTGCAAACTTTACAAACACCATCTAGTTATCAATCCAGTTCCGGAGAAGTTTCATCTGGATCCCAACTTCCATCCCGCCATCCCGCCATGCATAGTAGACATCCTTCATACAGGTGCTTCTACTCAATACTAGATGAGGTGTGCATATGTGTGTGCATATGTGTGTGCATATGTGTGTGCATATGTGTGTCCATATGTGTGTGCATGTGTGTGCATGCAAGTGTGTCTTACGACTTGGCCATCTTTGAACCTATCCACACGTCCCATCTAACTGGAAAACTCTTGACACCAAGTTTAGGACCAGCATTTGGGCCCTTCCCCCCCTCCCTCAGCCATGCCATGCCTCCAAAGCAGCCACAACAGCCCAACTAGGGCAGGAACAGGGTATTTTTATATTAAATTATTAATTGATTATATATTTTTTAAGGAAGCTAGCCTCACAACTACTTCCAGCAAGCTAGCCTCACAACTACTTCCAGCAAGCTAGCCTCACACCTACTTCAAGCAAGCTAGCCTCACAACTACTTCCAGCAAGCTAGCCACACAACTACTTCCAGCAAGCTAGCCACACAACTACTTCCAGCAAGCTAGCCACACAACTACTTCAAGCAAGCTAGCCTCACAACTACTTCCAGCAAGCTAGCCTCACAACTACTTCAAGCAAGCTAGCCTCACAACTACTTCAAGCAAGCTAGCCTCACAACTACTTCAAGCAAGCTAGCCTCACAACTACTTCAAGCAAGCTAGCCTCACAACTACTTCAAGCAAGCTAGCCACACAACTACTTCAAGCAAGCTAGCCTCATAACTACTTCAAGCAAGCTAGCCTCACAACTACTTCCAGCAAGCTAGCCTCACAGCTACTTCAAGCAAGCTAGCCTCACAACTACTTCCAGCAAGCTAGCCTCACAACTACTTCAAGCAAGCTAGCCTCACAACTACTTCAAGCAAGCTAGCAAGCCTCACAACTACTTCCAGCAAGCTAGCCTCACAACTACTTCAAGCAAGCTAGCCACACAACTACTTCAAGCAAGCTAGCCTCACAACTACTTCAAGCAAGCTAGCCTCACAACTACTTCAAGCAAGCTAGCCTCACAGCTACTTCCAGCAAGCTAGCCAAACAACTACTTCAAGCAAGCTAGCCTCACAACTACTTCTAGCAAGCTAGCCTCACAACTACTTCAAGCAAGCTAGCCTCACAACTACTTCCAGCAAGCTAGCCTCACAACTACTTCAAGCAAGCTAGCCTCACAACTACTTCCAGCAAGCTAGCCTCACAACTACTTCAAGCAAGCTAGCCTCACAACTACTTCCAGCAAGCTAGCCACACAACTACTTCAAGCAAGCTAGCCTCACAACTACTTCCAGCAAGCTAGCCTCACACAACTACTTCCAGCAAGCTAGCCTCACAACTACTTCAAGCAAACTAGCCTCACAACTACTTCCAGCAAGCTAGCCTCACAACCAAGCTAGCCTCACAACTACTTCCAGCAAGCTAGCCTCACAAATACTTGCAGCAAGCTAGCCACACAACTACTTCAAGCAAGCTAGCCTCACAACTACTTCCAGCAAGCTAGCCTCACAACTACTTCAAGCAAGCTAGCCTCACAACTACTTCAAAAGTTAGCCTCACAGCTACTTCCAACAAGCTAGCCTCACAACTACCTCAAGCAAGCTAGCCTCAGAACTACTTCAAGCAAGCTAGCCACACAACTCCTTCAAGCAAGCTAGCCTCACAGCTACTTCCAGCAAGCTAGCCACACAACTACTTCAAGCAAGCTAGCCTCACAACTACTTCTAGCAAGCTAGCCTCACAACTACTTCCAGCAAGCTAGCCTCACAACTACTTCCAGCAAGCTAGCCTCACAACTACTTCCAGCAAGCTAGCCTCACAACCAAGCTAGCCTCACAACTACTTCCAGCAAGCTAGCCTCACAAATACTTCCAGCAAGCTAGCCACACAACTACTTCAAGCAAGCTAGCCTCACAACTACTTCCAGCAAGCTAGCCTCACAACTACTTCAAGCAAGCTAGCCTCACAACTACTTCAAGCAAGCTAGCCTCACAGCTACTTCCAACAAGCTAGCCTCACAACTACCTCAAGCAAGCTAGCCTCACAACTACTTCAAGCAAGCTAGCCACACAACTCCTTCAAGCAAGCTAGCCTCACAACTACTTCAAGCCTTACAACTACATCCAGCAAGCTAGCCACACAACTACTCTCTAGTGAGTTAGCCATATAAAGCCAATGTTGAGAGTGGGAGGGCTTTGTAATTTGAGGTCTTGTATCTCAGATGTGAGTATGCACACAGCTAGCAAAGCCATAGCATGCATCAAAGCCTTCAGCCTCAACGAAGTCAACCAAACAAGGAACTGTTGCTAGCTTATAGTCAGCTGGCCCCATACTTATGCTCATCTGGTTAGCTGAGCAATCAGTCCCTAACCTCACCCTTCTAACTAGTCTTTCTTAGTGTGCCTAAAACTATTTTATACATGTATGTAGGTAGATATGAGTAATACAATCACATGTATCACTTGCCTGACCTGTGCATGAGGCACACACAGGCTGCACATAGTTATCACTTGCCTGGCCTCTGCATGAGGCACACACAGGCTGCACATAGTTACCACTTGCCTGGCCTCCGCATGAGGCACACACAGGCTGCACATAGTTATCACTTGCCTGGCCTGTGCATGAGGCACACACAGGCTGCACATAGCTATCACTTGCCTGACCTAGACCTCCGCATGAGGCACACACAGGCTGCACATAGTTACCACCTGCCTGGCCTCTGCATGAGGCACACACAGGCTGCACATAGTTATCACTTGCCTGGCCTAGACCTCTGTATGAGGCACACACAGGCTGCACATAGTTACCACTTGCCTGGCCTGTGCATGAGGCACACACAGGCTGCACATAGTTACAAGTAATGAATGCTAGGCATTGAGTGGCAAGCGAAGGAAAAGAAATAAAGCTAGAGCATGTTAGTAACTTTGCCCATCATCGCTTCCTGTCAGCCACGCAGTTCATTCTCAACTGACCTGTTGCAGGGGAAATTAATTTTTTGGTATGAGGTTCTATGGAGGAGATCGTTTTGGAGGGCTTGCGGGGACTTATTAGGGTCTTGCTTCTATTGGGAAGAGATATTGGAGGGCTTGCAGGGACTTGTTAGGGTCTTGCTTCTATTGGGGGAGTTGGAGGGCTTGTGGGGACTTGTTAGGGTCTTGGTTCATTGTTATTTCAGGTTTCAGGCTGGCTTGTTCGATCTGGTCAGGGGGCGGGACGGCTATTACAACGTGCAGCCAGCTCTCACTTGCGCAACACAGCCAGACCAGTGTAGCTTGTCAATCCACCTCTTCACTATGACAACCATTCCAGATTTACGTAAGTCCGCATTATTTAACTGATTAATTAAATGCCATATACACACAGATATTCTCGGGCATTAAATCGCATTACACAACCACTCTCCGACATGCCCAATAGACCGATCTATTGATTTAAAAGTTTAAAATAGGTAGAAAGCTTTACTTCCCGTTGGACGGGGCTAGCAAGCAAAAAAAAAATTTTTTTTAATGGGTGATGATCACAACTGCCTTCGTGAACAAACAATCTTTTCCTAGCTTTTGCTACTGTTTCTGGAAATTCTTCTCCGGTGGAAAGATGCACAAGCACCTGTGCTTACCGGGAATCCTCTGAATTCTTTCGCATTTGAGCAAGGAGGCACTGCTGATGGGGTTTCTTTGCCGTAAGTTTTGTTGTAGACGTATAGAGATGCAGTGCTGCGTAGCTCTTGTGTGCTTACCTCAACGGAGCCACTGCAGCTTCTTGCATGAACAAGTTCATTAAGTTACAGCTAAAATACAACAAACAACAAATAGAGTCATCAGTTTAAGGCGGGCACAGAGAAACTTATGCCATGCACAGATGAAATTTACGCCATGCACGGTGCACAGATTAAACTTACGCCATGCACAGATGAAACTTACACCATGCACAGTGCACAGATGAAACTTACGCCATGCACGGTGCACAGACGAAACGTACACCATGCACGGTGCACAGATGAAACTTACGCCATGCACAGTGCACAGATGAAATTTACACCATGCACGGTGCGTAGATGAAACTTATGCCATGCACGGTGAACACAGAGAGAAACTTACGCCATGCACAGCAATACCAGGTTTCCATCCTACTCTCCACAGAGGGGTCTAGGCCCGCTCTGCACGAGACATACACAGGCTGCAGTATAGTACACATAAGGCTGGCCCTCTCTGCATGAGACATACACAGGCTGCACATTGACAGTGTATATTACACATAAAGTGGTCTACTGAATTGGCCCAAGACTAATAGGTCAGCAAAGTTCAAGGCTAAAGGGGAGAGAATATTTAAAAGGGGGAGGAGGGAGGGAAGTAAATTATGCTGGCATTCCTGATGAAGGCAGAGCATCTAGTCATTAAATTTCAAGTTGATGATTGAGGTCATTGTAATAAAGCTGGCATTGGAAACAAACTCCACTCTATTGCAACACACTCCTACTTGTTATAGCTCCACTCTATTGCAACACACTCCTTGTTATAGCTCCACTCTATTGCAACACACTCCTCCTTGTTATAGCTCCACTCTATTGCAACACACTCCTCCTTGTTATAGCTCCACTCTATTGCAACACACTCCTCCTTGTTATAGCTCCACTCTATTGCAACACACTCCTCCTTGTTATAGCTCCACTCTATTGCAACACACTCCTCCTTGTTATAGCTCCACTCTATTGCAACACACTCCTCCTTGTTATAGCTCCACTCTATCACAACACACTTCTCCTTGTTATAGCTCTACTCTATCACAACACACTTCTCCTTGTTATAGCTCCACTCTATCACAACACACTTCTCCTTGTTATAGCTCCACTCTATCACAACACACTTCTCCTTGTTATAGCTCCACTCTATCACAACACACTTCTCCTTGTTATAGCTCCACTCTTAAGGCTGGTTCACAACATGACGCTGGCCGAGCATTGCATTGCGTGTTGTCAATTGACCTTTGACCTTCAAATCACACTCAACAAAGATGGACCTGATTGGTCCGACACTACATTTCAGATGCTGTTAGAACTTTTTTCTAATCCAGCGTCTGAAATGCAGCGTCAGACCAATCAGAACTATCATGTGTCCATCTTTGTTGAGCGTGGTTCGAAATGAATAGGGTCAAAGGTCAATTGACAACACGCAGCGCAATACAACACTCGGTCAGCATCGTGTTGAACCAGCCTTAGGAGAAAAAAATTGGTTGAAGTACAAAAGAGATCATCAGACCTTAATCTATCCCTGGCTCTAGTCCAATTCTAGCACCTAGGGCTTGCCTTCCCTTGGTCCTACCTAGCCATGAAGTCACTGTTGTTGGTGAGTTCCTAGGCCCTGCTTAGTGGGGAGCTGAGCTGGAATGCACTGGGCACCTAGTTGTGAGTTCCTAGGCCCTGCTTGGTGGGGAGCTGAGCTGGAATGCACTGGGCACCTAGTTGTGAGTTCCTAGGCCCTGCTTGGTGGGGAGCTGAGCTGGAATGCACTGGGCACCTAGTTGTGAGATCCTAGGCCCTGCTTAGTGGGGAGCTGAGCTGGAATGCACTGGGCACCTAGTTGTGAGTTCCTAGGCCCTGCTTAGTGGGGAGCTGAGCTGGAATGCACTGGGCACCTAGTTGTGAGATCCTAGGCCCTGCTTGGTGGGGAGCTGAGCTGGAATGCACTGGGCACCTAGTTGTGAGTGCCTAGGCCCTGCTTAGTGGGGAGCTGAGCTGGAATGCACTGGGCACCTAGTTGTGAGTGCCTAGGCCCTGCTTAGTGGGGAGCTGAGCTGGAATGCACTGGGCACCTAGTTGTGAGTTCCTAGGCCCTGCTTAGTGGGGAGCTGAGCTGGAATGCACTGGGCACCTAGTTGTGAGTTCCTAGGCCCTGCTTAGTGGGGAGCTGAGCTGGAATGCACTGGGCACCTAGTTGTGAGATCCTAGGCCGTGCTTGGTGGGGAGCTGAGCTGGAATGCACTGGGCACCTAGTTGTGAGTGCCTAGGCCCTGCTTAGTGGGGAGCTGAGCTGGAATGCACTGGGCACCTAGTTGTGAGTTCCTAGGCCCTGGAGCTGAGCTGGAATGCACTGGGCACCTAGTTGTGAGTTCCTAGGCCCTGCTTAGTGGGGAGCTGAGCTGGAATGCACTGGGCACCTAGTTGTGAGTTCCTAGGCCCTGCTTGGTGGGGAGCTGAGCTGGAATGCACTGGGCACCTAGTTGTGAGTGCCTAGCCCATGCTTTAAGAGGAATCCAGTACCTGAGGAACCCTGTAGCTTATGCAAACATAACTTTGATTAGTCCCCACCCCAAAAATGGACAATAGCTTTAGAACTAGCATTACACACAACATGCACATGTCAGGCAAGCTCACCTACTCCTACTAGCATTACACACAACATGCACATGTCAGGCAAGCTCACCTACTCCTACTAGCATTACACACAACATGCACATGTCAGGCAGGCTCACCTACTCCTACTAGCATTACACACAACATGCACATGTCAGGCAGGCTCACCTACTCCTACTAGCATTACACACAACATGCACATGTCAGGCAGGCTCACCTACTCCTACTAGCATTACACACAACATGCACATGTCAGGCAAGCTCACCTACTCCTACTAGCATTACACACAACATGCACATGTCAGGCAGGCTCACCTACTCCTACTAGCATTACACACAACATGCACATGTCAGGCAAGCTCACCTACTCCTACTAGCATTACACACAACATGCACATGTCAGGCAGGCTCACCTACTCCTACTAGCATTACACACAACATGCACATGTCAGCAAGCTCACCTACTCCTACTAGCATTACACACAACATGCACATGTCAGGCAAGCTCACCTACTCCTACTAGCATTACACACAACATGCACATGTCAGGCAGGCTCACCTACTCCTACTAGCATTACACACAACATGCACATGTCAGGCAGGCTCACCTACTCCTACTAGCATTACACACAACATGCACATGTCAGGCAAGCTCACCTACTCCTACTAGCATTACACACAACATGCACATGTCAGGCAGGCTCACCTACTCCTACTAGCATTACACACAACATGCACATGTCAGGCAGGCTATCCTACTCCTACTAGCATTACACACAACATGCACATGTCAGGCAGGCTCACCTACTCCTACTAGCATTACACACAACATGCACATGTCAGGCAGGCTCACCTACTCCTACTAGCATTACACACAACATGCACATGTCAGGCAGGCTCACCTACTCCTACTAGCATTACACACAACATGCACATGTCAGGCAAGCTCACCTACTCCTACTAGCATTACACACAACATTCACATGTCAGGCAAGCTCACCTACTCCTACTGGCAAGCTCACCTACTCCTACTAGCATTACACACAACATTCACATGTCAGGCAAGCTCACCTACTCCTACTAGCATTACACACAACATGCACATGTCAGCAAGCTCACCTACTCCTACTAGCATTACACACAACATGCACATGTCAGGCAAGCTCACCTACTCCTACTAGCATTACACACAACATGCACATGTCAGGCAGGCTCACCTACTCCTACTAGCATTACACACAACATGCACATGTCAGGCAGGCTCACCTACTCCTACTAGCATTACACACAACATGCACATGTCAGGCAGGCTCACCTACTCCTACTAGCATTACACACAACATGCACATGTCAGGCAAGCTCACCTACTCCTACTAGCATTACACACAACATGCACATGTCAGGCAAGCTCACCTACTCCTACTAGCATTACACACAACATGCACATGTCAGGCAGGCTCACCTACTCCTACTAGCATTACACACAACATGCACATGTCAGGCAAGCTCACCTACTCCTACTAGCATTACACACAACATTCACATGTCAGGCAAGCTCACCTACTACTACTAGCATTACACACAACATGCACATGTCAGGCAGGCTCACCTACTCCTACTAGCATTACACACAACATGCACATGTCAGGCAAGCTCACCTACTCCTACTAGCATTACACACAACATGCACATGTCAGGCAGGCTCACCTACTCCTACTAGCATTACACACAACATGCACATGTCAGGCAGGCTCACCTACTACTACTAGCATTACACACAACATGCACATGTCAGGCAAGCTCACCTACTCCTACTAGTTGGGAACGTACATGGTTGGCTTATAGAGGTGAAGAAGACCCTTTACCACATCCACTGAAGGAATGCCTGAGAAGAAGGAGAGTCTCTCCTCAACTACACTCGGTGAGTCATACTCTGCTAATGGAGAATGAGCTGCTGCACCTACTAACATGGAAGGTGGGAATAATGTGGAATGCTCACCAACACAGAGTGTAACTCACAGGATTGGGAGTATGTCTCGACATGAATGTCGTGCAGCTGGCGTTGCCCTGAAAGTCCGGTATGGGTCTTGGCCGGAAGGTCTAGGCACAAGAAGCAAAGACAAATCTCACTACAAATATGACCTTTGTGAGCATGTATGCGTCTACACGTATTGACATGGTGTGGTAAAAGGTAGGCCCACAAACCCTCTGAGGTGGCCATGTCTGGAGTGGAACAGTTGAAGAGCAAGTGAGCAGGCAAAGTACAATTGTCCTCCACCTCCAGCCGCAAGACTATCTCGTCCACAGGAGAGTTTTCCTCGACTTCAGCAGTAGAAGAAACTGGTGTCTCTTTCTCAGTTGCCATCAAGTACCCCAAGTCCGCACTCCAGGTTCAAAGTTGATGTGATTCCTTCCGGTGACGCCCACTTCCGCCCCACAAAGTGTGCCAAAACCGCAATTCACACAACGCTCGCTGCCCATATAACCTACTGACCGGCCAAGTAACTTCCCGACCTTCGTGGAATCTTAACCTTAGCACTAGTAAGAAGAGTGAGTGGAGTTGAAAATCATGTCTGGTTTTGTGAAAGCGAAGAAATATGACTGGAACGACACCAACTTGTCGCTGTTCGGATCGGACACTGACAAGAAGGTGCGAAAACTGTTTAACGATGTACTAGCTAACGGTGTGACTTAGATTAGCTCGGATCCTAGCTAATGGTGGGACTTAGATACGGCTATCTAGCTCGGATCCTTAAAAAGTTAGCTATCTAAAGACTATAGCCGTATCTTTAAAAAGTTAGCTATCTAAAGACTATAGCCGTATCTTTAAAAAGTTAGCTATCTAAAGACTATTCCGGCTCCTTGCAGGTGAAGAAGGAATCGGCTATGACGGAACCAGCGTGGAAGGGAGCCGGACATTGTGTTGGTTTGCAGATCTGGCGTATTGTCAAGTTCAAGGTAATAGCCAACTCATTTGGTATAACAGCAAATATTTCGGAATGTGTTTTCTCAGGTATGTAACTGGAGTAAGGAGGAATATGGCAAGTTTTACGATGGAGACTCTTACATCATCTTGAACACATACAAGGAGAAAGATTGTGAGGTGTGTGTGTGTTCGTGATGTGAGTGTGCGAGTGTGTGTGTAATGAAGACCTAGTTTTTAGTGTTGTACATACTCACTGTCTCGATTGGACAAACTGAGTCATGTATGTATATTTCGCATACTTAAGCTTCTGTGGTGTCTGTGTTTCTGTTTGTGATCTATATAGAGTCTGCTTTATGATCTTCACTTCTGGATTGGGAAATACTCCACTCAGGATGAGTATGGCACTGCAGCCTACAAGACGGTGGAGTTGGATAATCTTGTAAGTGCAAGCACTGTCTTACTGACGCACTGCCATATACACACATATAGCGCATTGTTCTCTCTGCTCATGGTATTCATGCTATGTGTTGCTCATGTTGGAGCCTAGTTAGTGTACTAGCGATGAGTTGTACCTCCCAATGGCCCGGTGGGAGGAATTGTGCCCATATAAAGGCACAAATCAGACCAACCCTGGAATGTCAACCTTGCCCAGGTTTTGGCTGTGCTTCCTTGCTAATGAAAGAGTTTGGCTGTGCCCATCTAATGGCTGCCTATTAGTGGTTTTGTTCTAGTGGCATTGGATTGTGGTGTCTATTGGCTTGCTCTGCAGTTGGATGACAAGCCTATCCAGCACAGGGAGGTCATGGACCATGAGTCAACTCTCTTCAAGACTTACTTCAAATCCTTGACACTGATGGAGGGAGGGTATGTATGTATGTATGTCTAATGCTTTACAATGACAATGGTCGTGCTTGTAGAGTTCTATTGCAAGGCTTTTGTGTTCTCTTCTGGTCAATGCAATGGTTGCTCACAAGGACTAAGGAATTCAATTATACGAGACGGCATGACTGAACACCATCATTAAGTACTAGCTGCGCCCTGTAGCTCCCCAAACAGACACTAGTCTTCTTTTCTCTTTTTCACTTGTGCTAGTCCAGTCTGTGGTTAAATCTAGATGTGGTGGTTAATAATTGGTCAATGCTGTCACGTATAATTGAGTGGCTTGATCCTTGTTTGACATGACTTGACCACGACTAATTCTTCTTTTTGGTGCACAGAGCTGAAACTGGCTTCAAACATGTGAAGCCCACCGAGTATGTACCTCGTCTGCTTCGCGTCCATGGAACTAAAGTAAATGTGTCATTATCAACATGGCCCCCTTTAAAAGATAGCTTGTTGTTTGCTTGCATGTTCTATAGAAGAATATAACTGTGAAGGAGGTGGGTTGCTACAAGGGTTGTCTCAACTCCTCTGATGTCTTCATCCTAGACAATGGGTTGGAAATTTTCCAGGTAAGATTTCCACCATTCATTATATCAGCTCTCATTATGAGGCTCGTCACTACCATTACTTAGTTATGATAGTTCCTTATATAACCCTCTTTGTGTGTGTGTGTGTGTGTGTGTGCGTGTGGTGGCAGTGGAATGGTAAGACGTGCAACAAGGATGAGAAGTTTAAGGCTGTCCAGTTCCTTCAAACTGTCAAGGTCAGCGAAGGGCACTCTCTGAACCCCATTGACAATCAACTTATTTTTGTCTTCCCTCCCTCACTCCGATCCCCCTCGATCCCCCCTCCCCCTCGATCCTCCCTCCCTTCCATCTTTCTCTCTTCCTCTCTCCTGTGCTCCCACCCTCTCTCCTCCTGTGCCCCCCCCCCCCCTCTGTTGTTCTGTGCTCCCACCCTCTCACCTACTGTGTCCCTCTGTTGTTCTGTGCTCCCACCCTCTCTTCTCCTGTGTCCCCCTCTGTTGTTCTGTGCTCCCACCCTCTCTCCTCTTGTGTCCCCCTCTGTTGTTCTGTGCTCCCACCCTCTCTTCTCCTGTGTCCCCCCTCTGTTGTTCTGTGCTCCCACCCTCTCTTCTCCTGTGTCCCCCCTCTGTTGTTCTGTGCTCCCACCCTCTCTCCTGTGTCCCCCTCTGCTGTTCCGTCTTCTAGTCTGAACGTGGGGGAAAGCCAACAGTGGAGAGTCTGGGTATGGGGACTATGAGTGTGTATTGTGTGGTGTGTGTGAATGGTATGTGTGTGTATGGTATGGTATGTGTATGGTGTGGTGTGTGTATGGTGTAGTGTGTGTGTATGGTGTGGTATGTGTATGGTGTGGTGTGTGTATGGTGTAGTGTGTATGTATGGTGTATGGTGTGTATATGGTATGGTATGTATGGTGTAGTGTGTGTGTATGGTGTGGTATGTGTGTATGGTATGTGTATGGTGCTGTGTATGGTGTAGTGTGGGTGTATGGTGGGTGTGGTTTGGCATGTGTATGTGACTCCACGATGTCTGTATTCCTATAAATAGATGAGCGGGAGATCTCAGATTCACACAAGTTCTATTGTTGTCTGAAGGAAGGTGAACCAGAAGATGCAGATCATGAGGTGCGTGCCACTAGCTCATGTTTCTCCATAGAATGTGTGTCTACAGTCTGTACCATCTCGTATCAACTAATATCTCTCTACAGCTCTATAGTCCATAAGATATTTGGTGGTCATGTGATTCATGCTCACTCAATTACTCACACACTTATTTTTTCAGGAGGAACACGAGGACTTTACTAAGTGCATCATTAGGTGAGTGTTCTTCACCTCATCACTACTATTACTACTACTACTACTACTACTACTATTACTACTACTATTACTACTACTACTATTACTACTACTACTACCATTACTACTACTACTACCATTACTACTACTACTACCATTACTACTACTACTACTACTACTATTACTACCATTACTACTACTACTATTACTACTACTACTATTATTATTATTAGTGCTACTACCACTACTGTATTAGACCATGAGCTAACTATTCAGTTGCACCACCTAGAGCCCTCGCGGACTATATGCGAGTGCAAAGAGATAGAGGGTGTCCAGATTTCACTGAGCATGAGCGTCAGCTTAGTGAAAAGGGCACGAACATCCTCGAGGTTGAACAAAAGTTGGGATGGGACTGGCCTGCCTCATTGTAAAATATAGCCGCGCTATTATTATTAAGCAGTTGGAACAGTTAGTCGTCCTCTATAACAGCTGTAGGTCCTCCTCAAACTCTCCCTCGCTGATGCTGGTGAAGAGATCATCTCCACTGTCATTAGTGTTGCTGATGTGAATGGCCTCTGTGGTGATGACCTCTGCAGCACTATAGGCTAGCCTACCAGGCTTCAGGTAGTGAACGAAGTCATCATTACGTGCCACTATGATGGAAAGTTCCTTGGCCATGGTGAACTGGAATGGCACAGGATACTAAAGACCATGCACGTACAATATTTGCTATTGTTGAAGTAAGGGTGTGGTGTATGTATGTGTGCAGGGGTGTATGTATGTGTGCAGGGGTGTATGCATGTGCACAGGGGTGTATGTATGTGCACAGGGGTGTATGTATGTGCACAGGTGTGATGTATGTGCACAGCGGTGTATGTATGTGCACAGGGGTGTATGTATGTGTGCAGGGGTGTACAGTGTATGTACATGTATGTGCACAGGGGTGTATGTATGTGCGCAGGGGTGTATGTATGTGCGCGGATAATTCAAAAGTACAAGCTAATTAACTGAAGGGATCTAAGCGAACTATTCGACGGCACAAAGATTGAAAAAATAAGGTATAATTACTAATATTACTACGAATTATTACTGTTACTACTACTACTACTAATATTATTACTGCTACTAGTACTACTACTACTACTACTGTCATTATTATTGCTACTAGTAGTAATAGAACTGGTTACTTCGGGAGTCACAAATACTAAAAGTCTACTACCAGCAGCAGCATCTCTTCCAGCCATGCATGTATGGATGCATAGACTATCAGACATGCCCAGCATTGCCCGTGAAAGGGTAACAGCGTGCAGAGGAGCACAAGATGAGAACACGGTACATAATCCCCCTCCCCCCCCCCCAACATTACTCTCCCAAACCAAACCCTCTCCCAAACCAAACCCCTTTTATGGCTAGCTTTAACACCAAATTTATTTGTTGTCTATTGTTATTAATGTATCATCATCACAATGTAAGTAAATGGCTGCAGTTTGGTATTGAATCAGCTGTTGAAGTCAGCAGACAGAAGCTCTGCAGCGCTACATGTATGTCACTATATGTCTACCACCAAACTCAGAGCAAAGAAATCCATCTGGAGCACCTCCTTGCTCAAAAGCAAAGGAACTCCGAATGATTCCTGGTAGGCACATGTGTCTATGCTGCTTTCAACCGAAAACTTCCAGGAACAGTAGAAAAAGCAATTTGCCATCGTCAGCCAACAAAATTATTAGTAGTATTTTATTTTCAAACCCATAGACTCGTCTATTGGGTATGTGTATATATATGGACAAAAGACGCATAATATTAATTCTTTGGTTTAATTTTTTTTTTTCCCCAACAATGTCCGGGGTTGCGCCATATTGTGCTTATGGTGTTTAATCGGTTAACAAACAAAAAGAGGGAAAAGGTCAAACTAGTGGAAGACCACGCCCCTCTGTGAATCTCCTCATTTCAGTAGTAACATGCAGTGATTTTCTAATAGAGTAGGGCTAGAGGCAGCCTCACTAGCAAACTGGTTGAGGTGTAATTAGCTAGCTAGCATAGTTTCTTCATTAGAGTAGGGCTAGAGGCAGCCTCATTAGCAAACTGCTTGCATTAGCGCAGCTAGCATAGTTTATTCATAATAGCTCTGTTGCCATGGTGAATTATTTGCTGTTATCGCTTACGTGAAAAGTGCAGTATATTCCTAAACAAAACAAAATGGCTAACTAGCTAACAAAACCAACTGCGATGTCTTACGATGATGGCTTCCAGTACAACTCCTGACCAAACCTTTACTACTACTACTATTATTATACTTATACGACTACTACTACTACTACTTACTATTACACTAATTACTATATTACTACTACTACCTACTATGCTCTACTACTACTGCTATAATACTACTACTAGACTACTACTACTTTTCTATGGCTACTGCACTACTACCCTACTACTACTACATTACTACTCTTGACTAATGACTACTACATTACTACTGTACTACTACCACTACATTACTACAACGACAACTACTCTGACTACTAAACTACATTACTACTGGACTACTCATTACTGCTGTACCACTACTACTGTACTACTGCATTACTACTGGACTACATTACTACTGGATTACTACTACATTACTACTCTTGACTAATGACTACTACATCACCACTGTACTACTACCACTACATTACTACGCTGTATTACAACGACAACTACTCTGACTACTAAACTACATTACTACTGGACTACTCATTACTGCTGTACCATTACTACTGTACTACTGCATTACTACTGGACTACATTACTACTGGATTACTACTACATTACTACTGGACTACTAGTATGCATATTGCAAGAGTTGTTTGTTGTTTATTGTTGTTCTCTCTCTTTGTTGTAGAGTGAGTGATGAATCTGGCTCTATGGAAACCACCTTGGTTTCAGAGGGCAGAATAACTCGTGACATGCTTGACCCTAATGATGTCTTTTTGGTGGACACGGGGAAGGAGTTGTTTGTCTGGATCGGAAGTGGAGCCAGTCAAGCAGAGAGGCAGAACGCCATTCCTTATGCTCATGTGAGATCTAAAAGCCTGCCACACTCACCACCCTGCACATGCCTGCACATGCCTGCACATGCAATGCTAACACCAAAAGAAGTTAAATTGTGCTAGAGTTCCCTCCCCTGCTCCTCTCCCCTGACTCCTTCTCCCCCGCCTCCTCTCCCCTGCCTCCTCTCCCCTACCTCCGCTCCCCTACCTCCTCTCCCCCGCCTCCTCTCCCCCGCCTACTCTCCCCCGCCTACTCTCCCCTGCCTCCTCTCCCCTGCCTCCTCTCCCCCGCCTCCTCTCCCCCGCCTACTCTCCCCTGCCTCCTCTCCCCTGCCTCCCCTGCCTCCTCTCCCCTGCCTCCTCTCCCCCGCCTCCTCTCCCCTGCCTCCTCTCCCCCGCCTCCTCTCCCCCGCCTCCTCTCCCCCGCCTCCTCTCCACTGCCTCCTCTCCACTGCCTCCTGCTCCTTCTCCCGCTTGCACATCACACATGAGACTAGCTTGCTTGCATGCTTGCTAGGTGGTTGCTTGCATGCTTGCTAGGTGGTTTCTTACTGGGTTGCTAGGTGGTTTCTTACTGGGTTGCTAGGTGGTTTCTTACTGGGTTGCTAGGGTGATTGGTTGGTGTAACATGTAGATGCTTGATACACTTACAATTGACATTCATTTGTGGGGGAGTGTCATTTGTGGGGGAGTGGGAGGTGTTAAATGCATTGTGTTTACAGTTGTGGCATTTTTAATTACATAGTAAGTAGTAGCTTATAAAAGAATAAGCTCCACTGATGTTAAGGGGGACCGATGGTATTTTAATATATATATTTTTTTTTAACTTGTGGTTACAACGAGCTCCGTAGATTCTGCAAACTTCATGGTATGGACTTGATATATAGCTCAAAAGATAGGTCTCTCTGTGTGCTCTCTTTTGATACTAAAATATGTTTCATAGGTATAACTATAGGCAAGTTACTAGACCCTAAAGTGGAGGGACCTCAAAAACCTGCACCCCACAATCGCCGTCCAAAATAACTCCTTATTTATTTCTCAACTTGATACTCCACAATACTGAAGGAAATTGATGCAGAGTATCTGTGTTGGGGGGGAGACTGGATATGTTTGGATGCAATCTTCAAGTTGAAGGCAGTGGAGCTTAGAGCCCAATAGACTGAGACTATAGCTGTGCTTTAGGGTGCCCCATTGCCTGTGCAAAACTCGTCTTCAACCTTGGAGGCCATGCCACCACAAGTCTTCCTCTATCAGAATGTGCAGCTTTGAGAACTCCCCCATCACCCCTGTAATCTCTGTTTCTTCAATGCCCCCCCCCCCCCCCCCTCCCCTGTGCTTGCTTCTGTTCCACTCCATGCTACCATGCTGTGGTGTTCTTGCTGATTTGTGAGTTAAGGGAGGGATAAATATCTTACAAAATCTTGTTGTATAGACTTGGAGCTTCATAGATTCTGCACACCTTACTTAGTGTATGAACTTGATGAACAGCTCAAAGGATAGATTCTGCACACCTTACTTAGTGTATGAACTTGATGAACAGCTCAAAGGATAGATCCTGCATACCTTACTTAGTGTATGAACTTGATGAACAGCTCAAAGGATAGATCCTGCATACCTTACTTAGTGTATGAACTTGATGAACAGCTCAAAGGATAGATTCTGCACACCTTACTTAGTGTATGAACTTGATGAACAGCTCAAAGAATATATCCTGCATACCTTACTTAGTGTATGAACTTGATGAACAGCTCAAAGGATAGATCCTGCATACCTTACTTAGTGTATGAACTTGATGAACAGCTCAAAGGATAGATCCTGCATACCTTACTTAGTGTATGAACTTGATGAACAGCTCAAAGGATAGATCAAAGAATAGAACCTGCACACCTTACTTAGTGTATGAACTTGATGAACAGCTCAAAGGATAGATCAAAGAATAGATCCTGCATACCTTACTTAGTGTATGAACTTGATGAACAGCTCAAAGAATAGAACCTGCACACCTTACTTAGTGTATGAACTTGATGAACAGCTCAAAGAATAGAACCTGCACACCTTACTTAGTGTATGAACTTGATGAACAGCTCAAAGAATAGATCAAAGAATAGATCCTGCATACCTTACTTCGTGTATGAACTTGATGAACAGCTCAAAGAATAGAACCTGCACACCTTACTTAGTGTATGAACTTGATGAACAGCTCAAAGGATAGATCCTGCATACCTTACTTAGTGTATGAACTTGATGAACAGCTCAAAGAATAGATCAAAGAATAGATCCTGCATACCTTACTTCGTGTATGAACTTGATGAACAGCTCAAAGAATAGAACCTGCACACCTTACTTAGTGTATGAACTTGATGAACAGCTCAAAGAATAGATCCTGCATACCTTACTTAGTGTATGAACTTGATGAACAGCTCAAAGGATAGATCCTGCATACCTTACTTAGTGTATGAACTTGATGAACAGCTCAAAGAATAGATCAAAGAATAGATCCTGCATACCTTACTTAGTGTATGAACTTGATGAACAGCTCAAAGAATAGAACCTGCACACCTTACTTAGTGTAAGAACTTGATGAACAGCTCAAAGAATAGATCCTGCATACCTTACTTCGTGTATGAACTTGATGAACAGCTCAAAGAATAGATCCTGCATACCTTACTTAGTGTATGAACTTGATGAACAGCTCAAAGGATAGATCCTGCATACCTTACTTAGTGTATGAACTTGATGAACAGCTCAAAGGATAGATCCTGCATACCTTACTTAGTGTATGAACTTGATGAACAGCTCAAAGAATAGATCAAAGAATAGATCCTGCATACCTTACTTAGTGTATGAACTTGATGAACAGCTCAAAGGTCTCTTGTGCTCTCTTCTGATACTAAACAATGTTGCACGGGTATAAGTGCTAAAGAGGGGCACCTTAAAATCTTGAAGGCCTGAGAGTTTGGATTCTGTGGATAGAGGATGCCAGAATGACTATTTCATTAGGCGGCATACCTTGAGTATGTGGTCAGGGTGTTGGTTGAATATCACCCACAATCTTGACCACACACACACTCACACGGTTTAGAGCCCAATATTCATCCCAGAGCAGCCTCTTGCCAAATATATCCATTTAAAATAAATTTAATTATGGTTTAGTTCAAGTGCATCTGGTAGACAACAAGCTTTACCAATAAGCTTTATGCTGTATATATTTCATTGCTACATGGAACTTGTCATAGATAATGGTGGCTAGTCTTGTCACAGATAATGGTGACTAGTCGAGGCACTTGTTACAAAGTGGGACTATAATTATATCATCAGTTACTATCACTAACATAATGTTTGAGCAGATGGTGCAGTACGTTACAGTTCATTTCCTTTCTGAGCAAGTCTACAGAAATTATTCTCTTGTTATTATGAGGAAATGTATTTGTCTCTGTAACTGTTTTGTGTGTCCAGAACTACCTGATGAAGACCAAACATCCGCTTGTTTGTGTCACCTGTTTTAAGCATGGCAGTAAGGAGTCAAAATGTTTTTGTGAAGCCTTCGATTGCTAACTGGCTTGGTTCCTTGTGGCTCTTGAGCTGCTGAACTTTAGTTGTTTAAACTGATGTTTAGACTGTATCCAATTATGAACTAGATAATTATATAAATACTGTGTCTTGAGGTGCATTTTATTGATCTAGTGTCTAGACGTGCATTATTTGATATAGTATCTAGATGTGTATAGTATCTAGATGTGTAATCTAGATGTGTATTATTTGTATTGTTTAGTGAAAATTCTATTGTTTTTCTACCCTACCCACCCGCTGATCCTTACCCACCCGCTGATTTAATTGCAGGGGGTTTTTTACTTGGAATGCACTCACCTACGAGTAGGTGTGGCTACTGGAGAGTTCATCCCAATGCAGGGTTGAGTTCATCCCTTGGGGGGAGGAAGATATTTAAAATATTTCGCTTGAGCTGTGTCCATGCTAAACCTATCTGGGCATGCCCAGTAAACTTGGCTTGACTATCTGTAGAAAATTGCTATTCCATAAACATACACAGAGTTAGCATATTTAAGACGAAGTTTGTCAAATCTATCTATCCAGTTTGTTGTTTACTGCATGATTGGCTACTGTTTTACAAAAACCGAAGAGCTCTTTTTATGCCAAGACTCCCACTAACCCATCCCACTAACCCATTGTGTTAGTGTCTGAAAATGAAATGTTGCCTCCATACTTTTCAAGCAATTAAATCATTGATTTTCAAATAATCAATATCTTAGTTCCTTCACATCAAACATCAAAGTACACTACGTCTCATGACAAATGAGATTTCTGGTTAATAAGTTTTCTAAATGAAAATGGTCCACCTGCATTGGTCAACAGCAACATATGTAGTCTTCAACATTATCCAGTCAGTGGTGATGTTGCCACAAACAACAAACAGCTCTGCAGAGCCCAGTATAAAAGAAGCAGGTGATGCAATATGCAGATTTGTTATTCTTATTTGCCTCCTCCATGATCATGTACAAGTATGCATCTATAATATGTGCAGAAATACATGCATTCAAATAAATACTAACCTGAAATTCTATAATACATATTAATTAAGAGCACAATAAGGGAGGGGAAGCAAATAAGATAAGTTGGTCAGACCTGGAAAGAAATGGTGTCATCAGAATATTTCTTCTTTATTGTTAAAAGTGATTCCCCTTCAATGAATAATGAGATTATTGATGCATAAATAGTCTCTGTACAGGGCAGGTTACTATATATAAGCCAGACATACCTGAACTTATCTTCCTCTTGACTGGATTATAATGATCTTGGCACTTTGGACTCATATTTACAGGTAAAGATATAAGCACCTATCAATACTACACTCATGGCGGTCAAATGCAATCAATCTCACTTTTTCCCTTCCAGTGGTTAGTGGTGTGCATACAGGTGATAATGGCCTAAGGTTACATACTGGTGATCGCATGGGACCATGCTCTTTATTAGCATCATACATACCCAGTTTTGCCTTCAACTCTGTTCAAGCGGACCAGCTCTGTGGTGTACCCTTGACACTGAACATGACCTTTGTAGCCTAGCATAAAGGAAATTCACGTGTATATCACATTCTTCATTATTACAGTAATCACATAAGCTCTACATACCTCTACATACATTCTTCATTATTACAGTAATCACATAAGCTAAGCTATATATACCTCTTCATACATTCTTCATATTACAGTAATCACATAACTCTACATACATTCTTCATTATTACAGTAATTATACCTCTATATACATTCTTCATTATTACAGTAATCAAATAAGCTATACCTCTACATACATTCTTCATTATTACAGTAATCACATAAGCTCTACATACAGTAATCAAATAAGCTATATCTCTACATACATTCTTCATTATACAGTAATCACATAAGCTCTACATACATTCTACAGTCATCACATAAGCTATATCTCCACATACATTCTTCACTATTACAGTAATCACATAAGGAATATATCATGGAGATTAACTGCGACTATATAGGTACATTAATTACAGAGATGGTAAGAGACCGACTTGTAGTGGGTGTAGGAGACAAAACACTCTCCGAACGCCTCCAACTGGACTCAGAGCTAATGTTGGAAAAGATTTTTTTTAATGATCCGACAACGAGAAGCTGTGCAGACCCAAAAACAGAAATTGGAAAACGGAGCAGAACTAACCAGCAACCTCGATGAGGTGCATGGCAAACACAAGAGGGGCACACTTGACAACAGATGGGAAGGGACGGGAAGAAAGAGCAAACCTAACCCGTGTAGTCGTTGTGGGAGATGCCCCCAGGGATAGGAGGCAACATGCCACAAATGCCAGACATTTCAGTCCCCAATGCTTCACAAAAATAGACACATGGATACTGTGTCAGCCAGCCGGGAGTCGACACACGGGGTACCATGATCGAGCTAAATCGAACCAAGGTTGCATTCAAGCTAGACGCTGGGGCAGAGGTGACTGTGATCTCAACCGGACATAAGACAAACCAAAACTTTAACATCCCAGGGGAAAACTTACACGGTCCATCCCGTCAGCCCCTGCATGTAGCAGGACAGTTCTGGGGTAATCTTACCTACAAAAAAAAAGACAGCGGTCTTTGTTGTGGACTGAAATGAAACCTCCTTAGGCCTTCCATCAATCCACACCCTCAACCTCATACAATGTTGTAAATTGTGACAAGGGTAAGATAATGGAGAAATTCCCAACTGTGTTTGAAATTCTAGACAATCTTGGTATATAGATAGTATCAAATCAAACTCAAGCCAAAAGCAGAACCCCAAGCACTCTTCACAGCCAGACATGTGGCACTACCACTTACATGACAGGGGAACTACACAGAATGGAAACACTAGGAGTGATTTCCAAAGCGGAGAAACCTACTCCCTTGTGTGTGGGGATGGGTGTGGTCCCAAAGAAATCTGGCCAAATTAGAATTTGCGTTGACTTGAAGCCCCTGAACACCAGCGTTCTCAGGGAGGTGTATCTTCTACCAAAGGTGGAAGAGACATTAGCTCAACTATCAGGTGCAAAGTCATTTAGCAAACTCGACACTAACTTGGCATTCTTGCCGATACCCTTGGCAGAGGAGTCGAAACTACTCACAACATTCAAACAGCATTCGGAAGCTATGCATTCAACAAACTCCACTTTGGTGTGTGTAGTGCACCTGGAGCGTGTTTCAATTCTCAATAGAAAGACAAGTTTAATTCAACTGTTCACAGTTACTGGTTTCGAATAACAGTAAAGTCCTGTTCTGTACTGAACAATCCCAAAGCTACCAAAGCTACGGTTATTGTTGTTTGTCTGACCACATCTAGTGGCATATCATTAGCAACTACAGCTCCTGCTGATTTGATCAATTTATGATGCTGACAAAGACTCATAATATACGACTGACACGGCAGCAACAGAGTCCAGTAAAATTCTCATAGGTGCTTGACGCATCAGGCCATTTGCATAGAATATGTCAGTAGTTTGAGTTGGTTGGTGGATAAGTTACTTCCTTGACAGTCCCCCACCAATCAGGCCGTCCCATTGTAGTTTAAATGAGGGGGGTCATGTTTTAAATGTCCTAGTTCACCACACTCCCCCCCTGGTTGGTCCTCAGCTGGGACATACCTTACTCAGTTCTCCCTTCTCCAGTTTCGTGATGTGTAGCATACATTGAAAGTTACCTCGGCACTTGTTTGCAGTCTCATTTCCAGAGCCTCAAGATGCTTTATCACCTGTCCAAGGCCCACTGTAATGGCATTGCTAGTTTGGGACCACACAATGGATTGGGATTGCTGACCACATTGATATGCTTCGCAGGTTCAGCCTTAGCTTCAAAGTTCAAGGCATACTTAATTTACTTAGCTTCCTTAACGGTTTGTTCATTGTCGAGCATCTGCCGGCTCACAGGACCTGCAATCCAGTTATATAGGAGACATTGCAACAGTGTTCCAGAGGTTACTGCTTCATCAGGTAGGCCTGTTTAAAAAGTTTCTTAAGCAAAATCTGCTTTTTCACCTGCCTGTTGAGAGTGGGAGAAGAATATCTTCCCTGCCATAAGGGGATCTTGAATAAGCCCTGCCTTTGTCAAAAGTGCTGCTTTCAACTGCTTTAGATTAGCTAGCTTCATCAAGTTCGACATAGTAGTCCATTAGTTTTCCTCGGAGGAGGGTTGGTAGGATCGAGGCCTGCTTCTCAGAGCTCCCCTATTTCACAGCGGAAACCAGTTCAAACCTAATCCATGCCCTCTAGAATTCTTCTGCAGTGATTTCTGGAAGAGACAAGTCAAATTGTGCCATCCTACTTCTGACACCAATGTAGCGTGTTTCATTTCTCAATAGTAAGACAATCAGATTAACAACTTTTCACAGATGCACACTTAATGGAATATATCATGGAACCGCACTAAGTCCATACATGTGGCTATCTCTGACCACACACACAGAGATTAAAATCAACTTCAAATACATTCTGTGACTATGTTACACACCCGAGTATATACAGTGGTCCCTCCCTATTAAGACCACCCAGGAGCACTTCCAACTGGTCTTATTAGAGAGGTGGTCTTATGGGAATATCGCTCTCGGGCATGGCAGGGGTCTCACAAAGCATTACTCAATGGATTTTATTGTGTAGTGTACACGCATTCATAATAGTAAACCAACTGCAAGCTCCCCAGACCAGATACTGTATTCTCATTTGGAATTATGGGTGTGTCTTGAGAAAGACATTGGTTATCATTGTACACATGTACATGTATGTATTGGACATTAGACTCATGCAGTGTCCTTAGGACACAGAAATTCTGAGATACTGGACTGGACAGTCACTCCATCCTGTTCTGGATGACCATCCGCTTGATAGAATCAGCACATGCCACAAGCTTGGGAATGCCTCGATGAGTGGCGAAGTCATGCAGCTTGCACACCATCTCGAGCACCTCTGACACAGTCACAGGAGTGGGCATGGGGCCATCCCCCTCATCATATGACTCAGGCTCCTCAGGGGAGGAGTCAGCAGGGGTGACGAGGGCGTGGTCAAGGGCAGGGTCATAGTGGTCCTCACAGGTGTGCACCTCGCTCTCAATGTTGGCGTAGCCCTCCAGTGTCACACCTTCCGGCAGCTGCACATTGATGACGTATCCTCAGCAGAGATGGTGAGCTCCTCGACCTCAGCAGTAGGGGCAGTGGTGGTCGTGAAGCCACACTTCTTAAGAACTTCTTGATGGTGGACACGTGGAGGTCATCCCAGGTCTTCTTGAGCCAGCGGATCGCCATCAGAACGTCACCTTCTTGACAAGCGAGCTCATTTTCTCAGTGCAACCACTATTGCCATTTACAGTGTCGTCCATGAGCCGGAGAATGTAGCGGATCATCTGCTTCCGGTAGACCAGCTTCATGGCCTGGATGATGCCAGCGTCCATAGGCTGAAGCTTGGAGGTGGTGTTGGCGGGAAGGAAGACCAGCTTGAGGTTTCTGAGGTTGATATCTGAGTGCGCTGAGCAGTTGTCAATGAAGATGATGATCTTCCGGCCCTCGGCAAGCATCTTTTTGTTGGTGCGCTTGAGCCACTGCTCCCAGATGGGAGCACTCATCCACGCCTTGGCCTGTGCCTTATACTCGATGCCGAGTTCCCTCTTTGGATCAATGCAGATGTAAATATGTACCAGTTCCTAATCTTTCACAGTTAATGGAAGGTAGATCTTCAACAAAATTCACTGTATTCTTGGGTGCTTGGTCTTATTTGGGAGGATATTGACCCAGCCAAGTGGTCTTATAAGAGAGGTGGACTTATCTTAGAGGGTCTTACTTGGGAGGGGCAAAACCAGCTAACCGGGAGCAAGCAAAAGTGGTCTTATAATGGAGGTGGTCTTACTTGGGAGGGTCTTAATACGGAGGGATCACTGTACTTCCAAAAGATGAGCTAAATACTGTCTGGACTAGAGGGAGTTATCTGCTTTATGGATGATGTACTTGCATTTGTGATAGCAGATGCTGGGATTGAACAAAGACAAGTGCAAATTTCATCAATCAAAATGATATTTCTCGGATATCTCATTGATCAACTAGGAATGCAACCAGACCTCTCAAAGATGAGCACCAGAGAGTGTGCACGAGGTCAGGTGCTTCATGGGGATGGTAAACTAGCTGGGAAGATGCTCCCCCCATCTAGCAGATCTGCCTAAGGGAGTTCATTAGAAAGAAAGTTGCATGGTTATGGGGAGGTCCACAGCATCAAGCCTTCTCTCGAGTCAACGAATTGATGAAACCAACAATGCTCGCACTTTACAGCCCCAAAGCAGAAACAAAGAGTTCTGCTGATAATTCATCCTATGGACTTGGGGCAGTACTACTCCAAAAAAGTGCAGAGAATTGGAAACCAGTGGTATTTGCCTCCAGATCACTGATGGAGTCCGGCACAAATAGAGAAAGAGGTGCTGTCAAGCACCTGGGCCTGCGAGAAGTTCTTGAACTACATCTGGGAATGCAATTTCGGCTTGAAACTGACCATACTGCTGGGAATGAAAAATCTGGATAGGTTACCACCAAGATTACTAAGGTTCCGTTTGTGCCTTGCAAGGTTTGATTGAGCGTACCAGGCAAACTACTCTACACAGCAGACATCTCGTCGAGAGCCCCAACAGATTCTGACATGGGTAACTGTGAAGCAATTATGCAAGAAGAAGTTGAATCATTCATGCAAGTGCAGCGAGCCAAAGCAAATTGGACGAGAATTGCAGTTCCCAAGCAATAGTTCCTATTTGTTCAGTTGTCATGAACTACTGCCGCAATGGGTGGCCAGACAAAAGGAAAATCTGGCAGGCAGCCAAACCTACTTAAGAGACTGCGGAGAACTTACTATTGGGCAAGGTCTCCTACTCCACGGATGCAGGAGAGTGGTTCCAAGAAATCTGCAAAAGGAAACGCTCCAGAAGCTACACATCAGTCACCAGCAACGCTGCCATCGAGCAAAGTCATCAGTGGCCTGGGACTTCTCAAGACATACACAACACCTGGTGAAACACTGTGAGCAGAGCAAAGTCATCAGTGTTGTGTCCTGGGACTTCTCAAAGACAGAAACAACCTGGTGAAACACTGTGAGCAGAGCAAAGTCATCAGTGTTGTGTCCTGGGACTTCTCAAAGACAGAAACAACCTGGTGAAACACTGTGAGCAGAGCAAAGTCATCAGCGTGGTGGCTTGGGACTTCTCAAGACATACACAATCTGGTGAAACACTGTGACCATGTGTTAAGTGTTTCACACCCAGAAGTGAGACTCACACATTCAGGCTGACTAGCCCTGGCTGAGGTTGGCATCAGACCTCTTTACTCTCAGAGGTAATAACTACATCCTTATCATCAACTATTACTCAAGATATTCAGAGGTCATCAAACTATCAAACATGATATCATCTGCATTCTCAAGACATGGATTGCAGAAACGGTCATCAGCGACAACAGCAATACTCGTTCCATGAATTTGCAAAATCCTATGATTTCTGCCACATCACCAGTAGCCCCCACTTCCCCCAGAGTAATGGGGGCAAGCGAAAAAGCTATTGACAGAATCAGCAGATCCATACATGGCCCTACTCATGTATCATTCAACACCTTTCCTTGGTGTGACCTCTCAATGGGAAGGAAACTGAGAGCAAACAACCCTCAACTGCCAGAGCAATTGATCCCTATCTTGAAAAGTTTGCATTCCTACAGCAATGAGTTCAAGCATAAACGAAAGAAAGACTTTGATCGATGGCACTGAGTTCAAGAACTACCACAGCTACCAGAAGATTCCCAAGTATGGATCAGCACAGATGGTCAGACAAGAAGATGAGGACAAGTTGTCTCACATGCTGACACCCCTAGGGCATACCTAGTCAACATCTCCAGGGGACTAGAATCACCGAGGCCTAAACAAAGTACCGGAATGACCCACAGACTCCAGCAACAGGGAAGAAGCCAACCCAACAACCCCTCACCAAATAATGACCAGATCCAGAACTGGTACCATCATCTGGCCGCCTAACAGATTGCTGAGTGTGGGAGAAAGGGAGTTGTGGCATTACCGTTATCACAAACTTGTGTTGATCCCTAATTGCTTATGATTAAAATGTTATTAGAGAGTCTATTAATAGTTTCTATATGTTACTGGGACATATCTGATGTGTTCTTATTGGAATAGGATCAATGTTACAAACTCAATACCACAAGTACCGTTTCGGGTCACTAATGGTGTGGCTTGTTTCTTGTTTCCAGAGAAAGATGAGCTCATTTCCAAATAAAAGTTGAAGTAATGTCACTATAATTATGTGGTATAACACAAGAGGAGCATGATAGCAATCTGAAAGATTTCCTTAAAGCTGCAAAATGGTGCAACATAACATAGTCCTAAAAATTTGAGCTCTCAGTACTGAGCTTCACATACTCGGATGCTGTCAGGAACAGTGAGATTCGGCCGGATCCAGAGCGGCTGTGTTCACTTCGAGAATTACAAATCCCTTCTAATATGGACCACAAGTAAATATTAGGCTTTTTCTCACACTATTCTAATTCGATACCTTGTTACTCTGTTAAGATCTGGCCTCTGGTGGAAACAGAGATGTTTCCGTATACTCAGGAAGCAAGAGATGCTTTCAAGGTTTTAAGGAAAACCATTGAAGAGTCAGTGGTATGCAGTGTTGATGAGCCAGCAAAATTTGACGTTGAAACTGATGCATCAGATTTCACAATAGCTGCAACTCTCAACCAAGCAGGTTGGAGGATGTAGGGAATAGGTGGAGGCTAGAAGGAAAATCTGAATAAGATATGTTTGGCATTATGGCAGAGAGAGGATAGAGATGGAAGATGAAGCTTAGCGAGAAGATAAGGGTAGTCCGAGGATCAATGGTAATTTACAGGTATTCGAGACAAAAGATGGGGATCCCAGAGGAAAGAACAGTACTCCAAATGAGGACGGATAAGAGAAGGGTAAGCAAAGAGGAGTAGAAGTGTCTGAATAGCAGTAGAAATGATGGTAGAGAAGATCAAATAGTTTATGGGTCTTAGAAGAGATGTAAAGATGTAATTGATCCAGTACAGAGATGAAGAAAAGAGGATTCCCAGGTACTTGAACTCGGAGAACCAGTGATACACACAGGTGGCAGAGACTTATATAAATAATAAGCATGTATTTTGATTTCATAAGATTAAGTGTGAGATATTGGGAAGCAAGCCAGGCAGTGATACAGTTTAGGTATTTTTGAAAGAGAGAAAAATCAGAATGAGAATTGATGGGATGAAAAAGAATGATACCTTCAGTGTAGAGATTAAGATTAGATGAGACAACAAGGGCACATTACCCCACACACTTACTATTGACATAAGTGATAAAGAGGAGAGGACTTATTATAGATCCCTGAGGCGCAAGATAAAGAAACAGGTGAGGAGGTGGTGCCTGTAATGACCACCTGTTGAGAATGCGCTGAAAGATAGGAGTGAAGCCAGTGTGGTATGGAAGGAAGTAGTGCTGGAAAGAAAGAAGATCAATTAACAACGGTGTGTGCAAATGCGTTTTTGAGATTTGAGATCTAGAAAACAAGCTCTAAGAAGCGAGTGAAAGGACTGATTGGCCAGGAGAAGGGCTGATGAAGTGGACCGATGTGGAAGAAAACCAAATTGAGAAGAAGAGATAACATTGTGTTCAATACAGAATTTGTAAAGGAGAGAGTGAACATGCTTTTCAAGCAGCTTACTAACCATTGAGAACTAAGGAAATGGGCTGGTGTTAGAGGGGTTGTCAAATTCATTTAGGGATGGGAACAATGAAGGAGTTTTTCCAATCAACTGGAAGACATCCTTGAGACAAGGATAAGTTAAAGATATATGTAAGGGGAGCAACTTTGGATAGACATGTGGATTTAAGCATTCTAGAGGAGATCAAATCAGGCCCAGAGGCTGTGGAAGAAGCCAAACAAGAAATCAGGCCAATAACATTACAGGAGGACAGGATGGTTGGGAAGTTGGGGAGGATAGGGTACGATTGGAGGAAAGCACGAATTCAGCCTTATCACATCTAGAGGAGAATGTGTTGCCGTTGAATACAAGAGTTGACAGAAGATGGTCTTTTTCATGTGAAATGAATGAAAGACCAAACCTTTTTGTTAGGAGACGATGATATAGACTAGAAGAATAGTAGATGAAGTGATGTTTCTAAGTGAGTGATATAAAGCCAGATAGAGAGCAGGTGAATCTAGTTTTTTGACATGTAAGAAAAGATAGTGGCATTTATTTAATTTGTTGTCAAAGGATCCAAGGGTCAAGTAGTGGGTGAGATGAGAACACACACTGAAAATCTATCTTGAAATGCTTTCCCAGAGAAATCAAAGTCCGAAGAAAGCAGGGCAAACAGGAAAGAAGGCAGGCAGCTCTGATAAAGTCTGTGAGATGACACAACTGCTTAATACATTTCCTTGGGGGAGTGGGAGAAGAAAGGGTGATTACCATTAAGATACTATTATAATGAGCCACTGCAGCTTGTGGTGTAGACATATAACATATAACACTGCAGCTTGTGGTGTAGACATATAATATATAACACTGCAGCTTGTGGTATAGACATATATTATATAACCATTATTATGATGAGAGGAGAATATGGTGGCAGAACCAAAGAATGGGATGGAACAAAGACAAGGTCTATGATAGAGGTCGAACCAGAATGAGAGGTTTGTGTGGGAGAGGATACAATCTGCTTGAGGGAGAATAAATCAGAAAGTGCATAAGTTGAAGAGATAAGGCAGAGATGAGCAGATACATCAACATTGATGTTGAAGTCTCCAGTAAGGATCATGCCAGAGAGCACATTGTGTGAAAGAGCGCTAAGAATGTCTGTAAGGAAGGCTAGGAAGAAGGTCTATAAAATAATCCAGTGAATTCCTAAACCTTGACTGAGAGAAGAACAAGGCTATTATGGTTGAAAGAAACAGCATGTAAAGAGGAGTGTACATAAATAGCAACAACACCACCATGACAATTTCTATCTAGATGATAAAGTTGAAAGTTTGATAAATAAATCATGTCTGATGAGAGCCAAGTCTCATTCCCACTATATAGCAAGATCAGGAAGATATGTTACAGAGTAGAGAGACCTCATCTAATTTATAACTATGCAGCTAACTCTCTATCCTTCAAGAGCAGCAATATGTTTGAGTTAAATTACCAAATTACCAAGACTGATACTTTCTGCAAATGGCATCCCACCTCCAGAGCATGTTGATGCTTTTCCTGTCCGCTAATTAAAGTAATTAAAGTACTAATAACAACAAGAAAAATAATAACAACTAAAAATAATAATAATTAATAATAACAACAACAGCAGCAGCAACAACAACAACAGAAGCAGCAGCAGCAACAACAACAACAGCAACAACAACAACAACAACAACAATAATAATAGTACAATTAAAAAATACTGACAAAATATTATAACAATAAATATTCTCCAAAACACTTGGCTGGATTGCCCAGAGAACCCAGCATTGAAACAGCACATTGTCACATTGCACAGCGACTGAAATCCTTTGCACAAGATACTGGTAAGTGTTCCTTTCCATCCAAAGTGATCCTCCTCACTCATCGCCCTAGCATGCAAAAAGCCCTGCATTTTTGGCCCGAACGTCCCACATTTCTCTACTGCCACTGGTGTGAAAAGGTATGATGGTATGTTGATGGTTTATTGGCTTTTCCTGTTAAGTACTTGGACACATTGTTGCTCTCTGCTTGAGCGGCCACTGCCCCTGGCTCAGGCACTGCCATATGGATGTTTGATGTGCAGCAAAGGTGTCGCTACAGTCTATACACTAGCTTCTATTCATGCTCCTAATAACTCTATATCTAGCTAGCTAGCTTGCTATATTTATACACTATATAGCTTGCACTCGTGCACTTGGTTTCTTCAAAACTGGACTGACTGTACACTTAAAATAATGTTTTACCCATTTCAGTGGTTTTGCCCAGTGCACAAATGGCATTTTAGGAAATTAGGCATTGGAAATAGATACAGATAGATACAGATAGATACAGATAGATACAGATAGATACAGATAGATACAGATAGATACAGATAGATACAGATAGATACAGATAGATAGATAGATAGATAGATAGATAGATAGATAGGGTGCCGAGGTTAGTCGTGGCAATGCACTAGTCAGTTTGGAGTCTCTCAGTAGTAGAATTACTTCTGGTAGTAGAATTGTGACGAATGGACATACTGTACGCAGGTTATTTGTGAGAAGAAAATAAAGTTAGATTGACAAAAGACAATTTATTTGAAAACAAAAAAATGTACAAGAAATGAAACAAGGTTGATAACAAAGATCTTCCAGAACATTGGTCTTCATTTTATAAAGTAAAGCCTGTAAAGGGTCATGTAACAATAGGTATTTTATTTTTTAAATTAAAATAGCTAACGAATTAATCATTTAATCTTCAAAATGCTGAGTGCCTTTGGACCATCGCAACTCAGTGCAGTACCAAAATAAATAATGGCAGTAAATGATGAGGTAAGTGACTTGTACTGTAATTTCAACTGACAGTTTGAGAGAAAAAGAAAATGTGTTCATTCTGGTACATTTCTATATTCGAAAATTCTTGTTTCACTATTGTCGCTCTTTAAAAAAGATGTATATACCTGAATATTATAAATGAGTTGTACTGCTTGATTATGGTGGAGTGTGTGTGTGTGTGTGTGTGTGTGTGTGTGGGAGGGGGCTCAGGGGGGGGGGCAGTCCCTTCCTCCTCTGCCAATAATTCTGCAAAATCCACCCACACACTTCCACCATCACCTGATTACTCACACCCTCCACCTCCTTCCGAAGCAACAATGCCACCTTCCCCTCAGTGCCCACCATCTTAAACTCCTCCAACATATTCCAGCTCCCTCAATTCCATCAGCTCATTCATTAACACCATCTGTTATTCATCATAGCGTATTAGGAAGTGCCCCACATGTTCCACTTCCTTCCTGCCACACAACATGCCATCACAACACAGAGGGCTAGGGCTAGGGCTAGGGCTAGGGCTAGGGGCTAGGGGCAGCCTACATCACTTCTTGCCCTAACTGCTGTCCTCAACCTAAACATCAACCTCACCCCGTCATATACATCTCTGCTCCACCACCTACAAGAAGTTGCTCAGTGTAACATTCACCATGTGCTTCACACAATACACAGACACATGCATTAGAAGTAGTTAGTTGAAGGTAACTTGAGGCAAATGATCACTTCTTGGTATATAAATATATATAAGAAAAGGTGCAGGAAGTTGTTGGGGCATCAACTCAGTTTTATTAATTGAATAATCTTACAAGGAAACACATGCATTATGGTTTTATTGAACTAATGTTTCGGAGGAAGCCACTGATCATTCAAACATGTATTATTTGCTTGCCAAGAATGTTTATGACAATGATAACCCTTTACCTATAGTTGGGAGTTTGGCGCGGTAGCGTTCGGTTAGTTTTTTTGCAATTTAGCTTGGAGTCTTCTGGTAAAATGAATATATTTTATGAAGTTAGGTCGAGGGAAAAATATAAATACAGTGAAATATCTTAGTAACGGTTTTCCCTCTATTATTGTAACCTCCGAGTTACGGGCAGCCCTCTCTCCTCTGACCAACTGCCACAGATCGGCTCCCAAATTGCAACAATAGTACAAGCAGTCCTCCCCAACAGATGGTCAGACATGAAACCATGCCCAAAACTGAGTAAGAATATTCTCATTACTGTAGAATGTCTATGTTATATATCTACCTAATCAGTGATCAGTGAGTCAGTCTCATCCTGTGGATGTACATTGGAGGGCCATATAGGTTTGCTAGGCTAAGGTATATACAAGAGTAAGGCAGTCCATAAATGGTCTCAAATTTATGTTCCATGTGGCTTTTGATGGAGTTTATAGTTTTATGGATAAGCCAATAATCGTTGGTAATCAAAAGTAGTAACTAACCAATGGCAAAAGCATGTCCCCATGTCCCCATTGCTATCAGCATTCATGGCACATCTCTAGCTTGTGGAGTATGACCCCTGGAGATCATCCCAATAGTTTCTCAACACTCCCACTGTGCGATGTACTATACACTTGGCAAGCAATCCTATTCCGTCCACTCAAACTGAGAAGCAAGTGGCAGAGAACACTTCGAAAAGAATGCTTGTACTCTGGTGGTGTGTCATCAACATCCTAACACATGAGCAATTACACAACAAGCTTATTCATAACTCCCTCTCATTTTGTTACTAGCTATGACACTGATGTAAATCAAGATAGTCTCAACCTCATATATAAGCATCCAGGAAGACACTTACAGTGATTATAGGTACACTCTACCCATCAGTGGTGGATAGATCTGCCAATTGCAATCAAACAATTACATGATGTGCTTGACAAGTGCACATCATGGGAGATCATTATTTCATGGCCCAGAGGCAACATATATAGGAATACCGAATGATATGCATCGGCTCACAATACATTTCTAACGAATGTAGCAACACCACCTTCAGCAATTAGTATGAAACTTGCACCAAAAGAGAAAGTTGAATAGTTAGTTAAACACTTCTTTTGGCTACATGTCCATGCATGTGTCTTCATGGTTCTGTGTAACTCTACATGTTCATGCATGTATCTTCATGGTTCTGTGTAACTCTACATGTCCATGCATATATCTTCATGGTTCTGTGTAACTCTACATGTCCATGCATATATCTTCATGGTTCTGTATAACTTACTGTGCAGTCCACATAGGCTAGACTTGTGTGGCTGGGAGCTCTAACCTGAAGCACTTCTGCAGGCTTGCTGACTAACAGAGCAATAAAAGGAGCAAGCTTGTATGTGATTATTCTTTTTGCAGTGACCTCCAGGATACGTGACCTCCAGTCCTAGACTCTATGCTCACAGACCTAGCACGCACTGGCACAGCTCTTGTCGTCATGTGGGTGGCGTTCACAGACCTAGCACACACTGGCACAGCTCTTGTCCTCGTGTTGGTGGTACTCACAGACCTAGCACGCACTTGTCCTCGTGTTGGTGGTACTCACAGACCTAGCACACACTGACACAGCTCTTGTCCTCATGTGGTGATACTCACAGACCTAGCACACACTGGCACAGCTCTTGTCCTCGTGTGGGTGGTACTCACAGACCTAGCACACACTGACACAGCTCTTGTCCTCATGTGGGTGGTACTCACAGACCTAGCACACACTGGCACAGCTCTTGTCCTCGTGTGGGTGGTATACTCACAGACCTAGCACACACTGACACAGCTCTTGTCCTCGTGTGGGTGGTACTCACAGACCTAGCACACACTGGCACAGCTCTTGTCCTCATGTGGTGGTACTCACAGACCTAGCACACACTGGCACAGCTCTTGTCCTCGTGTGGGTGGTATACTCACAGACCTAGCACACACTGACACAGCTCTTGTCCTCGTGTGGGTGGTACTCACAGACCTAGCACACACTGGCACAGCTCTTGTCCTCGTGTGGTGATGCTCACAGACCTAGCACACACTGGCACAGCTCTTGTCCTCATGTGGTGATGCTCACAGACCTAGCACACGCTGGCACAGCTCTTGTCCTCGTGTGGGTGATACTCACAGACCTAGCACACACTGGCACAGCTCTTGTACTCGTGTGGATGCTCACAGACCTAGCACACACTGGCACAGCTCTTGTCCTCGTGTGGAGGGTACTCACAGACCTAGCACACACTGGCACAGCTCTTGTCCTCGTGTGGGTGGTACTCACAGACCTAGCACACACTGGCACAGCTCTTGTCCTCATGTGGAGGGTACTCACAGACCTAGCACACACTGGCACAGCTCTTGTCCTCGTGTGGATTGCTCACAGACCTACCACACACTGGCACAGCTCTTGTCCTCGTGTGGTGATGCTCACAGACCTAGCACACACTGACACAGCTCTTGTCCTCGTGTGGATGGTACTCACAGACCTAGCACACACTGGCACAGCTCTTGTCCTCGTGTGGGTGGTACTCACAGACCTAGCACGCACTTGTCCTCGTGTTGGTGGTACTCACAGACCTAGCACACACTGACACAGCTCCTGTCCTCGTGTTGGTGGTACTCACAGACCTAGCACACACTTGTCCTCGTGTGGGTGGTACTCACAGACCTAGCACACACTGGCACAGCTCTTGTCCTCATGTGGATGCTCACAGACCTAGCACACGCTGGCACAGCTCTTGTCCTCGTGTGGGTAGTGCTCACAGACCTAGCACACACTGGCACAGCTCTTGTCCTCGTGTGGATACTCACAGACCTAGCACACACTTGTCCTCGTGTTGGTGGTACTCACAGACCTAGCACACACTGGCACAGTTCTTGTCCTCGTGTGGATGGTGTAGGTTGTTCTAAGATTTTTTTGGTGTGTACACACTGCATAGACAACATGGATAACCCTTAACACACTGCATAGACAACATGGATAACCCTTAACACACTGCAGAGACAACATGGATAACCCTTAACACACTGCAGAGACAACATGGATAACCCTTAACACACTGCAGAGACAACATGGATAACCCTTAACACACTGCATAGACAACATGGATAACCCTTAACACACTGCATAGACAACATGGATAACCCTTAACACACTGCATAGACAACATGGATAACCCTTAACACACTGCATAGACAACATGGATAACCCTTAACACACTGCATAGACATGGATAACCCTTAACACACTGCATAGACAACATGGATAACCCTTAACACACGGCATAGACAACATGGATAACCCTTAACACACTGCATAGACATGGATAACCCTTAACACACTGCAGACAACATGGATAACCCTTAACACACTGCAGAGACAACATGGATAACCCTTAACACACGGCATAGACATGGATAACCCTTTAACACAATGCAGAGACAACATGGATAACCCTTAACACACTGCATAGACAACATGGATAACCCTTTACTATTAAGACTCTATACATGTCCTTATTGGAATCTGGTGTATATAATTATAAATGGTAAAGGGTTAATCTAGTTTGTGGTATATATACACAAGTGGTCTGTTTTTACTAGTGTAAATATTTGTTCTTGTGTATACTTCATATAATCAAGAAGCAAGGTCAAGTTGTGCACAATCAGTGATAGCTCATTACCATTTTTATCTGCCACATGCGACCCAATAGGAATTACTGCAGGAGTCAACATCATGATTAAATAGTGTTTTGTTAATGTATGTTGACTCTACTGGCTGTAGGCTATGAGCTGTTTCTTGAGCGGTCTTAGTTCTGCTATAGTAATATTTTTGTTCTTAGCAATACTTAAGCATGGCTATGTTGTGCACACATCAGATAACTCGATACCACAACCCAATAGTAATACTGCAGCACAGTAGATGCCATAATTAAATAAGTGTTTTGTTAATGTATTGTACAAAGAGAGTAGTTATGTTGGAGCAGCTACTGTCCATTTGATTTAACTTGCTGTAGGCTATGAACTGTTTCCTGAGCTGCCTTAGTTCGGCCATAGTGGTGTAGCGAGCCAATACCAGTTTTTCAGGGGTATTATTCACTACTAGACTCTCTCCCACCATCGCACCGCTCCTCTGAGCCTCCATCATCACTTTTATTACCTCTTGGGTCATGCGATCTAACTTGTGCAAGAAGTTCGGCTCCGAGAGAGGTTGTGATTGGGTCGACTGATTAGGTGGAGGTGGCTTGCGATGAAACAAAGCATTACAAATATCCATTCCTGGTAAAGGGTCGTCTGGGTACAAGACGAACAAAGGCGAGTCCCAGCGATTCCTCGAGTCAGGCGTTTCAAACCTAGACGCAAGTGCATCAAACAGTTCTAGGCTGTAACTCTGAAGGTCCTCTCCCCTGCTACAGTTCCATTCCCTGGCAGTCTGTACGGGTGTATCGCACAATATTACGCAGTGTGGCGTCAACAAGTGCTTGGATAGGCAATATAGCTCGTAACGGTAGCCCTTGATGTAATTCAAGGAATCGATGATCACTACACTCGTTGTGGTCAATAATCTCTCGACTTTTGATTTGATCGAGGCCCGTTGAGTTTTCTCTTCCTGCGATGACTTGTAGTGTTTAGAACCATTCTCATAGTCCCCTACGAGGTGAATAGGCTGTTCTGAATAGTGTTCCTCCAAGTACTTCACAACGTCTTGGCATCTTCTAGTTTTTCCCGAACACGGAATACCACACAACACTACTAAAGGCATTATATATCTTATCTGAACTCTAGCCGACCCTAGCCTAAACAGCCTGGGAAGCTAAAGGGCGGGACCACTATCGCCCACTCAAGCCCGTAGTGACTTGAGCGGGCATATGGTAGCCAATCGCAAAAAAAAAAAACGGGGTTCAACTAGTCCAAAACGAGGTTCTCAGTCCTAGTGTCCGGCTACTCAAATGGATCAACCTCGCTCACTACACAAGCCAGTATATTGGATAATGGTCTAGCAGGGAACTGTAACGATTAATTTGATCCCCCCCCTTATTGAAAATTTTGTTCCCACCCTAGTCCTTGCCCTTTATTTTTCAAGAGGGATTTTTTTCAAGTAAAAAGTTCCAGAGGGAACATATTTTTTAAAGAAAAAGTTACAGGGGGAACCAAATATGGGGGGACCAAATTTGTCATGGAGTACCTTAGCAAATTAAAAAAAATTGGTCGTGTACATGTAAGCATCTAGTGTACTTATATAATCACAGACCCAAGGGTATATGAGCCAGATAGATTAAGCTGACTGGAAATGCCCCCCTCCCCTAACCATATTTCACATTCACCACATCCTAGCTTCCTAGCTGGAGTAAGTGCACAGGCCCAAGCCCAGTATTCATAGGTGTTCAGGTACGAAGATTTGACACAAAAAAATAGATAATCATTGACTGAAGAGCGAGAAAGTGAGGAGAAGAGAGATGAAGTGAGTGCATTTTGTCAGAATATCTGAGGCCATCTGGAGGTGGAGCCATCCCTCCACTTGTGTGGATGACTACCCACTGCAGCCCGACACAACGGGCAAGAGTTCTGTCTTTCCAGCCACTGCAACACACAGTTCTCACAGAAGATGTGCTACAGAGAAAAGGACGAAAGAATGTAACTACATCTACACTATACAACTAAAGCAATTAGCCTAGCACATTCAGAATTTGCTTATTATATATACATGAACATCGATACATATATTATATAATATACAGTGTTGCCATAGTGTTGGAAATTTTCGGATTTTATCAATAAATGTTTGGATTTTTTCATTAGAAAATTGTTTGACATTTCATCAATAAATGTTTGGATTTTTTCATTAGAAAATTGTTTGACATTTCATGCTTATCAGACCATGTGCAGTCTATTTCAAAACCATTCTCCAGGAATTTCATTAAATTCACTTTTAACAGTGCAATTCAATGTTCCTCAGAAATGTTATGAATTTAAACCGAACACTGAACTATTAAAGACATGTGTAAAAGCTATGAATACACTTTAGTATATATGTTATACGCCACTGTGGATTAGCTCCAGGCCTAATCCTTCAGCTGTGGAGTTAGCTCAGTTGTCCTGGTCCTCTAGTCACTGTGGACTAGCTCCAGGCCTAATCCTTCAGCTATGGAGTTAGCTCAGTTGTCCTGGTCCTCTAGCCACTGTGGACTAGCTCCAGGCCTAATCCTTCAGCTGTGGAGTTAGCTCAGTTGTCCTGGTCCTCTAGCCACTGTGGACTAGCTCCAGGCCTAATCCTTCAGCTGTGGAGTTAGCTGAGTTGTCCTGGTCCTCTAGCCACTGTGGACTAGCTCCAGGCCTAATCCTTCAGCTGTGATGAGTTGTCCTGGTACTCTAGCCACTGTGGATTAGCTCCAGGCCTAATTCTTCAGCTGTGGAGTTATCTCAGTTGTTCTGGTCCTCTAGCCACTGTGGACTAGCCACAGGCCTAAAGAGTGAACCGGTTGGCACATGCTAGTTTCCACCATAAGCACACTTCATGCAGGTGGAAAGAAGACTTACAACAATGGAGGAGAGAAAAACCTACTAGTATATACTAGGTGGTACTGGAAGTGGTGTCACCCAACGCTCGCTTGGTCCTAAAGGTCCCATGTTCGATGCTTGGCAGAGGCGTTCACTTCCCACCCCCCACTTTAGAGACCACACCCTTTTCTTCCTTTCCCCCTCCCCCTTTAAAAATTAATAATAACATTAACTGATAGCCACAACAGATAGTTCTCTGCTTGCATACAATGTGTGTGTTAATCAAGAGAGCACGGGAGGCCACAGCAAGTGCTATGTAATAGTATATACATGTATATACCTTGCAGGAGAGCATGACATAGTATATACATGTATATACCT
Source organism: Cladorhizidae sp. MBARI D1340-BT2 (assembly GCA_028752905.1). Taxonomy (NCBI): domain Eukaryota; kingdom Metazoa; phylum Porifera; class Demospongiae; order Poecilosclerida; family Cladorhizidae; species Cladorhizidae sp. MBARI D1340-BT2. The sequence continues at coordinate 45,955,166 of JAQNBH010000009.1, read as the reverse complement.
TGCAGGAGAGCATGACATAGTATATACATGTATATACCTTGCAGGAGAGCATGACGGGTCTGCAGAACTGGTCCTGGCATATTGCACACGGCTGGGACACAGCATCTAGCTCGTCCCTAGTGGGAGAACGCCAGTGCATCTAGAACATTATAAAACATTGAATCATCACCAACAACATTGCCACATTATGCTCACTTATTTAGTTACTAGATCATAAACAGATGCAACATTAGAGCAAGCAGTGCAACACTAGGCAACACTAGAGCAAGCAGTGCAACACTAGACAACACTAGAGCAAGCAGTGCAACACTAGGCAACACTAGAGCAAGCAGTGCAACACTAGGCAGCACTAGAGCAAGCAGTGCAACACTAGGCAACACTAGAGCAAGCAGTGCAACACTAGACAACACTAGAGCAAGCAGTGCAACACTAGACAACACTAGAGCAAGCAGTGCAACACTAGACAGCACTAGAGCAAGCAGTGCAACACTAGACAGCACTAGAGCAAGCAGTGCAACACTAGGCAACACTAGAGCAAGCAGTGCAACACTAGACAACACTAGAGCAAGCAGTGCAACACTAGACAACACTAGAGCAAGCAGTGCAACACTAGACAACACTAGAGCAAGCAGTGCAACACTAGACAGCACTAGAGCAAGCAGTGCAACACTAGACAACACTAGAGCAAGCAGTGCAACACTAGGCAACACTAGAGCAAGCAGTGCAACACTAGGCAACACTAGAGCAAGCAGTGCAACACTAGACAACACTAGAGCAAGCAGTGCAACACTAGAGCAAGCAGTGCAACACTAGACAACACTAGAGCAAGCAGTGCAACACTAGACAACACTAGAGCAAGCAGTGCAACACTAGGCAACACTAGAGCAAGCAGTGCAACACTAGACAGCACTAGAGCAAGCAGTGCAACACTAGGCAACACTAGAGCAAGCAGTGCAACACTAGGCAACACTAGAGCAAGCAGTGCAACACTAGACAACACTAGAGCAAGAAGTGCAACACTAGGCAACACTAGAGCAAGCAGTGCAACACTAGACAGCACTAGAGCAAGCAGTGCAACACTAGGCAACACTAGAGCAAGCAGTGCAACACTAGGCAACACTAGAGCAAGCAGTGCAACACTAGACAACACTAGAGCAAGCAGTGCAACACTAGACAACACTAGAGCAAGCAGTGCAACACTAGACAACACTAGAGCAAGCAGTGCAACACTAGACAACACTAGAGCAAGCAGTGCAACACTAGAGCATAGCAAGAGTTAGACATTAGATGTGGCCTCACTAGCAAGAGCCAGTTAGACATTAGATGTGGCCTCACTAGCAAGAGCCAGTTAGACATTAGATGTGGCCTCACTAGCAAGAGCCAGTTAGACATTAGATGTGGCCTCACTAGCAAGAGTCAGAGTTAGACATTAGATGTGGCCTCACTAGCAAGAGTCAGAGTTAGACATTAGATGTGGCCTCACTAGCAAGAGTCAGAGTTAGACATTAGATGTGGCCTCACTGGCAAGAGTCAGAGTTAGACATTAGATGTGGCCTCACTAGCAAGAGCCAGAGTTAGACATTAGATGTGGCCTCACTAGCAAGAGTCAGAGTTAGACATTAGATGTGGCCTCACTAGCAAGAGTCAGAGTTAGACATTAGATGTGGCCTCACTAGCAAGAGCCAGTTAGACATTAGATGTGGCCTCACTAGCAAGAGTCAGAGTTAGACATTAGATGTGGCCTCACTAGCAAGAGCCAGTTAGACATTAGATGTGGCCTCACTAGCAAGAGTCAGAGTTAGACATTAGATGTGGCCTCACTAGCAAGAGTCAGAGTTAGACATTAGATGTGGCCTCACTAGCAAGAGTCAGAGTTAGACATTAGATGTGGCCTCACTAGCAAGAGTCAGAGTTAGACATTAGATGTGGCCTCACTAGCAAGAGTCAGAGTTAGACATTAGATGTGGCACCACTAGCAAGAGTCAGAGTTAGACATTAGATGTGGCCTCACTAGCAAGAGTCAGAGTTAGACATTAGATGTGGCCTCACTAGCAAGAGTCAGAGTTAGACATTAGATGTGGCCTCACTAGCAAGAGCCAGTTAGACATTAGATGTGGCCTCACTAGCAAGAGCCAGTTAGACATTAGATGTGGCCTCACTAGCAAGAGCCAGTTAGACATTAGATGTGGCCTCACTAGCAAGAGCAAGAGTTAGACATTAGATGTGGCCTCACTAGCAAGAGCCAGTTAGACATTAGATGTGGCCTCACTAGCAAGAGCCAGTTAGACATTAGATGTGGCCTCACTAGCAAGAGCCAGTTAGACATTAGATGTGGCCTCACTAGCAAGAGCCAGTTAGACATTAGATGTGGCCTCACTAGCAAGAGCCAGTTAGACATTAGATGTGGCCTCACTAGCAAGAGCCAGTTAGACATTAGATGTGGCACCACTAGCAAGAGCCAGTTAGACATTAGATGTGGCACCACTAGCAAGAGCCAGTTAGACATTAGATGTGGCCTCACTAGCAAGAGCCAGTTAGACATTAGATGTGGCACCACTAGCAAGAGCCAGAGTTAGACAATATGTACATGTGCAAGCTCCATCACAACAAAATGTCACCACCATCACCAACAACATCATCATCACTACCAAATAGCATCAACTCCACCACCACTACTGTCACAAACATCATCACACCACCATCACCACCTACACCATCATGGTTGCTAATGGAGACCTCTGACCTGATCATGCAGAAAGATGACAAATGCTCGAAATAGTTCTCTCAGACTGGTGAAGATGAGTGCACCCTTGAGCATGAGGTAGACGGAAGTGGTGAAGACAGCGAAGTAGAGTCCAGTTGGGAGAGGGTTGGACAGGTAGCGCACCCAGAGCGGAGCAGGGACCAAGGCACGGTAGAACTGAGACAAGTACTCCAGCAGCATGTAGTATTTGCCTTTCTTGCGCGTGGGCAAGAAGTGCAGGAAAATGGCTGTGACCAGGGCCTTGATGGCCATGGTTCCAAAACAAATGATGCAGTCTGCAGAAGGGAGAGAGCGAAAGAGCTTCTCACACAAGAACACCTCACACTATTACCCTCACACAAGAACCCTCACACAAGAACCCCTCACACAAGAACACCTCACACTATTACCCTCACACAAGAACACCTCACACCATAACCCCTCACACAAGAACACCTCACACTATTACCCTCACACTAGAACCCCTCACACTAGAACCCTCTCAAAACAACCTCCACACTAGAACCCTCTCAAAATAACCTGCACACCAGAACCCTCTCAAAACAACCTCCACACTAGAACCCTCTCAAAACAACCTCCACACCAGAACCCTCTCAAAACAACCTCCACACTAGAATCCTCTCAAAACAACCTCCACACCAGAACCCTCTCAAAACAACCTGCACACCAGAACCCTCTCAAAACAACCTCCACACTAGAACCCTCCCAAAACAACCTGCACACCAGAACCCTCTCAAAACAACCTCCACACTAGAACCCTCTCAAAACAACCTCCACACTAGAACCCTCTCAAAACAACCTCCACACCAGAACCCTCTCAAAACAACCTCCACACTAGAACCCTCCCAAAACAACCTCCACACCAGAACCCTCTCAAAACAACCTTCACACTAGAACCCTCACAGATATTCCTTGGAAATTACACTATTACAGTTCAAACTTCATTTTTATCAAATCGATGTTGCAATAAAATTTCATTTATATGTATTGTGGGTGGATATTTTTACAGCAGCTCTCATCTCGCGAGTAAGACTTGCCGCAAGGTGGAAATCCGACGATCGTGTTCCTAGCAGAGCTCAAACAAGCACAGGAAGGCTGGCATTGATCAAAAATGGAAGGTAAACTTTCCCTGAATGTTAGAGGTGGAGAATGGGCAAGGTGTGTAGTGTTTTTGCTTTGCTGATAATATAATCCTAGGCCTAGGAAGGTTGCCATCGGCCAAGCAACATGATCCACTTACCTCGCATATCTCCAAAAAGGCAAAGCTCAGTGAAGCACGCGACGTGCGAGTGCCACATCATTGCAGGCTGACTTGGGCTTGGGGGGCTAGGTACAGTAACCAGACTTGGGGGGCTAGGTTCAGTGCCCAGTGTTCTCCCCAAGCTGTTCCGTATCATCATATTCAAAGTTCATGTGATGTCTAATTATATTAAATTTTGCTATAATAACATGAAATACAATTCTACTAGAAGATTGCATCTGCTCACGGAGTCATCGAGTTGGTCGCTGCTCTTCACTGTGCCGTCTTCTCATGGGCTTGGCTAAGTGGATTCACTCTGGTGGAGGGTCTGGGATGCCTCCTCTTCTAAGCCCCAAGGAATGCTGATTTTCCGTGTATGCTGGCAATAGATGATGCCGAGGAATGATGTGTGCAGCACAGCTGGCGTCCTAAAAAAGCTGCCTCAGGAAGAGCTGTTTGGGTCGACTTGGCCTGCAAGACCATCATCAAGCAGAGCTCGATCCAACATGGTCAGAGTGAGGCTTACAATACTGCAGTTGAGATGGAAGCTGATCGTTGCTCCTCCAAGAGAGATGGTGGGATAGCAATGGCATTCCAGAGGGTTGTGTCAGCTCAGTGCAAGGCATTTCTTGGTGCTCTCAAGTGCATGCACTTCAAAAGAGAGAGACTGTACAGACCACCAACTTTGCACTGCATCTTGAGCTTGACAAGTCTCTTGGAGCTTCTCACTTGTCATGTCTGCTACTTAGTGGCAATGCACACTACACATCAGAGCAGTGCAGGCAAGAGATAGCTCAGGGTCTTGGTGAGGCTGTCTGATATAATCTCATACCTGCAGGAGTCTCCTCTTTTGCTCTATGCATAGATGTGACTGCCTTCAACCCTCCCACAGTGCTAGCATGCTGGATAAGCTTGCCACCCACTCTATGCATAGATGTGTCTGCCTTCAGCCCTCCCCCAGTGCTAGCATGCTGGATAAGCTTGTCACCCCCTCTATGCATAGATGTGTCTTGCCTTCAACCCTCCCACAGTGCTAGCATGCTGGATAAGCTTGTCACCCACTCTATGCATAGATGTGTCTGCCTTCAACCCTCCCACAGTGCTAGCATGCTGGATAAGCTTGCCACCCACTCTATGCATAGATGTGTCTGCCTTCAGCCCTCCCCCAGTGCTAGCATGCTGGATAAGCTTGTCACCCCCTCTATGCATAGATGTGTCTGCCTTCAACCCTCCCACAGTGCTAGCATGCTGGATAAGCTTGTCACCCACTCTATGCATAGATGTGTCTGCCTTCAACCCTCCCCCAGTGCTAGCATGCTGGATAAGCTTGTCACCCACTCTATGCATAGATGTGTCTGCCTTCAACCCTCCCACAGTGCTAGCATGCTGGATAAGCTTGTCACCCACTCTGTGCATAGATGTGTCTGCCTTCAACCCTGTGACTAGCATGCTGGATAAGCTTGTCACCCACTCTATGCATAGATGTGACTGCCTTCAACCATCCCACAGTGCTAGCATGCTGGATAAGCTTGTCACCCACTATGGTTCTCATGGTGTAGTGCATCCAGAATCAACCAGAGGGGAGCTCAAAGGCTTCAATAGAGTAGTTGCTGCTAATAGTGAGTTGAAGCAAATGAGAACTCGCCAGCTCACGAGTTATCCGATCAAAACATTGGAATTGAGTGTAATGTTTCCCAGCTATTGGCCCCTTACTCTCTATGTCTTCTGTAGCCTGTGAAAGAGGCTTCTCCACTCTATCTCAAGTCAAGACTGACCTTAGAAACCAGTTGGCCAACAGAACTCTCAACCACCTCTTGATGACTAGTCCATCTGATTTCCCCGATGAACTCTGTGTGGAAGCTCGTCTGACTTTGTGTTGTAATTCAATAATTAACAAACCACAGCATCTGCTCATCCATCCTCATAATCAATGCCAACCAACCACACACACACACACACACACACACACACACACACACCAGGTCACCACCAGCATCCAGTGAATACTATTTGAAGTTGCTCATTGAGAAGGTGATCATAAAGCATTTGTGATTCACTGGTACTAATAGTATTTCAAATAAGCAAAAATATCCACACATGAGGAAATGAGAACAACAGCGGCTCTCGAATGTTCTGGAAGTGTCTTGGGAAACCTACAAAAGGAAAGTGACCCGGGTATGGAGGAGGGCAATTCAGTCAGTGTGGATCTTGGATCTCTTCCCCTTCCCCCTTGACAGAATACACTGCATAGCATGGCTGCACTCAGGATTTACAAAAGCAGCCATTTCAGCTTCTGTACCTATGAACCTTGATTGTGTGTGATCTTCAATTAAAATGGGGTGTGGTTAAGGTTGCCACTAAAATTATATGTGTGCCGTGCCCCCCCCCCCCCCCCCCCCCCAATATTCTACCTGGGGAGAACACTGCCCTCACAAAACAACCTCCACACCAGAGCCCTTCCCACACTAGAACCCTCAGAATCCTTCACACACCAGAACCTTCAGAGCCTTTGACACACCAGAACCTTCAGAACCCTTCACTCACTAGAACCCTCAGAGCTCTCCACACAACACCAGAACCCTCAGTCCTTCACACACCAGAATCATCAGAACCATTCACACACCAGAACCCTCAGAACCTTCACACACCACATGTATACAAGAACCCTCAGAACCTTCAGAACCCTTCATACACCAGAACCCTCAGAACCATTCACACACCAGAACCCTCAGAACCTTCACACACCACATGTATACAAGAACCCTCAGAACCTTCAGAACCCTTCATATACCAGAACCCTCAGTCCTTCACACGCCAGAATCATCAGAACCATTCACACACCAGAACCCTCAGAACCTTCACACACCACATGTATACAAGAACCCTCAGAACCTTCAGAACCCTTCATATACCAGAACCCTCAGAGCTCTCCACACAACACCAGAACCCTCAGAACCCTTCACACACCAGAACCCTCAGAACCCTTCACACACCAGAACCCTCACACACCACATGTAAGAACCCTCAGAACCTTCACACACCACATGTATACAAGAACCCTCAGAACCCTTCACACACCATATGTATACAAGAACCCTCAGAACCCTTCACACACCACATGTATACAAGAACCCTCAGAACCCTTCACACACCAGAACCCTCAGTCTTTCACACACCAGAACCCTTTAGATCCTACAAATGTATTGTGTCACAACCACCAGTTGTGTGAGCAGATGTCGCATGAGTCCAGAACACCAGCACTGCACCACAAAGTGGACAGGGCAGGGCTAGGACCAGGGCCAGGGCTAGGACCAGGGCTAGGACCAGATCCAGGGCTTGGACCAGGGCTTGGACCAGGGCTAAGACCAGGGCTAAGACCAGGGCTAAGACCAGGGCTAAGACCAGGGCTAGGACCAGGGCTAGGACCAGGTCCAGGGCTAGGACCATGACCAGGGCTAAGACTAGAGCTGGAGCCAACACAATTTGGGCCAAGAATAAGATTAGGGCCAGGAGGGCAAACTCTAACTGTTCAGGCTTTATGTGGTCAGCCATGAGCCATCGCCAGCACACACAGTGCACCCCGCGAGTGTCGCCAGCACACACCATGCACCCCGCGAGCATCTCCAGCACACACCATGCACTACATGAGCATCTCCAGCACACAGCATGCACCCCATGAGCGTCTCCAGCACACACCATGCACCCCATGAGCATCTCCAGCACACACCATGCACCCCATGAGCGTCTCCAGCACACACCATGCACCCCATGAGCGTCTCCAGCACACACCATGCACCCCATGAGCGTCTCCAGCACACACCATACACTACATGAGCATCGCCAGCACACACCATGCACCCCATGAGCATCTCCAGCACACACCATGCACCCCATGAGCATCTCCAGCACACACCATGCACCCCATGAGCGTCTCCAGCACACACCATGCACCCCATGAGCGTCTCCAGCACACACCACGCACTACACGAGCGTGACCAGCACATACCATGTACTCTGGAGTCGAGGTAATCAAAGTAGCATAACCATGCACCTCGCGCTACATAACATGAGCTCGTCTGCTGTCAGACCGCATAGGACTCGGTGGCAAGAGCATCATAACCCGTCCTGACAGGGAAGCACTGGACGTTGATCTCAACTGTTCTGCGCTCAGCAGAACTACAAGCTGGCTGCAAGGGATTTATCTAAGGATATAACTCGGGGGAGGAGGGGGCAGGGAAAAGGAAAAGGTGTTAATTCCCACTGTTCTTAAGCAATTTCGTAGGAAATTAAATTTGGGGGATTAGGGAGAAAATATATACGTCATGGGTCTCCCCTAACCACCCATTTGCCGTTGTTTCCTTCCAAATACAAATATAATTAAGCAGACCCACTAAGAGTAATGTGTTGGCTCAATTGCACACTCTTGGATCAAGTACATACAGTGAATGTGGCTCATATTCACTTGGAATGTGTTAATTAGAGAAAATCAGTGCTGGAATGCACACGAGGTGTCCTCTAGTTTGGGAATACACGACCAGTGTCGTCGTCAATCCTGTGTCATCTATAACGACCAGGTTGCTAGGGTTCATCAGCAGGTGTCCTATGACCACACTGATGACCCAAGTGCATCCCTAGTAACTTGGTCATGCACGGACAACACACACCACCCTCGCTCATGGCAAGGACAACACACACCACCCTCGCTCATGGCAAGGACAATACACACCACCCTCGCTCATGGCTGGTCTGGTCTTGAGCCATTTGTGGACCTAGTCCAGCTTGATGCAGTCAAGGATGGCTTAAGGTCTCTGTCTCTCGGGCCAATTCCCACAGCAGATGACTTGTTGGGTGGCCCACGTAGGTAGCTGGCTCAGCGGATATTGGATGGGACACAGGAAGACATGACAGCACTTCCTCCACCTAACTGACCACAAGTGCAGGATTGCGTTGGTGAGAAATGCAGGAAATGATTCTATCCTCATCACTTGACAGATGGCTCACTGAATCGGGGTGTGGTCTGATGTCCTTGGTTGTCCGACGCCCAGGATGGTCACCAAGATTTATCCAGGTCATTCAGCTAACTAACTAGTACTGGCTTAGCTTGCACACTTACCTAACTAGTACTGGCTTAGCTTGCACACTTACCTAACTAGTACTGGCTTAGCATGCTCACTTACCTAACTAGTACTGGCTTAGCTTGCTCACTTACCTAACTAGTAGTACTGGCTTAGCTTGCTCACTAACCTAACTAGTAACTAGTACTGGCTTAGCTTGCTCACTAACCTAACTAGTACTGGGTTAGCTTGCTCACTAACCTAACTAGTACTGGGTTAGCTTGTTCACTTACCTAACTAGTACTGGGTTAGCTTGTTCACTTACCTAACTAGTACTGGCTTAGCTTGCACACTTACCTAACTAGTACTGGGTTAGCTTGCTCACTTACCTGGCTTCAATTCAGTTCATTCATAGAAGCAGTTATACATTCATCGGTAACCACTGGACTCAGACATACATGGCAGTTCTCTAGCACAATTCTTAGGCTGCTCTGAAATGTCCACTCCTTGTCTGAACATTGTCAGTTGTTGCCACCGCTCAGAGCTTCCCTACCCACCTCCTGGCTTGTTGGCGTTGTCTCTGCCGTCTTCTCATTGTCATCACTGCTCAAGGCTTCCATACTGCCTCCAGAAATGCTCCCTCACACTACCTGAGTTGTACTGATCAGGCCTTGCTCTACCACTAGTTGTACTGATCATGCCTTGCTCTACCACTAGTTGTACTGATCATGCCTTGCTCTACCACTAGTTGTACTGATCATGTCCTGCTCTACCACTAGTTGTACTGATCATGTCTTACTCTACCACTAGTTGTACTGATCATGCCTTACTCTACCACTAGTTGTACTGATCATGCCTTGCTCTACCACTAGTTGTACTGATCATGCCTTGCTCTACCACTAGTTGTACTGATCATGCCTTGCTCTACCACTAGTTGTACTGATCATGCCTTACTCTACCACTAGTTGTACTGATCATGCCTTGCTCTACCACTAGTTGTACTGATCATGCCTTGCTCTACCACTAGTTGTACTGATCATGTCCTGCTCTACCACTAGTTGTACTGATCATGCCTTGCTCTACCACTAGTTGTACTGATCATGTCCTGCTCTACCACTAGTTGTACTGATCATGCCTTGCTCTACCACTAGTTGTACTGATCAGGCCTTGCTCTACCACTAGTTGTACTGATCATGTCTTGCTCTACCACTAGTTGTACTGATCATGCCTTGCTCTACCACTAGTTGTACTGATCTCTACCACTAGTTGTACTGATCAGGCCTTGCTCTACCACTAGTTGTACTGATCAAGCCTTACTCTACCACTAGTTGTACTGATCATGCCTTGCTCTACCACTAGTTGTACTGATCATGCCTTGCTCTACCACTAGTTGTACTGATCATGTCTTACTCTACCACTAGTTGTACTGATCTCTACCACTAGTTGTACTGATCAGGCCTTGCTCTACCACTAGTTGTACTGATCAGGCCTTACTCTACCACTAGTTGTACTGATCATGCCTTGCTCTACCACTAGTTGTACTGATCATGCCTTGCTCTACCACTAGTTGTACTGATCATGTCCTGCTCTACCACTAGTTGTACTGATCAGGCCTTGCTCTACCACTAGTTGTACTGATCATGTCTTGCTCTACCACTAGTTGTACTGATCATGCCTTACTCTACCACTAGTTGTACTGATCATGTCATGCTCTACCACTAGTTGTACTGATCATGCCTTGCTCTACCACTAGTTGTACTGATCATGCCTTGCTCTACCACTAGTTGTACTGATCATGTCTTGCTCTACCACTAGTTGTACTGATCATGCCTTGCTCTACCACTAGTTGTACTGATCATGCCTTGCTCTACCACTAGTTGTACTGATCATGTCATGCTCTACCACTAGTTGTACTGATCATGTCTTGCTCTACCACTAGTAGTACTGATCATGCCTTGCTCTACCACTAGTTGTACTGATCATGTCTTGCTCTACCACTAGTTGTACTGATCATGCCTTGCTCTACCACTAGTTGTACTGATCATGCCATGCTCTACCACTAGTTGTACTGATCATGCCTTGCTCTACCACTAGTTGTACTGATCATGCCTTGCTCTACCACTAGTTGTACTGATCATGCCTTACTCTACCACTAGTTGTACTGATCATGCCTTACTCTACCACTAGTTGTACTGATCATGTCATGCTCTACCACTAGTTGTACTGATCATGCCTTACTCTACCACTAGTTGTACTGATCATGTCTTGCTCTACCACTAGTTGTACTGATCATGTCTTGCTCTACCACTAGTTGTACTGATCAGGCCTTGCTCTACCACTAGTTGTACTGATCATGCCTTACTCTACCACTAGTTGTACTGATCAGGTCTTGCTCTACCACTAGTTGTACTGATCATGTCTTGCTCTACCACTAGTTGTACTGATCATGCCTTGCTCTACCACTAGTTGTACTGATCATGCCTTGCTCTACCACTAGTTGTACTGATCAGGTCTTGCTCTACCACTAGTTGTACTGATCATGTCTTGCTCTACCACTAGTTGTACTGATCAGGCCTTGCTCTACCACTAGTTGTACTGATCATGCCTTGCTCTACCACTAGTTGTACTGATCATGTCCTGCTCTACCACTAGTTGTACTGATCAGGCCTTGCTCTACCACTAGTTGTACTGATCAGGTCTTGCTCTACCACTAGTTGTACTGATCATGTCTTGCTCTACCACTAGTTGTACTGATCATGCCTTACTCTACCACTAGTTGTACTGATCATGCCTTGCTCTACCACTAGTTGTACTGATCAGGCCTTGCTCTACCACTAGTTGTACTGATCATGCCTTGCTCTACCACTAGTTGTACTGATCATGTCATGCTCTACCACTAGTTTTACTGATCAGGCCTTGCTCTACCACTAGTTGTACTGATCATGTCTTGCTCTACCACTAGTTGTACTGATCATGCCTTACTCTACCACTAGTTGTACTGATCAGGCCTTGCTCTACCACTAGTTGTACTGATCAGGCCTTGCTCTACCACTAGTTGTACTGATCATGCCTTACTCTACCACTAGTTGTACTGATCATGTCTTGCTCAACCACTAGTTGTACTGATCATGCCTTGCTCTACCACTAGTTGTACTGATCATGCCTTACTCTACCACTAGTTGTACTGATCAGGCCTTGCTCAACCACTAGTTGTACTGATCAGGCCTTGCTCTACCACTAGTTGTACTGATCAGGCCTTGCTCTACCACTAGTTGTACTGATCAGGCCTTGCTCTACCACTAGTTGTACTGATCATGCCTTACTCTACCACTAGTTGTACTGATCATGTCCTGCTCTACCACTAGTTGTACTGATCATGTCTTGCTCTACCACTAGTTGTACTGATCAGGCCTTGCTCTACCACTAGTTGTACTGATCAGGCCTTGCTCTACCACTAGTTGTACTGATCATGTCCTGCTCTACCACTAGTTGTACTGATCAGGCCTTGCTCTACCACTAGTTGTACTGATCATGTCCTGATCTACCACTAGTTGTACTGATCATGCCTTACTCTACCACTAGTTGTACTGATCATGTCCTGCTCTACCACTAGTTGTACTGATCATGCCTTGCTCTACCACTAGTTGTACTGATCAGGCCTTACTCTACCACTAGTTGTACTGATCAGGCCTTGCTCTACCACTAGTTGTACTGATCATGTCTTGATCTACCACTAGTTGTACTGATCATGTCATGCTCTACCACTAGTTGTACTGATCATGCCTTGCTCTACCACTAGTTGTACTGATCATGCCTTACTCTACCACTAGTTGTACTGATCATGTCCTGCTCTACCACTAGTTGTACTGATCATGTCCTGCTCTACCACTAGTTGTACTGATCATGTCTTGCTCTACCACTAGTTGTACTGATCAGGCCTTGCTCTACCACTAGTTGTACTGATCATGTCTTGCTCTACCACTAGTTGTACTGATCATGTCTTGCTCTACCACTAGTTGTACTGATCATGCCTTGCTCTACCACTAGTTGTACTGATCATGTCTTGCTCTACCACTAGTTGTACTGATCATGTCTTGATCTACCACTAGTTGTACTGATCATGTCATGCTCTACCACTAGTTGTACTGATCATGCCTTACTCTACCACTAGTTGTACTGATCATGTCCTGCTCTACCACTAGTTGTACTGATCATGCCTTGCTCTACCACTAGTTGTACTGATCATGTCTTGCTCTACCACTAGTTGTACTGATCATGTCCTGCTCTACCACTAGTTGTACTGATCATGTCTTGCTCTACCACTAGTTGTACTGATCATGTCTTGCTCTACCACTAGTTGTACTGATCATGTCTTGCTCTACCACTAGTTGTACTGATCATGCCTTGCTCTACCACTAGTTGTACTGATCATGCCTTGCTCTACCACTAGTTGTACTGATCAGGCCTTGCTCTACCACTAGTTGTACTGATCAGGCCTTGCTCTACCACTAGTTGTACTGATCATGTCCTGATCTACCACTAGTTGTACTGATCAGGCCTTGCTCTACCACTAGTTGTACTGATCATGCCTTGCTCTACCACTAGTTGTACTGATCAGGCCTTGCTCTACCACTAGTTGTACTGATCATGCCTTGCTCTACCACTAGTTGTACTGATCATGCCTTGCTCTACCACTAGTTGTACTGATCATGTCATGCTCTACCACTAGTTGTACTGATCATGTCTTGCTCTACCACTAGTTGTACTGATCATGTCATGCTCTACCACTAGTTGTACTGATCATGCCTTGCTCTACCACTAGTTGTACTGATCATGTCATGCTCTACCACTAGTTGTACTGATCATGTCCTGATCTACCACTAGTTGTACTGATCATGCCTTGCTCTACCACTAGTTGTACTGATCAGGCCTTGCTCTACCACTAGTTGTACTGATCATGTCCTGCTCTACCACTAGTTGTACTGATCATGCCTTACTCTACCACTAGTTGTACTGATCATGCCTTGCTCAACCACTAGTTGTACTGATCATGTCCTGCTCTACCACTAGTTGTACTGATCATGCCTTGCTCTACCACTAGTTGTACTGATCATGCCTTGCTCTACCACTAGTTGTACTGATCATGCCTTGCTCTACCACTAGTTGTACTGATCATGCCTTACTCTACCACTAGTTGTACTGATCATGTCCTGCTCTACCACTAGTTGTACTGATCATGCCTTACTCTACCACTAGTTGTACTGATCATGTCTTGCTCTACCACTAGTTGTACTGATCATGTCCTGCTCTACCACTAGTTGTACTGATCATGTCTGCTCTACCACTAGTTGTACTGATCATGCCTTACTCTACCACTAGTTGTACTGATCATGCCTTGCTCTACCACTAGTTGTACTGATCATGCCTTGCTCTACCACTAGTTGTACTGATCATGTCCTGCTCTACCACTAGTTGTACTGATCATGTCTGCTCTACCACTAGTTGTACTGATCATGCCTTACTCTACCACTAGTTGTACTGATCATGCCTTGCTCTACCACTAGTTGTACTGATCATGTCCTGCTCTACCACTAGTTGTACTGATCATGTCTGCTCTACCACTAGTTGTACTGATCATGCCTTACTCTACCACTAGTTGTACTGATCATGCCTTGCTCTACCACTAGTTGTACTGATCATGCCTTACTCTACCACTAGTTGTACTGATCATGCCTTGCTCTACCACTAGTTGTACTGATCAGGCCTTGCTCTACCACTAGTTGTACTGATCATGTCTTGCTCTACCACTAGTTGTACTGATCATGTCATGCTCTACCACTAGTTGTACTGATCATGTCCTGCTCTACCACTAGTTGTACTGATCATGCCTTGCTCTACCACTAGTTGTACTGATCAGGCCTTGCTCTACCACTAGTTGTACTGATCATGCCTTGCTCTACCACTAGTTGTACTGATCAGGCCTTGCTCTACCACTAGTTGTACTGATCAGGCCTTGCTCTACCACTAGTTGTACTGATCATGCCTTGCTCTACCACTAGTTGTACTGATCATGTCTTGCTCTACCACTAGTTGTACTGATCAGGCCTTACTCTACCACTAGTTGTACTGATCATGCCTTGCTCTACCACTAGTTGTACTGATCAGGCCTTACTCTACCACTAGTTGTACTGATCATGCCTTGCTCTACCACTAGTTGTACTGATCATGTTATGCTCTACCACTAGTTGTACTGATCATGTCCTGCTCTACCACTAGTTGTACTGATCATGTTATGCTCTACCACTAGTTGTACTGATCATGTCCTGCTCTACCACTAGTTGTACTGATCAGGCCTTGCTCTACCACTAGTTGTACTGATCATGTCTTGCTCTACCACTAGTTGTACTGATCAGGCCTTGCTCTACCACTAGTTGTACTGATCATGCCTTACTCTACCACTAGTTGTACTGATCAGGCCTTGCTCTACCACTAGTTGTACTGATCATGTCATGCTCTACCACTAGTTGTACTGATCATGCCTTGCTCTACCACTAGTTGTACTGATCATGTCCTGCTCTACCACTAGTTGTACTGATCATGCCTTACTCTACCACTAGTTGTACTGATCATGTCATGCTCTACCACTAGTTGTACTGATCAGGCCTTACTCTACCACTAGTTGTACTGATCATGTCCTGCTCTACCACTAGTTGTACTGATCATGCCTTACTCTACCACTAGTTGTACTGATCATGTCCTGCTCTACCACTAGTTGTACTGATCATGTCCTGCTCTACCACTAGTTGTACTGATCATGCCTTACTCTACCACTAGTTGTACTGATCATGCCTTGCTCTACCACTAGTTGTACTGATCATGTCCTGCTCTACCACTAGTTGTACTGATCATGCCATGCTCTACCACTAGTTGTACTGATCATGCCTTACTCTACCACTAGTTGTACTGATCATGTCCTGCTCTACCACTAGTTGTACTGATCATGTCTTGCTCTACCACTAGTTGTACTGATCAAGCCTTGCTCTACCACTAGTTGTACTGATCATGTCCTGCTCTACCACTAGTTGTACTGATCATGCCTTACTCTACCACTAGTTGTACTGATCATGTCCTGCTCTACCACTAGTTGTACTGATCATGTCCTGCTCTACCACTAGTTGTACTGATCATGTCCTGCTCTACCACTAGTTGTACTGATCATGCCTTGCTCTACCACTAGTTGTACTGATCATGTCCTGCTCTACCACTAGTTGTACTGATCATGCCTTGCTCTACCACTAGTTGTACTGATCAGGCCTTGCTCTACCACTAGTTGTATTGATCATGTCCTGCTCTACCACTAGTTGTACTGATCATGTCTTGCTCTACCACTAGTTGTACTGATCATGCCTTGCTCTACCACTAGTTGTACTGATCATGCCTTACTCTACCACTAGTTGTACTGATCATGCCTTGCTCTACCACTAGTTGTACTGATCAGGCCTTGCTCTACCACTAGTTGTACTGATCATGTCTTGCTCTACCACTAGTTGTACTGATCATGCCTTGCTCTACCACTAGTTGTACTGATCATGCCTTGCTCTACCACTAGTTGTACTGATCATGTCTTGCTCTACCACTAGTTGTACTGATCATGTCTTGCTCTACCACTAGTTGTACTGATCATGCCTTGCTCTACCACTAGTTGTACTGATCATGTCCTGCTCTACCACTAGTTGTACTGATCATGCCTTACTCTACCACTAGTTGTACTGATCATGTCATGCTCTACCACTAGTTGTACTGATCATGCCTTGCTCTACCACTAGTTGTACTGATCATGCCTTACTCTACCACTAGTTGTACTGATCATGTCATGCTCTACCACTAGTTGTACTGATCATGTCATGCTCTACCACTAGTTGTACTGATCATGCCTTGCTCTACCACTAGTTGTACTGATCATGTCATGCTCTACCACTAGTAGTACTGATCATGTCCAGCTCTACCACTAGTTGTACTGATCATGCCTTGCTCTACCACTAGTTGTACTGATCATGCCTTGCTCTACCACTAGTTGTACTGATCATGTCATGCTCTACCACTAGTAGTACTGATCATGTCCAGCTCTATCATGTCCAGCTCTACCACTAGTTGTACTGATCATGCCTTGCTCTACCACTAGTTGTACTGATCATGTCCTGCTCTACCACTAGTTGTACTGATCATGTCCTGCTCTACCACTAGTTGTACTGATCATGTCTTGCTCTACCACTAGTTGTACTGATCATGTCCTGCTCTACCACTAGTTGTACTGATCATGCCTTACTCTACCACTAGTTGTACTGATCATGCCTTGCTCTACCACTAGTTGTACTGATCAGGCCTTGCTCTACCCACTAGTTGTACTGATCATGTCTTGCTCTACCACTAGTTGTACTGATCATGCCTTGCTCTACCACTAGTTGTACTGATCATGTCTTGCTCTACCACTAGTTGTACTGATCAGGCCTTGCTCTACCACTAGTTGTACTGATCAGGCCTTGCTCTACCACTAGTTGTACTGATCATGTCTTGCTCTACCACTAGTTGTACTGATCAGGCCTTGCTCTACCACTAGTTGTACTGATCATGCCTTGCTCTACCACTAGTTGTACTGATCATGTCCTGCTCTACCACTAGTTGTACTGATCATGCCTTGCTCTACCACTAGTTGTACTGATCATGCCTTACTCTACCACTAGTTGTACTGATCATGTCCTGCTCTACCACTAGTTGTACTGATCATGCCTTGCTCTACCACTAGTTGTACTGATCATGCCTTACTCTACCACTAGTTGTACTGATCATGCCTTGCTCTACCACTAGTTGTACTGATCAGGCCTTGCTCTACCACTAGTTGTACTGATCATGTCCTGCTCTACCACTAGTTGTACTGATCATGCCTTGCTCTACCACTAGTTGTACTGATCAGGCCTTGCTCTACCACTAGTTGTACTGATCAGGCCTTGCTCTACCACTAGTTGTACTGATCAGGCCTTGCTCTACCACTAGTTGTACTGATCAGGCCTTGCTCTACCACTAGTTGTACTGATCATGTCCTGCTCTACCACTAGTTGTACTGATCATGCCTTGCTCTACCACTAGTTGTACTGATCATGTCCTGCTCTACCACTAGTTGTACTGATCATGCCTTGCTCTACCACTAGTTGTACTGATCATGTCCTGCTCTACCACTAGTTGTACTGATCATGTCCTGCTCTACCACTAGTTGTACTGATCAGGCCTTGCTCTACCACTAGTTGTACTGATCATGCCTTACTCTACCACTAGTTCTACTGATCATGTCATGCTCTACCACTAGTTGTACTGATCAGGCCTTGCTCTACCACTAGTTGTACTGATCATGCCTTGCTCTACCACTAGTTGTACTGATCAGGCCTTGCTCTACCACTAGTTGTACTGATCATGTCTTGCTCTACCACTAGTTGTACTGATCATGCCTTGCTCTACCACTAGTTGTACTGATCATGTCTTGCTCTACCACTAGTTGTACTGATCAGGCCTTGCTCTACCACTAGTTGTACTGATCAGGCCTTGCTCTACCACTAGTTGTACTGATCATGTCCTGCTCTACCACTAGTTGTACTGATCAGGCCTTGCTCTACCACTAGTTGTACTGATCATGCCTTGCTCTACCACTAGTTGTACTGATCATGCCTTGCTCTACCACTAGTTGTACTGATCAGGCCTTGCTCTACCACTAGTTGTACTGATCAGGCCTTGCTCTACCACTAGTTGTACTGATCATGCCTTGCTCTACCACTAGTTGTCTACCACTAGTTGTACTGATCATGCCTTGCTCTACCACTAGTTGTACTGATCATGTCTTGCTCTACCACTAGTTGTACTGATCATGCCTTGCTCTACCACTAGTTGTACTGATCATGTCCTGCTCTACCACTAGTTGTACTGATCATGCCTTGCTCTACCACTAGTTGTACTGATCATGCCTTGCTCTACCACTAGTTGTACTGATCATGCCTTGCTCTACCACTAGTTGTACTGATCAGGCCTTGCTCTACCACTAGCTGAGTTGTACTGATCATGTCTTGCTCTCAGCCTTTCCTCATGCAGGCCTCTCCTTAGTCTGTCCCCCTGGGCATTTCAGCCATTTTGTGCTGGATCCTGAATTTTAAAACACATTTCTCTTTCTCTATCACTTGTCTCCTAACAAGCTGCTAGCAATTATAACGGCGTGGTGCGTGGGTGGTGCGTGCATGGTGCGTGCACTGAAGATGGTCACGAATCTTTTGCACAGCGCGATAATCAATCCTGCATGAAATATTCTTAGAAAATTGTCTTCACTATTACAGGAGTGCTCACAGTAGAATATCTGTCAAACTGTGATGCTATACTGACTCATAGCTCTTTGACATGGAACAATATTATGTCTAGTCTAGTGCACCTCCTGCAACCTGTAAACACAATAATGAATACAAGCCCCATAAACACAGACCATCATGGTTATTAGTCCGCTACTCCACCAATGACATGTAAATATCCCTCACAAGAATCCAAGAGAGGAAAACAACCACTGCACAGCAGCTCACCACACACAGTGCAAATGGATAATGAGAACACTTTTGTTTTGTTTCTTCAGGTTGTCTAGTGGCCCATGAATAGATATGGTTGCCGCCACCACCACACAGGTCTATAATACTGACACTTGTAGCACTCTCAAGAGTTGGCACACTTTCAATGGGACACATACCAGTGGCCCTTCTCCCAACATTTCTCTTAGAGAATGGCAGTTACAGGAACAGTGTTCCGTGTATGAGACAATCATGAAACTGAGACATGCATTCAATGTTTAATTCCACTAATATCTCTTAACCTTATTCCTGTTATTGACTACCCCTTACCAACTTCATGAGTACAGCAGCACAGGTCCAGCTGCCAGACCCAGTCAAGCATCTAAGGTCTCGACTACTTGCACCCCAAGTCAAGCATCTAAGGTCTAGACTACTTGCACCCCAAGTCAAGCATCTAAGGTCTAGACTACTTGCACCCCAAGTCAAGCATCTAAGGTCTAGACTACTTGCACCCCAAGTCAAGCATCTAAGGTCTAGACTACTTGCACCCCAAGTCAAGCATCTAAGGTCTAGACTACTTGCACCCCAAGTCAAGCATCTAAGGTCTAGACTACTTGCACCCCAAGTCAAGCATCTAAGGTCTAGACTACTTGCACCCCAAGTCAAGCATCTAAGGTCTAGACTACTTGCACCCCAAGTCAAGCATCTAAGGTCTAGACTACTTGCACCCCAAGTCAAGCATCTAAGGTCTAGACTACTTGCACCCCAAGTCAAGCATCTAAGGTCTAGACTACTTGCACCCCAAGTCAAGCATCTAAGGTCTAGACTACTTGCACCCCAAGTCAAGCATCTAAGGTCTAGACTACTTGCACCCCAAGTCAAGCATCTAAGGTCTAGACTACTTGCACCCCAAGTCAAGCATCTAAGGTCTAGACTACTTGCACCCCAAGTCAAGCATCTAAGGTCTAGACTACATGCACCCCAAGTCAAGCATCTAAGGTCTAGACTACTTGCACCCCAAGTCAAGCATCTAAGGTCTAGACTACTTGCACCCCAAGTCAAGCATCTAAGGTCTAGACTACTTGCACCCCAAGTCAAGCATCTAAGGTCTAGACTACTTGCACCCCAAGTCAAGCATCTAAGGTCTAGACTACTTGCACCCCAAGTCAAGCATCTAAGGTCTAGACTACTTGCACCCCAAGTCAAGCATCTAAGGTCTAGACTACTTGCACCCCAAGTCAAGCATCTAAGGTCTAGACTACTTGCACCCCAAGTCAAGCATCTAAGGTCTAGACTACTTGCACCCCAAGTCAAGCATCTAAGGTCTAGACTACTTGCACCCCAAGTCAAGCATCTACATACCAGCTATGTGTGTGCCAGCAAGTCCAGCTGAACTGTAGGTGTGGGTCACTCCATGCTGCTGATCAACAGATAAGGAATGTGTAACTATTGTTTTTTCATCACAATTTATCACTTCCACACACTTTCTTCAACTCTTCATTTCCTTCAAGTCTTCAGTTCCTTCAACTCTTCAGGGCCGCCAGAGATTAATCGACACGTGAGCCTGAATGATTCAAACCCTCTCCCCAACCCTCCAATCAAGTGGCAAAGTAACAGCACTCACTAGTCACGTTGTTTGAGACCTCACCCTAGAAGGAAAATACTGGCTGTTTAGCACCTATCAGATCACCAGGTGTTAGGCACTCTTTCCTTGTCAGTATAAAATGTCTTGTTAGGCGTCCGGCAGTGTCTATGGGAAGCACTGACCCTGTGAGAGAATAACTGCGGCTCGTACCTGTGATCTATCAAGGGAAAGTTCGAGATATAGTACGTTACGATTCATGACTGAAGCAGTGCAGCTCAAGACCACCTCATGACTGAAGCAATTCAGCTCAAGACCTCCTCATGACTGAAGCAGCTCAAGACCACCTCATGACTGAAGCAGCTCAAGACCACCTCATGACTGAAGCAGTGCAGCTCAAGACCTCCTCATGACTGAAGCAATTCAGCTCAAGACCTCCTCATGACTGAAGCAGCTCAAGACCACCTCATGACTGAAGCAGCTCAAGACCACCTCATGACTGATGCAGTGCAGCTCAAGACCACCTCATGACTGAATCAGTGCAGCTCAAGACCTCCTCATGACTGATGCAGTGCAGCTCAAGACCACCTCATGACTGAAGCAGCTC
Organism: Cladorhizidae sp. MBARI D1340-BT2; assembly: GCA_028752905.1. NCBI lineage: Eukaryota > Metazoa > Porifera > Demospongiae > Poecilosclerida > Cladorhizidae > Cladorhizidae sp. MBARI D1340-BT2. Next base: position 45,933,327 of record JAQNBH010000009.1, on the reverse strand, counting down.
AAGACCACCTCATGACTGAAGCAGCTCAAGACCACCTCATGACTGAAGCAGCTCAAGACCACCTCATGACTGAAGCAGCTCAAGACCACCTCATGACTGAAGCAGCTCAAGACCACCTCATGACTGAATCAGTGCAGCTCAAGACCACCTCATGACTGAAGCAGTGCAGCTCAAGACCACCTCATGACTGAAGCAGCTCAAGACCTCCTCATGACTGAATCAGTGCAGCTCAAGACCACCTCATGACTGAAGCAATTCAGCTCAAGACCACCTCATGACTGAAGCAGCTCAAGACCACCTCATGACTGAAGCAATGCAGCTCAAGACCACCTCATGACTGAAGCAATGCAGCTCAAGACCACCTCATGACTGAAGCAGCTCAAGACCACCTCATGACTGAAGCAATGCAGCTCAAGACCACCTCATGACTGAGTGCAGCTCAAGACCACCTCATGACTGCAGCAGTGCAGCTCAAGACCACCTCATGACTGAAGCAATTCAGCTCAAGACCACCTCATGACTGAAGCAGCTCAAGACCACCTCATGACTGAAGCAATGCAGCTCAAGACCACCTCATGACTGAAGCAATGCAGCTCAAGACCACCTCATGACTGAAGCAGCTCAAGACCACCTCATGACTGAAGCAATGCAGCTCAAGACCACCTCATGACTGCAGCAGTGCAGCTCAAGACCACCTCATGACTGAAGCAGCTCAAGACCACCTCATGACTGAAGCAGCTCAAGACCACCTCATGACTGAAGCAGCTCAAGACCTCCTCATGACTGATGCAGTGCAGCTCAAGACCACCTCATGACTGATGCAGTGCAGCTGGGGACATCTTGTCCCAGTCTTCCACGCTCTATTGTTAACCATTTGTTGCCTTCAGATAAAATGAGCCATTATCGCTCCTCACTTGATGTTTTGCTTCTGTTGGAGTCCTCGAAGCTGACGCAGCTATTTACCGATGTCGGCCATGCCATGTAGTTGAGTGAGGCCATGCTAGTAAACAGCTTGAATTCTAGTTCACACTGCAAGTCTAATAGAGTTGTTTGGTAATGGTTATCAGAGGGTTTTTTGTGTGGACTGTCTGCAGTGTTGCTAATGTTGTGTGGACTAAAGTGAAGCTCACGTGCATGGATGGCTCACGTGCATGGATGTATACATTACCAACCCTAAATAGTTAAACCCAGTAATCAACAACCCTCCCCCCTCAACAACCCCACACCTATTTTAAAGCCATGCCACCCTCTTCCCCCCCCCCACACCCCAACAACTCCACACCAAGCCCCCCCCCCCCCTCCCCATCCAACAACTCACACATATTTAAAGCCATGCCACCAACAACCCCACAGCTATTTTAAAGCCCTGCCCCCGACAACCCCACACCTATTTTAACCCTCCACCGAACTTTATTATGGAATTATTTTTATGAATGATTTTCACAATATTTTTTTGTATGAAGAGGGACAAAGAAAAGTACCTAGCAACCATATCAGGCGAGGGCTGATGTTGTTGAGCTACATTACAATCGAAGAAAAGTACCTAGCAACCATATCAGGTGAGGGCTGATGTTGTTGAGCTACATTACAATCTCATGTAATACATTTATACTTCCTGTTTCTTATAATGATATTCCCAGCAATGTGGGTTTGTTGCTAAGCAACCAAAACTTGTTACGATGACCACAACCATCAGCAATCACCTGATATATGGTTGCTAGGTACTTCTCTTCATCATGTACCTGAAGACCTCCCTTCTACAGTCATCAATACTTATTGAGTACCAAGGTGTTTCCTTATTCATCAAGAACAGAATGACGAAATTTGGTCACTTATCAACAAATGATGGCCATGAATATCATTATAAAGAGTTGCATCGCTTTTGGCACTAATATGACTTAGCCATCTAGCCTAGTTGGCCAGTCAACGTCAACAATAGTTGATAATGGCCTACATTTGAATTAGAATTATAATGAACTCTGGTTGCTTAGAAAACAACCACAAACTATGAATATCATTATAAAATGTTTGTAGTGATAAATATGACCTATATCATTACACATTACATACTCGGGTTCAAACTTTGCTAGAACTAAGTCCACGAGTTTCTTAAACTTAAAGATGCGGCTGTGAGTGATTGACCAACAGGGTGCTGCCGCCAACTGGAGGAAATGAAACAGTTGCCCCACCTCCTAAGAAGAAGCATGACCAATAGCAGCTGTCCCGAGGCCTGAGTGTTGTGAGCTCCAGTTAGGGCTCCAGACAAGGAAGACAGCCATGATGCTCAGTAATGCCTTCATTTCCTCCACAGTGGTATCACCCCCAGGACGAACATGGCGGGTGCTACTGTCAGTACCATTACCCATCTCAATCACAAGCAAGTCTGATACATCCTCCGTAAAAAAACTTGTTGAATGAGTCAAGAGCAGATCAGTTTGCACCTCCACATATGAAGTGGGCCCACATGTCAACTTATAAGCAGATGGGTTAGTGGCAGGCTCATGTTTGTCCAGGATCCTCTAACTGCCTCCACATATGAAGTGGTCCCACATGTCAACTTATAAGCAGACGGGTTAGTGGCAGGCTCACTTTTGTCCAGGAACCTCTAACTGGATCTACATATCCACACGGCAAACAACGCCAGTCTCATCTGCTGAATTGGGAAGCCGTAGCCATGGATACTCAGCCTGGTAACTGGATCTAACTGGATCTAAACCCATAATAGAGCCACCAGCAAATGGCCGGGAGAAATGGCTCGACGGTGACCACAGCCCTAACAAACAGGAAAGGTTCCATGTGCTTCAGACTTGTCAGAGCCCGATGAACGAGGAGGGTTGAGAAGGACCTGTTGCCGTCATACCAAATGCACCTTTATAATTATATGACCACACTTACCAGCAACAACCACTGGTCACCAGCATCGCACTGGGTAATGGCTCGATTGTGACCACACCCACGATGAGCAGCAATGGTTCCCAGTGTCTCTGACTCATGGAGTGAGATGAAGAAGAATGGAAACATAGCAATTACTTGCTCAGCTCCCTACAAAATTCCTAGGAAGTTCCTGGGTTTCATAAGGAAGCGAATGAATAGCAAAGCAATGCTGCTCCTTAATGGCTGCACGCTTCACACGAAATGCACGTGATTCATGACTGGTCTAAATGCATGCAGAGGGTACAGTATATTTTTATGCTAGCTTTATAAATAGTTATTATGAATTTCATCTCGTCATCATTACATGCATTTACAAGTCATGCTGATCATCATTGCCAGCAGAAGCTTCACTAGATAGTGTAGGGACAAGATCAGGGTTTCATTTAGGGGGGGGGGGGGGGGGGGGGGGCTGCCCCCCCTTGGAACCTTTTTGCCCCCTCCCCTTGGAAATTGTATTATTAAAATTCTTATTGATGTTGATAAGTGATTGACATCATGCCTATTAATATCCAGATTCCTCCAGTTGCCCCCCCTTGGACAATTTTCTAAATGAAACCCTGTATACCATCATCGACAACAGCTCATCTCATGGCTGCTATGGCATTTAAATAGGGGTGACAGTTGCATTTTAGTAGAAAGTGTTAAAAGAACTTGTGGTTACCACTTTATAGCTCCGTAGATTCTGTAAACTTCATGGTGGACTTGATATATTAAGCTCAAAAGATAGGTCTCTCTGTGTGCTCTCTTTTGATACAATTTTTTCCCCATAGGTATAACTATAGCCAAGTTACTGAAGCTAAAGTGGGGGGAACCTCAAAACCTGAACGCTTGATTTTGCCACATAAATATCTCCAGATTACCAAGTGTTAGAGAATTGAAATTAGCACCAGTGGCTAGAGGAAGCCCTACCCTAGGCAACGACCTTTTTCATTAGGCGCTAAAACGTAAGTACGTGGTCAAGCGCGTGGTTGGAAAATGAATTTTATGGAATTTTAACGAAATTCATTTTCCAACCGGGCGCTTGATCATGTACTTACGTTTTAGCGCCTAATGAAACCACTCATTGCTTAGAGTAGGCTTGCTTCCTCTAGCCACTGGTGCTAATTTCATCTCTCTTAACACTTGGTAATCTGGAGTATTTATGTGGCAAAATCAGGCGTTCAGGTTTTGAGGTTCCCCCCACTTTAGCTTCAGTAACTTGGCTATAGTTATACCTATGAAAAATATTTTTGTATCAAAAGAGAGCACACAGAGAGACCTATCTTTTGAGCTATATATCAAGTCCATACCATAAAGTTTACAGAATCTACGGAGCTATAAAGTGGTAACCACAAGGTTTTTTTAACACTTTCTACTACAATGCAACTGTCACCCCTTCAGAGCTGCCCTAGTAGGCATAGGTACTGCTTCCCTCACATCCACTGCTGTTGCTCCCTTAGATGTCGAAGTCTTCCTGCAAAAGTTAACTGATAACTTCATCTCTCAGTCTCACCAAATCACTTTTCTGTTCCGGATACCGGAAATGAATTCTGACGTCACGTTTACCATAGTTACTGAAGTCGTGCATAACTTAGATCAGTCCAGTGCTAGAGCAATGCTCCGGGCATGGTGAGGGAGTTCTTAGATGAGTCCAGTGCTAGAGCAATGCTCCGGCCGGGCATGGTGAGGGAGTTCTTAGATGAGTCCAGTGCTAGAGCAATGCTCCAGGCATGGTGAGGGAGTTCTTAGATGAGTCCAGTGCTGGAGCAAGTGAGGGAGTTCTTAGATGAGTCCAGTGCTAGAGCAATGCTCCGGGCATGGTGAGGGAGTTCTTAGATGAGTCCAGTGCTAGAGCAATGCTCCGGCCGGGCATGGTGAGGGAGTTCTTAGATCAGTCCAGTGCTAGAGCAATGCTCCGGCCGGACATGGTGAGGGAGTTCTTAGATGAGTCCAGTGCTAGAGCAATGCTCCGGCCGGGCATGGTGAGGGAGTTCTTTCAGATTTTCCACACGAGCGGTTCGTTTTTAATGAGCAGCGGTCATTGGTCCTCGTGTCATGTGACGCTTATGCTGGTGAGAGGGTTAAAATCCTTCCCAAATGAACCTACACCATTTAAAATCTTGCCCCCAACAACCCCATACCTATTTTAAAGCCCGGTCCCTTAATAAAACCACTTATTTTAAAGACCTGCCCCCAATTACACCGAACCTATTTTAAAGTCCTGCCTCCTTCCAAACAGCCCCACGTATTTTAGGGACCCACCTGTTACCCATATGGACCAGATGAGGTTGGACATGTCCACTGTGAAGTGAGGGTTCATAAATAACAAACTAAACACACACACACACAAACACAAAAACAAGTCAGTTCAAGGCGACATTTTAACAGCTCCATTAGTACAGCTATGGATGCATGTATCCACTCACAAGAAGTGCAGACGCTGTTCCCAAAACACATAGTAGATGAACCAGATGTTGGCTCCTAAGAAGAGCACGACCAGGAGCAGTATGGGAATCTGCCGATGGTTCTGTGAGGGAGACAAACAAGCATAAATATCACACATCGACAGTTGAAGTCGACACATGCAGTGGCATCATATTCCTCTAGTTGTTGGAGCCCAGGCCTAGAGAAGTCGAGGGCTTGTGCTAATGGCGAGAGGCCCACCTTCAGAATGTCGGCAAATTATGCTTCAGGTAATCATCAGGAGTGGGGGGGTGGCAACAGGTAAGAATAGTACACCTGACACCTTCAAGGCTCAATGGACATCATTTGCATTTCCCAACTCAAGAGCTCAATTAAATGCACAAAGCATGTCAAATCTCCATAGTGTCCATCACAGTGCATGCATGCATGCATGTGTGTGTGTGTGTGCATGCCATGTGCCCGTGAAAAGAAAGAGAGAGAAATGGCACCTAAATAATAGTCACCTAAATAATAAATAATAGCAATAAAAACATCTCTCAATTGACATAACATTACAATAACCTTCAACTTGAAATTTTACTCTTTGACCGAGGCCTTCATCAGGAATAATGACTAGATGCCCTAGCCTCCATCAGGAATAATGACATCAGGATAATGACTAGATGCTCTAGCCTTCATCAGGGATAATGACTAGATGCTCCAGCCTTCATCAGGAAGAATGACTAGATGCCCTAGCCTTCATCAGGAATACTAGATGCTCTAGCTTTCATCAGGGATAATGACTAGATGCTCTAGCCTTCATCAGGAATAATGACTAGATGCTCTAGCCTTCATCAGAAATAATGACTAGATGCTCTAGCCTTCATCAGGAATAATGACTAGATGCCCTAGCCTTCATCAAGAATAATGATTAGATGCTCTAGCCTCCATCAGGAATAATGACCAGATGCTCTAGCCTTCATCAAGAATAATGATTAGGGGCTCTAGCCTTCATCAAGAATAATGATTAGGGGCTCTAGCCTTCATCAGGGATAATGACTAGATACTCTAGCCTTCATCAGGAATAATGACTAGATGTTCTAGCCTTCATCAGGAATAATGACTAGATGCTCTAGCCTTCATCAGGAATAATGACTAGATGCCGTAGCCTTCATCAGGAATAATGACTAGATGCCCTAGCCTTCATCAGGAATAATGACTAGATGCCCTAGCCTTCATCAAGAATAATGACTAGATGCCCTGGCCTCCATCAGGGATAATGACTAGATGCTCTAGCCTTCATCAGGAATAATGACTAGATGCTCTAGCCTCCATCAGGGATAATGACTAGATGCTCTAGCCTTCATCAGGAATAATGACTAGATGCTCTAGCCTCCATCAGGGATAATGACTAGATGCCCTAGCCTCCATCAGGGATAATGACTAGATGCCTTAGCCTTCATCAGGAATAATGACTAGATGCCCTAGCCTTCATCAGGAATAATGACTAGATGCTCTAGCCTTCATCAGGAATAATGACTAGATGCTCTAGCCTTCATCAGGAATAATGACTAGATGCCCTAGCCTCCATCAGGGATAATGACTAGATGCCCTAGCCTCCATCAGGGATAATGACTAGATGCTCTAGCCTTCATCAGGAATAATGACTAGATGCTCTAGCCTCCATCAGGGATAATGACTAGATGCCCTAGCCTCCATCAGGGATAATGACTAGATGCCCTAGCCTCCATCAGGGATAATGACTAGATGCCCTAGTCATCAGGGATAATGACTAGATGCCCTAGCCTCCATCAGGGATAATGACTAGATGCTCTAGCCTCCATCAGGGATAATGGAGGCTAGAGCATCTAGTCAAAACGTCAAGAAAGTATTATTGAGAAATTTATTGTAATAGTGAACATTAAAAAGAAAAGGCTAGGCTAGGGCTAGGGTTAGGCTAGGGCTAAGCTAGGCTAAGCTAGGCTAGGGCTGGGCTAGGATAGGGCTAGGCTAGGGCTAGGCTAGGGCTAGGGCTGAGGTCCATCTAAACCTGCAGCTTTTAGCAAAGATTCATTAGAGACAATGTTGTCTTTCCATTAGCTGTGAGAAGGTTCACACGTGGTGGAGACCCAGTTATAAGAATACAAGGACACCTGGAGAGCTGAGGAAAACTACCATTGCCAAACACGCATGCAACCACCACCACTACCTGGTCTTGTAAGGAGTGCCAGGACTACCAAATTTACCCAAATAGAAGTAGCGATTTCCATGTAGTTAGCTACCATATATGGGTTGTCTATGCAGCCACAAGTGCCACAGGTTAACACTTGCGTAGAGGAGGGGGGGGGGGCCCGTCTTTTGACCCAGCAGATGAGAGGCAAAAGGCTGCCCCCTCCTCCTCTTTATTTGCACTGTGCCAGCTTTTACACCAACAGCACCGGTATGGCTGCATAGGCAACTGGTGTGGCTGCATAGGCAACTGGTGTGGCTGCATAGGCAACTGGTGTGGCTGCATAGGCAACTGGTGTGGCTGCATAGGCAACTGGTGTGGCTGCATAGGCAACCGGTGTGGCTGCATAGGCAACTGGTGTGGTCACAATCAACACTAGAGACAGAGTTAGTTCCTGGTCGCTAGTATAGTCAACAAAGATCTCGTTCAGTTCAATCTCTTCTTCAGTGCTCCTCCTCCAGGGAGGTGAATGGATCTTCTCCATCACTGTCACTCACTTCCAACAGCTGGAGAGTAGCTTCAGCAATGGCTGCAACAGCTAAAGCTGCTACTCTATCATCCTTAGGGCAGAGACTCTCGTCTTCATACTTCCTCCACCTTCACGGGTAGTCCGCAAGCACAGAAGGATTTTATTATATAGTGTAGTCAAGAGATTTACCAACTGCACTGTGCTAGTGCACTATAATCATTGAGGTGTGCTACAATTAGAAGGCTATTTTTTCAAGTGTGATATCTACATATTCGAGTGAATATGGTATATATTTATCACAATATAAGCAGATGCCTGATCCTGAGAGATGGAGAAGACTGCTCTTAAAGTATATATTGCACATCCATCTCACACCCGAGGACCTCCATCTCACACCCGAGGACCAACGCTTCAACGAGAACCAACGCTTCAACAGGGACATCCATCTCACACCCGAGAACCAACGCTTCAACAGGGACCTCAATCTCACACCCGAGGACCAACACTTCAACAGGGACATCCATCTTACACCCAAAGACCAACGCTTCAACAGGGACATCCATCTCACGCCCGAGAACCAACGCTTCAACAGGGACCTCAATCTCACACCCGAGGACCAACGCTTCAACAGGGACATCCATCTTACACCCGAAGACCAACGCTTCAACAGGGACATCCATCTCACACCCGAGGACCAACGCTTCAACAGGGACATCCATCTCACAACCGAGGACCAACGCTTCAACAGGGACACCCATCTCACACCCGAGGACCAACACTTCAACAGGGACATCCATCTCACACCCGAGGTCCAAAGCTTCAACAGGGACATCCATCTCACAACCAAGGACCAACGCTTCAACAGGGACATCCATCTCACACCCGAAGACCAACACTTCAACAGGGACATCCATCTCACACCCGAGGTCCAAAGCTTCAACAGGGACCTCTATCTCACACCCGAGGACCAACGCTTCAACAGGGACATCCCTCTCACACCCGAAGACCAACGCTTTAACAGGGACATCCATCTCACACCCGAGGACCAACGCTTCAACAGGGACATCCATCTCACACCCGAGAACCAACGCTTCAACAGGGACATCCATCTCACACCCGAGGACCAACGCTTCAACAGGGACATCCATCTCACACCCGAGGACCAACGCTTCAACAGGGACCTCAATCTCACACCCGAGGACCAACACTTCAACAGGGACCTCAATCTCACACCCGAGGACCAACGCTTCAACAGGGACATCCATCTCACACCCGAGAACCAATGCTTCAACAGGGACCTCAATCTCACACCCGAGGACCAACGCTTCAACAGGGACATCCATCTTACACCCAAAGACCAACGCTTCAACAGGGACATCCATCTCACACCCGAGGACCAACGCTTCAACAGGGACATCCATCTCACACCCGAGGACCAACGCTTCAACAAGGACATCCATCTCACAACCGAGGACCAACGCTTCAACAGGGACATCCATCTCACACCCGAGAACCAACGCTTCAACAGGGACCTCAATCTCACACCCGAGGACCAACACTTCAACAGGGACATCCATCTTACACCCAAAGACCAACGCTTCAACAGGGACATCCATCTCACGCCCGAGAACCAACGCTTCAACAGGGACCTCAATCTCACACCCGAGGACCAACGCTTCAACAGGGACATCCATCTTACACCCGAAGACCAACGCTTCAACAGGGACATCCATCTCACACCCGAGGACCAACGCTTCAACAGGGACATCCATCTCACAACCGAGGACCAACGCTTCAACAGGGACACCCATCTCACACCCGAGGACCAACACTTCAACAGGGACATCCATCTCACACCCGAGGTCCAAAGCTTCAACAGGGACATCCATCTCACAACCAAGGACCAACGCTTCAACAGGGACATCCATCTCACACCCGAAGACCAACACTTCAACAGGGACATCCATCTCACACCCGAGGTCCAAAGCTTCAACAGGGACCTCTATCTCACACCCGAGGACCAACGCTTCAACAGGGACATCCCTCTCACACCCGAAGACCAACGCTTTAACAGGGACATCCATCTCACACCCGAGGACCAACGCTTCAACAGGGACATCCATCTCACACCCGAGAACCAACGCTTCAACAGGGACATCCATCTCACACCCGAGGACCAACGCTTCAACAGGGACATCCATCTCACACCCGAGGACCAACGCTTCAACAGGGACCTCAATCTCACACCCGAGGACCAACACTTCAACAGGGACCTCAATCTCACACCCGAGGACCAACGCTTCAACAGGGACATCCATCTCACACCCGAGAACCAATGCTTCAACAGGGACCTCAATCTCACACCCGAGGACCAACGCTTCAACAGGGACATCCATCTTACACCCAAAGACCAACGCTTCAACAGGGACATCCATCTCACACCCGAGGACCAACGCTTCAACAGGGACATCCATCTCACACCCGAGGACCAACGCTTCAACAAGGACATCCATCTCACAACCGAGGACCAACGCTTCAACAGGGACATCCATCTCACACCCGAGGACCAACGCTTCAACAGGGACATCCATCTCACACCCGAAGACCAATGCTTCAACAGGGACATCCATCTCACACCCGAGGACCAACGCTTCAACAGGGACATCCATCTCACACCCGAAGACCAGTGCTTCAACAGGACATTGAGCTAACTGTCTGACTCCCACAATCATGCAAATGTGACCACACCCATCATCATTTTGACCTGATTGCTTCTACACTGCAGCAAACCAATAAATTGTGGATCATGTGCACCTCATGTGACTATGTATCAGAAGTAGCCCACCTCGTGTGTCACTTTGAATACTAATATTGCCCCTTAATTAATTAATACCACGTTGGCTGAAGCCTCAGTTCGCTAGGTACTCGTTAGCTAGCCTATGACGGCAGCTCACCTAGTGCGGTCAGTTTGCTCTCACCTAGAAGAAGGCCAGAGCATGATGGCCGACATCCTCCATTAAACAATTGTTTTCAGGGTGATATAAAGAGCAAATGAACTATTTATATCTCACGTGGTCAGCTGCAGCTCCTTCGAGTTGTTTCTCCTTGTCACATGACTCAGGCCAAGCGATATGCCGTGAAAAAGGTGAGAAAGGTTGATGTAAATATGATTAGAAGCTCAGTCATGTTTGGCAGCGTCAAGCCTTTTCAACCCAAAAATAAAACACAGGAGCACCAGCCATGTTCATGTTGTATTGATGACATCATAATTGCACGGTGAAGAAATTTAAAAAAATCACAAATACATCTTCTTCTTCTTTTTCCCTTTTCCTCTCTCTCTCTTTTTTTGGGGGGGGGGGTCATTCTGATGATGCATTGAAATTAACAAATTTCTATGCTCAACATATAATGCTGCATCACCCCTGTAATTCTTTTTCTGCATCAGTTACGACCAGCAACCGATTCCGTTCCAGTTTCTGCAATCAGAAAGTCTCTGCGATGAGAAAGATGGAAGTTACTAACAGGACCTCCTCCTTTCCATGGGTTGTTAGAGGCCACAAAGTACGCAGGCACATGTGCTCCACGAATAGGTGCAGTAGCCACAACTGCTTCAGAATGCCACAATGCCCATGACAGGTAGAGTGTAGCGGCTATATTTGGACACACAGCAAAGAAGTTCTTTCGACTTGTCTCGATTTCCCCGACAGCATGCAGTGAAAGTCTAAACATGCGTCACTTTCTATTGCTGGGATACGGAGTCAGTAAAACAATATCCCATTTATGGGTCACAGATGAATGGGAATTATTTTCCCTATGACACACACATGGAGCTTTTACACCCTAAGCAGGTGGTGCATACGAGACACACTTGGAGCTTTTACACCCTAGGCAGGTTGGTTGATGTCATTGATATGATGCACATGTGGAGCTTTTACACCCTAGCAGGTTGGTTGATGTCATTGATACGATGCACATGTGGAGCTTTTACACCCTAGGCAGGTTGGTTGATGTCATTGATACGACGCACATGTGGAGCTTTTACACCCTAGGCAGGTTGGTTGATGTCATTGATTCGACGCACATGTGGAGCTTTTACACCCTAGGAGGTGGTTGATGTCATTGATACGACGCACATGTGGAGCTTTTACACCCTAGAAGGTGGTTGATGTCATTGATACCATGCACACATGGAGCTTTTACACAGGTTAGTTGATATCATTGATTCAGGGCAAACTACTGGGAGCACTTCTGGAACTACAGTCTACAGTCTAGGATATGCATTTGCATTTGTGGGTCGAGGAGAAGGAGGGAGGGTCATTTAAAGGGGACGAACGGATTTTGAGGTGCCACTATGCCCTCCAATAATTAGCTACAGCTCACCTTTAAAGCAACCTGCTTGCGTAGCACTTGGTCACAGTGTAGGAAAGTGCCCACCATGCCAAGGATGACCATGAGGCCTGCAAGTAAGCAAGAAGGCATCACCTCACTGAGAGAAAGAGAGAAATAACTGGGGAGGAAAGAAAGTATGTGCACTGACACTAACCGAGAGGTACTACAAGGGAGAAGAAATGGTTGGAGAGGTAAGGAGAGAGGCTGAGAACCAGCTAAGTCACCTGACTACAAGGCCTATTGATAAAGTACTGTAGGCATAACACTGGAAAACTTGAGAACAAACCATTCTACCTCCCAGTGCAGACAGCCCGTCAAAGGTGTGCGTTCACACAAGCCATACAGACAGACATATGTATGCTCAGTTCATGTTACCCACCTGATCTGTGATACCAGGCGAACCTGACCAGGAGTAGGATGATAAAAACAGCATTTTGTTCCAACCACCGGACATTGTCACTCAACTCTAGTCCTATATTCTGTTCCTCGGGCAATCCCGGTGCACCCAAAGGGATGGCTATATGTTCATGTGGCAAGTGTACATTCATGTTGGAGCTGGAGTTTCCAAGGCTCCGAAGAGGGTCTTGTGAGATTGCTTCGTGTGAATCCACCGCATTCCTTCCTTCTACCTCTGTGCCCCCTGGCCCTAGCAACAAAGAGGTCTGCGAAGGGTCTCGACTAACATGCAAACTGCCATCAGAGTCTCGGTTTCGAGTCAAGCTCCCAAAGGACGGCACCATTTCTCTGATGACATTTGTGATGGGGGCAATAGCCAAACCCATTCCAAACTCCGAGGGCCTTGAACCATGACCTCCTGGGAGAGACCATGACGCACTTCTAGAATGAGTTCTATGAAGATCTGACATAGAAGGGTACACCACTCTGCTGCCCCTACCCATTAGAGAAGGTAGTGCAGGCTCAAGTTCAATGCTTACATCTTGTGAGGTAGAAGTTGTCATCAGACCAAACTTCATAATATAGAGCTACTGGTGAAGTGTGTGTGTGTGTGTGTTGGGGGAGAAGGCCAGGCCAGAAAAATAAAACCAAGAGCATGTGGTATGGCAACTTTGTCATAATATTACCACACGCACTACCAAGCAACAAATAAAGTGAAGCTTACCTTTAATTACACAAGAAAACTGTTTGGACTGTTTCACAATCTTTGTAGTAAGTAGCAGTCGAACAAGAATGTCTGTTAATTCTTTTTGGATCCCTCGCTCTACAACTCCGCCACTTCATCTCGAATAAACACTAAACAGCGCGGACGAGGTAAAATCTGATGATGTTGTGACGACGCACGTTACTCATACCCGGAAGGGTCTTACACCGTAATCCTACATTACATCATACCTCTGAGCGTATTATTAGCTGGGTAGGTATGTTGCTGAGATGGTGTCTTTTGTTTTCCCCAAGGTTTTGGTGAAAGTCAGACTGTTGCTGGGACTTACTGCGTTAACCATTTTGGTGCTTATTTATGTTGTTCTGCATTACAATGAAGTGAGGTGACATGAATATGTGTATCTCGGGATGCAACCACTTATAACAACCTATCTCTGCAGTCCCAAGAGGACGATGTCCCTTCTCCTTCTCCGTTGTTTAAATGGCTGCCAATAAGTAATATGACTTCGCTGGAACATTGCAGAAATTCTAGGCAGGGTAGAACTCTCATAGTGGATGAGTTAGGTGATTGAATTCCTCTAGCAATTGATTATGCCTCCCACACACACTGCTAATATGTACTGTATTCTGTAGGTTATGTATGTTTATTGCAGGATGTGCACTTATCGGGCTGCTGCCCCAAAGGTGAGACTTTGGTTGGCAATACTCTGTTTGAGTGTGGAGGTTGTGAGGGAGGTTGCTGTGCAGTCTATGAGCACTGTGTATCTTGCTGCATGCATCCGGATAAGGTAACTCGGGAAGACTTATACCTCTGATTTTAGCGAGGTTCACAAAGCTCATTTTTGTTGTACATGTAGTCCTAATATCCTAATAGGGAAGGGTTATCTAATTAAATTGTTACCACATCTGAAAAGATTATTAATTAATGCCACTCGATGGTAATCTTGTGATATTCAATGGGTCTGTGTGCTATCATGTTGTGCTCTATGTATATATGTACGGCTGTATATATGTTTGTGTGTACTACTGGAGCAGCAGCCATTGCTACAGAGCATCCTTTCCCACCACACCCGAACCTTCCACCCACTCTATTCCTCACTTAGTGACCAGTTTGAACTCTGTCTATCAAGATGCCGGACTTCTTCCCAGGTGAAATGTTCCTCTGTTAGCAGTGCTGTTCATACACCACACACTTTACGCTGGAATTGGCATTTGTTACTGTATATGACTCTATATTAAGTGAAAGTTTCAAGACATATAACTTTGACCAAATTTGGGGGGCATGCAAATTTGGGGGGTATGCAGGTGTATACATGGACTATATATTGATCTGTGGGTGGAGTCAATCTACCCACATCTTGTCGACGTGCACCAACAAAATTATCTCGGTTATGCAGCAACAACTAAGCAGGAGTTCACAGAGAAGACGATTAATCTTAGAGAATTAATCTTAGAGATAGTTAAACTTCAGTAAGAAATTAGTACAGATTTAGCCATAGAAGAAAGCTGAACACAAGTCTAAACTTATACTCGGGTGGATTTTTCACTCTCGATGGGTTGACTTTTATACTCAGAAAATATCATATTAATTTCATGGCACGAGTAACGTGCATTAGCGGGGAGACCTCACTACACATGCTGTGTGCAGCAGGGAGACCTCACTACACATGCTGTGTGCAGCAGGGAGACCTCACTACACATGCTGTGTGCAGCAGCGAGACCTCACTACACATGCTGTGTGCAGCAGCGAGACCTCACTACACATGCTGTGTGCAGCAGCGAGACCTCACTACACATGCTGTGTGCAGCAGCGAGACCTCACTACACATGCTGTGTATAGCAGCGAGACCTCACTACACATGCTGTGTGCAGCAGGGAGACCTCATCTCAAGTCACTTGAGCAATACCTCACTTATGTTAATAGGAATACCTCAAGACTATGTAGAGGATTGCCTTAACTATTTAGAACCAGTGACGGATAATTATATCTGGACAGACTAGTTGTATGTTTCCAGCAATGACAAGTATATCTGGACATACTAGTTGTATGTTTCCACAATGACAGGTATATCTGGACATACTAGTTGTATGTTTCTACCAATGACAGGTATATCTAGACATACTAGTTGTATGTTTCCACAATGACAGGTATATCTAGACATACTAGTTGTATATTTCTAGCAATGACAGGTATATCTAGACATACTAGTTGTATGTTTCTGTTTCTAGCAATGACAGGTATATCTGGACATACTAGTTGTATGTTTCTAGCAATGACAGGTATATCTGGACATACTACTTGTATGTTTCTAGCAATGACAGGTATATCTAGACATACTAGTTGTATGTTTCTAGCAATGACAGGTATATCTGGACATACTACTTGTATGTTTCTAGCAATGACAGGTATATCTAGACATACTAGTTGTATGTTTCTAGCAATGACAGGTATATCTAGACATACTAGTTGTATGTTTCTAGCAATGACAGGTATATCTGGACATACTAGTTGTATGTTTCTAGCAATGACAGGTATATCTGGACATACTAGTTGTATATTTCTAGCAATGACAGGTATATCTGGACATACTAGTTGTGTGTTTCTAGCAATGACAGGTATATCTGGACATACTAGTTGTATGTTTCTAGCAATGACTGGTATATCTAGACATACTAGTTGTATGTTTCTAGCAATGACAGGTATATCTAGACATACTAGTTGTATGTTTCTAGCAATGACAGGTATATCTGGACATACTACTTGTATGTTTCTAGCAATGACAGGTATATCTAGACATACTAGTTGTATGTTTCTAGCAATGACAGGTATATCTGGACATACTAGTTGTATGTTTCCACCTTGACAGGTATATCTAGACATACTAGTTGTATGTTTCCACCAATGACAGGTATATCTGGACATACTAGTTGTATATTTCTAGCAATGACAGGTATATCTGGACATACTAGTTGTGTGTTTCTAGCAATGACAGGTATATCTGGACATACTAGTTGTATGTTTCTAGCAATGACTGGTATATCTAGACATACTAGTTGTATGTTTCTAGCAATGACAGGTATATCTAGACATACTAGTTGTATGTTTCTAGCAATGACAGGTATATCTGGACATACTACTTGTATGTTTCTAGCAATGACAGGTATATCTAGACATACTAGTTGTATGTTTCTAGCAATGACAGGTATATCTGGACATACTAGTTGTATGTTTCCACCTTGACAGGTATATCTAGACATACTAGTTGTATGTTTCCACCAATGACAAGTATATCTGGACATACTAGTTGTATGTTTCCACCAATGACAAGTATATCTAGACATACTAGTTGTATGTTTCTAGCAATGACAGGTATATCTAGACATACTAGTTGTATGTTTCCACCTTGACAGGTATATCTAGACATACTAGTTGTATGTTTCCACCAATGACAAGTATATCTGGACATACTAGTTGTATGTTTCCACCAATGACAAGTATATCTGGACATACTAGTTGTATGTTTCTAGCACTAGCCGCACAAAGAACACAACTTCATTGTCAAAACTGAACTATGTGAGTACTTTAATAATAAAGAGTTGGGTGTTATACATCCCATAATTTGAATTCACTGTATTGAGTGTGATTCTGAGCCTGCAGGCTGTATATAGTATAATTGAAGTGTGGATATAATCAATTAAATGATTAGCGCCATATGGCGCAAATTTGGACATTGTCAGGATTTTTTTTGTGGAGAATTTGACCGACGCACCCATTCTTAATAAGTTCATGCTCACTAGACTGTATGTTAAAGGCGATAAGATTGGGCTATATGGTGGAGCAGCTGTTGGTAAAACCTTATTATCATGGAGTTAATTGATAATGTTGCGAAAGCTCCCGGTGGCTACACAGCCTTTGCCGGTATTGGTGAGTGCCCAAGAGAGGGGAATGATCTTTATCATGAGATGCTCTATTGATAAAGTGCTTTACTTCCTGTTGGATGGGGCGAGTGAGCAGTTTTTTTTTTTAATGGCTGATAACCGCTACAACTGCCTTCATGAATGCTCTCTTCCTGACTTTTGCTACTGTTTCTGGAAATTCTTTTATGGTGGAAAATAGCACCTGTAGGCACCTGTGCTCACCAGGAATCACTTCGCTCTTGAACAAGGAGGCGCTCCTGAATGGATTTCTTTGCTGTAGATGTGGTTGCAGACATATAGCCACGTAGCAGCTGCGTAGCTTTTGTTTTCTTACTTGAATGGAGCTGATACTTATACCAAACTGCAGCTTATTATATCTCCATTTAATAGTTTGAGAATTGTTTTTGAATAGTTTTAAAATATAATGATTACATCAAACCACAAATAAAGTCGGCTTTCAATCAGTTAATGCATAAGTCACACGCAATAAAGTGAATTCAAATTATGGGATATATATCACTCAAATTTTTAAGGAGCTAGCACACATTGCTGAATACTTAATTAGATCTTAAAGGAGCTAGCATACATTGCTGAATACTTAATTAGATCTTAAAGGAGCTAGCACACATACATTGCTGAATACTTAATTAGATCTTAAAGGAGCTAGCACACATTGCTGAATACTTAATTAGATCTTAAAGGAGCTAGCACACATTGCTGAATACTTAATTAGATCTTAAAGGAGCTAGCACACATAATTTGGAGCTAGCACACATTGCTGAATACTTAATTAGATCTTAAAGGAGCTAGCATACATTGCTGAATACTTAATTAGATCTTAAAGGAGCTAGCATACATTGCTGAATACTTAATTAGATCTTAAAGGAGCTAGCACACATTGCTAAATACTTAATTAAGGCCTGTCCACACTGCACAATAACTGGATGCGCATTGAGACACACTAGCTACCAAGAGAGTCTCAATGCGCGTCCAGTCACGACGTCGCGTCCACACTGACATGACAATAAACCAAACGCGCATAAAAACCACTCCCCCTCCAAGAAAACTGCACCCACGCACAATGGATACGGTGTGTTGTTCTGTTATGGACGAGATACCTACAGACGCGAAGGAAGCATATGCTGCAGAGGAGAAGAAGGATTTATAAATAGAAAAAGGCAATACAGTAGACGGATGGCGCTCCATGAACTCCATAAAAGAAGGCTGCGGCGGTAAAATTTTCGAAGTCTATTTTAGCTATAATAGTATTTAGCTTGATCTTGCCTGCTATAGGTCCTTTGATTGTGGCAATGATGGCTGACTACCAGCATCCATCTGTGCGTCAGGTTTGGTGCAAGCCACGCAGTAAGCACTGGTGGGAATCAGCTACAACTTCATAAATGATTCTGTTTATCTTTTAACGCGCACCCGCGTAATTAATTTTACGCTTGGATTTGTTGCTCTGGCTCAACTCAAACCACCTATCGAGGTGGACTGGACCTAATGCGCGTTAGGTCCAAGAAATCTAATTCGCATTCAGTGTGGACGCAACGAATGCGCATTCGTTGAGATCTAAAGCGCATTCAGTGTGCAGTGTGGACAGGCCTTAAGATCCTAGCACACATTGCTGAATACTTAATTAGATCTTAAAGGAGCTAGCGCACATTGCTGAATACTTAATTAGATCTTAAAGGAGCTAGCATACATTGCTGAATACTTAATTAGAATACATAATTAGATCTTAAAGGAGCTAGCACACATTGCTAAATACTTAATTAGATCTTAAAGGAGCTAGCACACATTGCTAAATACTTAATTAGATCTTAAAGCACATTGCTGAATACTTAATTAGATCTTAAAGGAGCTATATATATAGCATACATTGCTGAATACTTAATCAAATCTTGAAAAGTAGTTGTTAGAAATCCACCATCTCTATCAGACTTAGCCAATTGAATCGGCTACTTGACACTATAAGATTCCATATCTGTGCCAATAGAAAGCCTCATCTACTCTCACTGGCATGATTCATGACAAACTTACAAACACCATATATCCTCTATTAGGAAATACCCTCCAATTGTAACCACACCTCCAGCTCTGACGGGTCAAGAATAACTTGGCTGGCGAGATTATAGCTAAGTTTCAGATTTTTCATCCTTACATTGAAGTATGCAATCTGCGTTCAACTAGGTCTAAAACAAACTTACAACAAAGAAATCCATCCTGGAGTGCCTCTTGTTCAAAGGTGAAGGAATTCAGAGTGTTTCCCGGTAGGCAGGTGCCTGTGCAGGCAGAAAAAACTCACGATCAACTCATTGGCCATTACAACAACCAGAAGTAGCTGTCCTTTCAATAGTAATGACACGTGGATTAGACTGGTAACTACGGTTTCCTATATGATGTACTGGGTCTTGGGGGGTTTTTTGAGTTTTTTGGATATTTTTGTGTATCTGCACTTACTATATAATAGACACTTCCTCTTGTGTCTAGACACCTGTGCCATAGGACCTTAAGCAGCCTTGTAGTTCAAACATATATGTATATATACCTGATGAACCACTTGTGTCCATGCATGCTCATGCATTATGTATACCTGATGAGTATCCATGCGTGCTCATGCATATATGTATACCTGATGAGTATCCATGCATGCTCATGCATATATGTATACCTGATGAGTATCCATGCATGCTCATGCATATATGTATACCTGATGAGTATCCATGCGTGCTCGTGCATATATGTATACCTGATGAGTATCCATGCGTGCTCATGCATATATGTATACCTGATGAGTATCCATGTGTGCTCATGCATATATGTATACCTGATGAGTATCCATGCGTGCTCATGCATATATGTATACCTGATGAGTATCCATGTGTGCTCATGCATATATGTATACCTGATGAGTATCCATGCGTGCTCATGCATATATGTATACCTGATGGACCACTTGCTGGTAAAGCAGGAGCTAAAACTCCTCTCATCAATCACAGCCACTTCTGCACAGTGTTTGATATTGCTTGGTTTCCAGGAGTAACATGCTCTAGCATACCTATAAATAGGTTGTTGAACATATTTTTATATTCAGTGCATATGTTCTTATTAGCTTGTTAGCCGATTTCCTAATTGAATATTTATCTGCTAGTAGTCTGCTCACACATGATAGTGTAACCTGCTAAATCTATACATGCATGATAGTATAATAATCTATTGGATCTATACAGGTGTGGCATGTGGTGTTGTGTGTGTGTGTGTGTAGAGTGTACAGCATGAGAATACTTATCGAAACCCCTCGGCCAAGTTCTGTTATGGATCAGATGTTCACACTCTGTAGGTAAGTTCCTAATGTGAACCAGAATTAGCTGCTTGCAATTTTGTTGTTGTTGTTGTTGTTAAATTATTTATTGATCACTTAAGTGTAGATTTCCATAAGCTTGGACACCTGTCGCTGTTCTATACATGCTAAGCACAGAGCTTATGATAAGGATTGAAAGTTGCTCAGACAAAATGCCATAATTTGACCCGACACATTTCGTTGCACTGACAGGACAAATATAACATGAATTTATGTTGGCAACCCAAATCCACACCATGTCTCTCCTCTGGCATGCACAGAGAAGACATCTTACTAATGTTGGCAACCCAAGTCCACACCATGTCTCTCCTCTAGCATGCACAGGGAAGACATCTTACTAATGTTGGCAACCCAAGTCCACACCATGCCTCTCCTCTAGCATGCTCAGGGAAGACATCTTACTAATGTTGGCAACCCAAGTCCACACCATGCCTCTCCTCTGGCATGCACAGAGAAGACATCTTACTAATGTTGGCAAACCAAGTCCACACCGTGCCTCTCCTCTAGCATGCACAGTGAAGACATCTTACTAATGTTGGCAACCCAAGTCCACACCATGTCTCTCCTCTAGCATGCACAGTGAAGACATCTTACTAATGTTGGCAACCCAAGTCCACACCATGCCTCTCCTCTAGCATGCACAGGGAAGACATCTTACTAATGTTGGCAACCCAAGTCCACACCATGCCTCTCCTCTAGCATGCACAGAGAAGACATCTTACTAATGTTGGCAACCCAAGTCCACACCCTGCCTCTCCTCTAGCATGCACAGAGAAGACATCTTACTAATGTTGGCAACCCAAGTCCACACCATGCCTCTCCTCTAGCATGCACAGGGAAGACATCTTACTAATGTTGGCAACCCAAGTCCACACCATGTCTCTCCTCTAGCTTGCACAGGGAAGACATCTTACTAATGTTGGCAACCCAAGTCCACACCATGCCTCTCCTCTAGCATGCATAGGGAAGACATCTTACTAATGTTGGCAACCCAAGTCCACACCGTGCCTCTCCTCTAGCATGCATAGGGAAGACATCTTACTAATGTTGGCAACCCAAGTCCACACCATGTCTCTCCTCTAGCATGCACAGGGAAGACATCTTACTAATGTTGGCAACCTAAGTCCACACCCTGCCTCTCCTCTAGCATGCATAGGGAAGACATCTTACTAATGTTGGCAACCCAAGTCCACACCGTGCCTCTCCTCTAGCATGCATAGGGAAGACATCTTACTAATGTTGGCTACCCAAGTCCACACCATGCCTCTCCTCTAGCATGCTCAGGGAAGACATCTTACTAATGTTGGCAACCCAAGTCTACACCATGTCTCTCCTCTAGCATGCACAGTGAAGACATCTTACTAATGTTGGCAACCCAAGTCCACACCATGTCTCTCCTCTAGCATGCACAGGGAAGACATCTTACTAATGTTGGCAACCTAAGTCCACGCCATGTCTCTCCTCTAGCATGCACAGGGATGACATCTTACTAATGTTGGCAACCCAAGTCCACACCATGCCTCTCCTCTAGCATGCACAGGGAAGACATCTTACTAATGTTGGCAACCCAAGTCCACACCATGCCTCTCCTCTAGCATGCATAGGGAAGACATCTTACTAATGTTGACAACCCAAGTCCACACCATGCCTCTCCTCTAGCATGCACAGGGAAGACATCTTACTAATGTTGGCAACCTAAGTCCGCACCATGTCTCTCCTCTAGCATACAGAGGGAAGACATCTTACTAATGTTGGCAACCCAAGTCCACACCCTGCCTCTCCTCTAGCATGCACAGGGAAGACATCTTAATGTTGGCAACCCAAGTCTACACCATGCCTCTCCTCTAGCATGCACAGGGAAGACATCTTACTAATGTTGGCAACCCAAGTCCACACCATGCCTCTCCTCTAGCATGCATAGGGAAGACATCTTACTAATGTTGGCAACCCAAGTCCACACCATGCCTCTCCTCTAGGGAAGACATCTTATACTAATGTTGGCTACCCCAGTCCACACCCTGCCTCTCCTCTAGCATGCTCAGGGAAGACATCTTACTAATGTTGGCAACCCAAGTCTACACCATGTCTCTCCTCTAGCATGCACAGTGAAGACATCTTACTAATGTTGGCAACCCAAGTCCACACCATGTCTCTCCTCTAGCATGCACAGGGAAGACATCTTACTAATGTTGGCAACCTAAGTCCACACCATGTCTCTCCTCTAGCATACTCAGGGAAGACATCTTACTAATGTTGGCAACCCAAGTCCACACCATGCCTCTCCTCCAGCATGCACAAGGAAGACATCTTACTAATGTTGGCAACCCAAGTCCACGCCATGTCTCTCCTCTAGCATGCACAGGGATGACATCTTACTAATGTTGGCAACCCAAGTCCACACCATGCCTCTCCTCTAGCATGCACAGGGAAGACATCTTACTAATGTTGGCAACCCAAGTCCACACCATGCCTCTCCTCTAGCATGCACAGTTAATCTTACTAATGTTGGCAACCCAAGTCCACACCATGTCTCTCCTCTAGCATGCACAGGGAAGACATCTTAATGTTGGCAACCCAAGTCCACACCATGCCTCTCCTCTAGCATGCATAGGGAAGACATCTTACTAATGTTGGCAACCCAAGTCCACACCATGCCTCTCCTCTAGCATGCACAGGGAAGACATCTTACTAATGTTGGCAACCCAAGTCCACACCATGTCTCTCCTCTGGCATACAGAGCGAAGACATCTTACTAATGTTGGCAACCCAAGTCCACACCATGCCTCTCCTCTAGCATGCACAGTGAAGACATCTTACTAATGTTGGCAACCCAAGTCCACACCATGCCTCTCCTCTAGCATGCACAGGGAAGACATCTTACTAATGTTGGCAACCCAAGTCCATACCATGCCTCTCCTCTAGCTTGCACAGGGAAGACATCTTACTAATGTTGGCAACCCAAGTCCACACCATGCCTCTCCTCTAGCATGCATAGGGAAGACATCTTACTAATGTTGGCAACCCAAGTCCACACCATGCCTCTCCTCTAGCATGCATAGGGAAGACATCTTACTAATGTTGGCAACCCAAGTCCACACCATGCCTCTCCTCTAGCATGCACAGGGAAGACATCTTACTAATGTTGGCAACCCAAGTCCACACCATGTCTCTCCTCTAGCTTGCACAGAGAAGACATCTTACTAATGTTGGCAACCCAAGTCCACACCCTGCCTCTCCTCTAGCATGCACAGAGAAGACATCTTACTAATGTTGGCAACCCAAGTCCACACCATGCCTCTCCTCTAGCATGCACAGGGAAGACATCTTACTAATGTTGGCAACCCAAGTCCACACCATGCCTCTCCTCTAGCATGCACAGGGAAGACATCTTACTAATGTTGGCAACCCAAGTCCATACCATGCCTCTCCTCTAGCTTGCACAGGGAAGACATCTTACTAATGTTGGCAACCCAAGTCCACACCATGTCTCTCCTCTAGCATGCACAGGGAAGACATCTTACTAATGTTGGCAACCTAAGTCCACACCATGTCTCTCCTCTAGCATGCTCAGGGAAGACATCTTACTAATGTTGGCAACCCAAGTCCACACCATGCCTCTCCTCTAGCATGCACAGGGAAGACATCTTACTAATGTTGGCAACCCAAGTCCACGCCATGTCTCTCCTCTAGCATGCACAGGGATGACATCTTACTAATGTTGGCAACCCAAGTCCACACCATGCCTCTCCTCTAGCATGCACAGGGAAGACATCTTACTAATGTTGGCAACCCAAGTCCACACCATGCCTCTCCTCTAGCATGCACAGCGAAGACATCTTACTAATGTAGGCAACCCAAGTCCACACCATGCCTCTCCTCTAGCATGCACAGGGAAGACATCTTACTAATGTTGGCAACCCAAGTCCACACCATGTCTCTCCTCTAGCATGCACAGGGAAGACATCTTAATGTTGGCAACCCAAGTCCACACCATGCCTCTCCTCTAGCATGCACAGGGATGACATCTTACTAATGTTGGCAACCCAAATCCACACCATGTCTCTCCTCTAGCATGCACAGGGATGACATCTTACTAATGTTGGCAACCCAAATCCACACCATGTCTCTCCTCTAGCATGCACAGGGAAGACATCTTACTAATGTTGGCAACCCAAGTCCACACCATGTCTCTCCTCTAGCATGCATAGGGAAGACATCTTACTAATGTTGGCAACCCAAGTCCACACCATTCCTCTCCTCTAGTATGCGCAGGGAAGACATCTTACTAATGTTGGCAACCCAAGTCCACACCATGCCTCTCCTCTAGCATACAGAGGGAAGACATCTTACTAATGTTGGCAACCCAAGTCCACACCATGCCTCTCCTCTAGCATGCATAGGGAAGACATCTTACTAATGTTGGCAACCCAAGTCCACACCATGTCTCTCCTCTAGCATGCACAGTGAAGACATCTTAATGTTGGCAACCCAAGTCCACACCATGCCTCTCCTCTAGCATGCACAGGGATGACATCTTACTAATGTTGGCAACCCAAGTCCACACCATGCCTATCCTCTAGCATGCACAGAGAAGACATCTTACTAATGTTGGCAACCCAAGTCCACACCATGCCTCTCCTCTAGCATGCACAGGGAAGACATCTTACTACTAATGTTGGCAACCCAAGTCCACACCATGCCTCTCCTCTAGCATGCACAGTGAAGACATCTTACTAATGTTGACAACCCAAGTCCACACCATGCCTCTCCTCTAGCATGCACAGGGAAGACATCTTACTAATGTTGGCAACCCAAGTCCGCACCATGTCTCTCCTCTAGCATACAGAGGGAAGACATCTTACTAATGTTGGCAACCCAAGTCCACACCCTGCCTCTCCTCTAGCATGCACAGGGAAGACATCTTAATGTTGGCAACCCAAGTCTACACCATGCCTCTCCTCTAGCATGCACAGGGAAGACATCTTACTAATGTTGGCAACCCAAGTCCACACCATGCCTCTCCTCTAGCATGCACAGTTAAGACATCTTACTAATGTTGGCAACCCAAGTCCACACCATGCCTCTCCTCTAGCATGCATAGGGAAGACATCTTACTAATGTTGGCAACCCAAGTCCACACCATGCCTCTCCTCTAGCATGCACAGGGAAGACATCTTACTAATGTTGGCAACCCAAGTCCACACCATGCCTCTCCTCTAGCATGCACAGTGAAGACATCTTACTAATGTTGGCAACCCAAGTCCACACCAT
This sequence comes from Cladorhizidae sp. MBARI D1340-BT2, assembly GCA_028752905.1. NCBI lineage: Eukaryota > Metazoa > Porifera > Demospongiae > Poecilosclerida > Cladorhizidae > Cladorhizidae sp. MBARI D1340-BT2. Next base: position 45,907,251 of record JAQNBH010000009.1, on the reverse strand, counting down.
GCCTCTCCTCTAGCATGCACAGTGAAGACATCTTACTAATGTTGGCAACCCAAGTCCACACCATGCCTCTCCTCTAGCATGCACAGGGAAGACATCTTACTAATGTTGGCAACCCAAGTCCATACCATGCCTCTCCTCTAGCTTGCACAGGGAAGACATCTTACTAATGTTGGCAACCCAAGTCCACACCATGCCTCTCCTCTAGCATGCAAAGGGAAGACATCTTACTAATGTTGGCAACCCAAGTCCACACCATGCCTCTCCTCTAGCATGCATAGGGAAGACATCTTACTAATGTTGGCAACCCAAGTCCACACCATGCCTCTCCTCTAGCATGCACAGGGAAGACATCTTACTAATGTTGGTAACCCAAGTCCACACCATGTCTCTCCTAGCTTGCACACGGAAGACATCTTACTAATGTTGGCAACCCAAGTCCATACCCTGCCTCTCCTCTAGCATGCACATGGAAGACATCTTACTAATGTTGGCAACCCAAGTCCACACCATGCCTCTCCTCTAGCATGCACAGTGAAGACATCTTACTAATGTAGGCAACCCAAGTCCACACCATGCCTCTCCTCTAGCATGCACAGGGAAGACATCTTACTAATGTTGGCAACCCAAGTCCACACCATGTCTCTCCTCTAGCATGCACAGGGAAGACATCTTAATGTTGGCAACCCAAGTCCACACCATGCCTCTCCTCTAGCATGCACAGGGATGACATCTTACTAATGTTGGCAACCCAAATCCACACCATGTCTCTCCTCTAGCATGCACAGGGATGACATCTTACTAATGTTGGCAACCCAAATCCACACCATGTCTCTCCTCTAGCATGCACAGGGAAGACATCTTACTAATGTTGGCAACCCAAGTCCACACCATGTCTCTCCTCTATCTTACTAATGTTGGCAACCCAAGTCCACACCATGCCTCTCCTCTAGCATGCATAGGGAAGACATCTTACTAATGTTGGCAACCCAAGTCCACACCATGTCTCTCCTCTAGCATGCACAGTGAAGACATCTTAATGTTGGCAACCCAAGTCCACACCATGCCTCTCCTCTAGCATGCACAGGGATGACATCTTACTAATGTTGGCAACCCAAGTCCACACCATGCCTATCCTCTAGCATGCACAGAGAAGACATCTTACTAATGTTGGCAACCCAAGTCCACACCATGCCTCTCCTCTAGCATGCACAGGGAAGGCATCTTACTACTAATGTTGGCAACCTAAGTCCACACCATGCCTCTCCTCTAGCATGCACAGTGAAGACATCTTACTAATGTTGGCAACCCAAGTCCACACCATGTCTCTCCTCTAGCATGCACAGGGAAGACATCTTACTAATGTTGGCAACCCAAGTCCATACCATGTCTCTCCTCTGGCATGCCCAGTGAAGACATCTTACTAATGTTGGCAACCCAAGTCCACACCATGTCTCTCCTCTAGCATGCTCAGGGAAGACATCTTACTAATGTTGGCAACCCAAGTCCACACCATGCCTCTCCTCTAGCATGCTCAGGGAAGACATCTTACTAATGTTGGCAACCCAAGTCCACACCATGCCTCTCCTCTAGCATGCATAGGGAAGACATCTTACTAATGTTGACAACCCAAGTCCACACCATGCCTCTCCTCTAGCATGCACAGGGAAGACATCTTACTAATGTTGGCAACCCAAGTCCGCACCATGTCTCTCCTCTAGCATACAGAGGGAAGACATCTTACTAATGTTGGCAACCCAAGTCCACACCCTGCCTCTCCTCTAGCATGCACAGGGAAGACATCTTACTAATGTTGGCAACCCAAGTCCACACCATGCCTCTCCTCTAGCATGCACAGGGAAGACATCTTAATGTTGGCAACCCAAGTCTACACCATGCCTCTCCTCTAGCATGCACAGGGAAGACATCTTACTAATGTTGGCAACCCAAGTCCACACCATGTCTCTCCTCTAGCATGCACAGGGAAGACATCTTAATGTTGGCAACCCAAGTCCACACCATGCCTCTCCTCTAGCATGCATAGGGAAGACATCTTACTAATGTTGGCAACCCAAGTCCACACCATGCCTCTCCTCTAGCATGCACAGGGAAGACATCTTACTAATGTTGGCAACCCAAGTCCACACCATGTCTCTCCTCTGGCATACAGAGCGAAGACATCTTACTAATGTTGGCAACCCAAGTCCACACCATGCCTCTCCTCTAGCATGCACAGTGAAGACATCTTACTAATGTTGGCAACCCAAGTCCACACCATGCCTCTCCTCTAGCATGCACAGGGAAGACATCTTACTAATGTTGGCAACCCAAGTCCATACCATGCCTCTCCTCTAGCTTGCACAGGGAAGACATCTTACTAATGTTGGCAACCCAAGTCCACACCATGCCTCTCCTCTAGCATGCATAGGGAAGACATCTTACTAATGTTGGCAACCCAAGTCCACACCATGCCTCTCCTCTAGCATGCATAGGGAAGACATCTTACTAATGTTGGCAACCCAAGTCCACACCATGCCTCTCCTCTAGCATGCACAGGGAAGACATCTTACTAATGTTGGCAGCTCAAGTCCACACCATGTCTCTCCTCTAGCTTGCACAGAGAAGACATCTTACTAATGTTGGCAACCCAAGTCCACACCCTGCCTCTCCTCTAGCATGCACAGAGAAGACATCTTACTAATGTTGGCAACCCAAGTCCACACCATGCCTCTCCTCTAGCATGCACAGGGAAGACATCTTACTAATGTTGGCAACCCAAGTCCACACCATGTCTCTCCTCTAGCTTGCACAGGGAAGACATCTTACTAATGTTGGCAACCCAAGTCCACACCATGCCTCTCCTCTAGCATGCACAGGGAAGACATCTTACTAATGTTGGCAACCCAAGTCCACACCATGCCTCTCCTCTAGCATGCACAGGGAAGACATCTTACTAATTTTGGCAACCCAAGTCTACACCATGTCTCTCCTCTGGCATGCACAGAGAAGACATCTTACTAATGTTGGCAACCCAAGTCCACACCATGCCTCTCCTCTAGCATGCTCAGGGAAGACATCTTACTAATGTTGGCAACCCAAGTCCACACCATGCCTCTCCTCTGGCATGCACAGAGAAGACATCTTACTAATGTTGGCAAACCAAGTCCACACCGTGCCTCTCCTCTAGCATGCACATTGAAGACATCTTACTAATGTTGGCAACCCAAGTCCACACCATGTCTCTCCTCTAGCATGCACAGTGAAGACATCTTACTAATGTTGGCAACCCAAGTCCACACCATGCCTCTCCTCTAGCATGCACAGTGAAGACATCTTACTAATGTTGGCAACCCAAGTCCACACCATGCCTCTCCTCTAGCATGCACAGGGAAGACATCTTACTAATGTTGGCAACCCAAGTCCATACCATGTCTCTCCTCTAGCATGCTCAGGGAAGACATCTTACTAATGTTGGCAACCCAAGTCCACACCATGCCTCTCCTCTAGCATGCACAGGGAAGACATCTTACTAATGTTGGCAACCCAAGTCCACGCCATGTCTCTCCTCTAGCATGCACAGGGATGACATCTTACTAATGTTGGCAACCCAAGTCCACACCATGCCTCTCCTCTAGCATGCACAGGGAAGACATCTTACTAATGTTGGCAACCCAAGTCCACACCATGCCTCTCCTCTAGCATGCACAGCGAAGACATCTTACTAATGTAGGCAACCCAAGTCCACACCATGCCTCTCCTCTAGCATGCACAGGGAAGACATCTTACTAATGTTGGCAACCCAAGTCCACACCATGTCTCTCCTCTAGCATGCACAGGGAAGACATCTTAATGTTGGCAACCCAAGTCCACACCATGCCTCTCCTCTAGCATGCACAGGGATGACATCTTACTAATGTTGGCAACCCAAATCCACACCATGTCTCTCCTCTAGCATGCACAGGGATGACATCTTACTAATGTTGGCAACCCAAATCCACACCATGTCTCTCCTCTAGCATGCACAGGGAAGACATCTTACTAATGTTGGCAACCCAAGTCCACACCATGTCTCTCCTCTAGCATGCATAGGGAAGACATCTTACTAATGTTGGCAACCCAAGTCCACACCATGCCTCTCCTCTAGTATGCGCAGGGAAGACATCTTACTAATGTTGGCAACCCAAGTCCACACCATGCCTCTCCTCTAGCATACAGAGGGAAGACATCTTACTAATGTTGGCAACCCAAGTCCACACCATGCCTCTCCTCTAGCATGCATAGGGAAGACATCTTACTAATGTTGGCAACCCAAGTCCACACCATGTCTCTCCTCTAGCATGCACAGTGAAGACATCTTAATGTTGGCAACCCAAGTCCACACCATGCCTCTCCTCTAGCATGCACAGGGATGACATCTTACTAATGTTGGCAACCCAAGTCCACACCATGCCTATCCTCTAGCATGCACAGAGAAGACATCTTACTAATGTTGGCAACCCAAGTCCACACCATGCCACTCCTCTAGCATGCACAGGGAAGACATCTTACTACTAATGTTGGCAACCCAAGTCCACACCATGCCTCTCCTCTAGCATGCACAGTGAAGACATCTTACTAATGTTGACAACCCAAGTCCACACCATGCCTCTCCTCTAGCATGCACAGGGAAGACATCTTACTAATGTTGGCAACCCAAGTCCACACCATGTCTCTCCTCTAGCATGCACAGGGAAGACATCTTAATGTTGGCAACCCAAGTCCACACAATGCCTCTCCTCTAGCATGCATAGGGAAGACATCTTACTAATGTTGGCAACCCAAGTCCACACCATGTCTCTCTTCTAGCATGCACAGGGTAGACATCTTACTAATGTTGGCAACCCAAGTCCACACCATGCCTCTCCTCTAGCATGCACAGGGAAGACATCTTACTAATGTTGGCAACCCAAGTCCACACCATGCCTCTCCTCTAGCATGCACAGTTAAGACATCTTACTAATGTTGGCAACCCAAGTCCACACCATGCCTCTCCTCTAGCATGCATAGGGAAGACATCTTACTAATGTTGGCAACCCAAGTCCATACCATGCCTCTCCTCTAGCATGCACAGGGAAGACATCTTATTAATGTTGGCAATCCAAGTCCACACCATGTCTCTCCTCTGGCATACAGAGCGAAGACATCTTACTAATGTTGGCAACCCAAGTCCACACCATGCCTCTCCTCTAGCATGCACAGTGAAGACATCTTACTAATGTTGGCAACCCAAGTCCACACCATGCCTCTCCTCTAGCATGCACAGGGAAGACATCTTACTAATGTTGGCAACCCAAGTCCATACCATGCCTCTCCTCTAGCTTGCACAGGGAAGACATCTTACTAATGTTGGCAACCCAAGTCCACACCATGCCTCTCCTCTAGCATGCATAGGGAAGACATCTTACTAATGTTGGCAACCCAAGTCCACACCATGCCTCTCCTCTAGCATGCATAGGGAAGACATCTTACTAATGTTGGCAACCCAAGTCCACACCATGCCTCTCCTCTAGCATGCACAGGGAAGACATCTTACTAATGTTGGCAACCCAAGTCCACACCATGTCTCTCCTAGCTTGCACAGGGAAGACATCTTACTAATGTTGGCAACCCAAGTCCACACCATGCCTCTCCTCTAGCATGCACAGGGAAGACATCTTACTAATGTTGGCAACCCAAGTCCACACCATGCCTCTCCTCTAGCATGCACAGCGAAGACATCTTACTAATGTAGGCAACCCAAGTCCACACCATGCCTCTCCTCTAGCATGCACAGGGAAGACATCTTACTAATGTTGGCAACCCAAGTCCACACCATGTCTCTCCTCTAGCATGCACAGGGAAGACATCTTAATGTTGGCAACCCAAGTCCACACCATGCCTCTCCTCTAGCATGCACAGGGATGACATCTTACTAATGTTGGCAACCCAAATCCACACCATGTCTCTCCTCTAGCATGCACAGGGATGACATCTTACTAATGTTGGCAACCCAAATCCACACCATGTCTCTCCTCTAGCATGCACAGGGAAGACATCTTACTAATGTTGGCAACCCAAGTCCACACCATGTCTCTCCTCTATCTTACTAATGTTGGCAACCCAAGTCCACACCATGCCTCTCCTCTAGCATGCATAGGGAAGACATCTTACTAATGTTGGCAACCCAAGTCCACACCATGTCTCTCCTCTAGCATGCACAGTGAAGACATCTTAATGTTGGCAACCCAAGTCCACACCATGCCTCTCCTCTAGCATGCACAGGGATGACATCTTACTAATGTTGGCAACCCAAGTCCACACCATGCCTATCCTCTAGCATGCACAGAGAAGACATCTTACTAATGTTGGCAACCCAAGTCCACACCATGCCTCTCCTCTAGCATGCACAGGGAAGACATCTTACTACTAATGTTGGCAACCTAAGTCCACACCATGCCTCTCCTCTAGCATGCACAGTGAAGACATCTTACTAATGTTGGCAACCCAAGTCCACACCATGTCTCTCCTCTAGCATGCACAGGGAAGACATCTTACTAATGTTGGCAACCCAAGTCCATACCATGTCTCTCCTCTGGCATGCCCAGTGAAGACATCTTACTAATGTTGGCAACCCAAGTCCACACCATGTCTCTCCTCTAGCATGCTCAGGGAAGACATCTTACTAATGTTGGCAACCCAAGTCCACACCATGCCTCTCCTCTAGCATGCTCAGGGAAGACATCTTACTAATGTTGGCAACCCAAGTCCACACCATGCCTCTCCTCTAGCATGCATAGGGAAGACATCTTACTAATGTTGGCAACCCAAGTCCACACCATGTCTCTCCTCTAGCATGCACAGGGAAGACATCTTACTAATGTTGGCAACCCAAGTCCACACCATGCCTCTCCTCTAGCATGCACAGGGAAGACATCTTACTAATGTTGGCAACCCAAGTCCATACCATGTCTCTCCTCTGGCATGCCCAGTGAAGACATCTTACTAATGTTGGCAACCCAAGTCCACACCATGTCTCTCCTCTAGCATGCTCAGGGAAGACATCTTACTAATGTTGGCAACCCAAGTCCACACCATGCCTCTCCTCTAGCATGCATAGGGAAGACATCTTACTAATGTAGGCAACCCAAGTCCACACCATGCCTCTCCTCTAGCATGCACAGGGAAGACATCTTACTAATGTTGGCAACCCAAGTCCACACCATGTCTCTCCTCTAGCATGCACAGGGAAGACATCTTAATGTTGGCAACCCAAGTCCACACCATGCCTCTCCTCTAGCATGCACAGGGATGACATCTTACTAATGTTGGCAACCCAAATCCACACCATGTCTCTCCTCTAGCATGTACAGGGATGACATCTTACTAATGTTGGCAACCCAAATCCACACCATGTCTCTCCTCTAGCATGCACAGGGAAGACATCTTACTAATGTTGGCAACCCAAGTCCACACCATGTCTCTCCTCTATCTTACTAATGTTGGCAACCCAAGTCCACACCATGCCTCTCCTCTAGCATGCATAGGGAAGACATCTTACTAATGTTGGCAACCCAAGTCCACACCATGTCTCTCCTCTAGCATGCACAGTGAAGACATCTTAATGTTGGCAACCCAAGTCCACACCATGCCTCTCCTCTAGCATGCACAGGGATGACATCTTACTAATGTTGGCAACCCAAGTCCACACCATGCCTATCCTCTAGCATGCACAGAGAAGACATCTTACTAATGTTGGCAACCCAAGTCCACACCATGCCTCTCCTCTAGCATGCACAGGGAAGACATCTTACTACTAATGTTGGCAACCTAAGTCCACACCATGCCTCTCCTCTAGCATGCACAGTGAAGACATCTTACTAATGTTGGCAACCCAAGTCCACACCATGTCTCTCCTCTAGCATGCACAGGGAAGACATCTTACTAATGTTGGCAACCCAAGTCCATACCATGTCTCTCCTCTGGCATGCCCAGTGAAGACATCTTACTAATGTTGGCAACCCAAGTCCACACCATGTCTCTCCTCTAGCATGCTCAGGGAAGACATCTTACTAATGTTGGCAACCCAAGTCCACACCATGCCTCTCCTCTAGCATGCTCAGGGAAGACATCTTACTAATGTTGGCAACCCAAGTCCACACCATGCCTCTCCTCTAGCATGCACAGGGAAGACATCTTACTACTAATGTTGGCAACCTAAGTCCACACCATGCCTCTCCTCTAGCATGCACAGTGAAGACATCTTACTAATGTTGGCAACCCAAGTCCACACCATGTCTCTCCTCTAGCATGCACAGGGAAGACATCTTACTAATGTTGGCAACCCAAGTCCATACCATGTCTCTCCTCTGGCATGCCCAGTGAAGACATCTTACTAATGTTGGCAACCCAAGTCCACACCATGTCTCTCCTCTAGCATGCTCAGGGAAGACATCTTACTAATGTTGGCAACCCAAGTCCACACCATGCCTCTCCTCTAGCATGCTCAGGGAAGACATCTTACTAATGTTGGCAACCCAAGTCCACACCATGCCTCTCCTCTAGCATGCATAGGGAAGACATCTTACTAATGTTGGCAACCCAAGTCCACACCATGTCTCTCCTCTAGCATGCACAGGGAAGACATCTTACTAATGTTGGCAACCCAAGTCCACACCATGCCTCTCCTCTAGCATGCACAGGGAAGACATCTTACTAATGTTGGCAACCCAAGTCCATACCATGTCTCTCCTCTAGCATGCCCAGTGAAGACATCTTACTAATGTTGGCAACCCAAGTCCACACCATGTCTCTCCTCTAGCATGCTCAGGGAAGACATCTTACTAATGTTGGCAACCCAAGTCCACACCATGCCTCTCCTCTAGCATGCATAGGGAAGACATCTTACTAAAAGGAAGGTTATCGGGAAATAACTACAGGTAACTCGAACTTCCTTTTCAGCCGTGCTTCTCCCTCAATATCAGGAGTCAAAAGAGGTCTTGCAATTGGTGCATATTGCTACTGTATTGCACTGTTCCTTCGTAAGCAGAAGCATGGCTTGCTGGTGCATGGCAGCTGAGGCATGGTCTTTGAAAGGAGAGCAGCGGAGATTAGTTGACTTTCTACAGCCATAAAGCTTATCTTTAAATAGAATACAGGCGGAACGCTTTAGGGAAGATACACATTCAGGGTTAGCTTTTTCAAACTTACCAAGAAGTATTGCACTTCTTGTCATTGTCTGCAATCCATTTCTCCACCGTCGTTATAGTAGCAGCTCCCTTTTTGGCTGGAGGGAGGTCTTATGCTCCAGCCTACTTCTTAGCAGGAGCAGACTCTGTGGTTACAGACTGAAGAAACCAAGTTTTCTATAAAGAACTGGGAATTACCTGGAGTATTCTTTTTCCAAGAACTGGCTGGGTCTTTCGTAAAATTTGACTATACAAAGTTTTCTCCTGGGGCTGGCTACAACTCTGGGGCTGGCTACAACTTTGGGGCTGGCTACAACTCGCTGGCTACAACTCTGAGGCTGGCTACAACTCTGAGGCTGGATACAACTCAGGGGCTGGATACAACTCAGGGGCTGGATACAACTCAGGGGCTGGATACAACTCAGGGGCTGGATACAACTCAGGGGCTGGATACAACTCAGGGGCTGGATACAACTCAGGGGCTGGATACAACTCAGGGGCTGGCTACAACTCTGGGGCTGGCTACAACTCTGGGGCTGGCTACAACTTTGGGGCTGGCTAATCAGGAATCTTAAAAATGGCCTTTCCTAGAAATACAGCAGCATTTATTATGTGGATAATTTGTCTAGACAAAAAATATAAAGCTGACACATGGCAGAACAATTGTGACCAATTTCTCCTACCCACTGCAAGCACCACCTGCACATGCCCAGTAGACTTTGCATATTGCTAGTGACTATAGCCACCATCATGACTGGTCTCTTCCTGGCCATTTGTGGGAAATACTGTAGCTGTACAGGCATCTCTGCTTCTGCTTACTTGGATTGATCTGAATCCCTTTGCTCTCGAGAATGAAGCACTTGTGGGATTGATTTTTTAGGTGAAGATATTTGTAGTGGTAGTGTAATGAACACCCATAGTTATTATATTTGCAGGCTAATAGTATGAGGAATTTAATTTAACACAATTGTTCTTGAAGAAATGTTACAGCTATGGTTATAGGAAAAACTTCAAATAGAATGGAGTTAGTGGTCAATTGTTATTCTGTAAATTCTGGTTGTTAAGTCTCTCGATGTTAGTGCACAAAAAAACTATTAAGCATCTATTTATTTTCGTTACAGACCGTCTTTGTGTCAGGCATCCTTATGGTATCACGCTGGGTAGTGCTGGTCTTGACGCTGGCTAGTGCAGGTCTTGATGCTGGGTAGTGCTGGTCTTGACGCTGGCTAGTGCAGGTCTTGACGCTGGGTAGTGCAGGTCTTGACGTTGGGTAGTACTGGTCTTGACGCTGGGTAGTGCTGGTCTTGACGCTGGGTAGTGCAGGTCTTGACGCTGGGTAGTGCAGGTCTTGACACTGGGTAGTGCTGGTCTTGATGCTGGGTAGTGCTGGTCTTGACGCTGGGTAGTGCTGGTCTTGATGCTGGGTAGTGCTGGTCTCGACGTTGGGTAGTGCAGGTCTTGACGCTGGGTAGTGCTGGTCTTGACGCTGGATAATGCTGGTCTTTACGTTGGGTAGTGCTGGTCTCGACGTTGGAAAACGTACCAGTTATATGCGTGCAAATTAGCTTCACTGCCTCTAGTCAATGTATTTCAACAAAACACTGAGGCAAATATTATACTAGTTTGGCATGTCTATTTTATTAGCTTAATTGTCAATACTTGTCCCATAATTTCTGGATGAGCTTCTTGCTGCGTGTGTGCAGGTGGCTTCTAGGCCTTTCCCCAGCCTTCTAGTAGCATCGGTAGCTTCTCCTTGGCCTATGAAGTTCCTATTCACTTGCTAACATACCCAAAGATTGTGCGTCTGGCTCGTGAAAGATGGCAGTGGAGAGCCTGTTACAAGAACAGTTATTGGATAAAAGGAGCTTTTCCTTATGAATGATGTCCAAATGGCTATGCTTTTAGGAGTAAAGTCAAATGCAAAATAAACTTGAGAGGCATCACTTTTAGCCTTGAGAGAACTGCTCCTCCTTGAGATTGTCTTTCTTAGTCTGCTTCAGGAAATTAACTCCTTTTTCAAAAAATGAACTCCTTCTTCAACTAACTTGTGCCGCCTAAAAAAAATTACGGAAAGTATTTTGTTTTTGTGAGTGTGCGTTATTTAGCAATGGTGTTTAGTAAGCGCCTATTCTTTTTAAGTGCCCGTTTTCTTGCAGGTTGTGGTTAGAAGCGAGAGTGCAAAGCAACCAGAGTTTACGGTATAGTAGTCTGGTGTATTGTTGTCATGCATGTTTTATTTGGTGTAGGTATAATGATGAAGTGTAGTCATGAAGAAGTGTATTCATGAGAGGGTGTGCAGTTATCAAGTTTCTAAACTGGACTGGTTAAGGTCATGTAATGTTTTCACTTGTGTTGTGTGTGTCATCATCTCTACGCATATTTAGCCTCAACAACAGTGATGATCACTTCAGGTGCATTTTGTCATGTAATACTGCACATGCTCACACAGTGTGTAACAAGCAAGGGGTATGCATTTATTTATCCTTACAGTGATCTTATGTAGCAAAAGAAATATGTGTGTTTGTATGTCCTTATCCATGGCCGGAGTTTTGAAGTAAGATAGCTCACATTTACAGGAAGGTGCACCTTTACACTGGGATGGACCTGGCTATGTCGCATTAGGCAAAATTGAACTACAGATTAACCGGAAGGCATTGTCCCCAAGAGACCTGGGAGCGGTGGCCGTTTTGTTTAGGTATATACCTGGACATGCATTTTCCACGTTCACGACGATAGCACACAAATAACTTGACACGGCAACAGATTATGCTAGCTACGTTGGACCTCGCCTAATGCCAACAGTTTGCTAGCCTGACTGCTTCTAGATCCACTCCATTAGAAAACCAAAATGGCTAGATTTGCAGAGTAGTTTTCAGATCAGGAAGAACTCTGAGGGCACAATTGAGCAGAATAAATGATGAATTACGAGCTAGTATGCACTCATGCATTGTGTACTGTATCCCTTGCAGCTGTGGGAAGTATTACATAGGGGAAACCAACAGAAGACTGGAAACCAGAATGAAAGAACATCAAGATACCTGTAAAAATGTGTGCTAAAGAGAAATCTGCAATTGCTGAACATGCATCGGACAATGGACATCGTATTTTGGGGGAGGAAGCCACCATCTTGGACTAGGCCACAAGACAGAAGGAACTGCTAGTGAAGGAGGCATTGCACATCAGCCTAGCACCAAAGTGTGAACGGTTCAATCGTGATTGACACATGTGCCAGGGTGTGGTTTGTATCACGTGGTGGATAGCTAGCTACCGCTATAACAATCTCGCGCGAGTCTTCACGGCATCTCATTATTGCCGATGAAGGCTGGAGCATCTAGTCGAAATGTTGTGAGAGTAAAAAATTCGAGTTGATCATGAGAAGTCTTTGAATAATATATTGTTTAAAAAAAGTAAGTGAAAACTTGGAGAATACGTTTAAAAATTTCATTAAGATAGTTAATCGGCAAACCTTAAAAACTTCTATGTATTAAGTTCTCTGTACCAGATGCTGCAAATAATGCAGTATCAATTCCAGTCATGTTAAAAATAGCAAATATTAAGCAGCAGCTGAGCATGTTTATAAGGATTTATAAGGATTGAGTAGACCATTTTGGTAGTGGGGGGGGGGGGGGGCATTTTTTTATCCCTAATTTTTTTTATCCCTAATTTTTTTTCCTTTTCCTTCGCCATTCTATACCTTCACTAGTATACTAACTGCATTCTATACCTTCACTATTATAATAACTGCATTCTATACCTTCACTATTATACTAACTGCATTCTATACCTTCACTATTATAATAACTGCATTCTATACCTTCACTATTATACTAACTGCATTCACTACCTTCACTATCTATATACTAACTGCATTCTATACCTTCACTATTATACTAACTGCATTCTATACCTTCACTATTATACTAACTGCATTCTATACCTTCACTATTATAATAACTGCATTCTATACCTTCACTATTACACTAACTGCATTCTATACCTTCACTATTATAATAACTGCATTCTATATATACCTTCACTATTACTGTAGAGTACGTAGTAAGCGCCCACTCCCTGGATTAGGACGTTCTAGACTAAGTGCCCATTGACATAGTAACCACCCACCATCCGGGTTTAGAACGATTGAGATCGAGCGCCCACCAGCTACGACGCATCAGCTGATTGGCCATGTGTCCACGTCGTGCCCTCCCCCCAGACCACTCCCATTTCAATGTCCATGCTGCCCCGAGCTAGCTAGCGTGTTGTTCTCAATGAAAAGTTACATAGTGGCTTATAAAGTAGAGATTGCAGCAGAATGGTACAGAGGACAAGGGATGCAAAATGTATCACAGACAGCAACATTTTTTGGAGTTGACAGAAAGTGAGTGGAATGATAAGTATGATACACTGGTTGATGCCAACAGTGGTGGTGGGAAGAAGAAAAGGAAACTTCATGCTGGTGCACCAGTCTTCAGCCAACAAGTAGATATAGAGGTCTTTGACTACCTAGAGCGCTCTGGAGGCAGGGCTGTTCTTAACAAAGACCTCATGGAGAGAGCCTTGCAAATCGCTATGAGAATAGGCATCTATGGCTTCCTTGCATCCCCCATGTGGCTACGTGGCTGGAAGAAGCGATGGAATGTAGGCCACAGGCGGTGCACAAACACCTCTCAAAAGGTGCCTCAGGACTTTAAGGTGCAGCTCACCCACTTTCGGAGGATCATTGTTAGATACCGAGAGCTACACGGGTACAGAAAATCAGATATTGGCAACATGAATCAAACAATGTGCAGGAAAACATTGTATACACTGATAGCTTGTCACTTTACCTTGTTCATCAAGGTTTGATTCAGTACCTTCTGCCGCCAACAATCGTCGTGGAGAGAGAAGCATTTGCATTGCTACCACTCAGGCAGTGTTGCCATAATTTTTTTTGTAATATCAAGAAAAAATCCAAAAAAAATCCAAACAACAATTTCATGAGAAATAACATACTAAAGTGTGTTCATAGCATTTACACATGTCTTTACTAGTTCAGTGTTCAGTTTAAATTCATAGCATTTTTTAGGAACATTGAATTGCACTGTTAAAAGTGAATTTAATGTAGAAATTCATAGTCTGTTTCTGTGCTTCATTTTGTTGAGACCAATGTGACTGAATAAACGTTCGGTATATATCAGCATTGCCATGGGGTATAACTAGAATGGCTTTTGCGAGTTTTGCCAATGTGGAGTAGCCATACTCAGTTTCCAAGCAGTCTTTGATTTGGCTGATTGCACGCCAATATTTATACACCTCTGTGACTTTAGGAGGTAATGGCTACACAATACTCTACTCACACAATCGTTATCATTGTCCTACATGTACGCATGCGCATCACATTACTATATACACATTGCTATTCGTGAACTACCAATTCTGATTCAGTGGCATCGCGACCAAAGAGGGCGATCCCCTTATTATCTATGTGTATACAGACTCCAAGGGCAACACGTTGAAGAGCCCAGGAGGTCCCCCACCTATCAGAAAGAGGCGACCAAGAGACGAGATCGACAGACCCCTATTGGAGCACACTACTACGTAGATGAGATGCCCCTTCGACGATTGCGACTATGTCATACCCGACGTTGACCCAGTACTGGCAGCTGCATTCCTGTCAGCACACTCGATGACCCACAGGACTGGGCCTCCCAGACAGCCAGGGTGGAAAAGGTGAAAAGGCCACACATCACATCAGCAGGCACCTCAGAAGACTGGACATAATTCAGATCAAGGTGGGGTGACTACGTCAGGGCCACCAAGCTAGTCGGACCGGTCCTGGTCATGCAACTGCTAGAGTGCTGCGACGATCAGCTGCGCAGGGACCTCACCCGTAATGCGGGGGGCACCCTGGCCGGAAAGACTGAGGACGAGGTATTCGCCTCCATGAAGGCACTGGCAGTGAGGGAAGAGAACGCCATGGTCGCCCGAGTCTCCCTCCATAACATGAAACAGGATCGCGATGAGCCGATACGGGCATTCGGCACACGACTGAGAGGACAGGCAAGTGTATGTAAATTCATGAAACCATGCAGTGTATGTGGACACATTGTAGATTACTCCGAGGAGAACGTGGCAGACGTATGCAGGGGGCTAGCTGACACAGAGATACAAATCGACCTCCTCGGGGACGCCAACCAGGAGATGACAGTGGAACAAGCCCTACGTTTCGTGGAAGCCAAGGAGGCTGGGAAGAGGTCGGCATTGAGACTGTCCATCTCGCAATCAGCTGAAGCGCTGGGAAGCACATACAAGCGACAGAAGAAACCCCAGAACACGAAGGTACACCCACCAAAGGAGGACATCTGCTCTTATTGCGGAGGAAAAGGCCATGGCAGGAGCGCCCCAACCCGAATAAGGCGATCAGAGTGCCCAGCATTCGGGTCAAAATGCACTGGTTGTGGAAGAGACCACCACACTGAGAGGATGTGCAGGAGCGATAGCAAACAACACACCACGCAGTTCGAGAGCTCCCTGTTCGACGAGGTATGCAACCTAACAACATCCGACCCCAACAAAGCCAATACCCTGGACCACCATGTATACAACCAGTCCACGAAGTCATGGATAAAGAGGAGATCAAAGCCTCAGCCGTACATCCGGCTCAACATCGACCTCAACAAGGACGACTACTGCCACCTAGGACACACCCTAAGGATGGGCAACAAAAAGACCTCCATAGAGGCAATGGCCGACACAGGATGCCAGAGCTGCCTTGCTGGCACAAACATCCTCCACAAGCTTGGCCTGACCACAGAGGACCTCATACCAGTGAACCTACGCATGCCAACAACAGCAACCTGCGAATACTAGGAGCCACAATCCTGAGACTATCCGACACCCTATCAGGGAGGACCACAAGACAAATGGTATACGTGACCCACAACGTGAGCAAGGTCTTCCTCAGCCAGGAAGCCTGCACCGACCTAGGGATCATCAACCAGTCTTTCCCCCAAACAGGCATCACAAGGATCTCGGATTCAGGCACCACAACAAAGGCAGGGGCCACGCCACCCATCCACTTGACGACCCCACCCAACCGACCATGCCAGTGCCCGAGAAGATCATCCCCACCACCACTTCCGGCTACGGAAGAAAACAGAGGCAAACTAGAGGAATCCCTGAGAATCTTGTATCGCTCAAGTGCATTTAACACCTGCGAACACCAGCCACTCCCTCTCATGACTGGCCCACCCCTGTGGCTAAGGATCGACCCCCTCGCAACACCAACTGCCCACCACAACCCAATCCCTGTCCCCCTCCACTGGCAACACGAAGTGAAGGCTGGACTGGACAGGGACGTCAGGCTTGGCGTCCTCGAAAAAGTCCCCATCGGAACCCCAGTTACATGGTGCCACAGGATGGTAATCTGCCCCAAAAAGAATGGCACCCTTCGTCGAACCATTGACTTCCAGGCCCTCAACCAACACGCCACAAGAGAGACACTCCACACCCAATCCCCATTCCACCAGGCATCTGTGCCACCAACCAATGAAAACAAAGAAGACTATATTTGACGCCTGGAATGGCTACCACTCCGTACCACTCCACGAGGACGACAGACACTTCACCTCCTTCATTACACCATGGGGGAGTGCTACTGCACCGCCCCCCAGGGCTACATTGCCTCAGGGGACGGATACACCAGCAGGTATGACGGCATAGTGTCCCACATCAACAAGAAGACAAAGTGCATAGACGACACTCTATTATGGTCCGACACCATCTCCAATGCATACTCCCAGGCAGTGGAATGGCTCCACATCTGTGCCACCAATGGTGTCACCCTCAACCCCGAGAAATTCCATTTCGCGGAGGACAGTGTGGAGTTCGCCGGATTCGAGATCACCCCTACAACGGTCAAGCCATGCAGAAAATACATCCGTGCCATCACTGACTTCCCGACCCCTAAAAACCTGACAGATGTAAGATCCTGGTTCGGACTGGTAAGCCAAGTCTCCTATACATTTAGCATGACACCGGCCATGGTACCATTCAGGGACCTACTGAAACCCTCGGAGAAGTTTGCCTGGAAGGAATCACACCAATCGGCATTCAACAACTCCAAGTTAGCCATCTTCAGGGAAATTCAAGAAGGGGTGAAGATCTACGACAAAACCAAACCAACTTGTCTAGCAACCGACTGGTCAAAGAACGGGATAGGGTACTGGCTATTCCAGAAGCACTGCCAGTGCCCATCCAACGACGTCTTTTGCTGCCAAACCGGATGGAAGGTCACCCTAGTCAGGTCACGATTCACACACGCTGCGGAGTCTCGTTATGCTCCAATTGAGGGAGAGGCCCTCGCTGTAGCGGACGCCCTGGACAAGGCTCGCCACTTTGTCCTAGGCTGCACAAACCTCATCATTGCGGTCGACCACAAACCCCTCGTCAAGATATTCGGAGACAGATCCCTGGAGCAGATAACCAACACAAGACTCCGCAATCTGAAAGAAAAAACCCTGCCTTACAAATTCAAAATGATCCACGTCCCAGGCGTCAAGAACAAGACACCAGACGCACTCTCAAGGTACCCCACCGGCACACAGGACCCAGACAAGATGACCCTAACGGACGATGCACACTCTGCCTCGGACCAAACCTTGAGACCCACAACCACGATCCCAACGAACCTCATGGCCGGCATCTCCACAGATGAGTCACACATATCCGACCACTTGGACACCACAATCCAAGAATCACTCGCATCGACCATGGACTCCATACAGCCTATCAGCTGGGAGCAAGTACAGACAGCTACATCTTCAGATGACGACATGATGCTTCTCCTTAACACCATTGAAGACGGCTTCCCGGACAGACGCCACCTAGTACAACCAGCGATCAGAGACTACCACACCCATCGGGACCACCTCTACTCCATCGATGGCGTTGTGGTGTACAAAGACCGACTAATCATCCCGCCAGCACTTCGACCAACATGCCTATATAGCAGCCCTCCATGCAGCTCACCAAGGTACATCTGCAATGATAGCCAAGGCAGAGTCATCTATATTCTGGCCAGGGATCACTGCCGACATTGCAGCTACCAGAACGGATTGCAGGATCTGCAACGGGATGGCCCCATCCCAGGCAGCCATGCCCCCCATCCCACCAGCCCTACCAATGTACCCCTTCCAGTATGTGCTGATTTTTCCACCATCTAGGGGAAAACTACTTAGTGGTGATTGACCGATACTCCTATTGGCCTATTGTGGAGAGATCAAGAGACGGTGCAAAGGGCCTCACCGATGTCCTGAGAAAGACCTTCTCAACATATGGCATCCCCGACGAGCTAGCCACAGACGGTGGCCCCGAGTTCACGTCACACATCACCTCAAACTTCTTGAAGACATGGGGTGTAAACCACAGGCTGAGCTCAGTTGCCTACCCTCACAGCAACTGCAGGGCGGAAATTGGAGTAAAAACCATCAAGAGACTAATATCCGGGAACACAGGCACAGACGGAGACCTCTCAATTGACACATTTCAGAAGGCTATGCTCCAATACCGGAACAGCCCAGACCCCTCCACAAAACAGTCACCTGCTGAATGCGTATTCAGACGACCAACAAGAGACCTGATACCAGTCCTCCAAGGGAAATACATACCACACCAGACCTGGAGCAACACACTAAAACTAAGAGAACAGGCACTCCGAAACCGACATCACATCAACCAGGAACGCTGGAGCGAGCATACTAAACCCCTCACTCAACTACAGACAGGAGACACCGTCAGGGTACAAAACCAGACCGGTCACCACCCCAACAAATGGGATCGCACCGGCACAGTGATCGAAGTGAGGCAGTACCCCAGTACCTGGTGAAGATGGACGGCTCAGGGAGAGTCTCCCTCAGGAACAGGAAGTTCTTGATAAGATACACCCCACACCAACCACCCGCAGCCAAACTAAGCATCTCCCAAGATATCGCACAAAGCGCCTTCACAGAACCAAGACCACCACCCAAGCTCCACCACCAATCACCAAAACCACACCAATGATGCCGACACCCACTAAAACCGAAGACCAAACCCACTCGAACCACAACCCGACAGGAAACCCCAAAACCACACCGATGATGCCAACACCCACTAAAACCAAAGACCAAACCCACTCAGACCACATCCCGACAGGAAACCTCCCAATACCTATCACACTCATGGACACCACACCCACCATCGCCACCCCTGGAACAAACCGGACCCTGAACCAGGATACAACCCCCAAAGAAGCCAGGCTAGGAGACTGCACTACACCCAGACAGCCACCCCAGACCCTGGACTTAGAAGATCAAAGCGAACCCATCGGAAACCAGACTACTACTACTCTGGAACATATATACTAACTACTCAGTCTCCAACCATACTGGCCAAAGACTTGGGGGGAGATATATAGACAATACTATACTACATACACTCACACACAATCGATCCGTACCTATTATCATTGTCCTACATGTACGCATGCGCATCACAATACTAGCCAGTCTGTATACTATTCGTGTACATGTACTACCAATTCTGATTCAGTGGCATTGCGACCAAAGAGTGAGATCCCCTTATCTAATGGCGACATGCAGAAATCCATAAATTCCTCTTGAAGGCTGGAACTTGGAACTACCTGAGGGACACACTGCTGCAGCAAGCCTGACCAGCCGTACTGTATTGTTGTAAGCCTGGTTGAAGCCATTTGAGATTGGAGAGTAACTTGTGACTCATAGGTAATTGTTTGACAGCCCCCTTGGCTACAGCAATCCACCAAGCTTGGATAGTCTCCCTAAATTTTCTCACATCTTCAGATGATAATCCATCCTCTTCTTCAAGGTGTGATAGTGTGTTGTGACCTACTAAAACTTCGTGTAAAGGGAGATCTCTTCTGAGTTATCAATGCACACTTGTGAAACATATTCAGCAGCACACATGTACTCAGAATTCATGAACCACAATAGAAATTTTTGTATTAAGCCATCGAGCTCTTGGTAGAGAACATGAAGAAGTGGAGATTGCTGCTGCATCTCCAATTGTTGAAATAATTAACAATTGGTAATGCAGAACATAGAAAGAGCAAGTAAGCTTTGGTCAGAGGCTTTTCATTTTACTCTTCTCACTACTGCCTGCTTATCCTCACTACTTCAAAAGTATGAGAGTAAGGCTTCATATTGCTCGATAAGACGATTTACACAAGCTGAGGCATGCTTTTAACAACTTGTGCATGCCACAAAACTCTGAAATTCTTCAAACTGTCGTAGCCTCCTTTGGCTCTTCTGGAAATAATGGAAAAAATACCATACATCAGTTGTCAGATCTTCCAATTCATCATCAGGCAAGACTTTGCAGGCCGCATTTGCTATTAGTGCTGCTATGTGACAATGACAATGAAGAGCAACTAAAGCTGGCTGCTTACATCATAACCGTGACATCACTGAATTTCGTACTCCCAACATTACATTGGCCCCATCTGTACCTAATCCGACAAGAATCATAAAGGAGGGTAGTGGATTCTTGAAAATGCTTATCGATTGCGTTAAATAGCAGCTCTGTAGTTGCCCTCTCTACACTCTCTTGAGCAAAGAAGACACATCTCACCTGTCCTTGGGTGTTATCAAAGAATCGAGGCATAATAGCAGCTTGTTGTGTAACGGTAATATCAGTTGTCTCATCAGTTTGGAGGCTGAAGTATTTAGTCTCTCTAACTGCTGCAGAAATGTGTTTCCAACAATCCTGGGCAATAACTTTCAACACAGCTGTTGCTTAAGTACGACTGCACTTTGTCTTTAGCAATAGAAGAATCAGGAAACATCAACTTGAATAGTTTGGTCAATGATCTCCCAATTGAAAGGCAAGATGATGCTCTCCAAGGAAATATGCGAAGAGTACTTCTGCACAGATTACAGACTCCTCTCTTATTGGCCCAAAGTAGGACTGTAGAGGCAGTACACCCACACCATCTTTTTCTGAGTGTTTGTGTAATTTCGTTTCCTGATGTCTCCTGAGATCTTGAGTACCCACCTCTTCCAATGTTTATATCACGAGAGCATTTCATACAGAAGGCAAAAGAAGATCCCTTTCTCAAAGTTGTGGCCCATGGGAAAGTCTTTGCATACCATCTTCGATTGACACACAATCGCTTTTTTGCAGACTTAGAAGACCTGATAGATGTAGAGATTTGATTGTCAATGTCAATTTGTGAAACCTCATATCAGAATCCATATCGGAAGAATCTTCTTCTGGTAACCTTGAAGTACTGGGTTCTGAAGATGCCATAGCTAACTCTCTCTGGCATCACTGTGAAAGATTCTAACAAATCAGGCTTAAATACCCAATCATGCATGAGCATGCAAAGGGTTCTGGCTCTGCATGCACAGACTAGGTGACCACATAATAACACATGACTGTGCAGGAATATTCCTGCACAGACCAAGTGACCACATGAATATTCCTGCACAGATCAGGTGACCACAAAATGACCACACTCAGCTAATACCTTTTGAAATAGGCTGCACATGGTCTGATATGCATGAAATGTCAAACAATTTTTTCTAATGATGAAAAATCCAAACATTTATTGATAACATTTATTGATAACATTTATTGATAACATTTATTGATAACATTTATTGATAAAAACAGAAAAATTTAAGGGTCAAAAATCCAAACAGTTTGGATAAAATCCAACACCATGGCACCACTGCCACTGGTGCCCAAAAGAAGGGTTTCACAGTAGCTTTGTGTGCCACAGGAGATGGAACAAAACTCCCTGCTGTCATCATTTTCAAAGAGAGAAATGGAAAAATTGGCCCACGCGTTACAGCAGAACTTACAGTTCCTGACAATGTTGAGGTCACTGCCAGCAAAAATGGATGGATGACACGCACAAAACTGCACAGCTGGCTACGCAGGGTATGGGAGAAGTCTTTGTACGGTATACGACGACTCCTTGTCCTTGATGCCTATCGTCCACACAAGTGTGCTGACACCAAGGATGTAGCTGAGGAGTTGGAAACAGACCTGGTATTCATCCCAGGTAATGTAGTGAACCAATTTCAATAGTCTTGTCACAAATGATGGTCTGCAAATGCTTACATTTTGTCTAGGTGGCTGGCACAGCCAATGGATGTTTCTGTGAACAAGCCATTCAAGGATAAAATGAGGGAAGTGTGGATGGAATGGAGGAGAAGCGCCGACACCTGCAGGACAAAGAAAGGCAACTTGAAGTCCCCCTCAAGACAGGATGCTATTGATTGGGTCTCTGCTGAAGAAGAATTAATAGCTCGCTCCTTCCTTTTACTGTGGGATTTCTGATGGTTCAGAG
Organism: Cladorhizidae sp. MBARI D1340-BT2; assembly: GCA_028752905.1. NCBI lineage: Eukaryota > Metazoa > Porifera > Demospongiae > Poecilosclerida > Cladorhizidae > Cladorhizidae sp. MBARI D1340-BT2. The sequence goes on along the minus strand of JAQNBH010000009.1, from coordinate 45,884,700 downwards.
GATGACTTCATCAGGGAATGCGTTCCAAAGAAAGTTGATGAGGAGAGTGACGACGACGACGAAGATCCTTACGCTGGGATGAGTGATGGTAAAGCTGATGGGTTGGAAGGGCTAGAAGAACCTGGAGAAGAGGACGAACAAAATCAACACTATCTAGCATAGTTTTTAATCTTTGTTACACTGTATTGTACTGCACTTCAGTGTTATTACGTGAGCGCGTGTGCAAATTATTGGTTCTGTGTGCAAATCGGTGGAGTAATGACGCAAACTGAGTTGCTGTAGTAATCGCCCATATGCGTGGAGCTAGCACCCACCCCACTGATATTAGAGGCGAGTCAGGGGAGGCTCCATAGGGCGGGTTGGGGGGGCATTGCCCCCCCCAATGATCTTGTGGCCTGTCAATGCATGCTATAATTATACAGTATTATCTGCCTGTAAACCCCAGACCACATGTTAACCTGCTAAAACCACATTATGATTGCAGCTGCTCAAATTATTAAACCCACATGTGCAAATAAGCAGCTGGAGATGAAGAGAAAGGAAACTCAAAGAAGTCTAACAGAAATGTGGCCAAAGGAGAAGAAAACTTCACAAAAAGAAGGGATGCCTGGTGTATCTGGGAATGAGCTTTTACAAGAACATGACTTTGAAGTTCTTTCATAAAGAGTCTGTCGGTAAGGAACAGGTATGTAATGAAGGCTCGAATGTCTGGAAGAGATAGGGGAAGAAAGTATTTCTGTTGGTGACAATGAATCTGTTACTGTCAATGAAGAATGCATGAATCAATGCTGTACTGAGGAAAAAACTGCCTACCAAAGGCATTATCTATTTGCTAAGAATGATCGCAAATTTCTCGCTACATGGTATGACAAACATGAATGGCTCACTCTATGTACTACGAAGAAAGTATTTTGTGTCTACTGCAAATATGCACACAAACATGACCTACTTACATTTTCGACAAAAGGTGAGGAAGCATTTACAATTAAAGGATTTGATAATTATAAAAAGGCTATTCAAAAATTTCGTACCCATGAGAATTCAGATATGCATCTTGAAATGAAGTTGAAATGGAATGCTCTTGCCAATCCATCAATTGCTACTCAGCTCAACACTCAAATTGCTAGAGCTCAACTGTCTCGGCATATTGGGCTCTTGAAACAACTTGAGGCTATGAAATATCTTCTCCGGCAAGGCATAGCATTGCGTGGACATTCTGAAGAAGAGGGAAATCTACCTCAATTATTAAGCAATTGGTCAAGTGATAATAATGACATCAAAAACTGGGTCAATGAAGGGAAGTATTTATCACATGACATTGTTAATGAAATGATAAGTCTGATGGGGCAAAAAGTATTACGACAAATTTTAGCAATAATCATGAGTAGTGTTCCTAGTTGGTATGCTGTGATTGCTGATGAGGCTACTGACGTTACTTTTAAAGAACAGTTTATAAGGTATGTCGATGATGATTATATTATGGTGCATGAAGATTCAGTTGGTTTATTCAATCTTCCCAACACTAAAGCTGAAACTTTATTTGTTGTATTGAAAGATATGCTTATGCGATGTGCTTTGCCTTTGTCATTATGTCGTGGTCAAGCATTCGACGGAGCTGCTGCAATGCAGGGGAAAAGAAAAGGCTTAGCTACCTTGTTCAGAAAAGAAGTCCCAGCTGCATTGCCTGTCCATTGTCTGGCTCACTCCCTGAATCTCTGCCTGCAAGATGCAGGGAGGCAGATACAGCTATTGAGAGATACTATTGATCTTATTAGAGAAATAGTGAAGTTAATAAATTACTCTCCTAAAAGAAAGCATCTCTTTTCTAAGAAATTGTTGCTAAATGAGACTGCAGAAGGTGGCATTAAGGTGCTGTTGTCCAACTCGATGGACAGTTAGAACTGGTGCCGCCATTGGTGCTGTGATCAATCAGTATGGTGTTATTATGGAAACCATGGAAGAAGTCCATCAAACAACCCATGATGATTATGCAGCTGGAATACTTGCTGCTTTGGAAAAATTTGAAATTTTAATTGGTTTAAAATTGGGTCACCTTCTTTTCAGTGCTGCTGAAGAAACTTCTAAAGTCTTATATACACGCCAAGGATCTAAGCATTCAAGAGGCAATGTCAGCAGTTAATGTAACACAAGATTTTTACCAGCGCCAGAGGAAAGATATAGAGTTTGAAAGGTTCTATAGTGCTGTTGTTGATCAGGCTCATTCATTGGAAATTGGGGGCCCTAAACTGCCTAGGTATAAAAGGTTACCAGCAAGATTCGATAGCAGTCAACCTCATCAGTTTGATGCACCCAAAGTTTACTTTCGTAAAATTCATTATGAAGCTTGTGATATCCTTATCCAAGAACTGGATGATCGATTTAATTAAGCAAGTGCATTTAATGAACCCCATGATTGCAATGATCATTTCTTATTAAGGCTGCTAATGGAGAAGTTTATGAAAGTGAGCTTGAAGTCATTCAAGAATCTGTTTTTAAGAATGACCTTGACTTTGATCGACTGAAGAAGCATCTGGGAGTTCTAGTTGATGTTATCAACCAGGCCTTACCAGAAGTGAAGAAAGTAATTAGCATTCGAACAATATGTGAAGCTATGAGTACACTTGCGTATCGATCAATGTTTCCAGAAGTTCACAGATTGCTACGCCTCTACTTTACAGTTCCAATTATATCCTCAACCTCTGAAAGAAGTTTTTCCACTTTAAGACGTGTTCTAACATACTTAAGATCCACTATGTCAGAAAAAAGGTTAAATAACTGCATTTTACTACACATCCACAAGGATCTCACAGATAGACTTATAACTTACAAGAAATTGCCCAAGATTTTATAACACTAAGAAAGAGATACTTTGGAACATTATTTGTGTATGTGTGTGTGTGATAAAATTTGTGGCTTTAAAAAGTTGGGGTAGTCTTCAAAAATTTTAGCATGCTTACTTGCGCCATCCCCTTGCCCCCCCAACCAGCAACTACTGGAGCCACCCCTGCTCGGAGTGGTCGAGTGCCCATGGGCACTGAGTACGTATTCTACTGTATTCTATACCTTCACTATTATACTAACTCCTTCACTATTATACTAATAACTGCATTTCAAGTGTCAACTCATTATTGTCGACCATTCTTGAGTTATGATACTTTCATTGTAGCCACTCATATCATTGTATACCGCCGGCTCAAGAAATGAATATACCAAAGATGGGGAAAAACCCTGTGGGTACGACTTTGGATCCATAAATTCTGCACACTTCACTCTATGACCTGGCAGAGAAAACAGGGGGGCAGAGGGGGCTCTGGCTCCCCCCAATTTTTATACTGGGGGGGGCTTTTTGTCAATGTCAACATGTTTAGTTTGATCATTCACGAACTGCCTTGTGTAATTACAGATAGAACTTTGCATGTTATGTAGGCAGACTACAAAGAACATAGTGTAGATGTTAATGGATTAATTAGTGCCTATAATTATGCACTGACTTGTGCATCTTATGTTATTATAATTCATTAGTGCACTGAGGCGCCTACACTGATGACTTGTGCATATTATAATGCAAATTAACCAACTTGCAAGCTCAGCATCTAGACCACATGGGCACATAGCATTATAACCAGCTACATTATTATCTAGTTACCAAGTTGATTTGTAGGCCCGTACTGATAGCTCTAAGCGACAAGCCTCACTGAAAAGTTGGTCCAGTAAAGCAAAGAAAACTGAGTAACTGGAAGATAGTTCAGAAGCCAGTGATTGTGATGAATCTGAAGCAATGGTTGTCCTTGGCAGTGATGAAAAAGGAGATGCTCAACATGGAAGTCCAGAAAATGTAGAGCAGCATTCAAGTGAGATAAACTCAAACACTCCTATCTTACCAACCCTGAAACTTCAAATCAGTTGCATGTCACAATGTTGTCGATGTAGAAGCTTTTCAACAGTTGATAAGCCAACACTAGCACTACTGGTATCTAAACGAGAAATTTTCAACCAAAGTGGTATAAAGAGTTTCCTTGGCTTAGTATTTGCATTACACAAAAGAAAGTATTTTGTCTTTATTGTCGTTATAGCAACAAGCATGGTTTACTTTCATTCAGTAAAATGGGGGACAGTACTTTTACTAAATCAGGATTCCAGAATTGCCTTGGAAAAGTTCAGAAGACATGAAGTTTCGCATACTCATAGAGAAGCAAAATAGCTCGTGGGATGCCAAACCAGCTGAGCTGCCACATGCAACAACTTCAGCAAACCCGAAGAGAAGGACTGCTAATGCAGTTTAAAGGCATACGATATCTTACTCGTCAAGCAATAGCCATACTGAATCAGAAGATAACTTTCAACAGCTTCTGCTGGTTTGGAGTGAGAATAATGAAGCTATAAAAAACTGGATCAAAGAAAACCGATTCACTAGTCATCAGTCAGTTAATGAGCAAATTTCTATTCTAGGGCAGACACTACTTTGAACCCTTTTAAAGAAAATGAAAAAGACTGAACCAGTACTGTTCTCAGTAATAGCAGAGAATAGCTGATGAGGCAACCAATGTTATCAACAGTCAACAGCTCGATTTGTCCATCCGCTGGGTGAATACTGACTTTGAAATACGAGAAGATTCAATAGGCTTATTTAGGGTTGCTGACAATAGAGCAGAGATTCTTTTCACAGTAATCAAAGATCTACTGATTCGATGCAGCCTCTCATTATCATTATGTCGAGGACAGGCCTATGATGGCTGCCAACATGCAGTGAAGAAAATCTGGTGTGGCAACAAGGTTTAGAAATGAATACCCTTCTGCAATTGCACTGCATTGTTGTGCACATTCACTGAATCTTTGCTTACAGGATGTTGGAAGGAAGCTTGCATGTATCAGAGATGGTCTCGATTCTCGAAACAGTGAAGGAAATAAGCAAATCTATCTCCGAAACGACAACATCTCTTTTCATTGAAGTTACAGGAGACAAGTGGAGGTATTAGTCTGAAGCCATTATGTCCTACCAGATGGACAGCAACAACTGTTGCCATTCTCAAAGACTACACTACACCCTATTGTTAGAGGCATTGGAGGAAATTAATTCAACAACACATGATGAATATGGTTTAAAGGCTGCTGGCTTGATGCACTTTTTGGAAAAATTCAGCACTTTTTGGAAAAATTCAGCACTTTATTTGGTCTCCAACTCAGTCACTTTTTATTTAGTGCAACAGAGCAAGTTTCTTTCACTTTGCAAAAAGTGGCCAACCAGAATTACCTCGTTACAGAAGAAGGCATCCTCCACGTTTTGAAAGTGGGAGTGAACCACACCTTTTTATGTCTGCAAAGGCATACTTTCGGCAAATGTTCTTTGAAGCGTGTGACCTGCTCTATGGTTAGTTGGAAGACAGGTTTAGTAAACGACATATTCCATTAATCCTGGCAATTGAAAAAACTCTTGTGAGTGCAGCAAATGGTAATGTTTATGAAGACAGCATGGAAGAGCTGAACAAACTTGCTACAAAGACGATGTCAATAATTATGTCAGACTAGCCAGACACCTCCAACTCTTACAAGATGTTGTCAAGCAAGCCCTGAAGTGAAGAAAGTCACTTCTGTACAGATGATCTGTGATGTAATGAGCAAGAAAAGCATTTTCCAAACAATGCTATATACCAACTGTGCATCAGCTCCTTCGTCTCTATCTAACAATCTCTGTTACATCTGCATGGCTGAAAGAACCTTTTCTGCACTGAAGCATGTCTTAACGTACACAGGTCTACGATGGCTGAAGTAAATGCTTGCTTCTCCATGTCCACAAAGCTTTAACTGACTCACTTGACTTGGTTTCAGTCGCCAATGAATTTATGAATGAAAGAAGTTTTGGGGGGAAGCTTTCCTTGATGTGTTATATTATTTATCTTTGTACACACAATCATGTAAACATCATTGAGTCCTTTAAATTAAATTATTTGTCAGTTGAGTGAGAACCCATGGGAGGAAGTATAATAGTTGTTCCACCAATTAGCTAGTATAATGGCTAGACAAGGTGGGCGTAGTCCAGCAAAATTTCTGCATGCATATCTCAGCCCCCCCACCACCACTTTTCATCTCCTGTCTTCTCCCCTGGACCTTGATATATATACAGCAGATCATTCTGTGTGCTCTCTTTTAATACTAAATGGTACAACCAGACCCAAGTTATATACATGCAGTCAAAATTGGGGGTCAAAACCATCCTGCCCAAGTTTTCTGCATTCTTAACTCCTAAAAACATACGAAAATCTGTAAATCACTACAAAGAAGTGATTACTTTAAGATTTATCTTTAATCACATGATGTCAGCTGAGAGTATTCGTGATATAGAAATAAAATAAAAGACAATTTTTTTAAATTTAACCACAATATACGGATTGATAGTTACAAAGAAGAAATGGTACTATAATTTACCGATTGTTTATAACGCCTCTTCCTTTTTAATACAATGAAGATCAGTATTATTTAATAGCTGGTCTGGGTCCACATGGGTAAATTCTCACTTGGACAATTATTTTCAGCTGACAAGGTTTTTCTCTTTCCATCAGCCTTTTGTTTGGTAGCTATATATATAATCAAATTAAAATTTGCCAAGTCTTTTTGGTAAAAAAGATATCGCACAGGAATTTACCACTACGAGACCATAAACATTTGAATGACCCTTTACCTATATTTATGTTAAAATGAAGATGAGTAGAATATTATATTGTTTTATTGGCCTTTAAATGTTTGTGGTATATATGTTCCATCCGATCTATGAATCTGCCCAATCTATAGATTGTGCAGTGCAATCTATGAATTCATAGATTGGATGCCAATCTATATAGTGCTATATAGCGGCATACCAAACCTATTGTGCATTTTTTGATAAAAGCACCAAAATTGGTACACATGTAGATTAATACCCTATGAACATTTTTTGATATGGAGGCAATCACAATAGTACCCATGACAGCTGTTTTCCAAATTGGCCGCCATGCATGCTCTAACAATGTGGTCTCAAATCACTATTACACATTTCAATGCTTCCAATATTGCAAGTTCATGGCAGCTATTTTGTACAAAATGGCTAACATTTGCAACAAAAAATGGCTACCATTTTACAAAATGGCCGCATTTCTCCTAATAAGGCTATACTAAATGTTTATCAAAAACGAATACTGCTTTAAGGCAATACTCAAAACGGCAATACTCAAAACGAACATATATAACTACTGCAAAATTGATTATTTTGATATCAGAATATATAGCGATAAATCATTTGTGTGGTACAATACTGATCTTTGTTCAGTTTGTTGGACATTCTCCTTCACACTTGCTAATAGATTTGCATCCAATCTATAGATTGTTCTATGAATGCCCATCTAACCAGATATTGAGAAAGTGTCGGTCTATGACTAACTAATAAACCCTTAAACTATTCAAAAACCCTTAAATTAATAAACTATTCAAAAGGCTGATGATTACTTTTATTACTTTTATTAGTTTAAGGGTTTATTAGTTCTTACGATTGCCTGCCAATCAATACACTTCAAAACATGGTAACATATTAACACCCTTTGCAACAGAAAAACAGAGAAAGTGATGATTGAAACTGAGTGTAACTAATGATGTAGAAAAAAGTGATACTGAGAAAAGTTCCACATGGACTTGGCAGATAAATAACTAAGTGACATCACAAGTGTAGCTAGAGCAAAAAAAGATATTTGAAGAATATTGCTCTGTCAAAAAAGATATAATGCACAGTTTGTAATACCCACGAACACTCGCACAACTGCAAATGTAGAGAAACTTGCCTCACAAACAGCTCTTCTCCCTTCTTCTCTTTTTGTGGGAGTAGCGCAGGCTTTGTAAATTCCCGTCGACTATCCCATATTGTGTGGGTGGGTTTGGATATTTGGCTTGCACACTCGCTCAGTATAACTAGTCGATAATAAGTACTGGTCGATATGTTCCATACAATCTATGAATCTGTTGCAAAAGGTGTTAATATGTTACCATGTTTTGATTAGATTGGCATTCATAGATTGGATGGAACAGACGATGGTAAATTCTTGTTTGGTTGACATGTTGATCCAATACATTCTCTGCATATGTCGCATATCTGAACACATTGGGACCTACCTTGGTATAAAACAATGTACATTATTCCTGATTACGGCTAGAGCATGTTGAGAGTTCAAATTGATTATTGAGAAGGTTATTGTAATGGATATACAAAAACATGATGAACTTATGAATACAATTAAAACGCTGGCTCGTGTTTTGGAAAATATCATTTATCTGCAGGGCTTTGGGATTTGAGCAGCTTACTTCCTGGTTCTAGGAGTCGAAGTAGTTATGTTCTCAGTAGATTCCCTTGCTGTCTTGCACACATGCATACATAACAGTGTTGTATGTATTGTGTGCATACAGTGATATCTGTACATATATCAATAAGATCCAAGAGTTGTTTGCTTCAGGTTATCATGCCTTTTCTTATGGTCAAAGTCTCACTCCTTTAAGGACCATCAGTGACGTTTCAGAGGATTCAGAAGGTACTGCTTGCAACACCTGGTGGTCCATCTCATCATCGGTAGCTAACCTGCACTGCCAGTGAGGGGTGGTGTTCGGATTCTCCTTCATGTAACTTTGTAATTCTGCTGCCTTCTCTCGTAGCAATGGTCCACTGACTGGACTGCCTTGCTCCCTCTTCTGAATGAAGCGCAGATAGTGTTTTCAAGTCTTTAGCAAGGTGCATGACATTACGACTTGAACTCACCCCTGACTATCAAGGATGCTTGCAAACTCGCTAAGTTATCTCTATTATCTTTACTTATCCAATGCCATTACTCTTCTGGGAGTCCAGCTTACACGGCTCCTCAGGATATCGTGCCAAGAATAACAAACTTTGATTCAAGAGACAAAAGTACCAGGGGCAGATCCAGGAATATTAGAGGGGGGGGTCCTGATTGAGGTAGTCAACATTGAAAATCATATATACTGTGCTGTTTAAAATCTAGGAACTGATGACAAGTGTGTGTGTGTGTGTGTGTGTGAGGGGGGGAGGGTGTTCTTTTTTAACAAAAAATGTTAATCAATAGAGTAAAAAAGATGGAAGGGAGGGCCTGGGAGGACCCCTCCCCCCTCCCCCTGGATCCGCCCTTGACTACACTCTTCCTTTTGCTAGCTATAGCAAACTGATTTGCCTATGAGCAAATTGCTAGCCAGGCCCACCTAACTATTTTTCCAGTTGATGATCATTACCATGTTTATTATTTTATCTAATCGATCGAATATCTGGGGGTGTATGGAGGAAAGGCATGCGGGTGAAGGCATGATGGCGAGATACACTAACACACAAAAATCAAGTTTCTGGCATTCTTGGTGAACGAATTACCACACAGTGGAGAGTTTGATTAAAAATTGGTATTGTTGTTGTATGGGTCTGTATAGCTATCATGTATCTGTATAGCTATCATGTATCTGTATAGCTATCATGTATCTGTATAGCTATCATGTATCTGTATAGCTATCATGTATCTGTATAGCTATCATGTATCTGTATAGCTATCATGTATCTGTATAGCTATCATGTATCTGTATAGCTATCATGTATCTGTATAGCTATCATGTATCTGTATAGCTATCATGTATCTGTATAGCTATCATGCATCTGTATAGCTATCATGCATCTGTATAGCTGTCATGCATCTGTATAGCTGTCATGTATCTGTATAGCTATCATGTATCTGTATAGCTATCATGTATCTGTATAGCTATCATGTATCTGTATAGCTATCATGTATCTGTATAGCTATCATGTATCTGTATAGCTATCATGTATCTGTATATTCACCTTAGCATGGTTCACTGTAACATTCCTATGATATTCATCAGTGTGGTTTAGTTGTGATGTGATGTGATGTCATAGTCACTTCCTGTATGTTATGTTGTGTATATTTGTCATTGCATGTGCACTAATAGTCTGTTTTAATTCCAAGAGATATAGATGAACAGTAATAACCTAGCGGACAGTGATATAACCAAAAATATGACCGTCAACTACCTTAAATAAAGCGTGCTTATGTAAACTGGAATGGTCGTCGTAGTGAAGAGAAGGATCGAGAAAGTGGCAGCAGATTTGAAGCAAGAGAACTGGCTGGCCAGGCAAGTGAGCACAGGCTGCATGGTTAATAGCTGACAGAAAATGATAAGATTTTTATCTGACATCTACTCAATTCATATAGCCTTGGAGTTAGGATTCACATTTTTGTCATAGTGCAGAATATATATCGAACTTGGCAAGGTAAACACAAGTACTACCATTGTCTATGGACAGAGAGAATTGGCTATATATATGTGGCACCTTCAGGAAGAATAACTGCTCAGGAGAGGAGAGCTGTGCTAATGATGGAGAGCATGAAGATACAAGTGCACAATCTTGGTAGTGTAAGTAACCACTCCCTGTGGAGAAAAAACAGACAGGAAAGGTCAGCTCTTGGTAACTAGGAAAGGTCAGCTTCACAGCCATATAGAAAGCATCTTCTCTCAGCTTTGTTTATGAAACCATCTGTAGGCCCTTTCCATGTTGAGATCAGTTGTTTCATTTTCCAGAAACTCCATTCAACATTTGAGCAGGATGAATTTAGTATGATAGCTAGTGTTCCCAAACTCTTTGCCGGTTGGAAAGAACTGCAATGCCAGACTAACTTTGGCCTTCTTCGGGGTGGTGTTGAGATGACACACAGGGTTAGGTTCTTGAATAGACTAACTTCAGTGTGATATTGAGATGACACACACAGTAAGGTTCTTGAGTAGGCTAACTTTGGGTGATATTGAGATGACACGCATGGTAAGGTTCTTGAGTAGGCTGTGGTATTGATATGACACACACAGGATAAGGTTCTTGAATAGACTAACAGATATGCAAAGGTATATAGTCGCATGACATGCATCGCAGTCCTCAAGCCCTACATTCCTGTTGAAGTGCTGATCCTCAGGTGTGAGATTGATGTGCAGTGCCTCATTCACATGCAGTTCCACCCATCTACCGGCTGTTATCACTGAGGCTTCCTCCCATTGTTAGGTGTTAGTCCACGCATGTTTACTGGAGGTAGATTTCATCAGTTCTCCTGGCATTCTTGTTATCCTTGATTTTAAACTGATAAAAGGAGAAGTATGTATAGACATAGCTGATAGTTATAAAGATTTTTAAAAAGTTCTTTGCTTCGGAGATGCTGCTCGTACAGGTTGTAAAATCTCCGACTAGGAGACTGATGTAGTGAGTGCATTATAGCCACAGCTGACTGATAAGCTTGATGGTATAACATTATAGAGAAATGGAGGGGAATGTGTAGAAACAAGAAAAAAATGGATCGACTTGTCAAAATGGAAAAAGGATTGTACTCATTTAATTCATCCTTTACCAATGGTCCAAATTGTTGGCCTTCTTTCTATCCAGAAGTCTTCAACAAACCCATCACCAAACACCCCTGAAGTCAGAATCCCTACAGGCACGAAGGAATGGTTCCAATACAAACCAGTGTGCACTTCGCTCTTTCTCACTTCGGCCAAGTCTGTTGCTGCTCCTGCCTCCGTAAAATGTCCACTGGATTTCCTCTGTCCCTGGGTGTGAAGCAGGGCTCAGTTTTGTCTCCAACACTGTTTAGCTCCATAAATTCTGCACACTTCATGGACTTGATATATAGCTCAAAAGATAGGTCTCTCTGAGTGCTCTCTTTTGATACTAAAACATTTTTCATAGATATAACTATACCAAAGTGACTGGAGTTAAACTGGGAGTACCTCAAAACCTGATTTTGCAACAAGTCAAAACTCCAGTTTGTCAAGTGCTAGACAACTGAAATTAGCTAGAGTTAAGCCCTACGTATACAACAAGTGGTTTCAGTAGGCGCTAAAATGTGAGTACATGGTCAAGCATCTCGGTTGAAAATCAATTTGCTAAAATTAAATTTCCAACCGCGTGCTTGACCACATTACATTAGCCCCTAATGAAAGCACTGGTTGCTTGCCCTGATGCCTTCAGATCGGCTTCTTTCTTTCTCACCCATGAGGTTGGAGCTGTAGTAGCTGGCTGGCTTAACTAATCTCCCCCCCCCCCCACCACCTCACCTCTATAGGTACACACACAACACCTAAACACTAATGCAGTTTCAAAACACATGCACAGCAGGCAGTGAGGTAGCCTCCTCTCTCTTCTCTTCATCTGAAATGGGAAAGCTCTGTGCAAATATTAACAAAAACAAGACAAAAGCTCAATAAATTGTTTCACTAATCTTACCAAATGATTGCATGTGCATGGTTGCATATATACATGTCATTATTAGCACATGCACTTATTATATAGCTCTACATGTAAGATTAATTGACTAATCAAGACAATTTTTACATCAATAATCTTAAAGTCTGCCACAGTATTGACAAAGTTAATATCTTTCCATCCACAAGTAAATGGCACTATTAGGGGCGAGATCCTAATGGCAGCAACTGACTGAGCCACAGAGCCAAGCTCCCAGGAAGGAAGTTCCATGTTGCTAGTGAAGCAATTAGCAAGGTGATATGGACAGAAGCAGCAAATACAGTGCTCAGTGACTCTGACCAGGACACACTGGAAGAGAGGACAGAAAACAAATATGGCAGACATGTTTTAAATGGAATACAGATGCCAATGGGAGCATATTTTCTGGGAATATATGCATTACAATACATTTTATATACAGCTAGATGTAAGTTAAACTTTTAGCCATAAAGTCTCTGTCTGATGTGGTGTGACTGATCATGATGATGTAATCATGGTGCAACAATATATTTCCTGCAGCCAGAAACTACTGGACTACAGATAGACACACAACAGATCAGATCCAGATTCAATTAAAGCTTATTTGATGTCTAAGAGTTGTGTAATGATTTTTGTTGATGCTTGCAGCCACCTGGCAACCAAGGTTCATTCTGAAAACTTGTTTGCTGCATAAATGCTCGATTTAGAATCTAGTACAGTTTATTTCCCAGTATTGCAGTAGGTAGCTATTTACCTGGAGAGAAAATGAGTGACAATGATAACCAGAAGAGCTGCAATGCAGAGCACTTTCCTGACCATCTTGGCATGAGATGCTTGGCTGATTTGACTACCTGGTGTGACTGCAGAAAGTGTAAAGTGACAACATGTGTTAGTCAGATATTGCATGGTATTTAATGGTGTTGATACACTACTAGACAACAGACAGAAAATCCAATAAAGCAAGATAAATGTGAGAAGTTGACCTTCATGTCTCACATTTCTTGTATCTTTGCACCTGTGTGAGTAGTGAGAACATTCATTTGCTTACCTATTGCAAAGGGTGAAGAATCATGCACTGTCAGTTGATATTTAGCTTCCATCTCCTTTGTGACAAGTGCGTTCTGTGCTCCACACCAGTACAGGCCTGAATCTTCTGCCGTTAGGGCGTGCAGAGTGAGTGTACTGTTAATAGTCACCTCGGCCTGCTTGGTAAAATCACCAGTCATCATCACTTGTATGAGCACCTTTTCACTTTTCAGCAATGGAGTGCCATCTTTGAGCCATGTCACTAGTGTGGTAGGATCTGCACTCACAGTGCAGGTGAAGGAAGTGCTGGCCATGTGCTTCACTGTCCTCTGGACATCTGTCCCCACCTCCATGAACACTGGCTTAACTACAATGGAAGTTATATAAGCTTACAAATGTTGTGATTTTTTTTTAACAGAGTAACTTACAAAATGACAAAGTAGATTTGGCTTGCTGTGTTTCTGTGCCATCTGAGGCCTCACATGTGTATTGGCCTCTATCCCCCTGAGTGACAGAACTAATGCTCAGAATAGAACGGGAGACATGCAAGTTTCCTTTTTTGTGTGCAGTTTGTAGGACAGTAACTCTTGTAGGGTCAGTTGGGACTCCAGTGGCTATTATCCAGGACACATTGACTGGCCTTCCTTGAGTGCTGTAGGCCACACATGATAGGTACACTGATCCGGGCACCACCCTGGTGTCAGCAGGTTCTATAAGAAATCCAAACTTATCTGCAATCAGAAGGGTGAACAGCAGCTTATGTCACAGTTTATCCCAATGTTGCCTCAACACTCACTAGGTGCCAAGCACACATCAAACGTTAGTGGTCCATCTGCTTGGCTCAAGCCGCCTCCAGTTGCTTCACAACTGTACTGACCAATACCAGCGCCTGTCTCCAATAGCAGAAAAGACTTGACTATGTGTATCGGTCCATGTACAGCTCTCTTGGTCACTACTGTGCTTTGGTGTACTTGGCCAGTTAGCAAAAGCCCTTCATGTTTCCATATAACTTCTGGAGGTTGAAGTCCATACATCACGCAGTAGAGTATGACAGTGGAATGGGTGGCATCATAGTAGGCAGTAGATGGTGAAGCAATAATATGCACTGGGACTAGATATAAATTATATATATAGCAGGGAAAAGGATGTGCCCCAAAGGGACACAAAATAAATATGTATGTCTTCCATAAATATTAGCTTGCTATTATAGTACCTTTCACATCAACTTGAAACTTTCCCTGTGCTTTGCTTTGGTTGTTTGTTGCCATGCACACATATTCTGCTGACAAGGTGTGCGTGTAGAAGCTTACATTGAGGACTGATGTAACCATAATTTTGTCATCTTGATGTCGTGTTGTCGTCTCCACAGAGAAGGAGAGATGGCGAGTTGGTATTTTGTCAATGGTCCAGCTGATAGTTAGTGGAGTGTGAGCAGTTGTGAAGTTACAGGAGAAGACTCGAGTAGTGTCGAGATTAACCTCAACATTAGAAGGTGGAGCTGATTTTAACAACACTAGCATGGAGGCTGCAGCAGTATGGGCAGAGTGTCAACAATCATATTACCATGGTTACGCTAAATTGCTATAAAACACAGGACGAAATCAGTTGTGTGTAATCCCCTCCCACATTCATGGCTATAAATATGCTATTCCTCCTGCTGTGTATGCAGCCATAATGGCGGGATGAGCATTCTTATCTCTATACACTAGACTACTGTCTGGGAAAGAAACATGAGAACCTCCTGCACCGACATACCATCATATGCCCCATTGTACACACTGCCTGTAACACGTCATGATGTTCAATGAGTCATTCATAGTCATCCCAGGTATGTAAACGTGCTGCCTTGTAGGAACCATTCACTGACCCACGACCATTGTATATTTAAGACATCTTTTGAAGCTAAAAATGTGCATGGCTTACATAATGCCAATTTTGCGCCCACCTACGTGGAAAGTGATATATATTTACACACTCTCAAATGTGTACATGTGTACGCCATGAAAGCTGGTTGTTTTAATTCAGCACTTTTAGCATCAGTCAACAAGAAAATTGGAAATTAACAGTTAACACTAAGTAATTAATTAACACTAATAATTAAGATGCTCATGAGTAGACGTAATCAATTATGCATTGCTAAGTGTATTCACTGGCTAGCTAGAGGGAATCCAGTCATCACATTAGGCAGGCAGGTGGGGAAGAAGGACTTTCTCTATCCACCCTGGCTGAACAATGGATGGGATCTGAGCAGAAGACTGGCTCTGAGCAGAGGACAGGCTCTGTGCCTAGCCCTAGCCCTAGCCCTAGCCCTAGCCCTAGCCCTAGCCCTAGCAGGGGATGGGCTCTGAGCAGAGGACAGGCTGTGCAGAGAACTGGCTCTGAATAGGGATGGGCTTTCAACAGAGGACTGGTTCTGAAAACATCAATAAGATAGCTAGAGTGATGATATTTTTCTGGCTTCATAAAATGCAAACCAAACATGTATTTTTTTAAATACCTCAAACTTTTGAGCAGATTAAAATATAAATTTTGAGTTAATATTACCAGTGGCCATAAGTTTATATTTTGTGCCTTGCTAGTATTTTATCTAATGTCTATCTTTTTTCCTTCTTGGTTGTCCTGTGTAAGCCAAATGTATAGACTGTTGATGAGTCAACGAGACTGTTGCCCCCCATGGCATAATCCTGGCATCACATCACCATGATGACATCAATACTGTACAGATCAATACTGGAGGTTTCAGCTAGAGATAAGCCCATGAAAATCAATGACTAGGTTAAGGCTAGGGCAGTAGCTAGGGCAATAGCTAGGGATATGGGAATGGCTAGAGTGTAATCCCCATGATGTCATCAGGATCGTGTAGTGCTAGGATTCTTGTTAGATTCCTGTACTATGGGGAATTAACGTGTCCTTTCTGAAGGGAAATGATCAAGTTTGTTGAATGTTCCAGTGTTACATGCAGGCATTCTAGAGCTTGTGACAACATTCCAATGCTATATTGCCATCGTCATGGCCAGACATCAGTGACAACCAAATATGGACCAACATATTTCTTTTGCCTTACTCCAATCAAGTAATCTATTCCTTTACAGCATGCATCTATTTAACGTACTCACTGTCAATCCAAAAAGTTTCTTTGTCTTCTTGAATGTCATCTGGTGGTTGATGAGTTGAGGCTATGCAACTGTATGCACCCCCAACCTCAATGTTAGTCACACGCACCTCCAGGATGGACTTGACAATCAGCAGGCCTTCTCTCCTTACAGTAGTAGAAGGAAGGACCTTCATGTTAGAAGAAGGAGCTAGCAGCTGGCCATTGTGTTGCCATGTCACATTAATATAGTCAGCAGTAGACACTGCCACACAGGGCATCAAGAAAATCTGTCCCTGACTGGAAGCTACCACGTTGTCCGGGAAGATGGCTATGTTCACTGGAGCTGCATGTAGCACCACATCAATAGTCATAGCTAACCATTTTCTAGTCACAGTATATCTTGTTTTGGTCTTACCAATGGAGCTGATGACTTTGGTGTGAAGAAGAATTGTTAGTATCACCGTCACACAAATTGATGCCATGGCTCTAGTCTGTCCACTCTTCTTGTAAGTTATCCCAGTACAGGGCCTCTATTATGAGAGCCACAGTTTTAAATACCAGATAGGGTACTCCCACAGAGCCTCCCACACACGCATATCAATGACCCATCACGGAAAAACATTCTTCTAATTTTGTTAAGTCCTTAAAAGGTTGGCAAATTGTGAAACTTTGACCCTATAGTGTCTACTGTACACATAAAATGTATTCTGCAGAACTAAAGTTTAGCTGTACTTCACACCTAGCGTGTACTAAACAACAACCACCCAAGTATTCCACACTATTACAAAATGTTTTCAAAGTCCAAGCCCATAGCAAGTTTCCTTTCCATTTAGGATTGTGTGGAGCGCACCTGCTCATCATTATGCTTCCATCTCTCATCATCATTCTCCAGAGCTATATACCATGTTCTTGTTGACTTGTTGTAGACATTTTCATAGCTAAGGTCGTAGCTCATGATGTCATCTGCATTGTCATTCTCAAAGAACAAGTCTACACCCATTGGCTTGTGAGGGCTAAAATGTCACCATTAGCATAAACACAAGATATGGTGACCTTGCATGGTTTAGGATTATAGGTGTCAGTTTCTTCAAAATGAGTTGGAAAAAGGGATGCAAGTACCTCATGTTCATGGGGCAGGCCGAAGGTCCAGGCCACATAGAGGCAGGCTGACACAAGTACCAGACCAATAATATAGTCAAAGTACCAATAACTGGAGCTGTATTTCTGTGATGGTGTCTTCTTGTTCTTGTAGCGTAGCAGGAGCAAGATGAGGAGGACTAAGGTCAGCACAAGTAGCAGACCACCCACCAAAAATACACCGTACCAGAAGGGAGCAGAAGTGGGGCGGCAACTGAAGTTAATAGATTACAATGATTCATATGGTGGGCATGAAGAATAGAACACTTACAACAAGCTTGAGTCAGTAGATCTATAGCTTTCTCCATCCAAAGCAAAGCACGCTATAACTATTATAGCAGGCAGCACTAAAGAATAATGGGATATTCACAATAATACAAGCATTACCTGTGCAAGTAATATTACTTAACCCCAGTTGTTAATGATGGCTGCAATGTACAAGATCATCAGATGTTTTCCAGAGAAGGGTGACCATCCGATGAAGAGGGCCATGGTGGGCAGAGCAAGAAGAGCCACCAGAATGAAGTAATGGAGGAGGAATGCTACACCTGTACAGAAGTCTTGACTTCCACCAGCAAAGTATGCCACAATAAAGGTGGAGCAGAGTAACACCACACTGACACAGAAGTTGGCCAGAAACTTGCCAGGAGCACTTATCCTAAGTTCACTGTGGAAGGGTATATCATAATCTGTGTATTTGTCATGTCACCCGCTTAACATCATAAAATGTGTCCATTTGTCTATTGGAAGACTCTAAACTGTCTCAGCTATACTACACTGTCCAATGAATACTAAGGGTGCACTCAGTCTAAGTTAGCAAGCAGATGCACATTTTAGTTCCATGTTTCCAAGCTTTAGTCTTGTGACAGCACTTGACAGACTAACTATATACTTATAATGCATGTGAATCAATGGGTTTCTCATAATTTATGAAAATAGGTAACATCACTGAACTGAGTCATCAACAGCTGCATGTTTTTGTACCAAAAAGTGATCAGTTGGTTTCCTCAAGTTTACTCCTGCAAGAGTTAGTTAATAACATCACAGACCATTAACAAAACTAGGATATTATTTATGTGCCGTTATCTCTGTGTATTATGTGATACGTTTATATATATAGGCAAATAAAAACTTGATTGCTGTCATTCAAAGCAAATATATAGAAACAAGACAAAAGATGGTACTGAAAAGTAGATATTGATTGAACTGAAACAAGTAGTAGCTGCACCATCGTAGCATTCACTCCTGACATACCTAGTAGCTGCACCATCGTAGCATTGGCTCCTGACATACCTAGTAGCTGCACCATCGTAGCATTGACTCCTGACATACCTAGTAGCTGCACCATCGTAGCATTGGCTCCTGACATACCTAGTAGCTGCACCATCATAGCATTCACTCCTGACATACCTAGTAGCTGCACCATCGTAGCATTGGCTCCTGACATACCTAGTAGCTGCACCATCGTAGCATTGGCTCCTGACATACCTAGTAGCTGCACCATCGTAGCATTGGCTCCTGACATACCTAGTAGCTGCACCATCGTAGCATTGGCTCCTGACATACCTAGTAGCTGCACCATCGTAGCATTGGCTCCTGACATACCTAGTAGCTGCACCATCATAGCATTGACTCCTGACATACCTAGTAGCTGCACCATCGTTAGCATTGGCTCCTGACATATCTAGTAGCTGCACCATCATAGCATTCACTCCTGACATACCTGCCTGCACCATCATAGCATTCGCTCCTGACACACCTAGTAGCTGCACCATCGTAGCATTGGCTCCTGACATACCTAGTAGCTGCACCATCGTAGCATTCACTCCTGACATACCTAGTAGCTGCACCATCATAGCAGCATTCACGCCTGACATATCTGCCTGCACCATCATAGCATTGGCTCCTGACATACCTGTATAGTAGCTGCACTATATTGACTCCTGATTTTGGTTAGCGTCAGATTTACTTGACGTATATACTACATCCAAGAAAATTGTGTTAGAATCAATTTTATCAACACTTTGTAGAGGCCAACAAACTTTTCATCAATCCAATGAAAGCGTAAAACAACTTGTTCAGAGTTGTCAACACCAATCATTTCACCAACCATTACCGAATAGGGAGCATTTTGAGGATAAAACGCTGTTACGAAGAATTTCAAATGTCGTCATTTCCAACATTTCACTTTGCACCTCTCCACTTGTCTGTTTTCTTCATTTTCAATTCTAGCATCATTTTCAGCACAAAGGTTCAGTACTGCTTGCAGACTCTTTACCTCTACCACATAGAGGAAGAGCTTGCTTAGCCAAACATTTCAGACAAGACAGCAATTTTAGAAAGCACTGGCGTCTCTCAAGTCTTTCTTGTGCAAACTGTGTAGACAAACTCTCACATACATATTTTGTTGCATCAGGTAGAGTATTGGTCGAGTACACTGTCCTTATGACATGTACTAAGCTCATGGTCAGACAATTTTACAGTAGCATCTTTCAATTAATGCACCAGGTGGAATATAAGAATATTCGAGGTTACTTATATATAGAGTGAAGCTTGTTCTCAGTGTATGTCTTGATATGCACAAAGCAGAAAGCCATGTCACCTTCTTCAGCATCTCCTTCTTCAGCATCTCCTTCTTCAGCATCTGGCCACAGAAAACGTGAAACCACTGATATCAAAAAAAATTCTTGAAAATTCCCTCTTTGGAAAATTGTAGGTCTTGGGGTTGTTCTCCCAATGAGGAATAGTAATCTTGGCATGCTTCATAGCCAGTGGAGCTGTTAGTAAAATGAATGCACACCAACAGCAGCTGCTCAACAAGCACATGGCAGCTAAGTGAACAACCAAATATTAACAACATGCACATTCTTGTGGTCAAGTCTACTTAGAAAAGTGTTATAACATTAACGGAGCTAGGTGAAAATATTGTTGCTGCAACTTCAATCATTTTCCTTAAAAGGGGGTGAGGCCATATCCTCACCAGCCTCATTATCTCCTACGCTACTGCTACTAACACCACTACTACTACTACTGCTACTACTACTACTGCTGCTGCTGCTACTACTACTACTACTACAAAAATTGGCTCATCCCACATGTTACAGAAGAGGTCAAGTCCAAAGTTCAGCATTTTTCTGTGGCTGTCCAGAGGGAATGCTGCCTCCATCATGGGTATATTCTACTTTGCGGGGGTCTGGATATTGAATCATACATGACCGCGACTATTAGCACCTATCTCTATATGAGAAATTATAATCACTCTAATATAGACTGCTAATATGCAATATAGAGACCGCTAATATGCTCTAATATAGAGACCGCTAATATGCTCTAATATAGAGACCGCTAATATGCTCTAATATAGACTGCTAACATGCTGTTGGTTCAGGAGTACACAGAGAGGTACGCAGAGGAGTATGCAGAGGGGTACACAGAGGGGTATGCAGAGGGGTACACAGAGGGGTACACAGAGGGGTATGCAGAGAGGTACACAGAGGGGTATGCAGAGGAGTACACAGAGGGGTACGCAGAGAGGTACACAGAGGGGTATGCAGAGGTACACAGAGGGGTACACAGAGGGGTACACAGAGGGGTACGCAGAGAGGTACACAGAGAGGTATGCAGAGAGGTACGCAGAGGGGTACACAGAGGGGTACACAAAGAGGTACACAGAGGGGTACACAGAGAGATATGCAGAGGGGTACGCAGAGGGGTACGCAGAGGGGTACACAGAGGGGTACACACAGAGGGGTACACAAAGAGGTACACAGAGGGTTACACAGAGAGGTACACAGAGGGTTACACAGAGAGGTACACAGAGGGGTACGCAGAGAGGTACACAGAGGGGTACACAGAGGGGTACACAGAGGGGTATGCAGAGAGGTACACAGAGGTACACAGAGGAGTATACAGAGGGATATGCAGAGGGGTACACAGAGGGGTACACAGAGGGGTATGCAGAGAGGTACACAGAGAGATACGCAGAGGGGTACACAGAGGGGTACACAGAGGGGTACACAGAGGGGTATGCAGAGGGGTACACAGAGGGGTACACAGAGGGGTACACAGAGGGGTACACAGAGGGGTACACAGAGGGTACGCAGAGGGGTACACAGAGGGGTACACAGCTCTGTAAAAGTAAGTATCATAGTCATAATCTTATAATCTTATGGAATGACACACAGAGGGGGTACTTGATGAAGTAAAACACAGCTCTGTAAAAGTATCAGAGCATCATAGTCACAATGTTCGCTCTGTAAAGTATCAGAGTATCATTGTTGGTTCTTTTGGAGATAGAGCCTTCTCTTCCACTCGGGCATTGCTGCTATTTCTGCCTTCTTATTTATATATACCTGTTCCTTCCCTCTCTGCTCCTCTTCCATCGCTGCCTGCTCCATTTTTTTCTTTTTTATCAGCTTCTTCTTCCATTCTGGCAGGTGAGCTAGCTGTGGATCTTCACACTCTCCTTGAGCCTCCACCTCCATTTGAATATCCTGCTCTTGCCTCTTCCTAAGCAATGCTTGCTTCCAACCAGGGACCTTGTCACCGACCTGGATCTGGCTCCGCTCATCTGACAGTGTTGCTTCTGGGGTCTCTGCCTGTTTAACTATCCCATGCTTGCGTTCCAAGAGCAAAGTTTTCCAAACAGGTATGACGGTGTTACGCACAGGCTTCAACTCAGACCTTTTCTTCGCCCCCAGTCCTGGCAGTTTTTGAAGTACATCCTGTAGTACTGGTTGTGGTGGGTGAGATTTGTTCTTGGAATGGTAGTCTTCATCAGATTTGTTTCCTCTTTGATCTTTGGCCTTAATCTTGAGTTGTATCTCTTCCCACCTTCCTGCTCCTTTCTCTTCCCTCTCTCCTCTTTCTGTCTCTTCCCTTCTTTCTTTCATACCTTGACCTCCTTCCTCTCTTCTTTGTTCCTTTGTACCATATCTGTCCACCTCTTTCTGGTGGTTGTGCTTCTGTGTTCCTTTACTCTGATGCTTGTCTTCATCCAATACTTCATGGTCTCTGTGCTCCCCCTTCCTGCCTTCTTTTTGTTTTCTTACTCCTCTCTCCCTCTCTGATTGGCTCTCATCCTTGGTCCTGCCTTTTCTATGTGGCCTGTCATGTCTCTTCTCTTGACATGGGTTGTTCACCATTCTCCCCATCAATCTCATTCTTGTCCTCTTCTCATTTACTGGAACTTTCCTGAGCTTCATTCCCAATCGGATCTCAGCAAACACATCATGATGTTTAGGCAGATAGGCTTCCAGTTTTTGGCCTTGTGTTTTCTTCAGCTCCTTCCCTCCCTTGATCTGTTCCAAGAATTTATCTCTCTGATTGTATGGGTCATCTTCATAGTTCACCAGTAGAGAGTGAGGGGATTCATAAGAAGAGGGCCTTTGTCGAGGGTGGGAATCAATAGCTGGTGGGGGAGGTGGAGAGGGAAGAGGTTTGGATGCCACGGGCAAAGACAGAAGAGCTTGTAAAGGAGTGTTTTCATTGTCGTCATCACTAAAACGTGTCACAACTGTTTCTTCATCCAGCATACTGTCCATCTTCTGTGGGGTGCTCTGCTTTACAGACTCAACTAGTTGCTGAGGGGCGTATATATTTTGCTTGAGTTGCAAGTTATGTGTTTCAGTGACATCTTGATTGCCTTGTGTGGAAGGAAACTGTTGGTGTGGCTGTAGATTGCCTTGTGTGGAAGGAAACTGTTGGTGTGGCTGTTGATTGCCCGGTGTGGAAGGAAACTGTTGGTGTGGCTGTAGATTGCCTTGTGTGGAAGGAAACTGTTGGTGTGGCTGTAGATTTGGGTTGTAATGCACAGGTTGTGGTTGTGCCAATGGTTTTTGTGTCTCTTGAGGGTACTGGAGAGCTTGTGGTTTGGCCAATGGCTGCTGTGTTTCTTGAACATACTGGACAGCCTGTAGTTTGGCCAGTGGCTCCTGCCTCTCTCGGACATGCCTCTCTTGAACATACTGGACACCCTGAGGCTGTGCCAATAGCTGCTCTGTCTCTTTAATGAACTGGACTACCTGTTGCTCTGCAAATGATTGCTGGCTCTCCTCAACATACTGCACCATCTCATTATCTATGTGGTCTGTAGCTTCCTCCACCTGAACATACTGAGTGGGTATGATTTTCTGCAGATACTGCTCAGTTTGTTGATGTACATAGTTCATAGCTGGAGTTTGAGCCTGCATCACACATTCAGTAACACTGGCCTCTACAGGCATCACATACTCGGAAGCATGCTGGATATATTGAATTGATGGTTCTTGCTGGATGTATTGTATGGGAGCTGTCTGCTGCACATATTGAGTAGTGGGTTGTGTTTGCATGCCAGGCTGCAAATAAGGAGTAGTTTGTACATTTAGTGAGCGGACTCCTTGATGGATCTCTTGCGATATTGGTTGCCACACTCCAGCTGCTCCTGCTCCTGCCTGGATACTGGTAGATGCTGAGGCCTGTTTTGATGGCCTCTCTGTCTCCTTCGCTGGTGTGGTGGGCTTCTCTTTGTTCTGGTCTTCGAGAAACTGAGTGGTCAGATGAAGATAGTCGACTTCCTCCTCACTGCCCATCAGCTTGGACAAAGCATGGAAAGTATTGTCAGTTTTGTCGGAGCTCAGTAAATCACCACTTGCATCCAAGAGCCCTTGCAAAGCCATGGAGTGCGTGCAAACAGGTGATCTTTTCTTTTTTTCATCTTCCTTCCTTTGCTTTTGTTTAGCATCATTTTTTTTGTGTTGACAATCTCTTCCGGATTGATCTTCATTATTTCTTATGCCATGCTTTCCTTTACGATTGTCAGAACTGTATCTCTTGCCATGCCTGCCTTCATGATAACCAGAGCTATCTCTCTCACAGTGCCTTCCTATATAATCATCATAGTCATTGCTTTTGTTGTGCCTTCTTCCTCGATGCTCTTCAGAATTGTCTCTTTTGCCATGCTTGCCTTCATGATAACAAGAGCCATCTCTCTCACCATGCCTTCCTTTATAGTCATTGCTTTTGTTGTGCCTTCTTCCTCGATGCTCTTCAGAATTGTCTCTCTTGCCATGCCTGGCTTCATGATAACAAGAGCCATCTCTCTCACCATGCCGTCCTTTATAATCATCATAGTCGTTGCCTCTGTTGTGTCTTCTTTCTCGATAATCTTCAAAATTGTCTCTCTTGCCATGCCTTCCTTCACCATCACCAGAGCCATCTCTCTCATCATGCCTTTGGTTTTCATCATTATAAGTGTTGCTTATGTTATGCCTTACTCTTCGATGATCATCAAAGTTCTCTCTCCTGTGAGAACTTCCTTTAAGATCACCAGAGCCATCTCTCTCACCATTCCTTTTGTTTTGATCATCATAACTGTTGCTTTTGTTGTGCCCTCTTCCTCGATGATCATTGTCATAGCTATCCACATGTCCATATTTTTTATTGTTACTCCTGTCTCTGTCTTGTCTTCTCTTGTTCCAAGTCTCGCTTGTGGTGTCCTTCCTTTCGAAGTTGGAATGAAAACCATTTGGTTCAGGTTGTTCTGTCTCTGATAAATAAACGTCACCATTCTCCTTGCTTCGAGCAAGTCGTGAGAGGTACCCAGGTTTGGGCTTGTTTGTGGAAAGAAGATCGTTGTCATCAGCCTTGTCATTTAATTGCTCAAACATCAGGAGTTTATTCCCAAGTTTTCCAGTTCTCACTTTGGCTGGACAACCACCTGGACTGGGGCTTGAAGCTACGTTATTGAATAAAAACCTTTCTGGCTTCTTGGCAACTGTTGGAGGAGTAGCAGTGGATGAGATGGAGTGGTGTTTCACACTTGAAGTGTGAGTAGGAGCCTTATTTGGACCAGAGGATGCTGACAAATTAAAGATAAAATTAGCCCAAGGGATCAGTTAACCGCTAAACACAACTCACTTTTCACAAGTTTGGGTCCCACTTCTTTCCCATCGAGGAGATCTTTAAAGTCTTGCTGGTCCAAATGATCCAGCAACACATGAGCACCTTCACTAAGGCCAGCTCTGCTCAAGAATTGGTGACAACATTCTTAAATAATGCACAGCTAACCACAGTCAGTATCTGCTTACCTTGAACCTCTGAAGAGCAGCTTTATTTTCTTGGAGAACTGCACAACATTTAGCTTACATTGTTGGTACTCCAGCCAGTTCTGACGGAACTGCCGAAACTCAATGCTTCCCAATACTTGAGCCAATTTTTCTAGAAACAACTTTTGTCCAACATCACTGACTGTGTCATCAATCCCAATCAGATCTGCATGATATATTAATATATTAATGCCTAAAAGTATATTTCTTTACAAGTATCTCACCTGACCATGGCTGTCTCGCAGGCACTTCTGGCTGTGGCTCAGTTTCTGGCTTGGACACTGACTTGACTTTTAGCTCATTAAACACTGATTTGACTTTTAGCTCATTAGACACTGATTTGACTTTTAGCTCATTAGACACTGATTTGACTTTTAGCTCATTAGACACTGATTTGACTTTTAGCTCATTAGACACTGATTTGACTTTTAGCTCTTTAGACACTGGTTTGACTTTTAGCTCATTAGACACTGATTTGACTTTTAGCTCATTAGACACTGATTTGACTTTTAGCTCATTAGACACTGATTTGACTTTTAGCTCATTAGACACTGATTTGACTTTTAGCTCATTAGACACTGATTTGACTTTTAGCTCTTTAGACACTGATTTGACTTTTAGCTCATTAGACACTGATTTGACTTTTAGCTCATTAGACACTGATTTGACTTTTAGCTCATTAGATGCTAATTTGACTTTAAGCTCAGTTTCTGGCTTGGACACTGACTTGACTTTAAGCTCAGTTTCTGGCTTGGACACTGGCTTGACTTCAGGTAGTTGTGGAGCAGGAGGAGGAGAAAGAGCAAGGCTTGATGATTCAATTTCCCACTGAGATTTAGAAGATGAGAAGGTTTTCTTTGCATCCAATGTAGCCTGATGCTTGGCTGCTTCATAGTGAACTAACTCACTGGTAGGAAGAAGCATGGCACTACCATGACTACCAACAATGGCAGTTTCCTTTTCCCCCATGGTAGTCTGTATCAAGAATGTCTTCTTTCCATCCCCATCAATTCTTGTTTCTTTCTCTCCTTCCTCCATCGTCTCCAAGAGTAGAATTGTTCTCAACAGAGCTTGACTTCTCTCCTCCCCTGTCTCTCCACCACCTAACCTGCTTACTGACTTTGCAGTTTGTCTTTGATTCTCCATGCTCTCTGTGGACATCTTATTTGCAATGCTAACTCTTCCTGATGTCTTCGGGACCAAGCAAATGTTGTCCTCAATCAGGTCTATGCCATTCAGAACTCTGTGGCCATGACTTTTAGGCTTGTCCACACGCAAAATGGGAAATACGTCTTGAATGGAACCCCTTGGTATTCTGTTCATCTGGCCAGCAGATCCAGTGCCAATCTTCTTCAGCTTGAGGTCCATCTTTGTTCCTCGTCCATGATGTTGCTGAGATGGCTCCTTCATTACGGCTGGGAACTGATGGCCAATTTCATGCATGGTACTGTCTTCATGAAAGGGGATGGTATAATGAGTTGGACTGGATGTGGCCACAGCAAGTTCATGCAGTTCATGGTCTAGCGTGAGCCTCCTGGGAGGTCCGGGAGACCCTTTTGACTGCACCTGATATAAAACTTCATTAGGAATAAGTCTGCCAGGAATATTAGATTGCATTATAGGGGAAACACACTCAGGAGAGACTGTCTCCAGAGGCACCCTCTCAGTGGCATGTCTCTCAGGAGCTAATCTGGCTGCCTCAGACATTGTGCTTGGATGCTTTGACCTTCTTGACTTGACGTGGTTGCCCTTTTCTTGTTTCTTTGTCTCCAATTGCATCGTAAATCGTTGGAAATGTTCTCTTAATAGAGAGCAGATCTGACTGACCATTACCTAACATACCACCAAGTAAACAGATGACAAAGTATGTTTTCTAGAATGTATATCTTCCACCAGTAATACACCATTGGAACATGCACCTACCTTGCTGACACATTCTAATACATGGCAGCAAAAGTGTCCATTAATCTCAGGCCCATCTTGCATAGATGCAGCTTTGCCACTACGCAAGCTGGCTAAGACAGAAGAAGATGGAACAATGGTCTTGATACCCAGCAAATGTCTGCTATCTTTTTCAGCATAAGAGAGACTACCAATGAAGGCTATCAATAGCTCACCATATGTAACCTGCATGAACATAAGTTACAAACGCATTGACTAATGCTTGATTAGTGACTAGAATATGACCTTTCTCCCGGGATCAGTAATGACCAGCCATCGTGGTGAGATGTGCAGCAGTTTGGGAGTCAAGGACGACCACATAATTTTACCTTTGACCTTTGACAAAACAGGACAAACAAGTCGAGCCACTAAGAACTACTGTCAATACTCACCTGTGCTTGGTCTATGAGATGCATAAATTCAGTTCTTGACTCTGAACTTTTCCAGTCCCCAACATCAGGAATATATCCCAAATACTGCACAGAATAATTTTGGTATGTTTCAAGCAGCTCCCTCAGCCCCTGCCTTGTCTCACTCTCTCCACCCTATCCCTCCCTCCATCGCTGCCTTGGTCCCTCTCTACCTCCCTCGCTTTATCTCTCCCTCTGTCTTTCCCTTTGTCCCTTTCTTCCTCCTTGCTCAGTCACTCACTGACCCCCTCCCTCCCATCCTGTTATGATCACAGGGCTAGGGCTAGGGCTAGGGCTAGGGCTAGTGGCTTATGCCATCTCAGGCAGCACATTTCTATTCCTCAGTTCCTATAGCTTTCTCTACCTCGTCAAGCTTTGGTGTCTCGGCAAGCTAGGCTCTCACAATCCCTGTCCACTGAACTTACTGGGCACTTAGATAAAGTAAAAAATAAAAAGTGTCTCCTTCATCTCTGTTGTTGTTCTCGTGGTGAGGTACTGGATCTCCATGCCCTCCATCTCCTGCAATGCTGTTACTTAATATATATTTAGATCTCTGACAATCTTCTCTCCCCATCTACTGATTGGACCTACCACGCCCACCATTGCTTGCTCCCCATCTACTGATTGGACCTACCACGCCCACCATTGCTTGCTCCCCATCTACTGATTGGACCTACCACGCCCACCATTGCTTGCTCCCCATCTACTGATTGGACCGACCACGCCCACCATTATTTAGACTTTCCATGTAGCTATAAAACCAGTTGGCTATGGCTCACCACTCACACTCACTCACCACCCACTCACTCACCA
This sequence comes from Cladorhizidae sp. MBARI D1340-BT2, assembly GCA_028752905.1. Lineage (NCBI taxonomy): Eukaryota > Metazoa > Porifera > Demospongiae > Poecilosclerida > Cladorhizidae > Cladorhizidae sp. MBARI D1340-BT2. Next base: position 45,855,906 of record JAQNBH010000009.1, on the reverse strand, counting down.
CTCACACACCACCCACTCACTCACCACTCACACACCACCCACTCACTCACCACCCACTCACTCGCCTGCCCACTCACTCTCCTGCCCACCACTCACCACCCACTCGCTCACCTGCCCACTCACTCGCCTGCCCACTCACTCACTCACCTTGATAGCCCAGCACTTGCTGTTCTGTAGTTGATGTCTATTTACTTGACCAATTCCTACATAATAGTATGCACACACACATGAATGTTCTCCATAGCAAGTGAGTGTCTGGTGACTGCTAATGGTTGGGCCTATAACAGACATGATTGTAAAGATGGAGTAGCTTGTGCATTGTTTGTCAGCACTGGTCTGGAATGAGGAAGGAAGAAGTTATTCATGGTTTTTCAGGGCTAAAATTCAATCCACAATTCAATCCACAAATATTAATCTTATAACATTTCCTCTGGCACAAAGAGGGAGAGGGCTAGTCAGGATGTTAAGAACTTATCCAGGCCATCAGTCAAGATGTTAAGAACTTATCCAGGCCAGCAGTCAGGAGGTTAAGAACTTATCCAGGCCAGCAGTCAGGATGTTAAGAACTTATCCAGGCCACCAGTCAGGATGTTAAGAACTTATCCAGGCCAGCAGTCAGGATGTTAAGAACTTATCCAGGCCAGCAGTCAGGATGTTAAGAACTTATCCAATCCAGCAGTCAGGATGTTAAGAACTTATCCAGTCCAGCAGTCAGGATGTTAAGAACTTATCCAGTCCAGCAGTCATGATGTTAAGAACTTATTCAGTCCAGCAGTCAGGATGTTAAGAACTTATCCAGTCCACCAGTCAGGATGTTAAGAACTTATCCAGGCCAGCAGTCAAGATGTTAAGAACTTATTCAGTCTCAGCAGTCAGGATGTTAAGAACTTATCCAGTCCATCAGTCAGGATGTTAAGAACTTATCCAGTCCAGCAGTCAGGATGTTAAGAACTTATCGAGGCCATCAGTCAAGATGTTAAGAACTTATCCAGTCTCAGCAGTCAGGATGTTAAGAACTTATTCAGTCCAGCAGTCAGGATGTTAAGAACTTATCCAGTCTCAGCAGTCATGATGTTAAGAACTTATCCAGTCCAGCAGTCAGGATGTTAAGAACTTATCCAGGCCAGCAGTCAGGATGTTAAGAACTTATCCAGTCCAGCAGTCAGGATGTTAAGAACTTATCCAGGCCAGCAGTCAGGATGTTAAAAACTTATTCAGTCCAGCAGTCATGATGTTAAGAACTTATCCAGTCTCAGCAGTCAGGATGTTAAGAACTTATCCAGTCTCAGCAGTCAGGATATTAAGAACTTATTCAGTCCAGCAGTCATGATGTTAAGAACTTATTCAGTCCAGCAGTCAGGATGTTAAGAACTTATCCAGTCCAGCAGTCATGATGTTAAGAACTTATCCAGTCCAGCAGTCAGGATGTTAAAAACTTATTCAGTCCAGCAGTCATGATGTTAAGAACTTATTCAGTCCAGCAGTCAGGATGTTAAGAACTTATCCAGTCCAGCAGTCATGATGTTAAGAACTTATCCAGTCCAGCAGTCAGGATGTTAAGAACTTATTCAGTCCAGCAGTCAGGATGTTAAGAACTTATCCAGTCTCAGCAGTCAGGATTTTAAGAACTTATCCAGTCTCAGCAGTCAGGATGTTAAGAACTTATCCAGGCCAGCAGTCAGGATGTTAAGAACTTATCCAGTCCAGCAGTCAGGATGTTAAGAACTTATCCAATCTCAGCAGTCAGGATGTTAAAAACTTATCTAGTCTCAGCAGTCAGGATGTTAAGAACTTATCCAGTCTAGCAGTCAGGATGTTAAGAACTTATCCAGTCCAGCAGTCAGGATATTAAGAACTTATCCAGGTCATCAGTCAGGATGTTAAGAACTTATCCAGTCTCAGCAGTCAGGATGTTAAGAACTTATCCAGTTCAGCAGTCATGATGTTAAGAACTTATCCAGTCCAGCAGTCAGGATATTAAGAACTTATCCAGGTCATCAGTCAGGATGTTAAGAACTTATTTAGTCCAGCAGTCAGGATGTTAAGAACTTATCCAGTCCAGCAGTCAGGATGTTAAGAACTTATCCAGGCCATCGGTCAAGATGTTAAGAACTTATCCAGTCCAGCAGTCAGGATGTTAAGAACTTATCCAGGCCAGCAGTCAGGATATTAAGAACTTATCCAGTCCAGCAGTCAGGATGTTAAGAACTTATCCAGGCCAGCAGTCAGGATGTTAAGAACTTATCCAGGCCATCAGTCAGGATGTTAAGAACTTATCCAGTCCAGCAGTCAGGATGTTAAGAACTTATCCAGTCCAGCAGTCAGGATGTTAAGAACTTATCCAGTCCAGCAGTCAGGATGTTAAGAACTTATCCAGGCCATCAGTCATGATGTTAAGAACTTATTCAGTCCAGCAGTCAGCATGTTATGAACTTATCCAGTCTCAGCAGTCAGGATGTTAAGAACTTATCCAGTCCAGCAGTCAGGATGTTAAGAACTTATCCAGGCCAGCAGTCAGGATGTTAAGAACTGATCCAGTCAAGCATCCGAGTTTTACAAAAAGTCTAAGTGCTTGTAACTCTAGCAGCATGAGTTTCTTTTTTAAACACTTTTTCTCTATTCACATTTGCTGTACTAAGTCAGCATATACTACATCTTCTTGTTGTTCGAGTTGTTGCTGAGTCAGCCCCTTATGTATGGCAGTAATCTACAGCTTATATATAGAGAGTAATCTACAGCTTATATATAGAGGATAATCTACAGCTTATATAGAGAGTGTAATCTACAGCTTATATATAGAGGGTAATCTACAGCTTATATATAGAGGGTAATCTACAGAGAGTGTAATCTACAGCTTATATATAGAGGATGATCTACAGCTTATATATAGAGAGTAATCTACAACGTATATATAGAGGGTAATCTACAGCTTATATATAGAGGGTAATCTACCGCTTATATATAGAGGGTAATCTACCGCTTATATATAGAGGATAATCTACAGCTTTATATATAGAGGATAATCTACAGCTTATATATAGAGGGTAATCTACAGCTTATATATAGAGGATAATCTACAGCTTATATATAGAGGGTAATCTACAGCTTATATATGGAGGATAATCTACAGCTTATATATAGAGGGTAATCTACAGCTTATATATAGAGGGTAATCTACAGCTTTATATATAGAGGATAATCTACAGCTTATATATGGAGGATAATCTACAGCTTATATATAGAGGGTAATCTACCGCTTATATATAGAGGGTAATCTACCGCTTATATATAGAGGATAATCTACAGCTTTATATATAGAGGATAATCTACAGCTTATATATAGAGGGTAATCTACAGCTTATATATAGAGGGTAATCTACAGCTTTATATATAGAGGATAATCTACAGCTTATATATGGAGGATAATCTACAGCTTATATATAGAGGGTAATCTACAGCTTATATATAGAGGATAATCTACAGCTTATATATGGAGGATAATCTACAGCTTATATATAGAGGGTAATCTACAGCTTATATATAGAGGGTAATCTACAGCTTTATATATAGAGAATAATCTACAGCTTATATATAGAGGGTAATCTACAACTTATATATAGAGGGTAATCTACAGCTTATATATAGAGGGTAATCTACAGCTTATCTCAAGGTCAATGTGTCCGTAGCACAGAAAACTCTGCAAACTAGATCAAGCCTGGGTTGAAAAAAGTCTGGTATCTAATTGAAATTCATTTCGGGGAATGAAGAGAGAGAGCATCACCACCAGCTCCCCTTAACAATGAATTCATGTGGAGGGAGAAGAAAGGACAGACTGCAGAAGAACATGATATATACAGAAGATCAACTCTTCTCCTGCCCAGCTATAACAAGATCAACTGTTTCTTGCTTTATTAATGTTATGATATTTATGATTGTAGCGAACTAGCCAGTGGCATGTCCCACGGTTATTTGGGTGCACACGATTAGATTAATGGCCAACTGACTAAATTTTAGAGTTCAGGGTCCCTTGATAATTATGCTTCAGCAGCAACACAATAAGAACAAAAGAAAATGTCATCCATTTTTGCAAACTTCAAATATGAGCACAAGTTTTCAACTTAGATTAGGAGTCATTATCACTATAAATTGTACGCCCCACCCAGAAGTGCAAGACATTCTTCCACCAATTTGTGCCCAAGTGTGGGCCATTTTATTGAGCATGTCTTTCTTGTCTGAGTGAGACATAAGCCTTTGAAAATTCCAGATGTAATGCTTCTTTCAGTGAATCTTATCAGCTTAGTCGTGAAACACCCTTGCTACACCACAGATATATTTGATTCGTGAATCTTATCAGCTTAGTCGTGAAACACCCTTGCTATACCACAGATATATTTGATTCGTTAATCTTATCAGATTAGTCCTGAAACACCCTTGCTATAGCACAGATATATTTGATTCGTGAGTCTTATCAGCTTAGTCGTGAAACACACTTGCTATACCACAGATATATTTGATTCGTGAATCTTATCAGGTTAGTCCTGAAACACCCTTGCTACACCACATGATTCGTGAATCTTATCAGCTTAGTCGTGAAATACCCTTGCTACACCACAGATATATTTGATTCGTGAATCTTATCAGGTTAGTCCTGAAACACCCTTGCTACACCACAGATATATTTGATTCGTGAATCTTATCAGATTAGTCCTGAAACACCCTTGCTACACCACAGATATATTTGATTCGTGAGTCTTATCAGCTTAGTCGTGAAACACCCTTGCTACACCACAGATATATTTGATTCGTGAATCTTATCAGGTTAGTCCTGAAACACCCTTGCTACACCACAGATATATTTGATTCGTGAATCTTATCAGCTTAGTCCTGAAACACTACAGATATATTTGATTTGTGAATTCCATCAGCTTAGTCTTGAAACATAAATTTGCATAGAGGATTACATTTTAGATGTTCAGAAATGGTGTGAGAACTACGATAGCTACTGGCTCCACTTCAACTAGACTAGACCAGATACTTATCTTGTTAAAATTGCTCGGGAGTATAACATTTTTATCATTTGGGTATAGCAGTGATACGTCTTATTTTCTTTTTTTTAAATGCATTCCATATCTTCCATAATCAAATCTTCACCTTGCTCCCAGGGTGCTGGATATAGATATGCTATAGTAGGGGGGGAGTTCATTTCTATCTGCTTCCTCAAGGTGGAGTATTTCAAATCGCCTCCTATCACCACCTCCCACGACACAATTGTTATGTGAATCAATCCCATAATCGATGTGCTCTTCAGGATTCTCAGTAAATCAACTACAACCTCACTTCTTGGCATAGCTATTTATTAGTAGCTATATTAGGGTGATTATCAAAATACTCCTAACAATGTTACACTCACGATGATCTTTACCCATTTTGTTTTGTTTTATCCGTAATCAAGAAATGGCTTAGCCATTGCAAGGTGTTAGAAAATTAGTAGCTGTTTGATGCCAAAATTGTTATGAACGGGCACAAAGTTCTCAAGCTATGCATGTATATAGGAGAGGTAAGTAAATAGCGGTTATTAAGCCACTGATCAGAGACCAGATTAGTTCTCACCTCTGTAGTTGTGTTGTTGGTGACTCCTCATGTGACCTTTAGATTGCATACTCAACTTCAGGTGATGACCAAACTCTACAACTAGAAAGAAAACGTGCATGCACACACTCACAGCGGGAAGCTGTAAAAAAGATACACAATTAATCACCTATAATACTATATACATGCATGCAAACCAGTGTTCTTCCCTGCTCACTTCTGTCACTAGCTATACTACATGCATGCATACCAGTGTTCTTCCCTGCTCACTTCTGTCACTAGCTATACTACATGCATGCATACCAGTGTTCTTCCCAGCTCACTTCTGTCACTAGCTATACTACATGCATGCATACCAGTGTTCTTCCCTGCTCACTTCTGTCACTAGCTATACTACATGCATGCATACCAGTGTTCTTCCCTGCTCACTTCTATCACTAGCTGTACTACATGCATGCATACCAGTGTTCTTCCCAGCTCACTTCTGTCACTAGCTATACTACATGCATGCATACCAGTGTTCTTCCCTGCTCACTTCTGTCACTAGCTATACTACATGCATGCATACCAGTGTTCTTCCCAGCTCACTTCTGTTACTAGCTGTACTACATGCATGCATACCAGTGTTCTTCCCTGCTCACTTCTGTCACTAGCTGTACTACATGCATGCATACCAGTGTTCTTCCCTGCTCACTTCTGTCACTAGCTATACTACATGCATGCATACCAGTGTTCTTCCCAGCTCACTTCTGTTACTAGCTATACTACATGCATGCATACCAGTGTTCTTCCCAGCTCACTTCTGTCACTAGCTATACTACATGCATGCATACCAGTGTTCTTCCCTGCTCACTTCTGCCACTAGCTATACTACATGCATGCATACCAGTGTTCTTCCCTGCTCACTTTGTCACTAGCTATACTACATGCATGCATACCAGTGTTCTTCCCAGCTCACTTCTGTCACTAGCTATACTACATGCATGCATACCAGTGTTCTTCCCTGCTCACTTCTGTCACTAGCTGTACTACATGCATGCATACCAGTGTTCTTCCCAACTCACTTCTGTCACTAGCTATACTACATGCATGCATACCAGTGTTCTTCCCAGTTTACTTCTGCCACTAGCTATACTACATGCATGCATACCAGTGTTCTTCCATGCTCACTTCTGTCACTAGCTATACTACATGCATGCATACCAGTGTTCTTCCCAGCTCACTTCTGTCACTAGCTATACTACATGCATGCATACCAATGTTCTTCCCTGCTCACTTTGTCACTAGCTATACTACATGCATGCATACCAGTGTTCTTCCCTGCTCACTTCTGTCACTAGCTATACTACATGCAGGCATACCAGTGTTCTTCCCAGCTCACTTCTGTCACTAGCTGTACTACATGCATGCATACCAGTGTTCTTCCCAGCTCACTTCTGTCACTAGCTGTACTACATGCATGCATACCAGTGTTCTTCCCAGCTCACTTCTGTCACTAGCTATACTACATGCATGCATACCAGTGTTCTTCCTAGCTCACTTCTGTCACTAGCTATACTACATGCATGCATACCAGTGTTCTTCCCTGCTCACTTCTGTCACTAGCTATACTACATGCATGCATACCAGTGTTCTTCCCAGCTCACTTCTGTCACTAGCTATACTACATGCATGCATACCAGTGTTCTTCCCAGCTCACTTCTGTCATTAGCTTACTACATGCATGCATACCAGTGTTCTTCCCAGCTCACTTCTGTCACCAGCTATACTACATGCGCATGCATACCAGTGTTCTTCCCAGCTCACTTCTGTCATTAGCTTACTACATGCATGCATACCAGTGTTCTTCCCAGCTCACTTCTGTCACCAGCTATACTACATGCGCATGCATACCAGTGTTCTTCCCTGCTCACTTCTGTACTAGCTATACTACATGCATGCATACCAGTGTTCTTCCCTGCTCAATTCTGTCACTAGCTATACTACATGCATGCATACCAGTGTTCTTCCCTGCCCACTTCTGTCACTAGCTATAATACATGCATGCATACCAGTGTTCTTCCCTGCTCACTTCTGTCACTAGCTATACTACATGCATGCATACCAGTGTTCTTCCCTGCTCACTTCTGTCACTAGCTATACTACATGCATGCATACCAGTGTTCTTCCCAGCTCACTTCTGTCACTAGCTATACTACATGCATGCATACCAGTGTTCTTCCCAGCTCACTTCTGTCACTAGCTATACTACATGCATGCATACCAGTGTTCTTCCCAGCTCACTTCTGTCACTAGCTATACTACATGCATGCATACCAGTGTTCTTCCCAGCTCACTTCTGTCACTAGCTATACTACATGCATGCATACCAGTGTTCTTCCTTGCTCACTTCTGTCACTAGCTATACTACATGCATGCATACCAGTGTTCTTCCCTGCTCACTTCTGTTACTAGCTATGCTACATGCATGCATACCAGTGTTCTTCCCTGCTCACTTCTGTCATTAGTATACTACATGCATGCATACCAGTGTTCTTCCCTGCTCACTTCTGTCACTAGCTGTACTACATGCATGCATACCAGTGTTCTTCCCTGCTCACTTCTGTCACTAGCTATACTGCATGCATGCATACCAGTGTTCTTCCCTGCTCACTTCTGTCACTAGCTATACTGCATGCATGCATACCAGTGTTCTTCCCAGCTCACTTCTGTCACTAGCTATACTACATGCATGCATACCAGTGTTCTTCCCAGCTCACTTCTGTCACTAGCTATACTACATGCATGCATACCAGTGTTCTTCCAAGCTCACTTCTGTCACCAGCTATACTACATGCATGCTTACCAGTGTTCTTCCCTGCTCACTTCTGTCACTAGCTGTACTACATGCATGCATACCAGTGTTCTTCCCAGCTCACTTCTGTCACTAGCTATACTACATGCATGCATACCAGTGTTCTTCCCAGCTCACTTCTGCCACTAGCTATACTACATGCATGCATACCAGTGTTCTTCCCAGCTCACTTCTGTCACTAGCTATACTACATGCATGCATACCAGTGTTCTTCCCAGCTCACTTCTGTCACTAGCTATACTACATGCATGCATACCAGTGTTCTTACCAGCTCACTTCTGTCTCTAGCTGTACTACATGCATGCATACCAGTGTTCTTCCCTGCTCACTTCTGTAACTAGCTGTACTACATGCATGCATACCAGTGTTCTTCCCGCTCATTTCTGTCACTAGCTATACTACATGCATACATACCAGTGTTCTTCCCTGCTCACTTCTGTCACCAGCTATACTACATGCATGCATACCAGTGTTCTTCCCAGCTCACTTCTGTCACTAGCTATACTACATGCATGCATACCAGTGTTCTTCCCTGCTCACTTCTGTTACCAGCTATACTACATGCATGCATACCAGTGTTCTTCCCAGCTCACTTCTGTCACTAGCTATACTACATGCATGCATACCAGTGTTCTTCCCAGCTCACTTCTGTCACTAGCTATACTACATGCATGCATACCAGTGTTCTTCCCAGCTCACTTCTGTCACTAGCTATACTACATGCATGCATACCAGTGTTCTTCCCAGCTCACTTCTGTCACTAGCTATACTACATGCATGCATACCAGTGTTCTTCCCAGCTCACTTCTGTTACCAGCTATACTACATGCATGCATACCAGTGTTCTTCCCAGCTCACTTCTGTCACTAGCTATACTACATGCATGCATACCAGTGTTCTTCCCTGCTCACTTCTGCCACTAGCTATACTACATGCATGCATACCAGTGTTCTTCCCTGCTCACTTCTGTCACTAGCTATACTACATGCATGCATACCAGTGTTCTTCCCAGCTCACTTCTGTCACTAGCTATACTACATGCATGCATACCAGTGTTCTTCCCAGCTCACTTCTGTCACTAGCTATACTACATGCATGCATACCAGTGTTCTTCCCAGCTCACTTCTGTCACTAGCTATACTACATGCATGCATACCAGTGTTCTTCCCTGCTCACTTCTGTCACTATCTATACTACATGCATGCATACCAGTGTTCTTCCCAGCTCACTTCTGTCACTAGCTATACTACATGCATGCATACCAGTGTTCTTCCCAGCTCACTTCTGTCACTAGCTATACTACATGCATGCATACCAGTGTTCTTCCCTGCTCACTTCTGTCACCAGCTATACTACATGCATGCATACCAGTGTTCTTCCCAGCTCACTTCTGTCACTAGCTATACTACATGCATGCATACCAGTGTTCTTCCCTGCTCACTTCTGTCATCAGCTATACTACATGCATGCAGCTCACTTCTGTCACTAGCTATACTACATGCATGCATACCAGTGTTCTTCCCTGCTCACTTCTGTCACCAGCTATACTACATGCATGCATACCAGTGTTCTTCCCAGCTCACTTCTGTCACCAGCTATACTACATGCATGCATACCAGTGTTCTTCCCTGCTCACTTCTGTCATCAGCTATACTACATGCATGCATACCAGTGTTCTTCCCAGCTCACTTCTGTCACTAGCTATACTACATGCGCATGCATACTAGTGTTCTTCCCAGCTCACTTCTGTCACCAGCTATACTACATGCATGCATACCAGTGTTCTTCCCTGCTCACTTCTGTCACTAGCTATACTACATGCATGCACACCAGTGTTCTTCCCTGCTCACTTCTGTCACTAGCTATACTACATGCATGCATACCAGTGTTCTTCCCAGCTCACTTCTGTCACTAGCTATACTACATGCATGCATACCAGTGTTCTTCCCTGCTCACTTCTGTCACTAACTATACTACATGCATGCATACCAGTGTTCTTCCCAGCTCACTTCTGTCACTAGCTATACTACATGCATGCATACCAGTGTTCTTCCCAGCTCACTTCTGTCACTAGCTATACTACATGCATGCATACCAGTGTTCTTCCCAGCTCACTTCTGTCACTAGCTATACTACATGCATGCATACCAGTGTTCTTCCCAGCTCACTTCTGTCACTAGCTATACTACATGCATGCATACCAGTGTTCTTCCCTGCTCACTTCTGTCACTAGCTATACTACATGCATGCATACCAGTGTTCTTCCCTGCTCACTTCTGTCACTAGCTATACTACATGCATGCATACCAGTGTTCTTCCCTGCTCACTTCTCTCACTAGCTATACTACATGCATGCATACAAGTGTTCTTCCTGCTCACTTCTGTAACTAGCTATACTACATGCATGCATACCAGTGTTCTTCCCTGCTCACTTCTGTCACTAGCTATACTACATGCATGCATACCAGTGTTCTTCCCTGCTCACTTCTGTCACTAGCTATACTACATGCATGCATACCAGTGTTCTTCCCTGCTCACTTCTGTCACTAGCTATACTACATGCATGCATACCAGTGTTCTTACCTGCTCACTTCTGTCACTAGCTATACTACATGCATGAATACCAGTGTTCTTCCCTGCTCACTTCTGTCACTAGCTATACTACATGCATGCATACCAGTGTTCTTCCCTGCTCACTTCTGTACTAGCTATACTACATGCATGCATACCAGTGTTCTTCCCTGCTCACTTCTGTCACTAGCTATACTACATGCATGCATACCAGTGTTCTTCCCTGCTCACTTCTGCCACTAGCTATACTACATGCATGCATACCAGTGTTCTTCCCAGCTCACTTCTGTCATTAGCTTACCACATGCATGCATACCAGTGTTCTTCCCTGCTCACTTCTGTCACCAGCTATACTACATGCATGCATACCAGTGTTCTTCCCTGCTCACTTCTGTCACTAGCTATACTACATGCATGCATACCAGTGTTCTTCCCAGCTCACTTCTGATACTAGCTATACTACATGCATGCATACCAGTGTTCTTCCCAGCTCACTTCTGTCACTAGCTATACTACATGCATGCATACCAGTGTTCTTCCCAGCTCACTTCTGTCACTAGCTATACTACATGCATGCATACCAGTGTTCTTCCCAGCTCACTTCTGTCACTAGCTATAATACATGCATGCATACCAGTGTTCTTCCCAGCTCACTTCTGTCACTAGCTATACTACATGCATGCATACCAGTGTTCTTCCCTGCTCACTTCTGCCACTAGCTATACTACATGCATGCATACCAGTGTTCTTCCCTGCTCACTTCTGTCACTAGCTGTACTACATGCATGCATACCAGTGTTCTTCCCAGCTCACTTCTGTCACTAGCTATACTACATGCATGCATACCAGTGTTCTTCCCTGCTCACTTCTGTCACTAGCTATACTACATGCATGCATACCAGTGTTCTTCCCAGCTCACTTCTGTCACTAGCTATACTACATGCAGGCATACCAGTGTTCTTCCCAGCTCACTTCTGTCACTAGCTATACTACATGCATGCATACCAGTGTTCTTCCCTGCTCACTTCTATCACTAGCTGTACTACATGCATGCATACCAGTGTTCTTCCCAGCTCACTTGTGTCACTAGCTATACTACATGCATGCATACCAGTGTTCTTCCCAGCTCACTTCTGCCACTAGCTATACTGCATGCATGCATACCAGTGTTCTTCCCAGCTCACTTCTGTCACTAGCTGTACTACATGCATGCATACCAGGGTTCTTCCCAGCTCACTTCTGTCACCAGCTATACTACATGCATGCATACCAGTGTTCTTCCCTGCTCACTTCTGTCACTAGCTATACTACATGCATGCATACCAGTGTTCTTCCCAGCTCACTTCTGTCACTAGCTGTACTACATGCATGCATACCAGTGTTCTTCCCTGCTCACTTCTGTCACCAGCTATACTACATGCATGCATACCAGTGTTCTTCCCTGCTCACTTCTGTCACTAGCTATACTACATGCATGCATACCAGTGTTCTTCCCAGCTCACTTCTGTCACTAGCTATACTACATGCATGCATACCAGTGTTCTTCCCTGCTCACTTCTGTCACTAGCTATACTACATGCATGCATACCAGTGTTCTTCCCAGCTCACTTCTGTCACTAGCTATACTACATGCATGCATACCAGTGTTCTTCCCTGCTCACTTCTGTCACTAGCTATACTACATGCATGCATACCAGTGTTCTTCCCTGCTCACTTCTGTCACTAGCTATACTACATGCATGCATACCAGTGTTCTTCCCTGCTCACTTCTGTAACTAGCTATACTACATGCATGCATACCCGTGTTCTTCCCTGCTCACTTCTGTCACTAGCTATAATACATGCATGCATACCAGTGTTCTTCCCAGCTCACTTCTGTCACTAGCTATACTACATGCATGCATACCAGTGTTCTTCCCTGCTCACTTCTGTCACTAGCTATACTACATGCATGCATACCAGTGTTCTTCCCTGCTCACTTCTGTCATTAGCTATACTACATGCATGCATACCAGTGTTCTTCCCTGCTCACTTCTGTACTAGCTATACTACATGCATGCATACCAGTGTTCTTCCCTGCTCACTTCTGTCACTAGCTATACTACATGCATGCATACCAGTGTTCTTCCCAGCTCACTTCTGTCACTAGCTATACTACATGCATGCATACCAGTGTTCTTCCCAGCTCACTTCTGGCACTAGCTATACTACATGCATGCATACCAGTGTTCTTCCGTGCTCACTTCTGTCACTAGCTATACTACATGCATGCATACCAGTGTTCTTCCCTGCTCACTTCTGTCACTAGCTATACTACATGCATGCATACCAGTGTTCTTCCCAGCTCACTTCTGTCACTAGCTATACTACATGCATGCATACAAGTGTTCTTCCCAGCTCATGTCACTAGCTATACTACATGCATGCATACCAGTGTTCTTCCCAGCACACTTCTGTCACTAACTTACTACATGCATGCATACCAGTGTTCTTCCCTGCTCACTTCTATCACTAGCTATACTACATGCATGCATACCAGTGTTCTTCCTGCTCACTTCTGTCACTAGCTATACTACATGCATGCATACCAGTGTTCTTCCCTGCTCACTTCTGCCACCAGCTATACTACATGCATGCATACCAGTGTTCTTCCTGCTCACTTCTGTCACTAGCTATACTACATGCATGCATACCAGTGTTCTTCCCTGCTCATGTCACTAGCTATACTACATGCATGCATACCAGTGTTCTTCACTGCTCACTTCTGTCACTAGCTATACTACATGCATGCATACCAGTGTTCTTCCCTGCTCACTTCTGCCACCAGCTATACTACATGCATGCATACCAGTGTTCTTCCCAGCTCACTTCTGCCACTAGCTGTACTACATGCATGCATACCAGTGTTCTTCCTGCTCACTTCTGTCACTAGCTATACTACATGCATGCATACCAGTGTTCTTCCCTGCTGACTTCTGTCACTAGCTATACTACATGCATGCATACCAGTGTTATTCCCAGCTCATGTCACTAGCTATACTACATGCATGCATACCAGTGTTCTTCCCAGCACACTTCTGTCACTAGCTATACCACATGCATGCATACCAGTGTTCTTCCCAGCACACTTCTGTCACTAACTTACTACATGCATGCATACCAGTGTTCTTCCCTGCTTACTTCTGTCACTAGCTGTACTACATGCATGCATACCAGTGTTCTTCCCAGCTCACTTCTGTCACTAGCTATACTACATGCATGCATACCAGTGTTCTTCCCAGCTCACTTCTGCCACTAGCTATACTACATGCATGCATACCAATGTTCTTCCCTGCTCACTTCTGTCATTAGCTATACTACATGCATGCATACCAGTGTTCTTCCCAGCACACTTCTGTCACTAACTTACTACATGCATGCATACCAGTGTTCTTCCCTGCTTACTTCTGTCACTAGCTGTACTACATGCATGCATACCAGTGTTCTTCCCAGCTCACTTCTGTCACTAGCTATACTACATGCATGCATACCAGTGTTCTTCCCAGCTCACTTCTGCCACTAGCTATACTACATGCATGCATACCAATGTTCTTCCCTGCTCACTTCTGTCATTAGCTATACTACATGCATGCATACCAGTGTTCTTCCCAGCACACTTCTGTCACTAACTTACTACATGCATGCATACCAGTGTTCTTCCCTGCTCACTTCTGTCACTAGCTATACTACATGCATGCATACCAGTGTTCTTCCCTGCTCACTTCTGTCACTAGCTGTACTACATGCATGCATACCAGTGTTCTTCCCTGCTCACTTCTGTCATTAGCTATACTACATGCATGCATACCAGTGTTCTTCCCAGCTCACTTCTGTCACTAGCTATACTACATGCATGCATACCAGTGTTCTTCCCTGCTCACTTCTGTCACTAGCTATACTACATGCATGCATACCAGTGTTCTTCCCAGCTCACTTCTGTCACTAGCTATACTACATGCATGCATACCAGTGTTCTTCCCAGCTCACTTCTGTCACTAGCTATACTACATGCATGCTTACCAGTGTTCTTCCCTTCTCACTTCTGTCACTAGCTATACTACATGCATGCATACCAGTGTTCTTCCCTGCTCACTTCTGTACTAGCTATACTACATGCATGCATACCAGTGTTCTTCCACTCACTCTGTCACTAGCTGTACTACATGCATGCATACCAGTGTTCTTCCCTGCTCACTTCTGGCACTAGCTATACTACATGCATGCATACCAGTGTTCTTCCGTGCTCACTTCTGTCACTAGCTATACTACATGCATGCATACCAGTGTTCTTCCCTGCTCACTTCTGTCACTAGCTATACTACATGCATGCATACCAGTGTTCTTCCCAGCTCACTTCTGTCACTAGCTATACTACATGCATGCATACAAGTGTTCTTCCCAGCTCATGTCACTAGCTATACTACATGCATGCATACCAGTGTTCTTCCCAGCACACTTCTGTCACTAACTTACTACATGCATGCATACCAGTGTTCTTCCCTGCTCACTTCTATCACTAGCTATACTACATGCATGCATACCAGTGTTCTTCCTGCTCACTTCTGTCACTAGCTATACTACATGCATGCATACCAGTGTTCTTCCCTGCTCACTTCTGCCACCAGCTATACTACATGCATGCATACCAGTGTTCTTCCTGCTCACTTCTGTCACTAGCTATACTACATGCATGCATACCAGTGTTCTTCCCTGCTCATGTCACTAGCTATACTACATGCATGCATACCAGTGTTCTTCACTGCTCACTTCTGTCACTAGCTATACTACATGCATGCATACCAGTGTTCTTCCCTGCTCACTTCTGCCACCAGCTATACTACATGCATGCATACCAGTGTTCTTCCCAGCTCACTTCTGCCACTAGCTGTACTACATGCATGCATACCAGTGTTCTTCCTGCTCACTTCTGTCACTAGCTATACTACATGCATGCATACCAGTGTTCTTCCCTGCTGACTTCTGTCACTAGCTATACTACATGCATGCATACCAGTGTTATTCCCAGCTCATGTCACTAGCTATACTACATGCATGCATACCAGTGTTCTTCCCAGCACACTTCTGTCACTAGCTATACCACATGCATGCATACCAGTGTTCTTCCCAGCACACTTCTGTCACTAACTTACTACATGCATGCATACCAGTGTTCTTCCCTGCTTACTTCTGTCACTAGCTGTACTACATGCATGCATACCAGTGTTCTTCCCAGCTCACTTCTGTCACTAGCTATACTACATGCATGCATACCAGTGTTCTTCCCAGCTCACTTCTGCCACTAGCTATACTACATGCATGCATACCAATGTTCTTCCCTGCTCACTTCTGTCATTAGCTATACTACATGCATGCATACCAGTGTTCTTCCCAGCACACTTCTGTCACTAACTTACTACATGCATGCATACCAGTGTTCTTCCCTGCTTACTTCTGTCACTAGCTGTACTACATGCATGCATACCAGTGTTCTTCCCAGCTCACTTCTGTCACTAGCTATACTACATGCATGCATACCAGTGTTCTTCCCAGCTCACTTCTGCCACTAGCTATACTACATGCATGCATACCAATGTTCTTCCCTGCTCACTTCTGTCATTAGCTATACTACATGCATGCATACCAGTGTTCTTCCCAGCACACTTCTGTCACTAACTTACTACATGCATGCATACCAGTGTTCTTCCCTGCTCACTTCTGTCACTAGCTATACTACATGCATGCATACCAGTGTTCTTCCCTGCTCACTTCTGTCACTAGCTGTACTACATGCATGCATACCAGTGTTCTTCCCTGCTCACTTCTGTCATTAGCTATACTACATGCATGCATACCAGTGTTCTTCCCAGCTCACTTCTGTCACTAGCTATACTACATGCATGCATACCAGTGTTCTTCCCTGCTCACTTCTGTCACTAGCTATACTACATGCATGCATACCAGTGTTCTTCCCAGCTCACTTCTGTCACTAGCTATACTACATGCATGCATACCAGTGTTCTTCCCAGCTCACTTCTGTCACTAGCTATACTACATGCATGCTTACCAGTGTTCTTCCCTTCTCACTTCTGTCACTAGCTATACTACATGCATGCATACCAGTGTTCTTCCCTGCTCACTTCTGTCACTAGCTATACTACATGCATGCATACCAGTGTTCTTCCCAGCTCATGTCACTAGCTATACTACATGCATGCATACCAGTGTTCTTCCCAGCACACTTCTGTCACTAACTTACTACATGCATGCATACCAGTGTTCTTCCCTGCTCACTTCTGTCACCAGCTATACTACATGCATGCTTACCAGTGTTCTTCTCAGCTCACTTCTGTCACTAGCTATACTACATGCATGCACACCAGTGTTCTTCCCTGCTCACTTCTGTCACTAGCTATACTACATGCATGCATACCAGTGTTCTTCCCTGCTCACTTCTGTCACTAGCTGTACTACATGCATGCATACCAGTGTTCTTCCCAGCTCACTTCTGTCACTAGCTATACTACATGCATGCATACCAGTGTTCTTCCCTGCTCACTTCTGTACTAGCTATACTACATGCATGCATACCAGTGTTCTTCCCTGATCACTTCTGTCACTAGCTATACTACATGCATGCATACCAGTGTTCTTCCCAGCTCACTTCTGTCACTAGCTATACTACATGCATGCATACCAGTGTTCTTCCATGCTCACTTCTGTCACTAGCTATACTACATGCATGCATACCAGTGTTCTTCCCTGATCACTTCTGTCACTAGCTATACTACATGCATGCATACCAGTGTTCTTCCAGCTCACTTCTGTCACTAGCTATACTACATGCATGCATACCAGTGTTCTTCCCTGCTCACTTCTGTCACTAGCTATACTACATGCATGCATACCAGTGTTCTTCCCAACTCACTTCTGTCACTAGCTATACTACATGCATGCATACCAGTGTTCTTCCCTGCTCACTTCTGTCACCAGATAATACATGCATGCATACCAGTGTTCTTCCCTGCTCACTTCTGTCACTAGCTATACTACATGCATGCATACCAGTGTTCTTCCCTGCTCACTTCTGTCACTAGCTGTACTACATGCATGAATACCAGTGTTCTTCCCTGCTCACTTCTGTCGCTAGCTATACTACATGCATGCATACCAGTGTTCTTCCCAGCTCACTTCTGTCACTAGCTATACTACATGCATGCATACCAGTGTTCTTCCCAGCTCACTTCTGTCACTAGCTATACTACATGCATGCATACCAATGTTCTTCCCTGCTCACTTCTGTCACTAGCTATACTACATGCATGCATACCAGTGTTCTTCCCAGCTCACTTCTGTCACTAGCTATACTACATGCATGCATACCAGTGTTCTTCCCAGCTCACTTCTGTCACTAGCTATACTACATGCATGCATACCAATGTTCTTCCCTGCTCACTTCTGTCACTAGCTATACTACATGCATGCATACCAGTGTTCTTCCCAGCTCACTTCTGACACTAGCTATACTACATGCATGCATACCAGTGTTCTTCACTGCTCACTTCTGTCACTAGCTATACTACATGCATGCATACCAGTGTTCTTCCCTGCTCACTTCTGCCACCAGCTATACTACATGCATGCATACCAGTGTTCTTCCCAGCTCACTTCTGCCACTAGCTGTACTACATGCATGCATACCAGTGTTCTTCCTGCTCACTTCTGTCACTAGCTATACTACATGCATGCATACCAGTGTTCTTCCCTGCTGACTTCTGTCACTAGCTATACTACATGCATGCATACCAGTGTTATTCCCAGCTCATGTCACTAGCTATACTACATGCATGCATACCAGTGTTCTTCCCAGCACACTTCTGTCACTAGCTATACCACATGCATGCATACCAGTGTTCTTCCCAGCACACTTCTGTCACTAACTTACTACATGCATGCATACCAGTGTTCTTCCCTGCTTACTTCTGTCACTAGCTGTACTACATGCATGCATACCAGTGTTCTTCCCAGCTCACTTCTGTCACTAGCTATACTACATGCATGCATACCAGTGTTCTTCCCTGCTCACTTCTGTCATTAGCTATACTACATGCATGCATACCAGTGTTCTTCCCAGCACACTTCTGTCACTAACTTACTACATGCATGCATACCAGTGTTCTTCCCTGCTCACTTCTGTCACTAGCTATACTACATGCATGCATACCAGTGTTCTTCCCTGCTCACTTCTGTCACTAGCTGTACTACATGCATGCATACCAGTGTTCTTCCCTGCTCACTTCTGTCATTAGCTATACTACATGCATGCATACCAGTGTTCTTCCCAGCTCACTTCTGTCACTAGCTATACTACATGCATGCATACCAGTGTTCTTCCCTGCTCACTTCTGTCACTAGCTATACTACATGCATGCATACCAGTGTTCTTCCCAGCTCACTTCTGTCACTAGCTATACTACATGCATGCATACCAGTGTTCTTCCCAGCTCACTTCTGTCACTAGCTATACTACATGCATGCTTACCAGTGTTCTTCCCTTCTCACTTCTGTCACTAGCTATACTACATGCATGCATACCAGTGTTCTTCCCTGCTCACTTCTGTCACTAGCTATACTACATGCATGCATACCAGTGTTCTTCCCAGCTCATGTCACTATCTATACTACATGCATGCATACCAGTGTTCTTCCCAGCACACTTCTGTCACTAACTTACTACATGCATGCATACCAGTGTTCTTCCCTGCTCACTTCTGTCACCAGCTATACTACATGCATGCTTACCAGTGTTCTTCTCAGCTCACTTCTGTCACTAGCTATACTACATGCATGCACACCAGTGTTCTTCCCTGCTCACTTCTGTCACTAGCTATACTACATGCATGCATACCAGTGTTCTTCCCTGCTCACTTCTGTCACTAGCTGTACTACATGCATGCATACCAGTGTTCTTCCCTGCTCACTTCTGTCATTAGCTATACTACATGCATGCATACCAGTGTTCTTCCCTGCTCACTTCTGTACTAGCTATACTACATGCATGCATACCAGTGTTCTTCCCTGATCACTTCTGTCACTAGCTATACTACATGCATGCATACCAGTGTTCTTCCCAGCTCACTTCTGTCACTAGCTATACTACATGCATGCATACCAGTGTTCTTCCATGCTCACTTCTGTCACTAGCTATACTACATGCATGCATACCAGTGTTCTTCCCTGATCACTTCTGTCACTAGCTATACTACATGCATGCATACCAGTGTTCTTCCAGCTCACTTCTGTCACTAGCTATACTACATGCATGCATACCAGTGTTCTTCCCTGCTCACTTCTGTCACTAGCTATACTACATGCATGCATACCAGTGTTCTTCCCAACTCACTTCTGTCACTAGCTATACTACATGCATGCATACCAGTGTTCTTCCCTGCTCACTTCTGTCACCAGATAATACATGCATGCATACCAGTGTTCTTCCCTGCTCACTTCTGTCACTAGCTATACTACATGCATGCATACCAGTGTTCTTCCCTGCTCACTTCTGTCACTAGCTGTACTACATGCATGAATACCAGTGTTCTTCCCTGCTCACTTCTGTCGCTAGCTATACTACATGCATGCATACCAGTGTTCTTCCCAGCTCACTTCTGTCACTAGCTATACTACATGCATGCATACCAGTGTTCTTCCCAGCTCACTTCTGTCACTAGCTATACTACATGCATGCATACCAATGTTCTTCCCTGCTCACTTCTGTCACTAGCTATACTACATGCATGCATACCAGTGTTCTTCCCTGCTCACTTCTGTCACTAGCTATACTACATGCATGCATACCAGTGTTCTTCCCAGCTCACTTCTGTCACTAGCTATACTACATGCATGCATACAAGTGTTCTTCCCAGCTCATGTCACTAGCTATACTACATGCATGCATACCAGTGTTCTTCCCAGCACACTTCTGTCACTAACTTACTACATGCATGCATACCAGTGTTCTTCCCTGCTCACTTCTATCACTAGCTATACTACATGCATGCATACCAGTGTTCTTCCTGCTCACTTCTGTCACTAGCTATACTACATGCATGCATACCAGTGTTCTTCCCTGCTCACTTCTGCCACCAGCTATACTACATGCATGCATACCAGTGTTCTTCCTGCTCACTTCTGTCACTAGCTATACTACATGCATGCATACCAGTGTTCTTCCCTGCTCATGTCACTAGCTATACTACATGCATGCATACCAGTGTTCTTCACTGCTCACTTCTGTCACTAGCTATACTACATGCATGCATACCAGTGTTCTTCCCTGCTCACTTCTGCCACCAGCTATACTACATGCATGCATACCAGTGTTCTTCCCAGCTCACTTCTGCCACTAGCTGTACTACATGCATGCATACCAGTGTTCTTCCTGCTCACTTCTGTCACTAGCTATACTACATGCATGCATACCAGTGTTCTTCCCTGCTGACTTCTGTCACTAGCTATACTACATGCATGCATACCAGTGTTATTCCCAGCTCATGTCACTAGCTATACTACATGCATGCATACCAGTGTTCTTCCCAGCACACTTCTGTCACTAGCTATACCACATGCATGCATACCAGTGTTCTTCCCAGCACACTTCTGTCACTAACTTACTACATGCATGCATACCAGTGTTCTTCCCTGCTTACTTCTGTCACTAGCTGTACTACATGCATGCATACCAGTGTTCTTCCCAGCTCACTTCTGTCACTAGCTATACTACATGCATGCATACCAGTGTTCTTCCCTGCTCACTTCTGTCATTAGCTATACTACATGCATGCATACCAGTGTTCTTCCCAGCACACTTCTGTCACTAACTTACTACATGCATGCATACCAGTGTTCTTCCCTGCTCACTTCTGTCACTAGCTATACTACATGCATGCATACCAGTGTTCTTCCCTGCTCACTTCTGTCACTAGCTGTACTACATGCATGCATACCAGTGTTCTTCCCTGCTCACTTCTGTCATTAGCTATACTACATGCATGCATACCAGTGTTCTTCCCAGCTCACTTCTGTCACTAGCTATACTACATGCATGCATACCAGTGTTCTTCCCTGCTCACTTCTGTCACTAGCTATACTACATGCATGCATACCAGTGTTCTTCCCAGCTCACTTCTGTCACTAGCTATACTACATGCATGCATACCAGTGTTCTTCCCAGCTCACTTCTGTCACTAGCTATACTACATGCATGCATACCAGTGTTCTTCCCTGCTCACTTCTGTCACCAGCTATACTACATGCATGCTTACCAGTGTTCTTCTCAGCTCACTTCTGTCACTAGCTATACTACATGCATGCACACCAGTGTTCTTCCCTGCTCACTTCTGTCACTAGCTATACTACATGCATGCATACCAGTGTTCTTCCCTGCTCACTTCTGTCACTAGCTGTACTACATGCATGCATACCAGTGTTCTTCCCTGCTCACTTCTGTCATTAGCTATACTACATGCATGCATACCAGTGTTCTTCCCTGCTCACTTCTGTACTAGCTATACTACATGCATGCATACCAGTGTTCTTCCCTGATCACTTCTGTCACTAGCTATACTACATGCATGCATACCAGTGTTCTTCCCAGCTCACTTCTGTCACTAGCTATACTACATGCATGCATACCAGTGTTCTTCCATGCTCACTTCTGTCACTAGCTATACTACATGCATGCATACCAGTGTTCTTCCCTGATCACTTCTGTCACTAGCTATACTACATGCATGCATACCAGTGTTCTTCCAGCTCACTTCTGTCACTAGCTATACTACATGCATGCATACCAGTGTTCTTCCCTGCTCACTTCTGTCACTAGCTATACTACATGCATGCATACCAGTGTTCTTCCCAACTCACTTCTGTCACTAGCTATACTACATGCATGCATACCAGTGTTCTTCCCTGCTCACTTCTGTCACCAGATAATACATGCATGCATACCAGTGTTCTTCCCTGCTCACTTCTGTCACTAGCTATACTACATGCATGCATACCAGTGTTCTTCCCTGCTCACTTCTGTCACTAGCTGTACTACATGCATGAATACCAGTGTTCTTCCCTGCTCACTTCTGTCGCTAGCTATACTACATGCATGCATACCAGTGTTCTTCCCAGCTCACTTCTGTCACTAGCTATACTACATGCATGCATACCAGTGTTCTTCCCAGCTCACTTCTGTCACTAGCTATACTACATGCATGCATACCAATGTTCTTCCCTGCTCACTTCTGTCACTAGCTATACTACATGCATGCATACCAGTGTTCTTCCCAGCTCACTTCTGACACTAGCTATACTACATGCATGCATACCAGTGTTCTTCCCAGCTCACTTCTGTCACTAGCTATACTACATGCATGCATACCAGTGTTCTTCCCTGCTCACTTCTGTCACTAGCTATACTACATGCATGCATACCAGTGTTCTTCCCAGCTCACTTCTGTCACTAGCTATACTACATGCATGCATACCAGTGTTCTTCCCTGCTCACTTCTGTCACTAGCTATACTACATGCATGCATACCAGTGTTCTTCCCAGCTCACTTCTGTCACTAGCTATACTACATGCATGCATACGAGTGTTCTTCCCAGCTCACTTCTGTCACTAGCTATACTACATGCATGCATACCAGTGTTCTTCCCTGCTCACTTCTGTCACCAGCTATACTACATGCAGGCATACCAGTGTTCTTCCCTGCTCACTTCTGTCACCAGCTATACTACATGCATGCATACCAGTGTTCTTCCCTGCTCACTTCTGTCACTAGCTATACTACATGCATGCATACCAGTGTTCTTCCCTGCCAACTTCTGTCACTAGCTATACTACATGCATGCATACCAGTGTTCTTCCCTGCTCACTTCTGTCACTAGCTATACTACATGCATGCATACCAGTGTTCTTCCCTGCTCACTTCTGTCACTAGCTATACTACATGCATGCATACCAGTGTTCTTCCCAGCTCACTTCTGTCACTAGCTATACTAC
Source organism: Cladorhizidae sp. MBARI D1340-BT2 (assembly GCA_028752905.1). Taxonomy (NCBI): domain Eukaryota; kingdom Metazoa; phylum Porifera; class Demospongiae; order Poecilosclerida; family Cladorhizidae; species Cladorhizidae sp. MBARI D1340-BT2. The sequence continues at coordinate 45,831,799 of JAQNBH010000009.1, read as the reverse complement.
ATGCATGCATACCAGTGTTCTTCCCAGCTCACTTCTGTCACTAGCTATACTACATGCATGCATACCAGTGTTCTTCCCTGCTCACTTCTGTCACTAGCTATACTACATGCATGCATACCAGTGTTCTTCCCTGCTCACTTCTGTCACTAGCTATACTACATGCATGCATACCAGTGTTCTTCCCAGCTCACTACTGTCACTAGCTATACTACATGCATGCATACCAGTGTTCTTCCCTGCTCACTTCTGCCACTAGTTATACTACATGCAAGCATACCAGTGTTCTTCCAGCTCACTTCTGTCACCAGCTATACTACATGCATGCCTACCAGTGTTCTTCCCTGCTCACATCTGTCACTAGCTATACTACATGCATGCATACCAGTGTTCTTCCCTGCTCACTTCTGTCACTAGCTATACTACATGCATGCATACCAGTGTTCTTCCCTGCTCACTTCTGTCACCAGCTATACTACATGCATGCATACCAGTGTTCTTCCCAGCTCACTTCTGTCATTAGCTATACTACATGCATGCATACCAGTGTTCTTCCCTGCTCACTTCTGTCACCAGCTATACTACATGCATGCATACCAGTGTTCTACTCTGCTCACTTCTGTCACCAGCTATACTACATGCATGCATACCAGTGTTCTTCCCAGCTCACTTCTGTCACTATCTATACTACATGCATGCATACCAGTGTTCTTCCCTGCTCACTTCTGTCACCAGATAGTACATGCATGCATACCAGTGTTCATCCCAGCTCACTTCTGTCACCAGATAGTACATGCATGTATACCAGTGTTCTTCCCAGCTCACTTCTGTCACTAGCTATACTACATGCATGCATACCAGTGTTCTTCCCTGCTCACTTCTGTCACTAGCTATACTACATGCATGCATACCAGTGTTCTTCCCTGCTCACTTCTGTCACTAGCTATACTACATGCATGCATACCAGTGTTCTTCCCTGCTCACTACTGTCACTAGCTATACTACATGCATGCATACCAGTGTTCTTCCCTGCTCACTTCTGTCACTAGCTGTACTACATGCATGCATACCAGTGTTCTTCCCAGTTCACTTCTGTCACTAGCTATACTACATGCATGCATACCAGTGTTCTTCCCAGCTCACTTCTGTCACTAGCTATACTACATGCATGCATACCAGTGTTCTTCCCAGCTCACTTCTGTCACTAGCTATACTACATGCATGCATACCAGTGTTCTTCCCTGCTCACTTCTGTCACTAGCCATACTACATGCATGCATACCAGTGTTCTTCCCAGCTCACTTCTTTCACTAGCTATACTACATGCATGCATACCAGTGTTCTTCCCTGCTCACTTCTGTCACTAGCTGTACTACATGCATGCATACTAGTGTTCTTCCCAGTTCACTTCTGTCACTAGCTATACTACATGCATGCATACCAGTGTTCTTCCCTGCTCACTTCTGTCACTAGCTATACTACATGCATGCATACCAGTGTTCTTCCCAGCTCACTTCTGTCACCAGCTATACTACATGCATGCATACCAGTGTTCTTCCCTGCTCACTTCTGTCACCAGCTGTACTACATGCATGCATACCAGTGTTCTTCCAGGCTAACTTCTGTCACCAGCTATACTACATGCATGCATACCAGTGTTCTTCCCAGCTCACTTCTGTCACTAGCTATACTACATGCATGCATACCAGTGTTCTTCCCTGCTCACTTCTGTCACTAGCTATACTACATGCATGCATACCAGTGTTCTTCCCTGCTCACTTCTGTCACTAGCTATACTACATGCATGCATACCAGTGTTCTTCCCTGCTCACTTCTGTCACCAGCTATACTACATGCATGCATACCAGTGTTCTACTCTGCTCACTTCTGTCACCAGCTATACTACATGCATGCATACCAGTGTTCTTCCCAGCTCACTTCTGTCACTATCTATACTACATGCATGCATACCAGTGTTCTTCCCTGCTCACCTCTGTCACTAGCTATACTACATGCATGCATACCAGTGTTCTACTCTGCTCACTTCTGTCACCAGCTATACTACATGCATGCATACCAGTGTTCTTCCCAGCTCACTTCTGTCACTAGCTATACTACATGCATGCATACCAGTGTTCTTCCCAGCTCACTTCTATCACTAGCTATACTACATGCATGCATACCAGTGTTCTTCCTAGCTCACTTCTGTCATTAGCTATACTACATGCATACATACCAGTGTTTTTCCCTGCTCACTTCTGTTAACAGCTATACTACATGCATGCATACCAGTGTTCTTCCCTGCTCACTTCTGTCACTAGCTATACTACATGCATGCATACCAGTGTTCTTCCCAGCTCACTTCTGTCACTAGCTATACTACATGCATGCCTACCAGTGTTCTTCCCAGCTCACTTCTGTCACTAGCTGTACTACATGCATGCATACCAGTGTTCTTCCCAGCTCACTTCTGTCACTAGCTATACTACATGCATGCATACCAGTGTTCTTCCCTGCTCACTTCTGTCACTAGCTATACTACATGCATGCATACCAGTGTTCTTCCCTGCTCACTTCTGTCACTAGCTATACTACATGCATGCATACCAGTGTTCTTCCCTGCTCACTTCTGTCACTAGCTATACTACATGCATGCATACCAGTGTTCTTCCCAGCTCACTTCTGTCACTAGCTATACTACATGCATGCATACCAGTGTTCTTCCCAGCTCACTTCTGTCACTAGCTATACTACATGCATGCATACCAGTGTTCTTCCCTGCTCACTTCTGTCACTAGCTATACTACATGCATGCATACCGGTGTTCTTCCCTGCTCACTTCTGCTACCAGCTATACTACATGCATGCATACCAGTGTTCTTCCCAGCTCACTTCTGTCACTATCTATACTACATGCATGCATACCAGTGTTCTTCCCTGCTCACTTCTGTCACTAGCTATACTACATGCATGCATACCAGTGTTCTTCCCTGCTCACTTCTGTCACTAGCTATACTACATGCATGCATACCAGTGTTCTTCCCAGCTCACTTCTATCACTAGCTATACTACATGCATGCATACCAGTGTTCTTCCTAGCTCACTTCTGTCATTAGCTATACTACATGCATGCATACCAGTGTTCTACTCTGCTCACTTCTGTCACCAGCTATACTACATGCATGCATACCAGTGTTCTTCCCAGCTCACTTCTGTCACTAGCTATACTACATGCATGCATACCAGTGTTCTTCCCAGCTCACTTCTATCACTAGCTATACTACATGCATGCATACCAGTGTTCTTCCTAGCTCACTTCTGTCATTAGCTATACTACATGCATACATACCAGTGTTCTTCCCTGCTCACTTCTGTTACCAGCTATACTACATGCATGCATACCAGTGTTCTTCCTTCTCACTTCTGTTACTAGCTGTACTACATGCATGCATACCAGTGTTCTTCCCTGCTCACTTCTGTCACTAGCTATACTACATGCATGCATACCAGTGTTCTTCCCTGCTCACTTCTGTCACCAGCTGTACTACATGCATGTATACCAGTGTTCTTCCAGGCTAACTTCTGTTACCAGCTATACTACATGCATGCATACCAGTGTTCTTCCCAGATCACTTCTGTCACCAGATAGTACATGCATGCATACCAGTGTTCTTCCCAGCTCACTTCTGTCACTAGCTATACTACATGCATGCATACCAGTGTTCTTCCCTGCTCACTTCTGTCACTAGCTATACTACATGCATGCATACCAGTGTTCTTCCCTGCTCACTTCTGTCACTAGCTATACTACATGCATGCATACCAGTGTTCTTCCCTGCTCACTTCTGTCATTAGCTATACTACATGCATGCATACCAGTGTTCTTCCCTGCTCACTTCTGTCACTAGCTATACTACATGCATGCATACCAGTGTTCTTCCCTGCTCACTTCTGTCACCAGCTATACTACATGCATGCATACCAGTGTTCTTCCCAGCTCACTTCTGTCACTAGCTATACTACATGCATGCATACCAGTGTTCTTCCCAGCTCACTTCTGTCACTAGCTTACTACATGCATGCATACCAGTGTTCTTCCCTGCTCACTTCTGTCACCAGCTATACTACATGCATGCATACCAGTGTTCTTCCCAGCTCACTTCTGTCACTAGCTATACTACATGCATGCATACCAGTGTTATTCCTAGCTCACTTCTGTCACTAGCTATACTACATGCATGCATACCAGTGTTCTTCCCAGCTCACTTCTGTCACTAGCTATACTACATGCATGCATACCAGTGTTCTTCCCTGCTCACTTCTGTCACTAGCTATACTACATGCATGCATACCAGTGTTCTTCCCATGTCACTTCTGTCATTAGCTTACTACATGAGTGTTCTTTCCAGCTCACTTCTGTCATTAGCTTACTAGATGCATGCATACCAGTGTTCTTCCCAGTCACTAGCAGTGTTCTTCCCTATCACAGTTGTCTTTGCCTTAAGAAACTTGACTTCACACAACTTATCTTAGAGGTAACACCCACTTAGGCTGTATCAGTGTTTAATGATAACCATAGTAACTGGTGACAAGCAAACAATGAATGTCATGCATAAAATAGATTGATTATATACATTGTTACTTGGAGGAAATATATTGGTGTTTATAGTAACTGGTGACAAAGAATGCCATGCAGCAGATGATACCTTTACCAACAGACAGCAAGCAACGCATTGACATACATTGCACTGAACCACTATGTTCAAGTGTGGTTTCTTTCTTTTGTCATCTTCTAAGGACTAGATCCAGAATCAATTTTTAAAAGGAGGAGGGCAATGGAGTGTTCTGTTTTGGTTGATGCATATATCAGTGTGTTTGTGTTTTTACATTGAAAGATTCTTTTTCAGAAGAAAATGTTATAGAACATCTGTAAGCGATTCATGGGTAGGTCTACAAGTTTAGTCAATCTTTTAACCTAATCCCTTCCCGAGTCATTATTTCAGCACAAGTTACACGTCAAAAGTGTATTTAAAGTCTGTCGCACTTTGTACAAGTATAAATTATATGACAATGACAACAACAACAATAATAATAACTACAAGGACCTTCTCATAATTATTCTCTTGACATTTCGACTAGATGCTCTTAGCCTTCATCAGATGCTGAGACTCACGTGAGCTTGTTATGTACCCTATCCACCACATGATACAGACCACACCCCAGCCCACATGATACAGACCACACCCAAGCACACGTGAACCACGTGGCAAAAAAAATAATAACAAAATATAATAATTAAAAAATACCGAAACAAACGGTACTAAAAAATTACAAAGAGAACAATAAATAGAACAATAAATAAATAACTGAGCACAGTAAAATGACCACAGCCGTACTTCTCTGGTCGATACATCTGACTAACTTCAAACGCAAGTGCTCAACCCATGCCTTACCTAGTTTGTAACTTGAACAAAGACACTGAAATATTGCCTCCTTTTCTGGTGTATTGAAGTAGCACTAATTTGTATTGCTGGAAGGGATTCCATCAAAATCAGATGGTTTCTTAGCTCTGTGGAAGCAAGGCATGAAGAGTCTGCCTGCCAATGACCAGAATTGGACCCAAGTATATATATATATATAGCATTGACTTGTATGTCTAGTTGAGCTACCATCAGAACCCGGGCAAGTCAGAATAATATTCCCTAAGCATTATAATATCCCAGTGAACTACAAGCACTACGAGACAATATACATGAACTATCTGTGATCTTTCCTTTTCTGGAAGTCGCCAGGTTTCATCAGAATTGCCACAACAAACATCTTAACGATGGGCAAAGCTAATTACATTACGAACCAAGGATACAGAAGTGATTGACTAGGAAGAGGATGCCGACAGAATTTATGGTGAAATACTCTTGCCTTGCACATGTCACTGTTATGTAAAACCTGCTAGGGTGGCAATTGATGCAACAACAACCACACTTTCAACTTCTGTGCAAATACTGGCAAGCACACTTCTTTGCTCTATGCTACCAACATCCATGTCCATGGAAATGTATTTCCAACCAACTATATTGAAATCACAAAAAGATACACATGATAGACATTATAAGGACCTTGTGGAAGAATATTTAGAGCTTCCATTTGCCTCTGAAGAGCTGCAAGTGATTAAACAGGAGCTGTACAGGTTTTCAATTGGCCATTATATGAATAGTTCTTATAAGGCAAGTGCTATTTATTTGCCAGATCTGTTGCTGCACCTCTACAGGAGGTATTGTGGATGCACTTGCAATTAAATATATCACCTGGCGGAGGTTCCACTTGTGTATATAAGTGTGGCTACTTTTGTGCCTGTTTTGATAGTTTCATTCCTTGGATTGAAAAGTTTTGTGGGAGCTTTTCCATTCCTTGGTTTCTCAAGGGCTCTTGCCACCAGTGCTGGAGGGGGGATTTCAACCTTATTTCCCATCTAATATGATTCTGTCCCGAGCATCGAGTGCTTCTGCCATCATTATCTCGGAACAAGGAGATTTTACAACAGTCCCAACAACCCTGTTGAAAGATATCGAATCTGGTAATGGGTTTCTGCAGTGGTGATCTCCACCTACTTTAAGACATTCCTTTCCTATGGCCTCGTGTTGTTCCAAGAAATATACGCCCAGAATAGCTTGTTGTGAGTGGACTAGAACATCAGTTTCAAACTGGCTCTCATTTGGCTCTCACGCAATGACAATTTTATGGTCATCTGTCCATACACCTGAAGCAGAGACCCATCCACTCCCATGAGTCTTTTGTTTAGGCATGGAGACAATGCATTGAAAGTGCTCACTATTTCCAGATGTCCTTCCTTAGCAGAGTCATTGATGCCCCACTATCCACCAGAAATGGAATACTCACCTTCCCCTCCACCCTATAGCCACCTGTAGCAACAAAGAAAATAATACTGTTAATACAAATGTAATACCATTTTCTTTTCTCTCAGCCACAGTCTTCTGTCTCCTGCTTATGTTGTTGCTCCTGCTGTCGGTAAGTGTTCCTAGCGATGTGGTCCTTTCTCCCACAATTATAGCAGGAGGTGATCCTTTTCTGCGGTTGCTTCCCTTTTGTATGGTATTTGTTGGGATGGCTGCTGCTGTTAGCTGACCCCCAGTCTCTCCAGGCACTGCATGATTTCCATCTCTGCTCTGCCATAGAGTCTCGCAGATGGTACTGGTGTGCTTTCTCCTCATGTCTCGCACGATGGCCGAGTTTCTTCAGGAAATCCAGTGACCTAGGACCAAGAACCCCAGAAGTGTCTATGGCTACAATGCTGTGGCTTGAATCTAAGTTGGAATGTTTGTATGCCTTTCTCAGCTCTGTCTGTGCAGCTACTTCCCCAACACCAGACCCAGAGAAAGGTGTATGGGTGATTTATGGGATGGAGAAGTTGTTGGTGCTGTTAGCATCACAAGGTAATCACCACATGCTTAGAAATGACCAGTGATGTGTACCTCAGCAACTTAGGAAGAGGAGGAATAAAGATGGAGGATAAGAAGATAGAGGACATGGTAATGTCACAGGATTGGACAGAGAACTGGTCAAGTGAAATCCCTCGTCTACCTTGCAACAATTGTCAGGCAGAGAGGAAACTCTATTTCTGTTTTGAGGTCCATTGGTGGGTAGTGTTACCTTAGTTACCAGCTCATTAGTTTTTTTGTTTGTTTATTGATTAATTTTGGACCGACTTCTAACATGGATGCTATGCTCTGGCAATGCCAAGGAATTCTTCACTGAGGACTCGTTTCGCTTGTCAACTGGTCATGTACGCCAGGCACTGAGTGGCAGTGAAGAAAAAGAATAAAGCAAGGGCATGTTGATTAATCAAGTAACTATAATCACTTTCTTGTCGGTCACGCAGTCCGTTCTTACCACATGCGCAAATGCAGCTATCAGGTAAGGGATTCCTAAACGTTCTCACGAGCGCTGCAGCCAATATCTGCCTTGGACTATAGGTCGTCGATCTGAGGTACGGGTGTGTGGTTTACACGAAAAGGTGTGGTTCCAGTCATGTGATAAATTTCCGGCGGGAAAAAGTTCTGTGGTGCTAGAAACTGCTATTTGGAATGGATACTGCTTCCTAAAAAGCTGTGATGGACTGTAGCTATGCTGCTCTATCGTGTCAGTGATAGTATAAACATTGCTGCTTTGACACAATAGCTGGCAGAGGGTTTTTATGAATCTCATGGGACTGGCACTGGCTAGGGCTGGGGCTAGGGCTATGGCTGGGGTTAAGGCTAGGGTGGGAACAAAACTTTCAAGGGCTCGGGCTGGGGCTAGGGTGGGAACAAAACTTTCAAGGGCTAGGGCTGGGGCTAGGATGGGAACAAAAACTTTCAAGGGCTTTTGGAGGTGATACAGCATTAGCAAGCTATTGTGTCCAAGCAGCAATGTTTATACTAACACTGCACACGATAGAGCAGCCTAACTAAGTCCACAGCTGGTTAGCAAATCCATTCCAAGCAGCAGTTTCTAACCACCGATAACAACCCTACGCCTGACACTCGTGAAAACCACACCCCTGATGGCGGAGATATCACATGACTGAAACCACACCTTTTCGTGTAAACCATACCTCCGTACCTCAGATCGACTAGTATTCGGTATCCCGACGTCAGCTAGTGCAGAGTGTTCTCACTTTGCGCAGCACAGGCCCTTCGAATCAGCTGCTGGGCATTCTCGATCTCTAGATCGTTCACTTCACCGAGGCTACAGTTCAGAGCATCAGAATGCTCGCAGTGTGGACATTGGCCTAAGGTAGAATTGCTAGGACTTCTTCTTGCTTTTTCTTCCATCTGCTAATGCTGCTCTCGCTATTTCCTACCTTCCCCACTACTGGATGTTTTTTTCTCATGTAATAATTCCGTTCTTCTTTCTCGTTCCCATTCCCTGCCGATTCTTGCTCGTACATTTTCATCTACCTCAGCTCTTTTCTGCTTCTGTCTCTCTGCTGGAGTGTAGCTCTATCTTGGAACTTGCAGTATTTCAGTTGCTGCATGTTACACTGCATATTCATAATGTGACACACAGACAAGTGTATTATTATAATAATAAAAATATTATTATTATTATTATTATAAAAATATAATAAAATAGATATAGTGATAGTAGTGGCTAGTAGCTAACTAGTTATATAATGATGGTGGTAGTAGGAGTAGTAATAACTAGTGAAGCCTGCAGTGCTTTGTTTGGCAGAGAAAAGGTGGAGAGGAAAAAAGTAAATTTAGTCTCAGCAAGAGGGACAACATTGCTGGTTGCTTCCTTTCTTGCTGCACTCTCACGTTTTTGGCACTCCTAATTCTATCTTCTTATCCTCCATCTTTATTCCTCCTCTTCCTAAGTTGCTGAGGTGCACATCACTGGTCATTTCTAAGCATTGTTCTGACTTTATTTCGTTAGCAAAGCTTAGCCCTTAGGTGGAGTAGGATGGAAAACTTGGAATTGCATATCTATCCATGTACCTATCTATCTATCTTTACTTTCACCATAATTATCTTCGTCCATCAAAAATAGGAACTGGTCACCTGCCCTGAATATGTGGGCCTACATAAATCAGGATTGCCATCATTGCAGTGAAGTGAACGATGAAGAGATCGATAATTCCCAGCAGCAGATTTGAAGGGCCTGGCAGTGCAGTGAGAACATGATGCTTAATAGCTGATGCTTAATAGCTGATGCGATCCCTTACCAGAACAAACCAGCCTGAAAAGGGACAAACAACCACCCGCAAGCCACGCCCCCACCCCACCCCCATACATAGGCCCTCATACAATTAAAATTAAATTTTAAAAAAACTTGTTGCATGTGTATATAGGCAAGAAGAATGAGCTGCATGGCTAACAAAAAAAGAACGTGATGAACATAGTTGCTAGCTTCCCCCTGCCACTCAATGCCTAGCATTCATTACTAGTATTTTCACGGGTTATATATATATAATAATATATGTGTCTTATGGTGCATAGATACATACACAGTACATTATACAGATCATTCACCATTAGTGGCAATACCAAGTTATTGGCACCTCCTGAGGGCTCACTTCCCGCTGATGAAAGGGTCACCAATGTGGGCTTACTTATATTGGAATTTTTCAAGTTTGTTAAGTTTGTTTGGTTTCACCAAATGTTGGATTGTAGCATATTATCAGCCTGCCTCGGTTGTATTGGTAGCATTTGTTATTGTTGGAGGTGGCTATTGCAGTTGGTGTTGGCAGTTACTGTCACGAAGAGGGTGCCACTTTATTGAAGGTCACTCTCTAAGACTGTAATGATTCATTTATTGATAGAGAGAGGGAGCTGCTTGATTATAGATGGAGGATGATTTGATCTTTTGTCGATGTAGAGAATTTGGCTGCAGTATGGCTGGTATGACTTGTTGGTGAGTTGTGCATAAAATTATGTTGTTTGGATGGTGATGAGGTCGAAGGCATGGAAGATGTGATTTCTTTCTTTGTCTTTTTACATTTTGGTGGTGTGTTTTGTAGTAGACGAGTCTGTTGTCCACAACGTCGTTTTTGTTGTTGTCAGAGCTTGATTGCAAGTGATGATAGAAGGAATGTGCCGATGAGCTTGCAGATCTCCGCTCCATCATAACTCCCCATGGTGACGTCAAAAAGGTCAGTTGAGTTCTTCTTGGTATATGGTGTGCTGCTGAACAATACCGATTTACGTGTATATATGCCAGATGGTTTCAGCTTCCTCGTCAGTGATGTTGGTATAGTTATATTGTTTAACAAACTGCATGGCATCTGAAAGCAGCCATTTTGTGATTGAAGGTGTCAATGATGTCGAAGGTGATGAAAAGGTGTGGCTAGAATTGAAAGGGGTGTTGGACAACACCTTGATGATGTAGAAAGTGTTCTTCCATTGTTGTAGATTGTCTTCAACAGGATATCATTGTTAAGATGATCGAGGATGGTTTTGATTATGATGCCTATCTCATGACTTGAGACAGGCATCATTGGATTCACTCATACAACTTTCAAAGCATGCTACACAAACTACAAGTCCACTTTCAACCGTGCCGACGAAAGAAACACACTGAACTTTCTAAATCATCAAAGACACAATGTGCAGTACAGCATAAAATGGTACATCGTCAACAGTACCGTCCTACTCAACTACGTCAAAACACTGTAACCTATGCATCACAAAAAATCCACATCATCTACTCAGGCAAACAACTCTAAACAAACTATCTGAATTCCTCATTCCTCTCAAAGTGCAGGCACAAGTTCCTTCTCAAAATCAACTATTGACACCTACATCTGTAACCACCCCATTTGCCAAACTGTCAAATCACCACGGCTACATATCCACCATTCCACCTCTATATACCCATCTCTCATCTCAGTTCCTATACCATAGTATATTAGGGACAACAGCTGGTCTTTGTTCCTTTCCTCAACTACAACAAGGGATCACGCTCACTTCTTCCTAGCACTCCCATCCTTCTCATTTCTTATCCACCGTCTCCATTGGTCTCGAAGGAACGTATCGCTCTTGAAAACTTAAAGCAAGTACCGGCAGCCGGCGACAGTTAAATTTACTTGGAGAACCGGCAACGGTTCGGAAACTGGACAAAACCCTAGCCCTAGCCCTTAATTTACTCACAAGGTCATCAAATGTCCTAAAGCGTTCACCAATTGATTAGTAGACGTCTTGAAAGATAAATAACCATGCCCCCGTGGGCTCGTTCATAAATATACACTCCAACCATTGCCGGCTGCCGGTCCTTTAGCCACTTCGAAACTTAAATGTGGCAGGGCATGCACATTTCTCCGTATATTAGCTGTTATAGGGTCACGTAGTATATCAAATTGATGACGACAATGATGGTGATATTTTTTTATCACAATCCCCAAGAAAATTCTATTGGGCCTTACTCCCAGATATCTATGACCATCAAGTGGTTTAAGAGCTTGGCTAATAGTCAATTCTCTCGGTGACCCTTTGCCCAAAGTATTAGGGAGAACCAACTGTACTGATTTCAAGCACTACACGGAAGCTGGAAAGACTTTAACTCACTGGAACCATTGACAGAATAGTAACTCAAACAACTGCCCATCACCACTCGGCGAAAATGCAATAGAAATGTGGGTCTCCTCCCCCTCCACCCACCCACACACACACACCAAAAAAAACTGTACAAATCTTTATAATAATTATTACTGCAAGACAATATAAAAAGCTCTACTATTGTTTAAAAAAATGACACATATCTCTCAATTATATGCAAACAGATTAGCTATGGAGTCTCAGTGCACAGGCCTTATATGAAATTAATGAAACAGCAGATGTGTGCCCATTATAAAGTGTATTATTACGCTTATAAATAAATTTGTCAGCAAGGAAATAGAGGAAGAGTCTGAAATTACTTGGAGATGGTGCTGCTTCTGTTAGCAAAATCTAAATTGAATTATGCAAGTCAAAATAAAGCAACATGCACTTAGTCATTGCTGTTGCTCTTGCAGAGCAGTAAAGCTCAAGTCTGGGATGGGTGTCACAAGATAAGGCTGAGGTTGTTCAGAGAAGAGGTACTGTTGCTCTTTCTATTGGCAGTTGAGCCAAGTTGTTGTGAACATTCCAAGTCTGTGCGAGTATTGCCATGTGTATCAGGGAGAGGGTGTGTGACAGGGTCACGATTCTCCACTTCCGAACGGAGGCTGACTGTGGCAGGAGCTTCTCCGGGAGCTTTTGTTATTTGTGAGATCCTTCTGTCAGATCCTTTGCTGGCTGCTCGCCTGCCTTCAGGCTGGACCAGGGGAGTCGGTGTGTGCTCTTTCCTAGACAGATATGGCTACACGTAAGTTAGTGCATAAGACATGTTACACACTAGCTACCTAATGTATGTAGCTTTACTTCTGGTTGTGATGTGATGAGCTGACCCTCTTCTGGCTGTGTTGACACACTTCAGTGGCTATCACATGCTTCTTCGGCATATTTAAGCTGCTGTGTGATGCCTGCAACTGCGGACTACCGTGAAGCATGGAAGGAGATTGCTTTTTTCCTCGTCTGTGCTGCTTCAAATGCTCAACCTCCCTGACCTCACTCAGAGCATGGACGACGGAACGCTGCAGGCCAGGGATGTGGGTATTATTGAGATGCGAGTCACTCGATATATGATTCACAGGAGGACCCCTAAAGCGATGCTCTCGAGGACGTCTTTGGCTGGTTGTCATGTGACGAGTGGACTCAGTATGGTGTTGTTGCACGTGCTGGAAATCTGCCACGGACTGGGAGAGGAAATGCTGGGAGCAGGAAGGACTACCATTGCTACTGGTGAGGTCTGTTAAGGATTTGCCGTGGTGGCTCTTTGGAGGTGAGGAGGACGAAGGTTGGGAGAGGTCTTGAAACAGAGATTGGTCTTGATCTTGTTTGGCAGTGAATGAATGAGGTTGGAATCCTCCCTGGTGTTCCCCATAGTAAGATTCATTGCTATCAAGAGGGTAGTAGTTGGAGAGGGGCATTGCCTGACCCTCAGCCAGTGTGGAAAGAGAGATCATCTCTTTACAATCATCATCTCCAAACTGTTCTTGGCTCAACTCCTTCTGTGCGTCCTGCTGGTGCTGATCAGTCGACAGCGATGATTGTAAGTGGTTCTCCTTTACCTCTCGTGAAGGACTCTCATGTTCGATCAGAGTGGAGCAGGAGGAGGAACATCCTCCCCTCCCCTCCTCCTCGCTCACCGAGATAGCATGGCTTCTTGATGGGTCCTCCAATTTCTGCGCGGGTTGGTCGCTTCCAGACAACTCCTCAATCTTACATTTTGTCTGGGTTGTGATGGGATCAGGATCAACTTGAAGTTGCGAGCGATCATGTCTATGACCGTGGTTATGATGACTAGGTAAGTCTTTCTTGTGCGTGTGGAAGGCCACTGGGTCTCCAGGCTTCCTTCTCTGATCTGCACTCTTGCAGAATTCGGGTAAGTTTTCATGTGACTTCTGAGTTCCTGCTTTGAGGTGCATTTGGGAACTTGCTAATGAGGGGTCACCAGCAGATATCAGTCGGGAAGATCCCCCATGTATTACTTGGGACTCGCCGTGGGAGGAGGAAAATGCAGATAGGGTGGAGCCTGAATGGGAGTAGGTGTGGGTGTGGCTGGGATGGTGAGACATTGCAGGGTGAGTGATGGGAGTCCTTTGGTGTGCCTTTTCAGGGTTCATGTGGGTGGAGCTTCTCTCTCTCTGTGGGCGAGGTTCCTGGTGGGAAGAGTGAGGTTGTGACACATGTGGGTGGTTCTGACGTGTGAGGTGGTGATGCTGTGAAGAGTGGAGGGATAGAGGGGCGTGATGGCTTTGCTGACTGCGTGTGCTGCGACTGTTTGAAGTGGTGCTCGTACTGGAGTGATGCCCTGCAAGAAGAGAGCAAACCTATTAAAGACAATTATCACAGTGTGTATTGGCACCAACAATTGCGTACACTACATGCTGGAGAAGCTTACAGTAGATATTACTTTGGAACTTGACATGGCGAGGTATTAGAAAAATTGAAGCGCACATTTGAGTGCGGATCTTTTTTGCCTAACCCTAGCCCCTAACCCTAGCCCTAGCCCTGGCCCTAGCCATGCCAATTTTTGCAACCTACTCTGAAAGTTAGCATGAATCAAATTAACTATTGGCTAATTCCTAATGTACAGTCTCTGACGTGCAGCCAGTCCATACTTACGACTGACTACTGAGGCATAAGACACTGTAGTAGCGCTACTGGATAGCCACCTGCTGATCTAGCTGGGGAACAGCTGATCGTAATGAATGTGCTCACCTCCTGATAACAACACTTTGTATTCCGATTTCAGAGAGGACAGCTGCTGTTTGGTGGTCTGTACTTGCTGCTTGAGAGCTGCTCTCTCCTTCAGCACCTTCTGCAGGTACCTGTGGTGATAGTTCACACATGATCGCACTCATCCCATATTTGGGTCAGTTTCTTACAAGTTCTGGTCCTGATACTTTTGATAATAAGTGGGAGCTCTCACATGGAATTTAATCATGAGTGTGTTGTCTTTGAGAAAACCCCCTTCTTGCTGTATGTGTAAACAATCACAAGGTCACAACATAAACTGATAGTATAACGTGCTTACTAAATGACAGCATAAACTGGTAGTACTAGTAATGTGCTTACTAAATGACACAGCTCGTAGTACTTGAGATACCCCCACGACTCACCATCAGCAAAGTCGGAGGCTGTGAAAACATGAACCAATAATTGAAGACAAAACAACAGTGCATGGAATGGCCTGTGGCACAGTGGGCTACAATTAGAGATGACATGGCAACAGTCGCTCTATATATATAGTGTGTATGTATGCATGCATGTGTGTGTGTGTGTCCTCACAATACTCCCTCCTGTGGTTCTTGTGAGGAGCCTTGCTGGAGCAGGCATACAGCATTTCAATGCAGTACTGATAGCTACAGTACAGTGAGTAGAGATAGACATTATAATAACTGCTATAGTGAGCTGGCAATGGACTTATGTCTCACTTGGTAACTCTATTGTAGCCTTCAGATAACTCCACAAACACTGCCAGATAGTTGCCCACTTCTTCCTTATGACCGTTCTGAAACAAATGCCAACTGGTCAACTGCTATTCCTGTACCTGCTGCCACATACAAGAGTAGTGGACCTTACCGGATACACCTTCAGTCTCCACACTAGTCCCTGCAGCTGCAGCAGCTCAGAATAGATCTCCTTTCCCCTTCTCTGCAGTTCGCGGAAGGAGGAAATCTTGAAGATGGCCGAGTCAAACTCTGGGACCATCACGCTGCGGGCAGTGCCATTTAAAATTTCATGTTCACATCTCATTAGCTGTGGCCTTCACAGGAAAACGACACACACTTACTTGGCAAAGTGCGCGATGGTTGGAAGGGCCTCCATTTTTTTATAAGATGTTAGAAGTCGTTTGAGAGTAGCACTGATGTCACTCCTGAGATCTCCATTGGTATTCACCAGTGTGGAGACGTTGCCTGCAGCTATAGTCTTCTCCAGCTCATGAGACTCCTTGGTGATATCCACTGCCTGGCTGCACAGGTAGTCATGGGATTCTGCACAGGACCAAATCAACTCACATGATGCAGCACACCCTAAAGGTATGCACATGATTTTCATTTACTCTATACTTGATACACGGTACCTAGCTACGTGGCACATTACCTAGCTACTTGGCATGTTACCTAGCTACGTCACATTACCTAGCTACGTGGCATGTTACCTAGCTACGTGGCACGTTACCTAGCTACGTGGCACGTTACCTAGCTACGTGGCACGTTACCTAGCTACTTGGCAGCACGTTACCTAGCTACGTGGCACGTTACCTAGATACTTGGCACGTTACCTAGCTACGTGGCATGTTACCTAGCTATGTGGCATGTTACCTAACTACGTGGCATGTTACCTAGCTACGTGGCATTTTACCTAACTATGCGGCACGTTACCTAGCTACGTGGCATGTTACCTAACTACGTGGCACATTACCTAGCTACGTGGCATGTTACCTACATGTAGCTACGTGGCACGGTACCTAGCTAGGTGGCATGTTACCTAAACTATGCGGCATGTTACCTAACTACGTGGCATGTTACCTAACTACGTGGCATGTTACCTAGCTACGTGGCATATTACCTAGCTACATGGCATGTTACCTAACTACGTGGCATGTTACCTAACTACGTGGCATGTTACCTAGCTACGTGGCATGTTACCTAACTACGTGGCACGTTACCTAGCTATGTGGCATGTTACCTAGCTACATGTACGTGGCATGCTACCTAGCTATGTGACATGTTACCTAACTACGCGGCACGTTACCTAGCTACGTGGCATTCTACCTAGCTATGTGGCATGTTACCTAACTACGTGGCATGTTACCTAGCTACGTGGCATGTTACCTAACTACGTGGCATGTTACCTAGCTACGTGGCATGTTACCTAACTACACGGCACGTTACCTAGCTACGTGGCATGTTACCTAACTACGCGGCATGTTACCTAGCTACGTGGCAGCAGGAGCTTACATCTAGGACCATGCCAGCTATTGTGAAATTTGAGTCCAAAGAACTTCTTTTCAGGACTGTCAAAAGATAATCCACTACGTTGGACAGCTCTTACAAATGTGAAGACACTAGCAAGCTACGGTGGTTGGCGGAAGCAACAGCAGCAGTGAAGTGTTCTGATGGACAAAGTCTGTGGCAACCTAGATTGTGGTTGTTGATTATCACTCCCACTTGGGCTTAATCACACACACGAGCCTAATCACACACACGAGCATGGCCAGTAAGGCAAGCTCTGTGCTACATAATTGGATCAACGCATGTTAATTAAGACAATGCATGTTCAGATGTACTGGGCACCTTTAAGGAGCTCTATCCTCTCCTTGGCAATTTCATCCAAGCGATGACACGCCTTCTCCACCATATGATTCATTTCCTTCTTGACTCTAGATTTATTTAGTTTCACTTCTTCTACCTTTCCCTCCACCTGCTGCACGTACACAACAATGTCCCTCAAACGGTCCTTCAACTTGGACAGCTGCAGAGAGAGATGCATTAATATAAGGTCATACAGCAGGAGAATACATCACCTCTCCTTACAACTCTGTGCACAGCCTCTCCTTACAACTCTGTGCATCACCTCTCCTTACAACTCTGTGCATCACCTCTCCTTACAACTCTGTGTGTACTACCTCTCCTTACAACTCTGAGCATCACCTCTCCTTACAACTCTGTGCATCACCTCTCCTTACAACTCTGTGCATGCCCTCTCCTTACAACTCTGTGCATGCCTCTCCTTACAACTCTGTGCATGCCTCTCCTTACAACTCTGTGCATTACCTCTCCTTACAACTCTGTGCATGCCCTCTCCTTACAACTCTGTGCATGCCCTCTCCTTACAACTCTGTGCATTACCTCTCCTTACAACGCCTCTCCTTACAACTCTGTGCATGCCCTCTCCTTACAACTCTGTGCATGCCTCTCCTTACAACTCTGTGCATCACCTCTCCTTACAACTCTGTGCATGCCTCTCCTTACAACTCTGTACATCACCTCTCCTTACAACTCTGTGCATGCCTCTCCTTACAACTCTGTGCATGCCTCTCCTTACAACTCTGTGCATCACCTCTCCTTACAACTCTGTGCATCACCTCTCCTTACAACTCTGTACATCACCTCTCCTTACAACTCTGTGCATGCCTCTCCTTACAACTCTGTGCATGCCTCTCCTTACAACTCTGTGCATCACCTCTCCTTACAACTCTGTGCATCACCTCTCCTTACAACTCTGTGCATCACCTCTCCTTACAACTCTGTGCATGCCTCTCCTTACAACTCTGTGCATCACCTCTCCTTACAACTCTGTGCATCACCTCTCCTTACAACTCTGTGCATCACCTCTCCTTACAACTCTGTGCATCACCTCTCCTTACAACTCTGTGCATCACCTCTCCTTACAACTCTGTGCATCACCTCTCCTTACAACTCTGTGCATGCCTCTCCTTACAACTCTGTGCATCACCTCTCCTTACAACTCTGTGCATCACCTCTCCTTACAACTCTGTGCATCACCTCTCCTTACAACTCTGTGCATCACCTCTCCTTACAACTCTGTGCATCACCTCTCCTTACAACTCTGTGCATCACCTCTCCTTACAACTCTGTGCATCACCTCTCCTTACAACTCTGTGCATGCCTCTCCTTACAACTCTGTGCATCACCTCTCCTTACAACTCTGTGCATCACCTCTCCTTACAACTCTGTGCATCACCTCTCCTTACAACTCTGTACATCACCTCTCCTTACAACTCTGTACATTACCTCTCCTTACAACTCTGTGCATACCTCTCCTTACAACTCCTCTCCTTACAACTCTGTACATCACCTCTCCTTACAACTCTGTGCATCACCTCTCCTTACAACTCTGTGCATCACCTCTCCTTACAACTCTGTGCATCACCTCTCCTTACAACTCTGTGCATGCCTCTCCTTACAACTCTGTGCATCACCTCTCCTTACAACTCTGTGTGTACTACCTCTCCTTACAACTCTGAGCATCACCTCTCCTTACAACTCTGAGCATCACCTCTCCTTACAACTCTGTGCATCACCTCTCCTTACAACTCTGTGCATCACCTCTCCTTACAACTCTGTGCATGCCTCTCCTTACAACTCTGTGCATCACCTCTCCTTACAACTCTGTGTGTACTACCTCTCCTTACAACTCTGAGCATCACCTCTCCTTACAACTCTGTGCATCACCTCTCCTTACAACTCTGTGCATACCTCTCCTTACAACTCTGTGCATCACCTCTCCTTACAACTCTGTGCATCACCTCTCCTTACAACTCTGTGCATCACCTCTCCTTACAACTCTGTGCATCACCTCTCCTTACAACTCTGTGCATTACCTCTCCCTGAAGGATCACAACATGATGCTTGTAGAGGTCGTCCAGTGGCTTAAAGGTATGCCCACAGTGTGGAGCACTCCAGAGTGCACACTTGTGGCAGATGCACTCTTTGCACATCTCACAATACACACTCATCTTCTCATGATGAATGCTACACTTGCTCTCATTAATCTTAGAAGAGACAGGGCTCAACTCCTGCGTGGAGGAGGCATGGAGATTATCCAGGACCTGCACAGAAGCAGCAGATGATGACAGCAATGTTCACAGGTCAGGTCACCATCACAACCACACAAGTCACCACCACACAGGTCACCACCACACAGGTCACCACCACACAGGTCACCATCACACAGGTCACCATCACACAGGTCACCACCACACAGGTCACCATCACACAGGTCACCATCACATAGGTCACCACCACACAGGTCACCACCACAGAGGTCACCACCACACAGGTCACCACCACACAGGTCACCACCACACAGGTCACCACCACACAGGTCACCACCACACAGGTCACCACCACACAGGTCACCATCACACAGGTCACCATAACATAGGTCACCACCACACAGGTCACCACCACACAGGTCACCATCACATAGGTCACCACCACATAGGTCACCACCACACAGGTCACCACCACATAGGTCACCACCACACAGGTCACCACCACACAGGTCACCAGATAGCTTGTCAGAATACTAACAAGCCAACATCTGATATGAAGCTGCAGGAAGACACCCCCACATTAATAGGCATTGATAGGCACTAATACCATTCTAGCATATTAAAATAAACCTGTAAGCTGAATATTCATTGGTTGGTGATCAGCGGAGGAGGATTCATTAAAAAATATTTACTAATACTCCTTGCAAGTTTCTTTTACAAAACCTGCCACACCCGCCTATAGGGACGTGCTCACCAACAACAGGATGTGCTGACCATAGCAACCATGCACACCAGCCTATAGGGACACCTCACCAACAACAGGATGATGTGCTGACCATAGCAACCATGCACACCAGCCTATAGGGACACCTCACCAACAACAGGATGTACTGACCATAGCAACCATGCACACTAGGGACGTGCTCACCAACAACAGGATGTGCTGACCATAGCAACCATGCACACCAGCCTATAGGGACGTGCTCACCAACAACAGGATGTGCTGACCATAGCAACCATGCACACCAGCCTATAGGGACGTGCTCACCAACAACAGGATGTGCTGACCATAGCAACCATGCACACCAGCCTATAGGGACGTGCTCACCAACAACAGGATGTACTGACCATAGCAACCATGCACACCAGCCTATAGGGACATGCTCACCAACAACAGGATGATGTGCTGAACATAGCACAAATACCTTCCCATTAACTGGTAATTAACTGACACAAGGACTAGGTAGTTGCAGCGCCATCCCACTGGTCGAGGGATCCAACTTGTTTAAACTAGAGACATATCAACTACATGCACAAGTCCAATCCAAATAAGTAGGCCTGTAACTAACCAACCGAATTGCTCTATTCCAATCACAGGACAGGTTCATAAATAAAACTGTAGGTTTGTTAAGTGATCTAGGTTTGTTAAGTGCTCTAGGTTTGTTAAGTGATCTAGGTTTGTTAAGTGATCTAGGTTTGTTAAAGTGCTCTAGGTTTGTTAAGTGCTCTAGGTTTGTTAAGTGCTCTCGGGCTATCAGACAGTGAACTGAGTGTTGAAGCAGAAGTCTACGCTTTTTCAACAGTGCTGAAGTTGACGCTGAGCCAACTGCATGAATGATGACTCTCTCCCAACACTATCAGTTTCCTCACAGAGATAGAGAAGGAAGGTCTAGGTTTGTAAGTGATCTAGGTTTGTTAAGTGCTCTAGGTTTGTTAAAGTGCTCTAGGTTTGTTAAAGTGCTCTAGGTTTGTTAAGTGCTCTAGGTTTGTTAGGTTTGTTAAGTGATCCTAGGTTTGTAAGTGATCTAGGTGCTCTAGGTTTGTTAAGTGATCTAGGTTTGTTAAGTGCTAAGTGATCTAGGTTTGTTAAAGTGCTCTAGGTTTGTTAAGTGCTATAGATTTGTTAAGTGCTCTAGTTTGTTAAGTGCTCTAGTTTAAGTGTTTTAGGTTTGTTAAGTGATCTAGGTTTGTTAAGTGATCTAGGTTTGTTAAGTGCTCTAGTTTGTTAAGTGCTCTAGTTTAAGTGTTTTAGGTTTGTTAAGTGATCTAGGTTTGTTAAGTGATCTAGGTTTGTTAAGTGATCTAGGTTTGTTAAGTGCTCTAGGTTTGATAAGTGCTCAAGGTTTGTTAAGTGCTGTTAAGTGCTCTAGGTTGTAGTGCAGAGGTTTGTTAAGTGTCAAAGTAAGTGAAACTATAATCGATTGCTCCAATCTGACTTCACAAGCAGGTCCCTTACCAATCCCTAATCACGGACTACTTACCAACCCCAAGTCATCACATAATGGTATCTTTATCAAGTCTCCCAGAGTTAATGGGTTCCTGTAAACAACAACAATGACATTATGATAAGCAATGTTAGGAGAGAGGGAGTGAGCAAGAGCTGACCGGCAATGAGGACAGTCCGAGCGATTGTCAGTCACCCAACGCTGCAAGATAAACATCATGTCATACCAATAATCTTCATACCAATAATCTAACCCCAGCTCTGCCTCTATAATCCCAGCTCTGCCTCTATAATTCCCTGTAATCCCAGCTCTGCCTCTATAATCCCAGCTCTGCCTCTATAATTCCCTATAATCTCAGCTATGCCCCTATAATCCCAGCTATGCCCCGTTATGCTGCTGTAGCATTGCGTTGTGTGCCAATCTGCCCAGCACAACTCACACAGAAGTTGTCTTATCAGAAAAATAAGTTTTCAAATAAAATATTTCAGCTGGTTTCCTCTGCTGTATTAGAGAGCAAGACAGTCCCATGTGTGTGTGTGGGTGTGTGTGTGTGCATGTATATGTGCGTGTATGTGTGTGTGTGCATTGTGTGTGTGTGCATGTGTGTGTGCGTGTGCATGTGTGTGCATTGTATGTGCATGTGTGTGTGCGTGTGCATGTGTGTGCGTGCGTGTGCATGTGTGTGCGTGCGTGTGCATGTGTGTGCGTGTATGTGTGCATGTGTGTGTGTGTGCATGTGTGTGTGTGCATGTGTGTGTGCATGTGTGTGTGTGCATGTGTGTGTGTTTGCATGTGTGTGTGCACGTGTGTGCATGTGTGTGTGCATGTGCGTGTGTGTGCATGTGCGTGTGTGTTTGCATGTGTGTGTGCGTGTGTGTGTGTGCGTGTATGTGTGTGTGTGCATGTGATTGTGTGTTGTGTGATGTGTGCACTCGCTGGCTGATCAAGCCGTGCGTGCATATCATATGTGGGAACAGCCAACTAGGCATGACAATCTTGTTGATCAACAAACAGACACAGGGACGCTTGAGTTGATCAACAAACAGCCACAGGGATGCTTGAGTTGATCAAAAAACAGCCACAGGAACGCTTGAGTTGATCAACAAACAGCCACAGGGATGCTTGAGTTGATCAACAAACAGCCACAGGGATGCTTGAGTTGATCAACAAACAGCCACAGGGACGCTTGAGTTGATCAACAAACAGACAAAGAAGAGGAGTTGGCTCATGCTCCAATCAACCAGCGACTACCATCACTCCCCCACCACATCCACTCCTGCCTGGTTCATGATCTGCTCACCTTGATGCAGGCAAAGCAGCCCAGCTTGGAGCAGTGAGGGCACACTGTAGCTCTGGTCAGCCGTCCCATGCAGATGTAACAACGCAGCAACTCAGAGATGCCCTGGCCAACACATGGAGAGAGGAGAGAGGGGAGAGAGGAGAGAGTGGAGAGGGGAGAGGGGAGGGGGGGGGGAGCAGGGAGGTAACGAGGAGAGTTGTAAAAGGGAGGTCTAGTTGTGTGGTTAATGGCTGGAGGTAACACTGCAGGACAGTGCCAGTTAGAGGCTGGAGGTAACACTGCAGGACAGTGCCAGTTAGTGGCTGGAGGTAACACTGCAGGACAGTGCCAGTTAATGGCTGGAGGTAACACTGCAGGACAGTGCCAGTTAGAGGCTGGAGGTAACACTGCAGGACAGTGCCAGTTAATGGCTGGAGGTAACACTGCAGGACAGTGCCAGTTAATGGCTGGAGGTAACACTGCAGGACAGTGCCAGTTAATGGCTGGAGGTAACACTGCAGGACAGTGCCAGTTAGAGGCTGGAGGTAACACTGCAGGACAGTGCCAGTTAGTGGCTGGAGGTAACACTGCAGGACAGTGCCAGTTAATGGCTGGAGGTAACACTGCAGGACAGTGCCAGTTAATGGCTGGAGGTAACACTGCAGGACAGTGCCAGTTAATGGCTGGAGGTAACACTGCAGGACAGTGCCAGTTAGAGGCTGGAGGTAACACTGCAGGACAGTGCCAGTTAATGGCTGGAGGTAACACTGCAGGACAGTG
Source organism: Cladorhizidae sp. MBARI D1340-BT2 (assembly GCA_028752905.1). NCBI lineage: Eukaryota > Metazoa > Porifera > Demospongiae > Poecilosclerida > Cladorhizidae > Cladorhizidae sp. MBARI D1340-BT2. The sequence goes on along the minus strand of JAQNBH010000009.1, from coordinate 45,807,913 downwards.
CCAGTTAATGGCTGGAAGTAACACTGCAGGACAGTGCCAGTTAATGGCTGGAGGTAACACTGCAGGACAGTGCCAGTTAATGGCTGGAAGTAACACTGCAGGACAGTGCCAGTTAGTGGCTGGAGGTAACACTGCAGGACAGTGCCAGTTAATGGCTGGAGGTAACACTGCAGGACAGTGCCAGTTAATGGCTGGAGGTAACACTGCAGGACAGTGCCAGTTAATGGCTGGAGGTAACACTGCAGGACAGTGCCAGTTAGAGGCTGGAGGTAACACTGCAGGACAGTGCCAGTTAGTGGCTGGAGGTAACACTGCAGGACAGTGCCAGTTAATGGCTGGAGGTAACACTGCAGGACAGTGCCAGTTAATGGCTGGAGGTAACACTGCAGGACAGTGCCAGTTAATGGCTGGAGGTAACACTGCAGGACAGTGCCAGTTAATGGCTGGAGGTAACACTGCAGGACAGTGCCAGTTAATGGCTGGAGGTAACACTGCAGGACAGTGCCAGTTAGTGGCTGGAGGTAACACTGCAGGACAGTGCCAGTTAATGGCTGGAGGTAGCACTGCAGGACAGTGCCAGTTAATGGCTGGAGGTAACACTGCAGGACAGTGCCAGTTAGAGGCTGGAGGTAACACTGCAGGACAGTGCCAGTTAGTGGCTGGAGGTAACACTGCAGGACAGTGCCAGTTAATGGCTGGAGGTAACACTGCAGGACAGTGCCAGTTAATGGCTGGAGGTAACACTGCAGGACAGTGCCAGTTAATGGCTGGAGGTAACACTGCAGGACAATGCCAGTTAATGGCTGGAGGTAACACTGCAGGACAGTGCCAGTTAGAGGCTGGAGGTAACACTGCAGGACAGTGCCAGTTAATGTCTGGAGGTAACACTGCAGGACAGTGCCAGTTAATGGCTGGAGGTAACACTGCAGGACAGTGCCTGGAGGTAACACTGCAGGACAGTGCCAGTTAGTGGATGTTACGAAGTGGCCATGCCCACTCACCCAAACATGCACAGCATTTGAATCACGCTCACCAACACCTCGCGAGTGCTTCATCCCACGGGTTTAAGTGGCAATTTAATACTTGTGTTGATATTGAGATGAGAACCAACTCCGCCCCCATTCAATAGGTGATGATGATATTAATAATGAAGCACTTTCTACACAGACACATGCCTACACATATGGAGGTGGTAGACATGGTCCTCCATTCAACATTGAAGAAGTCTCCAGCAATATGGAGGTGGTCCTCCATTATGTCAACATTGAAGAAGTCTCCAGCAATATGGAGGTGGTCCTCCATTATGTCAACATTGAAGAAGTCTCCAGCAATATGGAGGTGGTAGACGTGGTCCTCCATTATGTCAACATTGAAGAAGTCTCCAGCAATATGGAGGTGGTAGAGGTGGTCCTCCATTATGTCAACATTGAAGAAGTCTCCAGCAATATGGAGGTGGTAGACGTGGTCCTCCATTATGTGAACATTGAAGAAGTCTCCAGCAATATGGAGGTGGTAGACATGGTCCTCCATTATGTCAACATTGAAGAAGTCTCCAGCAATATGGAGGTGGTCCTCCATATGTCAACATTGAAGAAGTCTCCAGCAATATGGAGGTGGTAGACGTGGTCCTCCATTATGTGAACATTGAAGAAGTCTCCAGCAATATGGAGGTGGTCCTCCATTATGTCAACATTGAAGAAGTCTCCAGCAATATGGAGGTGGTAGACGTGGTCCTACATTATGTCAACATTGAAGAAGTCTCCAGCAATATGGAGGTGGTAGACGTGGTCCTCCATTATGTCAACATTGAAGAAGTCTCCAGCAATATGGAGGTGGTAGACGTGGTCCTCCATTATGTCAACATTGACTCGACCCTATTTATAAACTACGAGCCAAATAAGGCTCTAAAACTAGCAAGTCTAGGAAAGCTGTCTGATCAACAGAAACTCTATCTGAGGTGCAGGAATGGCTGCTGGGGGAGATAATAGCAACATATAAACATCACCCCAGTAACATAATCAGGTCTTACATTACAGCATGCCATAACACAGCCGGTCCTACAGGACATTCCCGGCCAAGTGAGCTGGTATGATCATGGCCGACCACAGGATTGCAGCTAACTGCTGCTGGCCGTTCTGCAGGTGAGAATGGAATGTTGACCTGGCACTGCCCACACTCGAGTAATTAATGAGGAGTTTCTGCTCCATTAACAAGAGACGCCAGCAGAGCTAACGAATATGGCCACATATTATGCAGCATTGGCCAGCCCATCGCATGACTACTGTAGCAACTGTGCAGCCAGTCAGCTGCACATGTTCATAGCAGCAGTCACAGCACCTGTCAACTTAAACCTTCCCAACCATCAGCCTAGAGTGGCTGGCTTGCATTGATAGCTTTATTACCCTCACACAGACACACTTACATCATGTGACACCTTGTCACTATACACTTACATCATGTGACACCTTATCACTATACACTTACATCATGTGACACCTTATCACTATACACTTACATCATGTGACACCTTGTCACTATACACTTACATCATGTGACACCTTGTCACTATACACTTACATCATGTGACACCTTGTCACTATACACTTACATCATGTGACACCTTGTCACTATACACTTACATCATGTGACACCTTGTCACTATACACTTACATCATGTGACACCTTATAACTATACACTTACATCATGTGACACCCTATCACTATACACTTACATCATGTGAATAAATTGGGACTATACCTCTACACCATGTGACTATACTTCTATATCATGTGACTATTATATACACCATTTTACTAGACATCTACACCATGTGACTATACTTCTATATCATGTGACTATATTTTATACACCTTTACTATACCTCAACATCATGTGACTATACTTCTATATCATGTGACCACCATTTTACTAGACATCTACACCATGTGACTATACTTCTATATCATGTGACTATATTTTATACACCTCTTTACTATACCTCTACGCCATGTGACTACATGTATACTTCTATATCATGTGACTATACTTTGTATCATGTGACTAATACTTCTATATCATGTGACTATACTTCTATATCATATGACTATATTATACACGCATCTTTATTATACCTCTACGCCATGTGATTAAATATTGTGAATGCTGATACAGCATATGGTCCAGTGACTCTGGCACTTATCAGACTAGTTAAAGCAGCCACACGGAAAGGGTGTGGTCATAATGGATTGTTCCATCATATGCACCAGCTGTGTCTACATCCACCACTCACTACATCCACCACTCACTGTTAAGCACATCTACAGCTAAACATCGAGCTAAACATTGATGCATATCTAGCTAAACATTGGTGCATATCTAGCTAAACATTGGTGCATATCTAGTAGCTAAACATTGGTGCTTATCTAGCTAAACATTGGTGCATATCTAGCTAAACACTGGTGCATATCCAGCTAAACATTGATGCATATCTAGCTAAACATTGGTGCATATCTAGCTAAACATTGGTGCATATCTAGCTAAATATTGGTGCATATCCAGCTAAACATTGGTGCTTATCTAGCTAAACATTGGTGCATATCTAGCTAAATATTGGTGCATATCCAGCTAAACATTGGTGCATATCTAGCTAAATATCTAGCTAAATATTGGTGCATATCTAGCTAAATATTGGTGCATATCCAGCTAAACATTGGTGCATATCTAGCTAAATATTGGTGCATATCCAGCTAAACATTGGTGCATATCTAGCTAAATATTGGTGCATATCTAGCTAAATATTGGTGCATATCCAGCTAAACATTGGTGCTTATCCAGCTTGCATATCTAGCTAAACATTGGTGCATATCTAGCTAAACATTGGTGCTAAACATTGGTGCATATCTAGCTAAACATTGGTGCTAAACATTGGTGCATATCTAGCTAAACATTGGTGCTAAACATTGGTGCATATCTAGCTAAACATTGGTGCATATCCAGCTAAACATTGGTGCATATCCAGCTAAACATTGGTGCATATCCAGCTAAACATTGGTGCATATCTAGCTAAACATTGGTGCATATCTAGCTAAACATTGGTGCATATCTAGCTAAACATTGGTGCTTATCTAGCTAAACATTGGTGCATATCTAGCTAAACATTGGTGCATATCTAGCTAAACATTGGTGCATATCTAGCTAAACATTGGTGCATATCTAGCTAAACATTGGTGCATATCTAGCTAAACATTGGTGCATATCTAGCTAAACATTGGTGCATATCTAGCTAAACATTGGTGCATATCTAGCTAAACATTGGTGCATATCTAGCTAAACATTGGTGCATATCTAGCTAAACATTGGTACACATCTAGCTAAACATTGGTGCATATCTAGCTAAACATTGGTGCATATCTAGCTAAACATTGGTGCTTATCTAGCTAAACATTGGTGCTTATCTAGCTAAACATTGGTGCTTATCTAGCTAAACATTGGTGCATATCTAGCTAAACATTGGTGCATATCTAGCTAAACATTGGTACATATCTAGCTAAACATTGGTGCATATCTAGCTAAACATTGGTGCTAAATATTGGTACACATCTAGCTAAACATTGGTGCATATCCAGCTAAACATTGGTGCTTATCTAGCTAAATATAATATTTGCACTTAATAATGACTATTGGAACTGGCCAAACTAACGTGAGAAATAGGCGAAGGATACTGTGAGGGAGACTTCATCAATGCAAGTGAAAGCTGAGAGCAAGACAATAGCACATCTAAATTTGCATTAGAAAGGAAATCCTGATGGGATGAGACGAGTGCATTAGTACGAGCAGGAAAGCTGAGCAGCAACACGGAGATGGATGAAAGAAACTGGCAATGCCAGGGAGAGCTACCAAACAATCACCCTTTAAATAGCTCCTCTGATCAATGAAATGTGGACGATGTCTCAGCACTTAGCTCTATGTTTTTCCCCTGGATCCAACCCTTGCACACACACAACACCTCACCCCCCCCTTCCAAACCCCTTGTCTATAGTGACCAATCGAGGACTATTTATTGTCAGACCAGACCAATGCAAATTATTTGACTCCATCCCTGTAATATACAGCACAGATGTATACTCTTATGAAACTACTACATTGTGCACCAAGTGAGTACTGTGTCATTACTGGTAGCTCTCGTTTAATTAAAACAAAACTCTGCACACAGTGCACATGGAACCACATGTAGCAGAAATATTTACCTCCATGGTGCTTCGGCCTTCAACTTCAGTAGACATGGCCACAGCAACGATGAATGCGCTAGGCTGGGGTTTGTATTCGTCTAGTTAGTAACAGCTACCGCCACTGCTCGACCTCCACTGCTCGACCTCCACTGCGAAACCAGAGATCCAGATCAAGCACAAGCCAATCTCTCTTCGCCACCGAGTAGTATATATGGATTGTAAGGCTCTGTACCTTCCTAGTGAGTGATCTTTTTCTGCCTTGTTATATTGTTTTCGAGTAAGCTACGAGTGTAGGCGAGGAGGAAGGTGGGAGGGAAGGAGGGGGGGCTGGTATAATTTAGCGAACTTAGCGAGTGGTTAATTTGGCGAAAATTAGCGACAAAGTTACCCTGGCACCAGCACCAGGGACCTGATGGTGACATGAAGTCAGCGATTAACAACACCATCATGTAAACGGGAAGTGGAATTCAGAAAATGCGAGAAATTGTTAACTATTAGCCCTAGCTAATTCTTTGCTAGCCAAGTAGCTATATAAGTTATTGTTATTGTAGCTGGCTATATATTTCACTATATGAAGTAAGCTTCTACATTACTCTCAACTCTACCAGGCTCATATACTATGAGCAGAAAGGTATATAAGATCATTGCAGGGCTGTGAGGGAAGTGAGGTTGATGATAGGATGAGAGCAGGGCCAGCAGGTCGACAACAAGGGATGTAGGCTGTGTAGTGATGACAGATGTGTGTTGTGTGACAGGAGGGGAGGGGAACGGAAAGCATTAACGAATGAGCTAGATGGAATTGAGGGAGCTGGAATATGGTGTTGTTGCTATGGAAGGAGGTGAGAGTGCAAGTAATCAGTTAAGTAATCAGGTGATGGTGGAAGTGTGTGAGTATATTTTGCATTGCATAGTGAAGTGTTGGCAGAGGACTGATATATGTGGCCTCCCCCACTCCATAATCAAGCACTCACTGAAATTAACTACACAATAACTAATACTAGTAATGTTAATATTCTTATAATACATTGTTATTATACATTACTGTAATAATCAATTTGCCATTTAAAAAAACAAAAAAAACAATTATTTTATTTATTTATAATTTTATACGTATTTATTGCGTATTTATTGTTATATTTATTTTATTATTTTATTATTATTATTATTATTATTATTATTATTATTATTATTATTATTATTATTATTATTATTATTATTATTATTATTATTATTATTATTATTATTATTATTATTATTATTATTATTATTATTATTATTATTATTATTATTATTATTATTATTATTAAAACGAGCTCAGCCTCGGGATAAGGCAAAGAACTAGGGAGATGAATGCCCGTGCTTACCTCATTCAGCATCTCTCAGTGGCCAAGCGGGGGAAGGCCTCGTCTGTTTTGGGGTCAGTCGGGAGTTGAACTTGTTAGTAGCTTTTTAGTTATTTATTTATGGTAATTGATTATTATATAACTATATAGTGTTAATTAGGTGTTAAAAAATTATATAATATTGATATATACAAATTAAAAATGAAATTAAGAACAAAAAATATGATATTTTTTATATTAACAAATATACACATGCTAGTTATAAAGAATCAAATTGCATACACACACACACAATGACAATAACTATGACAATAATAATAATAATAATAATTATTATTATTATTATTATTATTATTATTATTATTATTATTATTATTATTATTATTATTATTATTATTATTATTATTATTATTATTATTATTATTATTATTATTATTATTATTATTATTATTGGCCTTGTAAATCCATTTTTCGTTGTACTTAACATGACCCCTTACAATATCTGGCTAAGAGGGTTGCTTCTAAGCTTAATGATGGAGATTTTAGAGGGGCTGTCCGTATTGCAAGCTCGGATGATTCTTTGGCTGATTTCAGTGAAAGCACTCTGAAGTCCTTGCGGGATAAGCATTCTCCACCTCATCCAAATTCAGTCATTCCCCCAGCTCCAATTTTAGGTGATGATGTTCCACCTTTTGAAGTTTTACCTTCAGTAGTGGCTAAGGCCATTCGCTCTTTTCCTTGTGGATCTGCTGGAGGACCAGATGGTTTACGTCCTCAACATCTTAAGGATATGATCAGCAAGTCTTCAGGTGATGGGGGTCCCTTACTTCTTGCATCCCTCACTGTTTTAATCAACATGGTGCTGTTGAGAAAAACTCCAACCTTTGTTCGCCCTTTCTTCTTTGGGGCTTCTCTTGTTGCCTTGAACAAGAAGGATGGAGGTGTGCATCCCATAGCCATTGGGTGCACGCTTAGACACCCGGTAGCGAAATGTGCAAGCTGTCAAGTGAGGCTGTCTATGAGTGCTCTTCTAGCTTCTCTTCAATTGGGTTTTGGGATACGTTCTGGAGCCGAATCTATTGTTCATGCAGGTCGTATTTTCCTGCATAATCTACAGCCAGGCCATATCCTCCTGAAGCTTGATTTTCGGAATGCATTTAACACTATTCGTAGGGACAAAATGTTATCTTCTGTGGAAGAGCTAGCTCCTGATTTGCTACCTTTTGTCCATTCAACTTACAGTGCTCCATCATCGCTCTTTTTTGGAAATGAAACAATTCAGTCATCTGTAGGAGTTCAACAGGGTGATCCCCTGGGTCCACTTTTGTTTTGTCTTGCTCTTCACAAGACTACACTCAGATTGGTATCCAATTTTAGTGTATTTTATTTGGATGATGGCACTCTTGGGGGTAGCATGGATGATGTACTCAGTGATTTTAATACAGTGGAAAGTGTGGCTGAGGAGCTGGGTTTGGAGCTTAACCGTAAGAAATGTGAGCTCATCTGTCCAGATCCAGAGACTTTAAGGAAGTCTCTCTGTGCTGCTCCAGGACTTCGTGTGGTCAATCCAGAGGTTGCCACTCTCTTAGGTTCTCCTATTGGTGGTATGGAAGGAGTTGAGGTGCTGCTTAACGAGAAGATTGACTCCTTAAAATTTATGGGAAGCAGACTTCGACACCTCCATGCTCATGATGCCTTTTGTTTGCTTCATCATGCATTTGCGATTCCAAAGCTACTGTACTCTTTACGATCTTCTCCCTGTTTTTCTTCATCTAAGCTTCAAGATTTTGACTCAATTCAGTGTACCATCTTGAGTGAGATCACCAACATTCCTCTCAACACTAAAGATCAAGCTTGGTCTCAGGCATCACTTCCAGTGAAGTTTGGTGGTTTGGGGATCAGAAGTGCTGTGATGCTTGCACCTTCCGCCTTTTTGGCGTCGGCTTCAGGTGCTTTTGATCTTATCCACCAAATTCTTCCGGACTACCTAGGTGATTCAAACTACTCTGAATTTGAAGATGGTTTGGAAATTTGGTGTCGAGGTCATAGCTGTGAGCCACCATCTGATCCTAAGTCCTCCCAACAGAAAGCCTGGGATGGTCCTCATGTTCAGGCTTCTTTTGATTCCCTCCTGAACTCGAGTGTGGATCTAGCTTCACGGGTACGTATTCAGGCCGCAGCTAGGAAGGAGTCAGGGGCTTGGATCCATGCCCTTCCCATGTCATCCTTAGGCCTCCGAATGGATGATGATGTGATTAGGGTGGCTACTGGTTTGCATTTGGGTGTTCCTCTCTGTCATCCCCACAATTGTCTGCAGTGTGGATACCAAGTGAATCAGTTTGGCACTCATGGTCTCAACTGTCGGAGGAGTCAAGGTCGTTTCTCGAGGCATGCAGCTGTAAATGACATTATTCATAGATCACTAGCTTCCATAAATATTCCCTCTCACCTGGAGCCTTCAGGCATTTCTCGCTCGGATGGCAAGCGTCCTGATGGAGCTTCCATTGTCCCCTGGAAGAATGGCCGTATCCTTGTGTGGGATGCTACATGTGTGGACAACTTTGCTCCATCCTATGCCAACTTATTACACGAAGGTCCTGGGGCAGTGGCAAACAGAGCTGAAAAAGGAAAAATACGGAAACATTGTTGCTACACATTTCTTTGTCATTTCTTTGTCCCAATTGGGATAGAGACCACTGGAGTGTTTGGAGGGGAGGCATCTTTGTTCCTTCGGGAGTTAGGTGGCCATCTCAAAGCAAAGTGCGACGAACCACGTTCCCATCATTTTCTCCTCCAGAGAATTTCCATTGCGATCCAGCGTGGGAACACTGCAGCGGTGTTAGGAACTTGTCAGTATACTAGTAATGACTATTTCTTACTTAAATTAGCTAGCTAGTTCTTTATTGGTAGTTATATATAGGGCAATATCTATATATATATACCATATATATATGTATAATATATATTTATTATTATTATATAAATAATATAATAAAATAAAATAGGTGAAACAAAAATTATTATTATTATTATTATTATTATTTAAATATATATTTGTTAATTTGCAGTGAGTAGTGCTGGAGCTGTGGCTGACTATAGCTAAGGTTAAGAAAATGGGCAGTCTAGATCCTTGCCACTTTTTTGTGCCCATGGCCATTGAGTCATTGGAGGTCATCGGGAACAGGTCGATGGCTTTCCTGAAGAAGCTTAGCCTCAGGATAAGGGGAGGTGAATGCCCATGCTCACCTCCTTCAGTATCTCTCGGTGTCAGTCCAGAAGGGGAATGCCTTACCTGTTTTGGGGTCGGTCGGGTATTTTTGTACTAACTGACTGACTGACTGATTGACTGGTATATATATTATTTACTGACTGGTATATGTTTTATTAATTCTTGTTTTTGTTAATGTTTTGTTTGTTTATTATTTTATTTGTTTATTGTTATTATATTTTATTTACTTATATACACATCCGGTTCATGTGCTGGACGCATGTGCCGTGTGGTTTTGTAGCACGTGGTGAATACCTATCGGTATATAGCAGGCTCACTGTGTTTGGGATCCCCAGTACCAGCAATACTTTAGGAAGTTAGAAAGTGTGCAATCATCTGCTACTGGCTAATGGCTAATGGCAAATGGAGTATAAACACAGATTTGCTTAAATCTGAGCTTTTCTGGATTTGAGAAGGATGTTTTAGAAAATTTGCCTGTGCAGTAGAATTCTTGCCCTTACTCCAATAATTTTTGCCTTATCCACCTCCATGTTTTCATCACAAAATCTCTCAAATCTCTTCAGATGCTTTGTAACTATACATTTTAACATTGTGATCCCTCTTTGAAATTCCAATCCCAAAATTCAGCACTTCCAACTTTTCTTTTAAATGGCGCGCCTAACAACTAATCTTGTGACGTTTGCCTTCTGTTCCTCATTATGTTGCCTCTTTATTGTTTGCTTGGGGTTTGTTATTATTTTATTATTATTGTTGTTATTATTATTGTGGGTTTTTTTTGCTTGTTATTATTATTGTTATTATTATTTTTTGCTTGTTATTATTATTGTTGTTATTATTTGTACAATGACTTTCTCAATAATCGACTTGAACTCTCTTGGCGTTTTGGCTGCTCTAGCCTCCATCTTTCAATCCTGATGAAGTCTAGAGCGTTTAGGTGAAACGTCGAGAAAGTAAGTTGATTATCCTTGTAATTCAGTGTCATTGGAAACTGTTTCACATCAGATCCTGCAGCCAGTCACGAGTTTGAGGAGGAACTCTTTGAACTCCAGGCCGACAACATTCTTCAAAGACAATTTATCAACTGAGAGTTCATTGAGAGATTATTTAATTATTATATTATTGTTATTAATTATATTATTGTTATTATAATTATTGTTATTATGAACTTACAAAAGAAGTCATCAGAACTAGCGTACATGCTCTCCATTGTCCCAATACCGAGGCACATTTCCCCTCTGAATTGTGATAGAAACTCTTTGCAGGAGGTCGTTAAGGGAACTCTCCTTTCCAGTTATATACTTGGTGGAGATGCCTGGCCAATTTCCTTACAACATCATACTCTGAGGTCATCATACTCTGTAGCCTAAAATTTCAACTGCCAAAGACACAAAGGAGTGGTTCTGATCCAAACCAGTGTTCTTGGTTAAGCATTGCTTGCATTATTAAGACATGGAAAATACTTTATCTGTTACTTCTAATCTAAAATGTATGTATATAGTATGTAATTATGGTGCCTGTGTATTTATTATTGTTTTATAATATTTAAAAAATTAATTAATTAATACTATATATTATATATATATACCAACATCTAAATAACAAAAACATCTAAATAACAAAAAAATTATTTATATAAGCACGAGACTTGAATTCATGCACGAATGGGAAAGAGAAGAAATGCCATTGACTGTATCAGGTTCTTGTGAGAGTGTTGGAATGTTAACATCAGAAACTGATTGGTATAGTTGGCAAAGTAAAATGAACAATAAAGTTGATTGATAGAAGAATGAATAACTATATACAAGTTACCAGAATAAACTATGCTATATACCTCCAAGGCCTCTATATAAAGAGAATTAGCCATAGAGGAACAATTTCAGGTGGGGACACTTCGCTATGACAACACTAGACACTATGAAACTGAATGGCATACAGAATGTGATAGTGGACCACCACAACTAGTTGCAGAGAGTGACATGTGAAATTGTTCACCATGAGAGGAAGAGCACTCACAATCAAGTGTTTGCCTCAATAAATATCCACTGTTTGAGTGCCCCTCCCCACTTTGAGGACAGGGAGAGGCCAAGGCCCCTTTATCCCATTCCCACATAACTGTTTAATATAGTGCTGCTGAAGCAGACACCAGGTATATTTCTGTTTGGCTGCAGCAAAGAGTGAGTATTTCGAGGATAAAATTGGTTAAATCCCTCTTCAAGGTGTCAAATTGATGACCAGGCAATTATCTACCACTTCTCTCTCATGAATCAGAACTCAGCTCGGATGGGGGGTGGGGAGAAGGAAGAAAAAAGGAGAGAGGGGAAGCTCTACAAGTGTGTGCATGAATAAACATAATAAGGATAAAGAAATCAGCTCAGTCCAAAGTAGATGATGTATATAGCTACACAAGAAAATGTAATGACTACACAGCATGAAAACATAATGGTTCCACCAGTATATTCATAGTGGCAGGTGAACAACGAGAGCTATCTGCATGAACAAGAAGTTGCTACAACATTATTCAAGTTTTGCATTGAGAAGATTCCTTTGGTGATGATGAGCAGAGGTACATCAGAAAAGCTATTAGGAACACAACATGGTTCAGGAGCAGCAATGGGGTTATTTCGGGTTCTGGACCTCATGAGATCCACTAACTGAGCATGACCGTTAGAGAGCCGCCCTTTGATGGGGCACTCCCCTTTACAGTAATTGAATGTAATTTCTTTTGGTTGTAATACCCATGTCCAATTTAACTCTCGTTCAAAGTTAACTGTGAACCTCTTGAGACAGCATTCAACTTGACTTTCTTTGCAGAACACAAAATCGTTATTGATATCCTGTCTCTTATTACGATTATTTTCATTGCTGCTCTTCTTTTTGTAGGTAGTCAAAACAAGCAGACCATCATTCTTGGAACTTTCAAAGAACTGAAGGTTTGGGATAAAGGTGTTTCTCTGTGTTAGAGATTGTGGGCATCGATGTTGAATGTCCAATTCCAACTCTCTCACTTTTGACTGAGAGGGAGATGACTCCAACCAAAAGATGACAGCCTTTGTCATGTTGAAGATTGCCAGTCCACCGATATCATCATTAGCTAGTGTTTCCATTGTGATGTGTACTATGCCATAGTGATTAGCTGGCCTTGTGACAAGACGTAAATCAACTGTTTCTTTAGGTACTCTTCGTAAGCTTTCCTGCAAATGATCTGTCAACTGTAAAAGGGACTTTCTCAGACAAAGTTGGGCACTGGAAATGTGTTCTTCATCACTCAAGTCCACTTGGAACTTGATCCTGTAGGTGCTACAAAACTCTGACCGATTATTTCCTGGGGTGGGGGGTGGGGCAGCAAAAAAAGGGGGGAAACTCTGACATTATACTTGCTAGCTGCTTGCAAATGTTGTAATATTATATATTATCCTATTATCAATCAATCACTCACTGTTGCCAACTGACACACGCAGGTTTGGCTTGAACTTCTTCACTTGAATAGCCTTTTCTTCCTCTTCTATGTTGAAATCCAAAATTGCGCAGGGCTTATGTTCATGATTGAGCTTTTGCGCTACTTGAACCGCTTCGTATTCTTTTAGGGACTCCACTGGGATACTTGAAGCGATCGGTGGATTTTGGGGTTCTCCGTCAAAACCCAATCGCATCAAAATATCTTGCTTGATCGCCTGCAAGCGTCGCATTTTCCTATCTCTTCCACAAGTTTTAACACTTAGGCTGCAAGATGTTGCAGTTAGCAAGACAATTCCAATCACTGCCACCGCATGTAAGAACTGCATGTTCAAACTCATTGTTTCTCTGCCTGGACGTAAAGAGTCGGTGTGTGCTGCCCGCTGTAATTGTGCATGCGCCTGCAGAAACTGTTCTTGTGGTGGAGTGAGCACGGGATGCCTGATATTTGGCACCTCCCCCTCCCCTCTCCGCCAACCTGGCGAAGTTTAAGTTTTAGCGCCTAATGAAAAAAGTCGTTAGGAGTTGTTTTTTTTAGCGCCTACCAGCCATCTTGAAGTTCGGTATTGTTCAATCTGTCACCAAACCTCATCAATACCCTCAGGATAGAAAATACACAAACATTCTCCCAGTTTTCAAAAGGGGGACATCTTAGATGCCCATAACATAAGAAAAAAATTATCTGCCAGAAATCCATCCTCTGTCCTCTTATTTCCATGGGTGCTTTTTAAGAATAGTTTAATCTACTTTCATCATGATTTAACTAGGCTTCAAGAAGCCGTATATACCTCATCAACAAACTCTCACTGACAAATGAAGGCTAGAGCATCTAGTTAAAATGTCGTGAGAGTAAATTTTATTGAGAAGGCAATTGTAATGGTATATACCTCATGTTGAACTTCTTAATGAGCTCTGAAGTTGGGAATCACGCTGGTTTCATGCATATCTCTAACAGGCCACATGGAGACATTGATGGATCCATCTCTATGAAATTTCCAGTCCTGTCAGGCCTTCTACAATGGGCCCACTACTTTATCTGGATGATGAATCTTCAGATACCAATCTCTTTCTCCTTCACTTGGCATAAAGCCAATGTTGTTGTTTGCTACAGGGACTTGAGCTCCTTGTTAGATGCTGTGGCAAGTTCTCTGTCTTCTTTTCTGACAAGAAGGTTCCTTGTTCCTGAATATAATCCACTCCCCATCACTAATTACCAATGGGACTAGGTGTGATTATGTCCTCTAACCTCAGCTGGTCCAGCCTATTGAGTAGATGGCAAATACCTACTCAATCTGAAAGGATTATAAGTGCCTGTATTGCTCAAACTCACCTGAAAAGATATCTTTACCCAAACTTACTCTATATAGAGACCACGTCACACTAAAGAGTTTGGTAGCAAGCTGAAGATTTTGTTATGTCAAGATAGCTCGCCCTTAATTACTCCCACTTGTATATTGGCTGGAGATTGGCTGGAGATAAAAGGCATTCTTTTTCTAGCCAACGATTAAACTTGACATTTCAAAGTTTCACTCTTCAAAGCAACGTACAATTTCTGCCAATTCAATTCTGGCAGTAATATCCTGATTCCTCCCGTAATACATAATAACAACAACAACAACAATAATAGCCACAGCATTACAATGCTTGAACTTTAATGGCCACATGCTGCAGCAGAAAGGACTGTCCTCCAACTGGTCCGTGAGCCATTTGCCAAGGTCAGTGAAAAAGCCCTATATAGCCCTGTGGCACTTAGCTTGGTTTACATTTGTACTTATTAGTGTTTGTGTGTGCTACTTTTTCTGTTACTTCTAATGTAAATGTATGTAGTAATTATTATTTAATTTGAACCGTGTTAATTAGGTGTTACGGACTCTGATATTGCCTGTTTACAATATAATAATAATAATAATAATAATAATAATAATAATAATAATAATAATAATAATAATAATAATAATAATAATAATAATAATAATAATAATAATAATAATAATAATAATAATAATAATAATAATAATAATAATAATAATAATAATAATAATAATAATAATAATAATAATAATAATAATAATAATAATAATAATAATAATAATAATAATAATAATAATAATAATAATAATAATAATAATAATAATAATAATAATAAAATAATAATAATTTAAATAAAATTCAAACAACAACAACAACAATAACAACAATAATAATTACACAAGACTGTCCCTACCGCAACTGGCACAAAAAAAAAATTCCTGGTAAGTACTTGTCCTCCTTTTTCTCTTCAGCCATGGCAGCTACCGCACCTGAGCTCCTGGTAGCTTGAGCACAATAGGACTGTGCCAGAGTGTTGGGGCAGGTCACATCCCAGATCAGGGGCTTGCCACATTTCCATGGCACCATGGTGATTCCATCCGGATGCTTGCCATCTTTATGATTGAGTCCAGATGGTTCCAGCACCTGAGCAGATGACATAGCCCTATGAATAATGTTATTCATTGAGGAATGTCGGTAGTGACGACCCTCACTCTTCTTGCAGCTCAAACTATGCAGACCAAAATGGTCCACCTCTGCATCACAGTGCTGGCATAAGGTATAAGTGGGGATGGCAAAGAGGGGACCCCAAATGAAGGCCAACAGCAATCCTGATAGTTGCGTCGTCCATCCTCAAACCCAAGTTGGAGATTGGGGGTGCACGAAGCCATGCTCCAGATTCCCTAGCAGAGACAGCCAAAAACCTAGCTCTTGTCAGGCTATCTGAGGCGTTGCTAAAGGACCCACGTCTTTGGAAACTTGATAGGCATCCCACGACTTCTGGAGGCATGCTGCTGGACCAGAAGGTGTAGGAAAATCATGATCTTTTGACAACAGCAATGAAGCCTCTTCACGATTTTGGAGTGGGAGAGACTGCAGGTGTATAGTTGGACCAGGTCGCAACAGGCAGCAGCCAAGGCCATGAAGGCTGATGGGGCAATCTGCACAGCACGCCTAATACCAAGACCACCTACTCTGATTGGAAGACTGGCTTGAGACCAAGCTGGGTCATCATCACAAAATTGAATATTAATGATGCTGCTCACAATAGTCTTGAGGGCATCGTCATAGGTAGCTAGGATAGGAGACAGGAAGCAAGGGGAGGTCCTGAGGATGTACTGCAGCTTTGGGATGGAAAATGAGCTACGCAGTAAAATCAAAGCCGAGATGTAGCTTAGCCTTTCCCCCATCACCTCAAGGGATTTCACCTTCTCCAAAAGGGAAGCAGAGATCGACTCTACGCTACCAAGCAGTGCACCAAGAAGACATGCTTCATCAGGATCTGTCACACATGCACCTGGAAGTGAGCATAATATAGTCCCTCTTGTGACCGGGTCATGGCAGATGATCTCCGACTTTCCATTATTCAGTGACAGATCCAACTCTGAAGCTGATTGTATGCAAGAGAGATCCTTGACAATGTCCTCAGTAGTACCGCCTAGAGTGATGTCATCCAAGTACATATACACAACTCAGATGACATTTGGGTACAGTGTTGATGGAGGGACAAACAAAATAGCAGGAGATTAAGCGGGTCACCCTGTTGGACACCTTCAGCAGACTGCAAAGTCTGATCCTCCCAGAAAAGGTTGGATGGAGAAGAGTACACAGAGTGTACAAAGGGGTATATTTGTGGGACTAAAACCTGAGCATTTTGTCTCTATGCACGGAATTAAAGGCATTCTTGAAATCAAGCTTTAGCACAACATGATTTGGTTGCAGATGTCTGATGTATTGCCTGGTAGCATGGACAGCAGCCTCAGCACCACCCCATACTCCATAACCCAACTGTGTAGGGGCAAGCAAAGACGCCATTTCATGCATGACCTGGTTCCCAGCAATTTTGGCTACAAGGCGTCTGAGTGTACATCCAACTGCGATGGGGCTAACCCCCCCATCCTTCTTCTCGAGTGCAGTCAGATTAGCGCCAAAGAAAAAGGGATGGACAGAGAGAGGTGTGTCCTACCCTCCAAAACCAAAGTCGTAAAAGCTCTAAGGGCAGAAAGGAGGAAAGATGAATTACTGCTGGCTGACTTCAGCATGTCCTTTAAGTGTTGTGGTCTCAAACCATCCACACACCCCCAGCTGAGCCACATGGAAATGACTTGATGGCATGAGCTACATCAGCCTCTGACACTGGGGTGGGATGGGGAGCCACAACAGGAGGCAATGGAGTTGATGAGTCAGGGTGGGCAGAGGGATGCTTATCTTTCAATGATTTGAAAGTGGCCTCGCCCTTCTCTGCTATAGAATCCTCTGAGCATGCCAAATGCACTGCCCCCTTAAAATCCCCTTCCTCTAGCTTAGCGGATACCCTTCGGCCCAAGGATTCTAGTCGGTCGCTTGCCTTAGCTCTCTTCTTGTTGGATCCCATTTTCAGGTGGGTCTAATTCCTCTCTCAGCAGCTTGTTAACTTGAGTAGCAAGAGACCAACGCCTGCCACACCTTGGAGGCACATGCAGGCATCTAGTAGGGAACCTCAGTAACCTTTCCCAAGCAACTGGACTGTTGCAGCACACAATCCTGTCCAGAATCATAGTCAGCTTAGCTGATTCCTGGTCTCTAGAGGCCCTTGGTATCCTCTTCAGAATCTTAGTTCGGGATGGCTTAAAGGTAAAGGGAAATGATGTGCCTCACCATTGTCTGAAGAGTCCGCGTCCGACGGTGTGGTAATGGCGGAAGAAGCTGGAGTTGATAGAGCACGTGTTTGTTGAGGAGGGAGAGCAGGTGGCTTTCTAGAACCGGGGCAGTGACTGTTGACAGGGCCATGAGGTCTAATAAGGCCAACAACAGACGCAGAAATGTTCCTCAGGCAGACAGCACACCCAGAACGACTCGCGACAGCAGTTGATGGAACGACCATTCAAATTGACTCGGTAACCTCATTCAATTTATGACTAACAAGGAAATCCAATCTGTCAGTGTAGGATCCTAAGGTGAAGCTGAAAAGGAGATGGGAGGTTAGGGGAAGACAAGATGAAGGCTGCCCACATGGACACTGCTAAGCAGTGGGGATCTTGCTCATTCCTTTCATCGTGGAGACCCTGGGCAGGTGAAGCGATGAAGAGATCCAAATGACCCATCACCTCAAACTCAGATATCTCTTTCAGGCCTGGCCGGCCATCTATCTCACTGTGGAAGAGATATGGCAACTTATGGAACTGTTAGATGCCCAAGTGCTGAACTCACCTTATGGAGCATACATCTGTTAAACAGTTAATTTCACCAAAAATGTCTGCAATACAAGTTTTGATGTCAATGATCAAAGTTTGTAGTCGTCGATCAAAGTGGGATGTCTGTGCCAAAGTTTGATGTCATTGATCGAAGTTTTTTGACACCAAATGAAGTTTGGTGTTGGTGATCCAGGGGCAGATCTAGATGCAGGTGGTGTTGGATAATGGTTATTTTAGTATCTTTAGTTGTATCTGAAGGTTGCTTTATACCATGGATTTAGGATTAAAAATAAAGAAACTACCCACAGATTTTTCAAGTTTCTGAAAAGGAAGCTTGTAGAGAATGCACAGAGGTTAAATCATTCTATATAAGATATATATATATATTATATATAAGACCACATACTATATATATATATATATACACTAAAGATAACCTAAAACCCACCATTAATTAACGTTCCAGAAAACTGACAGGTGTAGTTGGTATTACCACTAAGAACATCTTAAAATAACTACACCATACTACACCATCTAAAACATCTAAGTAGATACCTACAGCATTTTAACTAAGTAGGAACTACACAAGAACTACACTATCTACAGCATCTTAAGTAAGAACTACATCGCTCACCTAAAGAGATTTGTGTCTGGGGGGGTTTAGGCTTCATTAATGATAGTTTATATATGGGGTTTTAATATAATATGGTGCTTAGTAGGTAGTTATTCTCTCCCCCCCTCAAACCTCTTCCTCCTCTGCATGTGCCACTACGATTAGAAATCCAATGTCAGTGATTTTAGGTTGATGTGTTTTTATATCAGGCTCATAGCTTGTAGCCCTACCCCCATTAGAGGTAAAGAGGTTACACATTAGTCTCTGAACATCAAACATGAATTAGTTCCATGCGCATATATACCCTTTACCAAATCACCACACAGAGAAATCATTCGGTGCTTGGAAAGGTACCAAATATGAATGCAAAATGTGTAGCTGCTTGCTTCACATCAAGCAAGCATGAGCAATTACTATGTAGCTATGTACTGAAGATACAGAAAATTTACTCCAGAGATGTTATTACAGCCACCACACATTAGCTGGTGCATGGGAATTGGAGAGTGGCAAAGACATGGGAATTGGAGAGTGGCATCAGACATGGGAATTGGAGAGTGGCATCAGACATGGGAATTGGAGAGTGGCATCAGAAGGTTTGCCACTCGTTAAAAGATCTGTTAGAAAATTATTAGAGGTCGTATTACTTGAACTCCCAATACTTAACAACTTGTGATTATGGGATGAGTGTCAGGAGCTGACAGACTTATTTTGTACAAAGAGAAATGTGATTAGTGTAAAGCGGATTGTAGAATTTATATTCCAATGTCGAAGCAATTTGAGCATGGATGTATTCGTGTGAAAAGAGCAAGAGATCGTATCAATGTGTTTTTTCCCCTTGTGGAAGTGATTCCAGAAATATTTTTTAAGCTTTAACGACAGATGGGATTGGGAGAGGTTGATTAGAAGATAGTTCCAGAGATGAACATTGAAAAAGTGTGTTGTGGTGGAGAGCTTTTAGTATTTATGTTTAAGTCGGTTGTTGTAGGCTAGGGAAGAATAACATGTAATCGTAAGATTTAAAATTACTAGAGGGATTCTTCAAATGTTTTACAAGAAATAAAGTGTTTTGCAGTTCCAGCCAAAAAATTGCAGAAAGCAATAGGATCGTTTGCTCAGTCTCAACTTCGATCAGAATATGGTAGGCATTGAGCACAACTTTTTTTTAAATTGAACTTTCTCAAGTGTCATGATGTCTTGTATTAGTCAGGATCTCCACCATAACTGAGAACAGCCCGTCATCTGTGTGACATGTGTCATGATGTCTTGTATTAGTCAGGATCTCCACCATAACTGAGAACAGCAAGTCATCTGTGTGACATGTGTCATGATGTCTTGTATTAGTCAGGATCTCCACCATAACTGAGAACAGTAGGTCATCTGTGTGACCTGCATACTGATCCCTCTAGAAAAACCGATTGCCTTTCTCTGTCTTGTTTTCTTAAATGAGTTTTTGCTTGTAACCACATTTTCGGACTGTGTAACACAAGTGATCCATGCGAGTTTGACAAAACTAGTTTTTGTGCATGTGCATATAAAGATCTGGTTAGCAAGAACTCTCGCTTTCTATGATTAATGTACTGAAACTTGCAATCCTAGTGCGTCGCATTACAACACATGACACTGCATTACCACATTGCATATGAGTTTTTGTTTCGCTGAACTAAAGTTAGTTTGCTGCTATGCCCACCACCCATGTATGTATGCACTACATATCAGTGTCCACCACACTTTTGAAGACAAGTCCACCACATCATTCGTCACCACCATGCAATGGTTATTTTTCATAAGAATGATCACTAACAGCATCTCATTTGGAGAAGAACTTTGCGAAGATAAAAGTGTTTCACGACTACCTCTTACCCCTTACCTCCTCATCCCTCACCCTCACTCAAGGTGCTTCATGACCAGGACATGCTGTATTAATTGTACAGATCTCTGATAGACCATTACACCATATATCTATATATCTATAGCATGTTGGGAAGAATACATAGAGAGAGAGCGCACAAGACAGGTAAAAGCACTTATTACAAGGACATGGATAGTGAAAGGGGCAGAACATCTGGAGAGAGAAATGACAGAGAAATAAGACTACTCTGATTATCCTGATGATTGATAGGGCGAAGTCAATTGGGTGGAAGGAATTCTATGGGAGAGGTAGGTGATTAAAATAGAAGTGTGTGACAGCATTACTGGTCTAGTTGTAATGGTTACTGGAGTATGTTCATGGTAGATGTTGGAGTGAAGAATTGATGTTTCCAGAATGTTGGTTGGCTGGCTTCGATTTCAACAATTGGATGAAAAATTTGATGTCTTCAGTTTCAAATTCCATCATGAAAGGCCAAATTGCAGGAAGTTAGACGTGGCCTATAGAATTAAAATGAAGCACTGCTCTGCACAATTATTGTTGTGCTTAATCTGATTAGGACACCATAGAGTATGATAACTTTGACTTGATGAGAACCAGGTGATGGTAACAATCAAGAGAGTTTGTTTACATGGAAAACACACTTTGTATGGTCGGCAAACATTATGATTGCTGAACTACAGGAGACAGGTAAAAAGGTTGTTCTGTACACAAGAAACAATACTGAACCTAACCTGTTTCCCTGAGGAACACCAGATAGAACTGGAAGGCAACTGCTGATGGTAACATCAACGCATTGCACTCTTGAGGATAAGGAGACTTTGAACTAAAACTAGAGTGAGCCTCAAGTTGACCACATCCACGAGCAGCTCGAGATGAGGTATGGTATTAAAGGCTTTTATGAACTAATTCACATTCACAGACTTGTATATTATATAGTTCTAAATGGAGTGATGAGTGGCTGCAAAATGGAATTGAGTTTCAGGAAGCCAAATTGAAATAGATTCCATAATAAAACATACAAATTTTCGTGAACTAGCATCCGTGCATGTATATAAGAACTTTGGAAGCTTACAGAGAAAAGAGAAATCAGTCGTTTTTTTATACTTGTGAGTGATTCCAGATTATTTGTGGGAAAGTAGAGTGCAAATGCTTAAATGTTGAGAGAGAGGACATTAAATAAGCGCAAATGCACGTACAGAGGAACTGCACAATATTTCAGTATCAGAGGACTATAATACCATCAATAGTTTTGATGAATCCAAGGAGAAAATCTAATAGGAGTCAGGATGTCATTAATAGGAGTCAGGAAGGTAAATCTTTGGTAGATGGAGTCAGTTGAGCTTCTGTTGTAAACTGAGGAGAGTGTTTATTTGGCTTTATCAGAATCAACAGAAGCACTAGTGGACTCTATACTAGTACTGACAGAAATGTTCCCAGTAGCTACCTCATAAACTCTTCGAGTATTTTGAGATGTTGGTACGAGAAGATTTTGGTAGATTATTCCCATACTATGATTTTGAACTTGAAAGCTCACCAATTAATAGTTGTTGGAACTATGATTTTGTCTAATCTTGTTCACCCTTTGTTCTATCTGCACTTTCTTAGGGGACAATTATATTTGTGTTGGAGTCAGAGTTCTTCTCTCTTCCCACCCAAAGCTCAAGATAGTGACCTCTCAGACAGTTAAAATATTTAATCCCTTTGCTACAGAGCTAAAGAAAGGCAGGCCATCAGTTTCTGTTTAGCGATAGACTCGCCTTGTGGTCCTTCCAAACAATTGGTGGCCAAGAATTCCAAAAAATAATTGTAACAAAAACAAAGCCAATGATTCCATAACTCTCCATAACTGCTGTGCCACCAACACCTATGCAAAGTGCAGCAACGAGGAGAAACAATTACACACACTTCATTGGAGCAAAATGTCATGTGACCCAAGACAAGAATTGATTGACTATAGCCATCTGACAGTTCTTGTCAAATTATTTTGTCCTTTCCATACCCACAGACTGAAACCCATCCACCCACTTCTCTGACACATCTCGGCTAGCAGTATTTTCCTCTCTCAATCAAATTTCAACCTTCAATCAGGAATGCTCCACTTCTCCACTATAACAAATCACGTGCAGTCAGTGCATAGCTGGCACCTCCTCTTGTCTTTCAACAGACAGGCTGATCTAATCCTCAGCCATGTTTGTCTAATATAAGCAGTGTAGACACTGGAGGTTCTGGGCCACTCGGGCCAACCAGAGGTGTTCCCCCCTCCCCCCTCACCATGACTCCCCAGGCACCCAACCTTTTCCTTTCTCTGCCTAATGTACCCAAATTCACACATGTGGGCTCCCACAGGAATAGCAGTACTGGCCTAAAATATGGTGTCATTCCAACTTGCTGTAGCTGGGAACAAGGTTCTCCTGTGACACAGTAATAGTTACTGTAGTTGGGAGCAAGGTTCTCCTGTGACACAGTAATAGTTACTGTAGTTGGGAGCAAGGTTCTCCTGTGACACAGTAATAGTTACTGTAGTTGGGAGCAAGGTTCTCCTGTGACACAGTAATAGTTACTGTAGTTGGGAGCAAGGTTCTCCTGTGACACAGCGATAGTTACTGTAGTTGGGAGCAAGGTTCTCCTATGTCACAGCGATAGTTACTGTAGTTGGGAGCAAGGTTCTCCTATGACACAGTGTAGTTGGTAACAAGGTTCTTCTGTCACAGTGATAGTGGTTGCCCCAAGTACTGGATATCAACATTCAGGTCCATGAAGTTGCTGTATATATATTGCTTTGGTGTAACTGACAATGCCACTCCAAAGTATCATTGACTGCCATTCTATCATTTGTTATGATGTGCAGCACCCAGTCTATCCAGTTGTGCACAACTGATATCATAACCCGGTAGAACCCAATGTGATGGGAGGGATTTCAATTTCAGCTCTCTCTCTTGTGTGACCACTTTGACCCAGGAAGTCATTTCCACTGTTCAGTGTGCCAGGTGCCCTGTGCACATCCCCACTGCACCAGTGTGTGAGGTGCCCTGTGCACATCCCCACTGCACCAGTTTGTGAGGTGCCCTGTGCACATCCCCACTGCACCAGTGTGTGAGGTGCCCTGTGCACATCCCCACTGCACCAGTGTGTGAGGTGCCCTGTGCACATTTCCACTGCACCAGTGTGTGAGGTGCCTGTGCACGTCCCCACTGCACCAGTGTGTGAGGTGCCCTGTGCACATTTCCACTGCACCAGTGTGTGAGGTGCCTGTGCACGTCCCCACTGCACCAGTGTGTGCGGTGCCCTGTGCACGTCCCCACTGCACCAGTGTGTGAGGTGCCCTGTGCACGTCCCCACTGCACCAGTGTGTGAGGTGCCCTGTGCATGTCCCCACTGCACCAGTGTGTGAGGTGCCCTGTGCACATTTCCACTGCACCAGTGTGTGAGGTGCCTGTGCACGTCCCCACTGCACCAGTGTGTGAGGTGCCCTGTGCACGTCCCCACTGCACCAGTGTGTGAGGTGCCCTGTGCACGTCCCCACTGCACCAGTGTGTGAGGTGCCCTGTGCACGTCCCACTGCACCAGTGTGAGGTTCCCTGTGCATGTCCCCACTGCACCAGTGTGTGAGGTGCCCTGTGCATGTCTCCACTGCACCAGTGTGTGAGGTGCCCTGTGCACGTCCCCACTGCACCAGTGTGTGAGGTGCCCTGTGCATGTCCCCACTGCACCAGTGTGTGAGTGCCCTGTGCACGTCCCCACTGCACCAGTGTGTGAGGTACCCTGTGCACGTCCTCACTGCACCAGGGTGTGAGGTGCCCTGTGCATGTCCCCACTGCACCAGTGTGTGAGGTGCCCTGTGCATGTCTCCACTGCACCAGTGTGTGAGGTGCCCTGTGCAAGTCCCCACTGCACCAGTGTGTGAGGTGCCCTGTGCACGTCCCCACTGCACCAGTGTGTGAGGTGCCCTGTGCACGTCCCCACTGCACCAGTGTGTGAGTGCCCTGCTGCATTATAAAAACCTGGCAGGATTTTTTGCCCACTTCTGATTATTAATGCCATCAATTTGCAATTTTCACCGAAGCTTGGCCTGAAGTAGGATTGCAGTGAGTTCTGCATGTTAGTTGGGTTACATTGGTGTAGTCCCAGACCGAGTGCTTATTGTTGCAGTGGTTAAATTATACTGCAGACGAACTAATCGGAGTCCTTTGCCAAGCGATCAAGTTTTTGTGTCAATCTCACTTGCCCACTGGAAGGGCTGGAGTTCATGTGGTCATATTGAGCGCATTAGTCAAGACCACAAGAATATGCAGCAAAAAGACACCAATGTCATCATATTTAGCACTCGCCAGACTTTAAATCAGAAATACTCAACTTGTTCATATGAGGACTCTTTGAATCCAACCCCCATTGTCCCATTAGAATATGGAAGTTGACTCATTTTTGTATTGATTAGAAAGTGGATCTTGCCATTTTAGAGACTTTTAAGGCACTTAAGGAATTATAATCAACTTCTCAATAATCAACTTCAAATTGTATTCACTTGACGTTTCGACTAGATGCTCTAGCCTTCAAGTTATTATGCCAACTGAGAGTTCATTCAGACTTAAGGTATTGTCAGTACCCCAGATATTTAAAAATAGTAGACAGTCGACCTGTAGGCCACTGAGATCTTGTGGCACTGCAGTCTCACAATCTCACATGTCCAGTAGCTCCAGCTGGTCACATAAACCCCAATAGCTCCAGATAGCACTGACTGCTCCAGCTGGTCTGCTTACCTATGTGGGTTTGGCCAGAAGTATGACCCGAAGGTCCCTGAGCATATCAGCCCACTGAGCCCACCGACCTAGCAGTTCCAGTAGACCCACCAGGCCCTTACAGCTGCAGTGAGCTCCCTACCCTGTAGATCCAACTGGCTCCAGTGGGTCCTTTAGATCCAGCTGGCACCTGCAGCTTGGTAGGATGGCACTTACCCACTGCCTGCCTAACAAAGACAACGGCAGGCCTCCTGAAAAATGCTGCAGTGGGAACATGTGATTAGTGTACAGTTGTGCTGGGTCTGGTAAGAAGTCTATGACAAGTCACTACCCAGACTTGTGATTATACTTTTATGGCCTCTAGCCTACTCTCGGTTATGGCCTCTAGACTGCTCTCAGAATCCTGCCTCTGTGGAGGCTGCAGCAGAAGCTTCTCTTTTTCGAGTTGTTGGGTTGTTTTTATCCAAACAAACATCTAACCTTGGCAGCCTACTTCTTCATCGAGCTTATTCTGCAAATATTATCAATTGCTGATCCTAGATCTTTACAGACACATCCTGCAATACTCGGCTGACCATTGCTCAGGAGATCATCCCTCACAAAGGGACAAACCCTGTTGAATATTTGATCATGCTTGCAAACCTTCTGTTCAAGATGTAAGCTTATAAGTCACCTGAGAATACTAACCATCAACCCAGCAACAAAGCCATCAACAGCTGCTTCCATAGTACCAGCAACACTAAAAGTAATGAGAATAATCATGCCCCACCTCTCGTGATCGACTGCAGTGATGATGCCTGCACCTCTCGTGACTGACTGCACTGATGAGAATAATCATGCCTGCACCTCTCGTGAGACTGACTGCAGTGATGAGAATAATCATGCCTGCACCTCTCGTGACTGACTGAATAATCATGCCCACACCTCTCGTGACTGACTGCAGTGATGAGAATAATCATGCCTGCACCTCTCGTGACTGACTGAATAATCATGCCCACACCTCTCGTGACTGACTGCAATGATGAGAATAATCATGCCTGCACCTCTCGTGACTGACTGCAATGATGAGAATAATCATGCCTGCACCTCTCGTGACTGACTGCAATGATGAGAATAATCATGCCTGCACCTCTCGTGACTGACTGCATGCACCTCTCGTGACTGACTGCAGTGATGAGAATAATCATGCCCGCACCTCTCGTGACTGACTGCAATGATGAGAATAATCATGCCTGCACCTCTCGTGACTGACTGCAATGATGAGAATAATCATGCCTGCACCTCTCATGAGTGACTGCAGTGATGATGAGAATAATCATGCCCACACCTCTCGTGACTGACTGCTGTGATGAGGAGAATAATCGTGCCCACACCTCTCGTGACTGACTGCAATGATGAGAATAATCATGCCTGCACCTCTCATGACAGACTGCAATGATGAGAATAATCATGCCTGCACCTCTCATGACTGACTGCAATGATGAGAATAATCATGCCTGCACCTCTCGTGACCGACTGCAGTGATGAGAATAATCATGCCCGCACCTCTCGTGACTGACTGCAATGATGAGAATAATCATGCCTGCACCTCTTGTGACCGACTGCAATGATGAGGAGAATAATCATGCCTGCACCTCTCGTGACTGACTACAGTGATGAGAATAATCATGCCTGCACCTCTCATGACTGACTGCAGTGATGACATGCCTGCACCTCTCGTTACTGACTGCAGTGATGAGAATAATCATGCCTGCACCTCTCGTGACTGACTGCAATGATGAGAATAATCATGCCTGCACCTCTCATGACTGACTGCAATGATGAGAATAATCATGCAGCCTGCACCTCTCATGACCGACTGCAATGATGAGAATAATCATGCCTGCACCTCTCATGACCGACTGCAGTGATGAGAATAATCATGCCTGCACCTCTCGTGACTGACTGCAATGATGAGAATAATCATGCCCACACCTCTCGTGACCGATTGCAATAATGAGAATAATCATGCCTGCACCTCTCGTGACTGACTGCAATGATGAGAATAATCATGCCTGCACCTCTCGTGACTGACTGCAATGATGAGAATAATCATGCCTGCACCTCTCGTGACTGACTGCAATGATGAGAATAATCATGCCCGCACTTCTCGTGACTGACTGCAGTGATGAGAATAATCGTGCCCACACTTCTCATGACTGTGACTGCATTCAAGACTTGTCTTGGTTTCAATGCCATAGATTGTACACTTGTAATGCTTCTGGTGCACACCGTAAGTGATGTAGGTCAAGTGGTAATCTTACACTCAATGCAGCAGATGACAACTCCCTCGTTTGATCACATTATGGCCAGGACATCCTAGTGAGAATGAGGTATATGATCGGGAATGCAGGAATTATCTCAACGACCATCATTGTGTACACTACCTGTAATGAACCTGATCCTTCCCCAGCTGACAGCATAAGAAGCGTTATTACTGGCTTCTGCCGGACGCTCACTATCTGATCATGAGGGCCAGGGTAGCAAAGAATAAAACCTGGTCATGTGCTGGCTAGATACAAGGGAGCTGATGACTTACACAATGTCAAGAGATCGGGGCAAACACGCCATGCTGAAGAATTTTCTACTATGTGGGCCTTAGCATGGAGAACTTCTTCACCATTAGACTTCCATATGTAGTTACACAAGCTGGCTCCCTATATTGGCTTGACCAAGATATTTAAATGGTGTCTAAAACTATCTTCTAGGTTAACATTAACTAGAACAAAACCAACTATCAGTCAATTTCTTCCAACAAAGCTCAACCTCTAAATAAGGACTGCACCTGAGAAAAACATATAGCTGTAACGCCAAGCCGCAAGTATAAGACCTCCCAACATTCTGCCAGACATCATTCTGCAAACTATTGAGCAATTACTGCTATATAGGCTGAAACAATAAAAATCAAATGGCTAGAACTACATGCCGAGACCCAACAAGCAGGCCCACCCTCACTACCTTATTCGGACCCACAAGCAGGCTCACCCTTACTCCTTATTCACAATGCTCGGACCCAACAAGCAGGCCCTCCTCACTAACCTATTCACCCCCTTGATTTTTA
The DNA here is from genome assembly GCA_028752905.1 of Cladorhizidae sp. MBARI D1340-BT2. Classification (NCBI taxonomy): domain Eukaryota; kingdom Metazoa; phylum Porifera; class Demospongiae; order Poecilosclerida; family Cladorhizidae; species Cladorhizidae sp. MBARI D1340-BT2. The sequence continues at coordinate 45,779,139 of JAQNBH010000009.1, read as the reverse complement.
ACGTGCGTTTGTGTGTGGCGTGTTACTCTGGTTTGTTTCATGTGTTTATCGCACTCCTTGCCAAGTCCCTGTGTCTCATTTTTACTTGTCACTGGGGCAATCCTGAGTCGCATGTGTATGCACTGATACCAAGTAATGTCTCTTTCTCTCATGACTATCACTTTAACCACACCCACTTCCTGTCCTAAACATTTAAATGTCCCTGCTACAGCCCTGTCTTTACTTAAGATTGGCTGGTAAAAAAATAAACAGTAGTGTGCCCAGATATATCACAACCCTAGATGACCCTTTACCATTTAATGTGGTTGGTTATGGGTGCATGCTTAATATTCATTTGTTTTTGCTTGTTTAAAAAATAATTTTTTGTTTTTTTGACAACAAACAGCAAGAAATCAACGAGTGAGATTAACCACTCCCACTTTATCTAACTTACTTTTGATCGTTGTACACAAGTCAACATGCATGATAACTTGTTTTTTTATTAGTCAGCCAAATATCAGCCAAATATCAGCTATATAGCTACAGCCTCCTTCATTGGCAAGAGTTGTACAGGTATACTCCAAACATAGCATGTTTATTGCTGGCACTTGTATAATTATTGCTGCAGTTTCTTGCTTTTGCTTTAAAACATTAGTAAATCAAATGATCTCTCACTTCAATGATTGAACAAAAATGTTCTATTTAAAAACTAACCATTATTGCCGTTAAAAGAAAGGAAACAAGACTCAACCTATGTAGACCATATCAGGCTAGTGATCCTTACCACTTAAAATCATATATATATATATATATATATCACATGCATCAATATTGTAAGATCAGTCATTGATTAGTCCATTATGATGGTTGGGTACAGCAGTCCCATTTTTCTTTTCATATAAAACATAACATTTCCCCTCGTTCTCATCATTTCTTTTGTCATTTCTGTTATTATAGTTGAGCAGTGGAGGACTACACCACAAGGGTCTCCAGTGCTTTTAAATACTTTTTCTATCGTGCTTGTTGTTGATGTACACTATGTCTATCAACATATTCCCATGTCTTCCTGCTATTGTTGACTGCATCCAAGTACACCATACTGTTCAATACACAAAAATCAGCACATGCCTGTACCAAATGAGGTCAGCTACAGCTTCCTTCAAGGACTTGGTAACAGTTAAACGTGAGAACTGAACAGCAGCTGTTTTGGTACAGGACCAGTTAAACCTCCTTTAGACTTTGGTTTCCCAGGAGCGAACTCCACTAACCTAACAGCAGAACCGTGCACAAAGCTAGCTGTCAATGAAAAGTACGATGACACACACCTTTTTAACGCTGCCAGGAAAAGAAGAGTCATGCACGTACTTTTAATAATATTTGAGAGGTAACAATCCAAGAGTGCCGTTATACCAGCCAGCCACAATTTTAACAGAAGCTCCTGCTGCGGGACCTTGTCGCAGGCTTTTTGAAAGTCCAAGTCAGTAACTGGACTTACTATCAAGTGCCTACATAAACCTCATTGTAAGAATCTAAAAGTTGGGAGAGACATTACCTGCCTTTCATGAAGCCATATCATCACTGATCCTAAGGAAATAAACTATCTTTTTGAACACTAATAGCTTCCAAAACCTTTGAAAGCACAAGTCAAGATATTTCTAGAGTTCCTAATCAGTGATCTACCAACTGCCTTATATATTTTATGGACCTTCTGAATCTAAGGAGAAAACATATGGTTGAACAGTTTGGCAATAGTACTAACCAGAGGACCGGAACAGTGTCCGAGTATCAACTGGCTCATACCATCACTTCCCATTGCCTTCTTTGTCATTCAGGTTTGACAAGGCTTCATGAACATCATATGACACTATGCAGGGAGTTGATAGAAGTTTGTGATAAAGAGTCAAAGAAGTTGTTAAAGGAATCTGCTATTTAGTTAATGTAAGCATAGGTTTTGAGTGTTCCATCATAACACTCGCTATGTTGCTCTGACCCTTGAGATGGCTAAGGTATGCAAACATTATTGAAACACTTCACTAAAATTAATGCATTCAGCTTTGTGTGAGGATATCATCTGTAAAATGGATTTCTCTATTTCAATTAGATTGGCTAGAGTTTTCCTTGTGTACAAGTGCATTTAAACTTGTGCCTGGTGTCCTGGTCAAACCACCTTGTTGATGGGTGGGAAGGCCAAAAAGATGTGTAGAATCACTACCAGTATATTGTCAATGTCAGAATCATCAGACAAAAGATTCACATTGCGTCAGATGCTTAGATGCTTAGAAAGGGAAGTGAGATCTGTTTCTATACCCGATATTATTTTTCTTCATTGACTTCCACCAGTTCTGTAGTGGAGTATCAAAGGCAACGACAAAATGACCTCAAGTAGCCTTAATAGTTGAAGACTCAACACAGACATTGCTAGTTATATCAGGTCTGTTTAGTAACGACAAGGTCTAGAAAGAGTGAGTGTGAACCTCAATCAACTGCATCAAGTTCAGCGAAACAATCTCGTCATAAAACTTTACCTCCTCCTTTGCTATTCCAGAGAAGGTAGACCCAGGAAGATTGAAGTCACCTAGCAAGATGATGTTTGACGAGACTGGGGGGTGCTAATGTGGCTCCCTATCTGCTTAAAGATTGGGAAGATGGGTGTGTGTATGTACAACAAATGAATGTTATGTCAGAGAGAAAGTACTTCAACTGTTATTAGCTCATCTTGATTAGATCTTCACGTAGATACATACAACAAGAACAATATAACTAGTAATGAGTGCCAGGCATTAATGGTGAGCGATGGTACAATAGAGAGTTAAAAAAATTAATTGGAGATCCTAGCCATTGTCCTGCCCCTGAGGGCATAACACTATATACTGATCTGTAAATTACTGATGTTATGAGATTGTATAGCGATATGGAATATTAGCTAGGAATTACTGGAGCAATGAGAACTATCTCAGATATTCTCAATATTCATCACATTTCCAGTTTAGCAGGCCATTTTACTTACTTGTCCTGCCCCCATGCCTCACCTGTCCTGCCTCCATGCCTCACCTGTCCTGCCTCCATGCCTCACCTGTGTCCTGCCTCATGCCTCACTTGTCCTGCCTCCATGCCTCACCTGTCCTGCCTCCATGCCTCACTTGTCCTGCCTCATGCCTCACTTGTCCGGTTTCATGCCTCACTTGTCCTGCCTCCATGCCTCACCTGTCCTGACCTGTCCTGCCTCCATGCCTCACCTGTCCTGCCTCCATGCCTCACCTGTCATGCCTCATGCCTCACCTGTCCTGCCTCCATGCCTCACCTGTCCTGCTTCATGCCTCACCTGTCCTGCCTCCATGCCTCACCTGTCCTGCTTCATGCCTCACCTGTCATGCCTCATGCCTCACCTGTCCTGCCTCCATGCCTCACCTGTCCTGCTTCATGCCTCACCTGTCCTGCCTCCATGCCTCACCTGTCCTGCCTCATGCCTCACTTGTCCTGCCTCCATGCCTCACCTGTCCTGCCTCCATGCACACTTGTCCTGCCTCATGCCTCACCTGTCCTGCCTCCATGCCTCACCTGTCCTGCCTCCATGCACACTTGTCCTGCCCCCATGCCTCACCTGTCCTGCCTCCATGCCTCACCTGTCCTGCCTCCATGCCTCACTTGTCCTGCATCCATGCCTCACCTGTCCTGCCTCCATGCCTCACTTGTCCTGCCTCCATGCCTCACCTGTCCTGCCTCCATGCCGCACTTGTCCTGCCTCCATGCCTCACTTGTCCTGCTTCATGCCTCACTTGTCCTTCCTCCATGACTCACACTGGCTGGCTGATATCATTCTGAATAAGTGGGGCTAAGATAATCATACACTCCCACACTTGGGCTGGCAGATATCATGTAAGGACAGCATTATGATGTCACAGTCTTATCATATGTCATGTTCCTTCAAGAGAGCTTGAAGAGGTGGACAGTCTTGCATGGCAGTCCAACATCGACACATCCTCACCATCTCCAGATAAAGCTGAGGAGAATCCTTAGCCAGCAGACAGGCCTGGACACCTTTTAAGCCCTAGCCACACAAGAACATTATGACACACACTGACATGCATTATGTTGGTGTGTATGGAGGTATACCATTCCTTGTGGAGTACATTATGTTGGTGTGTGTGGAGGCATACCATTCCTTGTGGAGTACATTATGTTGGTGTGTGTGGACACCATTCCTTGTGGAGTACATTATGTTGGTGTGTGTGGAGGCATACCATTCCTTGTGGAGTACATTATGTTGGTGTATGTGGAGACACCATTCCTTGTGGAGTACATTATGTTGGTGTGTGTTGAGGCATACCATTCCTTGTGGAGTACATTATGTTGGTGTGTGTGGAGGCATACCATTCCTTGTGGAGTACATTATGTTGGTGTATGTGGACACACCATTCCTTGTGGAGTACATTATGTTGGTGTGTGTGGAGGCACCATTCCTTGTGGAGTACATTATGTTGGTGTGTGTGGAGGCACCATTCCTTGTGGAGTACATTATGTTGGTGTGTGTGGAGGCATACCATTCCTTGTGGAGTACATTATGTTGGTGTGTGTGGACACCATTCCTTGTGGAGTACATTATGTTGGTGTGTGGACATACCATTCCTTGTGGAGTACATTATGTTGGTGTGTGTGGAGGCATACCATTCCTTGTGGAGTACATTATGTTGGTGTGTGTGGACACCATTCCTTGTGGAGTACATTATGTTGGTGTGTGTGGAGGCATACCATTCCTTGTGGAGTACATTATGTTGGTGTGTGTGGAGGCATACCATTCCTTGTGGAGTACATTATGTTGGTGTGTATGGAGGCATACCATTCCTTGTGGAGTACATTATGTTGGTGTGTGTGGAGGCACACCATTCCTTGTGGAGTACATTATGTTGGTGTGTGTGGAGGCATACCATTCCTTGTGGAGTACATTATGTTGGTGTGTGTGGAGGCATACCATTCCTTGTGGAGTACATTATGTTGGTGTGTGTGGAGGCATACCATTCCTTGTGGAGTACATTATGTTGGTGTGTGTGGAGGCACCATTCCTTGTGGAGTACATTATGTTGGTGTGTGTGGAGGCATACCATTCCTTGTGGAGTACATTATGTTGGTGTGGTACATTATGTTGGTGTGTGTGGAGGCACACCATTCCTTGTGGAGTACATTATGTTGGTGTGTGTGAGGCATAACCATTCCTTGTGGAGTACATTCTGTTGGTGTGTGTGGAGCATACCATTCCTTGTGGAGTACATTATGTTGGTGTGTGGAGGCAAACCATTCCTTGTGGAGTACATTATGTTGGTGTGTGTGGAGGCATACCATTCCCTTGTGGAGTACATTATGTTGGTGTGTGTGGAGGCAAGACCATTCCTTGTGGAGTACATTATGTTGGTGTGTGTGGAGGCATACCATTCCTTGTGGAGTACATTTTGTTGTGTGTGTGTGGACATACCATTCCTTGTGGAGTACATTATGTTGGTGTGTGTGGAGCATACCATTCTTGTGGAGTACATTATGTTGGTGTGTGTGGAGGCATACCATTCCTTGTGGAGTACATTATGTTGGTGTGTGTGGGAATACCATTCCTTGTGGAGTACATTATGTTGGTGTGTGTGGAGGCATACCATTCCTTGTGGAGTACATTATGTTGGTGTGTGTGGAGCATACCATTCCTTGTGGAGTACATTATGTTGGAGTGTGTGGAGGCATACCATTCTGTGGAGTACATTATGTTGGTGTGTGTGGAGGATACCATTCCTTGAACATTTGTGGAGCTACAATCTGAGTGCTTAGGTGTGTGTGGAGGCATACCATTCCTTGTGGAGTACATTATGTTGGTGTGTGTGGACTTGAGAACATAACCATTCCTTGTGGAGTACATTATGTTGGTGTGTGTGGAGGCTACCATTCTTGGAGTACCATTCCTGTGTGTGTGGAGTACCATTCTTGTGGAGTACATTATGTTGGTGTGTGTGGAGGCATACCATTCCTTGTGGAGTACATTATGTTGGTGTGTGTGGAGGCATACCATTCCTTGTGGAGTACATTATGTTGGTGTATGTGGACACACCATTCCTTGTGGAGTACATTATGTTGGTGTGTGTGGAGGCATACCATTCCTTGTGGAGTACATTATGTTGGTGTATGTGGACACACCATTCCTTGTGGAGTACATTATGTTGGTGTGTGTGGAGGCATACCATTCCTTGTGGAGTACATTATGTTGGTGTATGTGGACACACCATTCCTTGTGGAGTACATTATGTTGGTGTGTGTGGAATACCATTCCTTGTGGAGTACATTATGTTGGTGTGTGTGGAGGCATACCATTCCTTGTGGAGTACATTATGTTGGTGTGTGTGGAGACATACCATTCCTTGTGGAGTACATTATGTTGGTGTGTGTGGAGACATACCATTCCTTGTGGAGTACATTATGTTGGTGTGTGTGGAGGCATACCATTCCTTGTGGAGTACATTATGTTGGTGTGTGTGGAGGCATACCATTCCTTGTGGAGTACATTATGTTGGTGTGTGTGGACACACCATTCCTTGTGGAGTACATTATGTTGGTGTGTGTGGAGGCATACCATTCCTTGTGGAGTACATTATGTTGATGTGTGTGGAGGCATACCATTCCTTGTGGAGTACATTATGTTGGTGTGTGTGGAGACATACCATTCCTTGTGGAGTACATTATGTTGGTGTGTGTGGACACACCATTCCTTGTGGAGTACATTATGTTGATGTGTGTGGAGGCATACCATTCCTTGTGGAGTACATTATGTTGGTGTGTGTGGAGGCATACCATTCCTTGTGGAGTACATTATGTTGGTGTGTGTGGAGGCACCATTCCTTGTGAAGTACATTATGTTGGTGTGTGTGGAGGCATACCATTCCTTGTGGAGTACATTATGTTGGTGTGTGTGGACACCATTCCTTGTGGAGTACATTATGTTGGTGTGTGTGGAGGCATACCATTCCTTGTGGAGTACATTATGTTGGTGTGTGTGGAGGCATACCATTCCTTGTGGAGTACATTATGTTGGTGTGTGTGGAGGCACACTATTCCTTGTGGAGTACATTATGTTGGTGTGTGTGGACACCATTCCTTGTGGAGTACATTATGTTGGTGTGTGTGGAGGCATACCATTCCTTGTGGAGTACATTATGTTGGTGTGTGTGGAGGCATACCATTCCTTGTGGAGTACATTATGTTGGTGTGTGTGGAGGCATACCATTCCTTGTGGAGTACATTATGTTGGTGTGTGTGGAGACATACCATTCCTTGTGGAGTACATTATGTTGGTGTGTGTGGAGGCATACCATTCCTTGTGGAGTACATTATGTTGGTGTGTGTGGAGGCATACCATTCCTTGTGGAGTACATTATGTTGGTATGTGTGGAGACATACCATTCCTTGTGGAGTACATTATGTTGGTGTGTGTGGAGACATACCATTCCTTGTGGAGTACATTATGTTGGTGTGTGTGGAGGCATACCATTCCTTGTGGAGTACATTATGTTGGTGTGTGTGGACACACCATTCCTTGTGGAGTACATTATGTTGGTGTGTGTGGACACACCATTCCTTGTGGAGTACATTATGTTGGTGTGTATGGAGGTATACCATTCCTTGTGGAGTACTATGTTGGTGTGTGTGGAGGCACACCATTCCTTGTGGAGTACATATGTTGGTGTGTGTGGAGGCATACCATTCCTTGTGGAGTACATTATGTTGGTGTGTGTGGAGGCATACCATTCCTTGTGGAGTACATTATGTTAGTGTGTGTGGACACCATTCCTTGTGGAGTACATTATGTTGGTGTGTGTGGAGACATACCATTCCTTGTGGAGTACATTATGTTGGTATGTGTGGAGACATACCATTCCTTGTGGAGTACATTATGTTGGTGTGTGTGGAGGCATACCATTCCTTGTGGAGTACATTATGTTGGTGTGTGTGGAGGCATACCATTCCTTGTGGAGTACATTATGTTGGTGTGTGTGGAGACATACCATTCCTTGTGGAGTACATTATGTTGGTGTTTGTGGAGACACCATTCCTTGTAGAGTACATTATGTTGGTGTTTGTGGAGACACCATTCCTTGTGGGGTACATTATGTTGGTGTGTGTGGAGACACCATTCCTTGTGGAGTACATTACGTTGGTGTGTGTGGAGGCATACCATTCCTTGTGGAGTACATTATGTTGGTGTGTGTGGAGGCACCATTCCTTGTGGAGTACATTATGTTGGTGTGTGTGGAGGCATACCATTCCTTGTGGAGTACATTATGTTGGTGTGTGTGGAGGCATACCATTCCTTGTGGAGTACATTATGTTGGTGTGTGTGGAATACCATTCCTTGTGGAGTACATTATGTTGGTGTGTGTGGAATACCATTCCTTGTGGAGTACATTATGTTGGTGTGTGTGGAGGCATACCATTCCTTGTGGAGTACATTATGTTGGTGTGTGTGGAGGGACCATTCCTTGTGGAGTACATTATGTTGGTGTGTGTGGAGGCATACCATTCCTTGTGGAGTACATTATGTTGGTGTGTGTGGAGGCATACCATTCCTTGTGGAGTACATTATGTTGGTGTGTGTGGAGGCATACCATTCCTTGTGGAGTACATTATGTTGGTGTGTGTGGAGGCATACCATTCCTTGTGGAGTACATTATGTTGGTGTGTGTGGAGGCATACCATTCCTTGTGGAGTACATTATGTTGATGTGTGTGGACATACCATTCCTTGTGGAGTACATTATGTTGGTGTGTGTGGAGGCATACCATTCCTTGTGGAGTACATTATGTTGGTATGTGTGGAGACACCATTCCTTGTGGAGTACATTATGTTGGTGTGTGTGGAGGCATACCATTCCTTGTGGAGTACATTATGTTGGTGTGTGTGGAGGCATACCATTCCTTGTGGAGTACATTATGTTGGTGTGTGTGGAGGCATACCATTCCTTGTGGAGTACATTATGTTGGTATGTGTGGAGACATACCATTCCTTGTGGAGTACATTATGTTGGTGTGTGTGGAGGCATACCATTCCTTGTGGAGTACATTATGTTGGTGTGTGTGGAATACCATTCCTTGTGGAGTACATTATGTTGGTGTGTGTGGAGGCATACCATTCCTTGTGGAGTACATTATGTTGGTGTGTGTGGAGGCATACCATTCCTTGTGGAGTACATTATGTTGGTGTGTGTGGAGGCATACCATTCCTTGTGGAGTACATTATGTTGGGTGTGTGGAGGCATACCATTCCTTGTGGAGTACATTATGTTGGTGTGTGGAGACATACCATTCCTTGTGGAGTACATTATGTTGGTGTGTGTGGAGGCATACCATTCCTTGTGGAGTACATTATGTTGGTGTGTGGACACACCATTCCTTGTGGAGTACATTATGTTGGTGTGTGTGGAATACCATTCCTTGTGGAGTACATTATGTTGGTGTGTGTGGAGGCATACCATTCCTTGTGGAGTACATTACGTTGGTGTGTGTGGAGGCATACCATTCCTTGTGGAGTACATTATGTTGGTGTGTGTGGAGGCATACCATTCCTTGTGGAGTACATTATGTTGGTGTGTGTGGAGACATACCATTCCTTGTGGAGTACATTATGTTGGTGTGTGTGGAGGCATACCATTCCTTGTGGAGTACATTATGTTGGTGTGTGGACACACCATTCCTTGTGGAGTACATTATGTTGGTGTGTGTGGAGACATACCATTCCTTGTGGAGTACATTATGTTGGTGTGTGGACACACCATTCCTTGTGGAGTACATTATGTTGGTGTGTGTGGAGACATACCATTCCTTGTGGAGTACATTATGTTGGTGTGTGTGGAGGCATACCATTCCTTGTGGAGTACATTATGTTGGTGTGTGTGGAGGCACCATTCCTTGTGGAGTACATTATGTTGGTGTGTGTGGAGGCACACCATTCCTTGTGGAGTACATTACGTTGGTGTGTGGAGACATACCATTCCTTGTGGAGTACATTATGTTGGTGTGTGTGGAGGCACACCATTCCTTGTGGAGTACATTATGTTGGTGTGTGTGGAGGTATACCATTCCTTGTGGAGTACATTATGTTGGTGTGTGTGGAGGCATACCATTCCTTGTGGAGTACATTATGTTGGTGTGTGTGGACACACCATTCCTTGTGGAGTACATTATGTTGGTGTGTGTGGAGGCATACCATTCCTTGTGGAGTACATTATGTTGGTGTGTGTGGAGACACCATTCCTTGTGGAGTACATTATGTTGGTGTGTGTGGAGGCACACCATTCCTTGTGGAGTACAATATGTTGGTGTGTGTGGAGGCATACCATTCCTTGTGGAGTACATTATGTTGGTGTATGTGGAGGCATACCATTCCTTGGGGAGTACATTATGTTGGTGTGTGGACACACCATTCCTTGTGGAGTACATTATGTTGGTGTGTGTGGAGGCATACCATTCCTTGTGGAGTACATTATGTTGGTGTGTGTGGAGACATACCATTCCTTGTGGAGTACATTATGTTGGTGTGTGTGGAGGCATACCATTCCTTGTGGAGTACATTATGTTGGTGCGTGTGGAGGCATACCATTCCTTGTGGAGTACATTATGTTGGTGTGTGTGGAGGCATACCATTCCTTGTGGAGTACATTATGTTGGTGTGTGTGGAGGCATACCATTCCTTGTGGAGTACATTATGTTGGTGTGTGTGGAGGCACCATTCCTTGTGGAGTACATTATGTTGGTGTGTGTGGAGGCATACCATTCCTTGTGGAGTACATTATGTTGGTGTGTGTGGAGGCATACCATTCCTTGTGGAGTACATTATGTTGGTGTGTGTGGAGACATACCATTCCTTGTGGAGTACATTATGTTGGTGTGTGTGGAGGCACACCATTCCTTGTGGAGTACATTATGTTGGTGTGTGGAGACATACCATTCCTTGTGGAGTACATTATGTTGGTGTGTGTGGAGGCATACCATTCCTTGTGGAGTACATTATGTTGGTGTGTGGACACACCATTCCTTGTGGAGTACATTATGTTGGTGTGTGTGGAGGCATACCATTCCTTGTGGAGTACATTATGTTGGTGTGTGTGGAATACCATTCCTTGTGGAGTACATTATGTTGGTGTGTGTGGAGGCATACCATTCCTTGTGGAGTACATTACGTTGGTGTGTGTGGAGGCATACCATTCCTTGTGGAGTACATTATGTTGGTGTGTGTGGAGGCATACCATTCCTTGTGGAGTACATTATGTTGGTGTGTGTGGAGACATACCATTCCTTGTGGAGTACATTATGTTGGTGTGTGTGGAGGCATACCATTCCTTGTGGAGTACATTATGTTGGTGTGTGGACACACCATTCCTTGTGGAGTACATTATGTTGGTGTGTGTGGAGACATACCATTCCTTGTGGAGTACATTATGTTGGTGTGTGGACACACCATTCCTTGTGGAGTACATTATGTTGGTGTGTGTGGAGACATACCATTCCTTGTGGAGTACATTATGTTGGTGTGTGTGGAGGCATACCATTCCTTGTGGAGTACATTATGTTGGTGTGTGTGGAGGCACCATTCCTTGTGGAGTACATTATGTTGGTGTGTGTGGAGGCACACCATTCCTTGTGGAGTACATTACGTTGGTGTGTGGAGACATACCATTCCTTGTGGAGTACATTATGTTGGTGTGTGTGGAGGCACACCATTCCTTGTGGAGTACATTATGTTGGTGTGTGTGGAGGTATACCATTCCTTGTGGAGTACATTATGTTGGTGTGTGTGGAGGCATACCATTCCTTGTGGAGTACATTATGTTGGTGTGTGTGGACACACCATTCCTTGTGGAGTACATTATGTTGGTGTGTGTGGAGGCATACCATTCCTTGTGGAGTACATTATGTTGGTGTGTGTGGAGACACCATTCCTTGTGGAGTACATTATGTTGGTGTGTGTGGAGGCACACCATTCCTTGTGGAGTACAATATGTTGGTGTGTGTGGAGGCATACCATTCCTTGTGGAGTACATTATGTTGGTGTATGTGGAGGCATACCATTCCTTGGGGAGTACATTATGTTGGTGTGTGGACACACCATTCCTTGTGGAGTACATTATGTTGGTGTGTGTGGAGGCATACCATTCCTTGTGGAGTACATTATGTTGGTGTGTGTGGAGACATACCATTCCTTGTGGAGTACATTATGTTGGTGTGTGTGGAGGCATACCATTCCTTGTGGAGTACATTATGTTGGTGCGTGTGGAGGCATACCATTCCTTGTGGAGTACATTATGTTGGTGTGTGTGGAGGCATACCATTCCTTGTGGAGTACATTATGTTGGTGTGTGTGGAGGCATACCATTCCTTGTGGAGTACATTATGTTGGTGTGTGTGGAGGCACCATTCCTTGTGGAGTACATTATGTTGGTGTGTGTGGAGGCATACCATTCCTTGTGGAGTACATTATGTTGGTGTGTGTGGAGGCATACCATTCCTTGTGGAGTACATTATGTTGGTGTGTGTGGAGACATACCATTCCTTGGTGCAAGGTCTTCAGCCAGAGGCTTGCAAAGTCACCATCCAAAGCAACCAAGTGTCCCACCAGTGCTAGAGTACAACAAGAAGGAATGACGAGCTTAGCTTTTGGAAAGTTGCAAGAAATGTAGACACCGTGTTGTTACAACCAGGTCACACACACAACTTACTTTGCAATACAACCAACAACACGCGTATATGTAAGGTGCGATGGAGCCTGAGCATGCTCAACAAACCATAGAGAATATATGGAAGTAGGAAGAGCTAGAAAGCACTGGCTGGCTACATTAAGAGGGCCACAGCTAGAACACAAGGGAGGCACTGGCTGGCTACATTAAGAGGGCCACAGCTAGAACACAAGGGAGTGACTGGCTGGCTACATTAAGAGGGCAACAGCTAGAACACAAGGGAGGCACTGGCTGGCTATATTAAGAGGGCCACAGCTAGAACACTGGCTGCATTAAGAGGGCCACAGCTAGAACACAAGGGAGGCACTGGCTGGCTGCATTAAGAGGGCCACAGCTAGAACACAAGGGAGGCACTGGCTGGCTGCATTAAGAGGGCCACAGCTAGAACACAAGGGAGGCCTGGCTGGATGCATTAAGAGGGCACAGCTAGAACACAAGGGAGGCACTGGCTGGCTGCATTAAGAGGGCCACAGCTAGAACACAAGGGAGGCCTGGCTGCATTAAGAGGGTCACAGCTAGAACACAAGGGAGGCACTGGCTGGCTGCATTAAGAGGGCCACAGCTAGAACACAACTTGGGAGGCACTGGCTGGCTACATTAAGAGGGCCACAGCTGGAACACAAGGGAGGCCTGGCTGCATTAAGAGGGCCACAGCTAGAACACTGGCTGCATTAAGAGGGCCACAGCTAGAACACAAGGGAGGCCTGGCTGCATTAAGAGGGTCACAGCTAGAACACAAGGGAGGCACTGGCTGGCTACATTAAGAGGGCCACAGCTAGAACACTGGCTGCATTAAGAGGGCCACAGCTAGAACACAAGGGAGGCACTGGCTGGCTACATTAAGAGGGCCACAGCTAGAACACTGGCTGCATTAAGAGGGCCACAGCTAGAACACAAGGGAGGCACTGGCTGGCTGCATTAAGAGGGCCACAGCTAGAACACAAGGGAGGCACTGGCTGGCTGCATTAAGAGGGCCACAGCTAGAACACTGGCTGCATTAAGAGGGCCACAGCTAGAACACAAGGGAGGCACTGGCTGGCTGCATGCTGCATTAAGAGGGCCACAGCTAGAACACAAGGGAGGCACTGGCTGGCTACATTAAGAGGGCCACAGCTAGAACACAAGGGAGGCACTGGCTGGCTGCATTAAGAGGGCCACAGCTAGAACACAAGGGAGGCACTGGCTGGCTGCATTAAGAGGGCCACAGCTAGAACACAAGGGAGGCACTGGCTGGCTACATTAAGAGGGCCACAGCTAGAACACAAGGGAGGCACTGGCTGGCTGCATTAAGAGGGCCACAGCTAGAACACAAGGGAGGCACTGGCTGGCTACATTAAGAGGGCCACAGCTAGAACACTGGCTGCATTAAAGAGGGCCACAGCTAGAACACAAGGGAGGCACTGGCTGGCTGCATTAAGAGGGCCACAGCTAGAACACAAGGGAGGCACTGGCTGGCTACATTAAGAGGGCCACAGCTAGAACACTGGCTGGGCCACAGCTAGAACACAAGGGAGGCACTGGCTGGCTGCATTAAGAGGGCCACAGCTAGAACACAAGGGACTGGAGGCACTGGCTGGCTGCATTAAGAGGGCCACAGCTAGAACACAAGGGAGGCCTGGCTGCATTAAGAGGGCCACAGCTAGAACACAAGGGAGGCACTGGCTGGCTGCATTAAGAGGGCCCACAGCTAGAACACAAGGGAGGCACTGGCTGGCTACATTAAGAGGGTCACAGCTAGAACACTGGCTGCATTAAGAGGGCCACAGCTAGAACACAAGGGAGGCACTGGCTGGCTGCCAATAAAAATTCTGTTGTCTGGAAAGGAAACAAGACTGTTCCCATGCACATCACAATCAGTTTGATGATACTTTACCAAATCATGTGAATGGATTAATTGTTTCCTTTTCTTTTAGCCAATTCAAATGTTGTTGTTGTTCTTGTTTACATATTGTTATTATTATTGTTCTCAATGAACTCGCTAGGCTAGGGCTAGGACTAGGGCTAGCTCAGTTACATAACAAAATTACAATGACCTTCTCAATGGGTCAAAATGTAGAGAGTAAAAATTCAAGTTGGTCCTAGTACTTAATTATTATTATTATTATTAGCTTTGCAGAATCCTTACACACAGAGGCACAGTACAACTCCACTGTGCTGTGTAGCATTAGCAGGGATGGGTCAAGGTCCGCTCAGTGCGGCATAGGGATGGGTCAAGGTCCACTCAGAGCTGTGTAGCATTAGCAGGGATGGGTCAAGGTCCGCTCAGAGCTGTGTAGCATTAGCAGGGATGGTTCAAAGTCAGCTCAGAGCTGTGTAGCATTAGCAGGGATGGGTCAAGGTCAGCTCAGAGCTGTGTAGCATTAGCAGGGATGGTTCAAAGTCAGCTCAGAGCTGTGTAGCATTAGCAGGGATGGTTCAAAGTCAGCTCAGAGCTGTGTAGCATTAGCAGGGATGGGTCAAGGTCAGCTCAGAGCTGTGTAGCATTAGCAGGGATGGGTCAAGGTCAGCTCAGAGCTGTGTAGCATTAGCAGGGATGGGTCAAGGTCCGCTCAGTGCGGCATAGCATTAGCAGGGATGGGTCAAGGTCCACTCAGTGCGGCATAGCATTAGCAGGGATGGGTCAAGGTCCACTCAGTGCGGTGTAGCTTGAGGCATGCTCTGGAAAGTTATGATCTTTACCAAAACAGCACATGCAGTGGATTTAAAGGGCTTTCAGTTTTTAGGTCTACGGTTTACTACATTATCAAAGGGTTCAAGGTGCACTGGGAGTATGTTGGAGCTAATGACTGCGGAAGGAACCTTCAGGCAGAATGTGAATTCTAACTGAAATATAAGGGCCACAGGGGAAGGGGAGGGGGGTGGAGAGGGGGTTGCTTTCCGCCATTCTAAAAAGTGCATTCAACCAATGGAGGGAGCTCAAGGTGTATAAGAGCACTCCCTGTCCCAAAACATGCTCCATGGTAACTTGACGTCCTGGGTAGGTGGAGTCAGAGTGGGGACTGTTGATGCTCCATGGTAACCTGATGTCCTGGGTAGGTGGAGTCAGAGTGGGGACTGTTGATGCTCCATGGTAACCTGATGTCCTGGGTAGGTGGAGTCAGAGTGGGGACTGTTGATGCTCCATGGTAACCTGACGTCCTGGGTAGGTGGAGTCAGAGTGGGGACTGTTGATGCTCCATGGTAACCTGATGTCCTGGGTAGGTGGAGTCAGAGTGGGGACTGTTGATGCTCCATGGTAACCTGACATCCTGGGTAGGTGGAGTCAGAGTGGGGACTGTTGATGCTCCATGGTAACCTGACATCCTGGGTAGGTGGAGTCAGAGTGGGGACTGTTGATGCTCCATGGTAACCTGATGTCATGGGTAGGTGGAGTCAGAGTGGGGACTGTTGATGCTCCATGGTAACCTGATGTCCTGGGTAGGTGGAGTCAGAGTGGGGACTGTTGATGCTCCATGGTAACCTGACGTCCTGGGTAGGTGGAGTCAGAGTGGGGACTATTGATGCTCCATGGTAACCTGACGTCCTGGGTAGGTGGAGTCAGAGTGGGGACTGTTGATGCTCCATGGTAACCTGACATCCTGGGTAGGTGGAGTCAGATTGGGGACTGTTGATGCTCCATGGTAACCTGATGTCCTGGGTAGGTGGAGTCAGAGTGGGGACTGTTGATGCTCCATGGTAACCTGGCGTCCTGGGTAGGTGGAGTCAGAGTGGGGACTGTTGATGCTCTATGGCAACCTGATGTCCTGGGTAGGTGGAGTCAGAGTGGGGACTATTGGCTGACATATCTGTGTAACTAGTCAATGCTTTCCTAAATGATTAGGTCTATTCCCAACGTCTTGAGCAATCAATCCTTATCCCTCTGACTCTCACCCTGAACAAGGCAAGCGTACTGGTTGAAATATTGGTCAGCTTTACACTGATCAATAAGAAGTTCATAAAAAGGGGGAATATTCACAATTGCTTTGATCAGGCAAATATACAGATTATCGAGACAACAAGATCACTTTACAGAGGGGGATGTTTCTAACTTAACTAACATATAGATTATAGACAGACAAGATCACTTTATAGAGGAATGTTTCTAACTTAACTAACATAGAGATTATAGACATACAAGATCACTTTATAGAGGAATGTTTCTAACTTAACTAACATAGATTATAAACATACAAGATCACTTTATAGAGGAATGTTTCTAACTTAACTAACATATAGATTATAGACAGACAAGATCACTTTACAGAGTAATGTTTCTAAGTAACAAATAGTTATAGACACACAACAAGATCCACAACAAGATAACTTTACAGAGGAATGTTTCTAACTTAACTGCATTGACTCCCTATGCAAAAATAATGCTCACAACTGGTAAAGGGTTTCTCTTCATAACAAAACTGTATCCTTGTAAGGTCATGTACTGTGCAGGAAGTTAAGATGGCATCCCATAATTGCAAATGCACCACTTACAGAAAGGAAGAGGCAGAGAGGAGGGGTGCAGAGAGTCCAGGACCTGTGCCAACGTGTGCACGGACAGCGAGTCACACACACACTGCACCAACAACATGTGATCTTCTGCCTCCCAGTTGCTACTGGCAACCAACATGGCCGCCACAGGATGCAGAAGCTGCAATGAGAGCCAAATATGGTGTATCTAGCCCCTGCACCTCACACACGCCCACCTTGACAAAGAGGTGTGGCTTATAGGAGTGGGATGCTCGAGAAAACAGCAAGCAGAGGTGATGGGCAAGACCAATCGTGTCCTTTGCACTCCACCAGCTGTGACCTGAAGAGCAAGACGACGATGCTGAGAAGATGAGGGATTTAAAGCTAGTGCAATGTTCCTTGCCGTGTGTGCATGCAATAATGCACCCTCCTCCTCTCACATGCGCGTGGAGGCTGGCAATTAAGGTTGACCCCAAGGGCAGGGTCATCCTCCAAGCAGTGAGTATTGTTGTTGTTGTGCTTGGTTGTGCAGACAGTTTGAACTATGAGAGTGGGCTCGGATGAGCACAGGTAGCTGCTTAATACTGTATATGTGTATATACATGTATCTAATAGAATGTATATATTTATGCATATATGTATCATGTATACATGCACATGTATATGTATGTATATACATGCATGTATGTTTATACAATGTGTACATGTGCATATATATGTATGCATGTATACATGTGCATGTATATGTATGTATGTTTGTATGTATGTTTATACATGTAATGTATACACATTTATGTATGTTATGTATGTATGTATGTCTATGTATGTATATATGAACATGTGAATGCATACACTTATGTATATGTATATGTATGTATGTTTGTATGCATGTACTGTACTACAAATGTCAGGGCATCACCAATCTCCAGCATCCAGACCACACCCACTCATGCCACAAGCAAAAGAGGGACAGACTCCTAATAGAAATCCCCCCCCCCCCCCCCCCCCCCCCCCCCCCAGCTGTAGTGACTAGCATTGAGCTGGAGCCCACCATGTACATACACGCACAAGTACTTGACAAGGAGGTTAAAGCTGACCTCTGTCCAAGGAGACCAGCAGGAGAGACGTGACTTCACTGAGTAGTACCATCACCCGACACATCACATCCTCCTCACTCACTCCACCACCCACCTCACCCATCAGCCAGGGCACCAACCCACTCTCCACTATCACTCGCACCATCTCCTCCACTTGCATGGCCTCCCCTCTGTCCCCTCCAACTAGAGCCTCCGCCATTTGCAAAGTGGAGGCAAACTCAGCTTCTGCGGGAGCTGAGCACGGGAGGACAGTGGAGGAAATGGGAGGCGGCATATACACGGGGACACTGTGCCGGTCGTGCCACTCTTGGAGGGCAGATCGGCGCTTCAAGATGGAGGTCAGGTTCTCTCGAGATGAGGAGGAAGGAGGAAGCAGTGGGAGTTGGTTGGAGCCAGCAATGGTGGGTCCAGCACGGGCAGACTCCATCAGCGCCAGCATGTCCAGACCTGTAGACACACATGTGCAAGCATGCATGCACATGTGTGTGTGTGAAATAGTATGCAACGCACACAGGGTGGGTGAATGATCTATCAGCAACACACAACCACTCTGTTAGTCTAGCCACTTGGTTCTGCTTGCCTTCATGTATGAAGGGGTGGTAGAGCAGATGTGGCCACGAGACTCGCTTCTGAGGATCCTTCTGCAACAGGCCTTCAAGGAAACTCTGAAACACAGGGTCCATGTCCCGCGGCCATCTTATATCCTCCCTTCAAACAACAGCACTTATGCTAGAAGTACACGAGGCCTGCATGCTCAAGATGCGTGGCTGTGTAACCCTTTACCTGCTAATCATTTTGACCAACTGAACAATGTTGTTTGTGAGGAAGGGAGGAGATCAGTGTACAGCTCGTACAGGATACAGCCCAGGGCCCACAGGTCCGCCCTGTGATCGTATGGATACTCTTGGACTAGCTCCGGAGACATATAGAGAGGCGTGCCCTTGATAGATGTCAACATCAAGGTCTCCACGCTCATCACTCGTGCAAACCTGCGAAGAGATGAGAAGGGTTAGGTGGAAGGGGTTATTGGGGGGGGAGGGGTTAGGTGGGGGGGGGTTAGGTGGGGGGGGGGGTTAGGTGGGAATGGTTAGGTGGGAGGGGTGAGAGGGGAGTGATTAGGTGGGAGGGGTGAGGTGGGAGAGACTGCCTCGTACATGTGATGCATACATTATGTATAAACATTGGCTCAAGCCTGCCTCAATCAAGAATGGCCTTCACTAATACTTCACAGTCTCAGGACGGGTTTGTACGCTGCAAAGCCACCCTAAAAGCCATCCTAGAACACACCCAAAGTCACAGAGTTTGACAGGTCTGTGCCCTGCAAAGCCACCCTAGAACACACCCAAAGTCACAGAGTTTGACAGGTCCATTCCCTGCAAAGCCACCCTAGAACACACCCAAAGTCACAGAGTTTGACAGGTCTGTACGCTGCAAAGCCACCCTAGAACACACCCAAAGTCACAGAGTTTGACAGGTCTGTGCCCTGCAAAGCCACCCTAGAACACACCCAAAGTCACAGAGTTTGACAGGTCCATTCCCTGCAAAGCCACCCTAGAACACACCCAAAGTCACAGAGTTTGACAGGTCTGTACGCTGCAAAGCCACCCTAGAACACACCCAAAGCCACAGAGTTTGACAGGTCTGTGCCCTGCAAAGCCACCCTAGAACACACCCAAAGTCACAGAGTTTGACAGGTCTGTACCCTGCAAAGCCACCCTAGAACACACCCAAAGTCACAGAGTTTGACAGGTCTGTTCCCTGCAAAGCCACCCTAGAACACACCCAAAGCCACAGAGTTTGACAGGTCTGTGCCCTGCAAAGCCACCCTAGAACACACCCAAAGTCACAGAGTTTGACAGGTCTGTTCCCTGCAAAGACACCCTAGAACACACCCAAAGTCACAGAGTTTGACAGGTCTGTGCCCTGCAAAGCCACCCTAGAACACACCCAAAGCCACAGGTCTGTACCCTGCAAAGCCACCCTAGAACACACCCAAAGCCACAGGTCTGTACCCTGCAAAGACACCCTAGAACACACCCAAAGTCACAGAGTTTGACAGGTCTGTGCCCTGCAAAGCCACCCTAGAACACACCCAAAGTCACAGAGTTTGACAGGTCTGTGCCCTGCAAAGCCACCCTAGAACACACCCAAAGTCACAGACGTTGACAGGTCTGTACCCTGCAAAGCCACCCTAGAACACACCCAAAGCCACAGAGTTTGACAGGTCTGTGCCCTGCAAAGCCACCCTAGAACACACCCAAAGTCACAGACGTTGACAGGTCTGTACCCTGCAAAGCCACCCCAAAGACACCCTAGCACACCCAAAGCCACAGAGTTTGACAGGTCTGTACCCTTCAAAGACACTCTAGAACACACCCAAAGCCACACAGTTTGACAGGTCTGTTCCCTGCAAAGCCACCCTAGAACACACCCAAAGTCACAGAGTTTGATAGGTCTGTTCCCTGCAAAGACACCCTAGAACACACCCAAAGTCACAGAGTTTGATGGTCCCTGACTTCCCAATGAGCACATTATGTGGCTTCATGTCACGGTGTAGGATACGGTGAGTGTGGAGGTAGAAGAGAGCGGAGACGAGTTGACAAGCCACACCCATGATCACACCCACATCCACGTGCTTATCATCCTCTAGCACTTGATAGAGGTCACCTTCTGCGAATTCTGTGACCACACAGACCTGCCGGAAGAGTATCATATGTCCATGTAACAGTAAGTCTACAGAGGGGAAGGGGGAGGGGAGGATGAGGGGAGGATGAGGGGAGAGGGGAGGATGAGGGGAGGATGAGGGGAGAGGGGAGGATGAGGGGAGGGGAGGATGAGGGGAGGATGAGGGGAGAGGGGAGGATGAGGGGGAAGGGAGGATGAGGGGAGAGGGGAGGATGAGAGGGAGGGGAGGATGGGAGGGGAGGATGAGGGGGAGGGAGGATGAGGGGAGAGAGGAGGATGAGGGGAGGGGAGGATGAGGGGAGAGGGGAGGATGAGGGGGAGGGGAGGATGGGAGGGGAGGATGAGGGGGAGGGAGGATGAGGGGAGAGGGGAGGATGAGGGGAGGGGAGGATGAGGGGGAGGGGAGGAGAGGATGAGGGGGAGGGGAGGATGAGGGGAGGGGAGGATGAGGGGAGGATGAGGGGAGAGGGGAGGATAGGGGAGGGGAGGATGAGGGGGAGGGGAGGAGAGGATGAGGGGGAGGGGAGGATGAGGGGAGAGGATGAGGGGGAGGGGAGGATAGGGGGAGGGAGGATGAGGGGAGAGGATGAGGGGGAGGGGAGGATGGGAGGGGAGGATGAGGGAGAGGGAGGATGAGGGGAGAGGATGAGGGGGAGGGGAGGATGGGAGGGGAGGATGAGGGAGAGGGGAGGATGAGGGAGTAGGTGAGGAAGAGACATGATGAGTCATATTGGCATAACAACCAGCTTACACTCTGACCTCTGTATCAGTTTCGAACCAGTCGTAGAGACTGACTATGTTGTTGTGCCTCAGGGCTTGCATGATGGTGATCTCTCTCTGCAGAGCACGCAACTCTGCCTCAGACTTTGCATGCTTGGGGATCAACTTCAATGCCACAATCTGTGCTCACAATGTGGGGGCATTACCAACATGCTAATAATGTGGGGCATTACCAACATGCTCACAATGTGGGGGCATTACCAACATGCTAATAATGTGGGGCATTACCAACATGCTCACAATGTGGGGGCATTACCAACATGCTAATAATGTGGGGGCATTACCAACATGCTAATAATGTGGGGGCATTACCAACATGCTAATAATGTGGGGGCATTACCAACATGCTAATAATGTACCAACATGCTAATAATGTGGGGGCATTACCAACATGCTAATAATGTGGGGGCATTACCAACATGCTAATAATGTGGGGGCATTACCAACATGCTAATAATGAGGGGGCATTACCAACATGCTAATAATGTGGGGGCATTACCAACATGCTAATAATGTGGGGGCATTACTAACATGCTAATAATGTGGGGGCATTACCAACATGCTAATAATGTGGGGGCATTACCAACATGCTAATAATGTGGGGGCATTACCAACATGCTAATAATGTGGGGGCATTACCAACATGCTAATAATGTGGGGGCATTACCAACATGCTAATAATGTGGGGGCATTACCAACATACTAATAATGTGGGGGGCATTACCAAGATGCTAAAATAATGTGGGGGCATTACCAACATGCTAATAATGTGGGGGCATTACCAACATGCTAATAATGTGGGGGCATTACCAACATGCTAATAATGTGGGGGCATTACCAACATGCTAATAATGTGGGGGCATTACCAACATGCTAATAATGTGGGGGCATTACCAACATGCTAATAATGTGGGGGCATTACCAACATGCTAATAATGTGGGGGCATTACCAACATGCTAATAATGTGGGGGCATTACCAACATGCTAATAATGTGGGGCATTACCAACATGCTAATAATGTGGGGGCATTACCAACATGCTAATAATGTGGGGGCATTACCAACATGCTAATAATGTACCAACATGCTAATAATGTGGGGGCATTACCAACATGCTAATAATGTGGGGGCATTACCAACATGCTAATAATGTGGGGGCATTACCAACATGCTAATAATGTGGGGGCATTACCAACATGCTAATAATGTGGGGGCATTACCAACATGCTAATAATGTGGGGCATTACCAACATGCTAATAATGTGGGGGCATTACCAACATGCTAATAATGTGGGGGCATTACCAACATGCTAATAATGTACCAACATGCTAATAATGTGGGGGCATTACCAACATGCTAATGACCATAATGTGCAGCCTTGAATAAGGCCGCCATCTTGCTGGCTGCCACCTTGCTGGCCGAGGGGGACCCTCACGCCACACCTCCACTTCCAGATACTCAAGCAGCCACGCACCTCTTACCTTGCAGGACAGACACACTACCATGCAGGACAGACTCACTACTATCAGGACAGTCACACTGCCATGCAGGACAGACACACTACCATGCAGGACAGACACACTACCATGCAGGACAGACTCACTACCATGCAGGACAGACACACTACCATGCAGGACAGACACACTACCATGCAGGACAGACTCACTACTATCAGGACAGTCACACTGCCATGCAGGACAGACACACTACCATGCAGGACAGACACACTACCATGCAGGACAGACACACTACCATGCAGGACAGACTCACTACTATCAGGACAGTCACACTGCCAAGCAGGACAGACACACTACCATGCAGGACAGACTCACTACTATCAGGACAGTCACACTGCCAAGCAGGACAGACACACTACCAAGATAGGCACATGACCACAACTGTGAAGAGTCATGCCCCCTGTCCATCTTCCCTCAGGAATAATGTTTCAGCCCAACCTGCCCCCCTCAGCATGAATGTGCGTACATGCAATGCATCATCATACTACTTGGGGGGCAGCTAATACATCTGCTCGAAAACTTCTAAGATATATTCCAAGGAAATCACTTTTTTGGTCCTTCCACCTCTTCACACAGGTGTTGACTTGTGAAAATGGGTGGAGCAACAAAATAATATCATAGCCCCCCCCCCCCCCAAGCAACAATTTTCTGCACGTATTTATTTTTTATGGAACTCAGTTTCATTTCTAGACCAGTGATGTAATGTATTTAGAAATAATGTAGTCCAGGATGTAATTAGTTAGTAGAAGTTTCCCTGGTCAAGCATTTCACCAGCATCATGTTTTACAGCTACCCGGCATGTGACATTGGGAAGGGTGCAGGTAACAAAGATGATGCTTGACAATGCTAAGAAATGTTTAGGATGCTGCTACCTGTCTCCATCTTTCAAGAGGAAGTCTTATGCCATCTTTCAAGCGGAAGTGCTGTGGGTGCCCCACCCACAAAGGTGACTATCTACCACAAGGTCTATTATTATATTACTCCTTCAGCCACGCCTCCTAAAACCATGGAGACCCTCTTCAGGCTGCAAACATAATTATTGACAGCTGCTTCCAGCCAAGTCCTTATCTAATTCTACCTAGTCTGCTCAACTATATACCTGTTTGGTCCACCTTTGTCTTCCCTTATATACTTTTCCAAAGGAGCCTTCGCCTATCAGGTCAAGCACTACGTATTTATCCATACCTGGCCTGGTCCCGCGTCTTCTTAGCTGCAGCAAATAGTTAAGCGACACTTTACCAATTCACCCTCGGACTTACAATGGGGGAGAGGGACGAAGCGAGCTGTATGATTATCAACTACCAAAGTTCGGCCGCCAGGCGTGCGAGAGACTGCTCGCTAACCAAAAATAATTTGCTAGGGACCTGCATGCTAGGGGGAGGGGAGATGTCAGGTTCCCATTGGGAACTGCAGTCATTGTTTGTAATAACTGTAGAGGTGATGAAATTAATGTGGCACCAGGAAACTTGTTGTGAGTTTTGGTGCAATTTTAATGCCCACATAGTCAGAGCGTCACCTAACAGGAATGGAGAGAGGTTGTTGGATCTTGTTGGAGTGTGCAATCTGGTGTGGGGAATAAGTTACCACATTGCTGTGAGGGTGGATGTGGAATGGAGGTCAGTGGTAGATTATATCTTGCTGAAAAAAGAGGTCAGTTAAAGTGATCGAGGTCTGGAGAATTTAATCTAGGATCAGATCATAATCTAATGTAGTGTGTCGTGAGAATAGGTATATAGATAGGAGGAAAGAACAAGTGCTCTCCATGGTTTAAATGAAGGTTGAAGAGTACCAACAGGAAGTGATCGAGGCTGTCTGAGCAAGGGAGGCCTCTGTGGCAGCACTAGGGATGGGAAAGGACAGAGAAGATGTACAACAAATTTGGGAACTTTGGAGACATTGTGCTTTGGGCGGCTGAATTTGGATAGGGAAGAAATAACTGACATCTAAGGGCTGGTGGTCTCATGAGATTGAAGTAGCCATGCAAGCATCTTTGTGTGGACATGGGGAAACTCAAGTGCGCTTGTCGCTTAACAGGTTTTGGTATTTTCTATTGCACCCATATTTTATTTTATTGTTATTATATTTATTATTATTATTTTTTTTACTGGTTTCCCCACCCTGCAAGTATTGGATGTATTGTTGAAGGATTTGGAGGGGAAAGGGTTAGGGATTGAAGTGGAAGGGACATGGTGTGGTAGGTTTCTGTATGCAGATGATATTGTACTGTTAGAGAGAGATCAGGTGGATGGTGAAGTGATGTTGGATGTGGTGGGGAAGTATGCGATGAAGTGAAGATTTGAGTTGATGATGGTCAGTGGAAATTAGTGGAGGAGAGTGTAAGATTAAGAGGAGTAATTCAGGGTTTCTTTCAGGAATTTACCCGAGTGGGTGGAGGGGAGGGGCAAAATGAAGGATATAGAAGGGGGGCAGGGCAGAGCATGCATAGCATGCTCCGTCTACGGGGGTAAGCATGCTCCCAGGGAATTTTTTTTTGGACCCCTAAAAGGGCTATTTGGTGCAATCTATGTAGGAGTATATTCAGACTGGAGTTGCGGGACATTGAAGAAAGTCTGAAGGAAGTCACTGATGTAAAGATCACCATGGCTGATAAATCCTTCAATAATACTGTCGGGGAAACCCAGTCTGAATTTCCAGTCATTTCAATCTTCTGAATATCATACGGTGATGATGATTTGGTGGACATTCTATTATGGAGTGGCCAGAGCAGCAGACACCTTTGAAGGTGAAGAATACTCGAAACCAACTCTCTTAAATTCACACTGAATGGAAGACTTTCTGACACTACCTCACTCAAAAGCCAACGGAAGACTTAGCATCATAATTGCATAATTGCAAGAACTGGTGACCAATGAAATGTTCATAACAATGTCTCCCAACTTAAACACTGGCTAACATGTCGATCAATTCCTGTCGGCACTGCATTTGTTGAACAAAGTTTTTCAAGGATGAAGGTAATCAAAAAACGAAGTCAAGAAATCGCACTAGTGTCTCTTATTTAATTTTTAAAAAGTTATAGAATCACCACAAACATTATCTGATGAACTCACAGTTGAAATAATATTATCTCAATAATCTAGTCAAAATGTCGAGAATACAATTTCAAATTGATTATTGAGAAGGTTACTGATGATAATTTAGATAACATTGTAAGTGTATAGAATAGAAGACTTGTCATCAAATTCATTCCTTCGGTATTTTAAAACAAAAACCCTAGGGTTGGTAGGGGGGGGGGGGGGGGGGGGGGGGCACTCTGGAATGGATAATGTGGAAGTTTTCAAATATCTTCAAGTGTATTTTGATGGAGATGAGAGGAAATGTTCATGGATGAGGGGAAAAGCAGAGTGATTGTTTATATGAGCATGTGGATAGAGGGGGACAGACATTAGCTAATTGGGAGTTACTAGCTAGGCCATGTGTGTTTGAAGTGTGGTGGACAAGGGAAGGCAGCCTGCAAACAAATTTGGAAGAATTCAAGAGAAAGTTGATAGGAAACTGGTAATAAAGTTACAGGAGTGCAGTAAGAGGGGACCAGAGATAGAGGAAGCTGGAGGAGATAAGGGATTTGGATGGAGGTTGCAGAGAATGAAGATGGCTATTGGGGAAAGTTGGGCACTGTTAAGTGATTGTCCAGGTTGTTGGGCAAAGTTTTGGTGAGCTGAAAAGGAAGTTTGGGGGGGAAAGAGAGTTGGACTCAAGCAGCCCAAAATAATCAGTGGCCTTGCTGTTTTCTATATATATATAACTAGGACTAAATGTTGGAAGTTGACTATCAGAGCATGCTCGAAAATCTTGAAATTCAATAGTGAATGTATCCATCTCATCTGTAGAAAATGACGTAAACCGAGTTGCGAGATTGATAATACCACTGGTAGATATTTTTGTGCAATTGCGTGGGTCAAGAAATGCTAGTTCTTTGAAGACTTCATCTTCAAAAGGAGCATTTTTTGACACTTATTTCACACGAACACAGGAGAAAAATTTATGCTCAAATTTTTTTATGTTCCAGCAACTTCATCTTCGAGTTTGTAACAAAAGAAGCCTTGTAGATGTACCAATACCAAGTTCATCATTTTCAACTAGATTTTGTTGCTGATCTTAGTTTTTTAAATTTTTTATATATATATATTTTTTTAAATGCAAATACATGTACAGTGTAATGCAATGGGTACACACAATAGCAATATGCTAATCGTGTGTGAACCCATAATTAATGTGGTACAATAAAGTAACAACAACAGTAACTACTATGATTTAGACAACAAATCTACGTTTAAAGGAAAAAGCTACTAGCACAGGCTTCAACTTAGTCTTAGTGATATCATGATCACCAGCACTATTGTTTATAACTTCAGGTTTGATAAAGTTACTCGTGTATCATTGAAGTATGACACGTATGTCTGATTGAAGTCAGTCAATATGACTCGCACTTGTTTAGTAAACTTGTTCAACTTAGTCTTAGTGATATCATGATCACCAGCACTATTGTTTATAACTTCAGGTTTGATAAAGTTACTCATGTATCCTTGAAGCATGACACGTATGTCTGATTGAAGTGAGTCAATATGACTTACACTTGTTTGCAAGGCAACAGTAAACTTGTTGAGAGGCTTTAAAGCGAATGATACAAAGTGGCAAAAAAGCTTGATATACCAATGGGTGCTTACAGTTTGTTAATTCGATGAACAAGTTCATTGGCTGCTGTACTTTCCACTTCAAGATCAAAATGAGCATAAAGAGCAGGCCATTTGTCAATAAGCCACTTAATGCAGCGCTCCAAACTTAGCCAGCGTGTGGTACAATGCTTCAAATTTGTAGTGATTTGATATCTTCTATTTCAGAGTATTCAGCCCATTTTTTTTGCAAGTGATAACAAATGTCTATGAGAAGGCTATCAACAGATACTCGAAGTTTTTTTTAAGCCTGCGGTAGCACATAGAGCAGCAAGTGCAACCAAGACTGGTTATTTTTCCTTAATTCTGCTTAGGACAGAATTATTTTTCCCAACCATTACAGAAGCTGTATCTGATAGCCAATCACATTAGACCATGGGATTTTATGACATTCTAATTCCTTTGACATTCTAATTCCTTTGATAAAGCATAAACATCACTTGTGCGGTAGCCACGTTATAAACTGGCATTGCTAAGAATTGTGAGATAGCAGAGTGTGCACTTTCATCCCAAAATCTTACCATTTAATTATAGCGAAATATTTCTGTACATCTTGATCATTACCCCCATCGCAAAGGATAGTGAAAGGAGATGATGCACAGGCTTCGATTATATTTTCATTTAATACAGGAGCAAGAGCATTTTCAATGATGGCTTGTGTCTTTGTTGCTCCACAAGCAAATCCTTCAGCTATTTTACTATCTGGGAACATATTTTTACACAGTTTTGTGAACTGGTCTCCAGCAGAAAATGCTAAGTTATGATGCTCTGCTATGAAAATTGTGAAATACAATTCAGATGTAGTAACCTGCTCATTAAGTGACTGCTTCTTTTGAGACAGCAAGGATGTCATTGTAGCTTGATTTGTGAAAGCTTTGGCACCATCTTTATGGCGTTTACTCTCCATATGTCACTTCACTTCACATAATCCTCCACCACCCACTGAGAGATCGATTGCACAGATGTTTAACTTGGTCGCTTTCTACTTGATGACATGTTGTAGCATCTCCATCCACTTGCAGATTCTTTTTGGCTTCTTCTGAAGTGGTGGTTCAGCCATTTTCAGCAGCAACTAGCAACTAAAACAGCTGGTGATTATGCATGCAGCTGCTTTGACCACAATGTAATCATGGCATCAGTATGCTCATTTTTACCAACAAAGGAAATGTGTATATTGGACCTTGATGGGCTCATTTTTAACACACAAAGGAAATGTGTATATTGGACCTTGATCATTAATGGGTGAGAATCCCTGGGACCCCTGGACAGAATCTTGAAAAGGCTAAATCCCTGGACAGTCCAGGGCATCCCTGGACGGTTGGGAGGTCTGCCTTCTGTTACTAGCTATACTACATGCATGCATACCAGTGTTCTTCCCAGCACACTTCTGTCACTAGCTATACTACATGCATGCATACCAGTGTTCTTCCCAGCTCACTTCTGCTACCAGCTATACTACATGCATGCATACCAGTGTTCTTCCCTGCTCACTTCTGTTACTAGCTATACTACATGCATGCATACCAGTGTTCTTCCCAGCTCACTTCTGTCACTAGCTATACTACATGCATGCATACCAGTGTTCTTCCCAGCTCACTTCTGTCACTAGCTATACTACATGCATGCATACCAGTGTTCTTCCCTGCTCACTTCTGTTACTAGCTATACTACATGCATGCATACCAGTGTTCTTCCCTGCTCACTTCTGTCACTAGCTATACTACATGCAGGCATACCAGTGTTCTTCCCTGCTCACTTCTGCTACCAGCTATGCTACATGCATGCATACCAGTGTTCTTCCCAGCTCACTTGAGGGAATACTTGTTGTTTGGCACCTAAGGTCCCTTGCATTTATGTCTTTGGCACAAACTCTCTTTGTCCCAACAATTCATTTCGTGTATTTTTGGGGGGTCCTTGTCATTTATTTGTGTGTATAATTGGTGATGACCTATCTCCATTACTGTTTCTATGGTTTCTTTTCCCTTGATATCATCATGGTCTTACACTTAGTTGAGTTAAAGGAAAGATTATAGCTACAGCCTTCCAAACTTAACTGAATGGTACAACTCTGGACCAAGTTAATTCTTATAAACACCTTGGTGTGCTGCTCTCTTTGAACTGTCTTGGTCTGCACATATAAACGGTATTTGTGCTAAAACTAGGAAACTAATTATTACTGAATAGGAGTTTCTATAATCGTATAGATGCCACTATATAGCATGCTAGAGATGTACAATTACGTCCTCATCTGGAATATGCTGCTCCTGTTTGGGACCCATACCACATTGGAGATGTGAAACTTGAGAAAGTGCAAAAGTTTGCTCTCAAAATGTGTACGAAACAGTGCGCCTGCAACTATCAGAATGGGAAGCCTGAGAATCACAGAATATTTCTGAAGTTATGTATGGTATTCAAAATCATGAAAGGCCAGCTGCTATATATTTCCTCAAGATGTATCAAACTGAATAGCCCAGGACGGATACCACTGTCATGCTAAGACGCAGGCATTCAAGTTTTCTTTTGTACCTGGCTCCGTCACCTTGTGGAACAACTTACCTCAAGAAGCTCTCGAGATCATCATTTTCAAACACTACATTGCACCTTTGTTCTTATAACTCATAACCAGGGTTCCTCAACATTAGCTATTTGTGTATCCTTGGAATGCATTTTCATGAATTTATAAGTTTCATGCAGCTAAAATACACCTAAAACTGTGAGCCTTGTGACGCAGAAATAACACTGATAACACTAAAATATTATGCTATTAAATAGTAGGAATAAATTGCAATAATTATATAAATGTTCAAAGACAGTTGCTCGCCGTACAATTCCTTCCTTCTCTGCCACCACTTCCCTATTCACAATCTCCAACCTCCTCCATCACTGCATCATTTACTCCATCCACACCTTTCCCCTGCAGCAATTCCACTCATCCTTACCACTTTTCCATCACCTTGCCAACCGCAAAGCGGCTTAGCGAGACGAACTCTAAATAGAGCCTAAAAAGAAAATGAATTTTCTGGAGTACAGGGAGAAGGTGCAGGAGAAGGATACAGTGATTCTGTGCCGTGTTAGTACTAATATAACAAGAAAAATGAACCCTACTTCACTGCACTGTTCTGTGGTTCCACAAGGGCTACGAGAAGATGTTCCCTGTGCGAGTTGAGAGGGGGAAGGTGATTCAGATCAAAGGAGGGGCAATACACCATGATGCTCTCATTGGCAAGCAGTATGGTAGTAAGGTAGGTGTATTGTAGGTACACACAAGAAGTATGGCAGTAAGGTGGGCCTGTTGTAGGCACACACAAGCAGCATGGTAGCAAGGTGGGCCTGTTGTAGGCACACACAAGCAGCATGGTAGCAAGGTGAACCTGTTGTGGGCACACTTAAGCAGTATGGTAGCAAGGTGGGCCTGTTGTAGGCACACACAAGTAAGGTGTGCCTGTTGTAGGTACACACAAGTAGCATGGCAGCAAGGTGGGCCTGTTGTAGGCACACACAAGCAGCATGGCAGCAAGTTGGGCCTGTTGTAGGCACACTTAAGCAGCATGGTAGCAAGTTGGGCCTGTTGTAGGCACACACAAGCAGCATGGTAGCAAGGTGGGCCTGTTGTAGGCACACACAAGCAGCATGGTAGCAAGGTGGGCCTGTTGTAGGCACACACAAGCAGCATGGTAGCAAGGTGGGCCTGTTGTAGGCACACACAAGCAGCATGGTAGCAAGGTGGGCCTGTTGTAGGCACACACAAGCAGCATGGTAGCAAGGTGGGTCTGTTGTAGGCACACACAAGCAGCATGGTAGCAAGGTAGGCCTGTTGTAGGCACACACAAGCAGCATGGTAGCAAGGTGGGCCTGTTGTAGGCACACAAGCAGTATGGCAGCAAGGTGGGCCTGTTGTAGGCACACACAAGCAGCATGGTAGCAAGGTGGGCCTGTTGTAGGCACACACAAGCAGCATGGTAGCAAGGTGGGCATGTTGTAGGCACACACAAGCAGCATGGTAGCAAGGTGGGCCTGTTGTAGGCACACACAAGCAGCATGGTGGCAAGGTGGGCCTGTTGTAGGCACACACAAGCAGCATGGTAGCAAGGTGGGCCTGTTGTAGGCACACACAAGCAGCATGGTAGCAAGGTGGGTCTGTTGTAGGCACACACAAGCAGCATGGTAGCAAGGTAGGCCTGTTGTAGGCACACACAAGCAGCATGGTAGCAAGGTGGGCCTGTTGTAGGCACACAAGCAGTATGGCAGCAAGGTGGGCCTGTTGTAGGCACACACAAGCAGCATGGTAGCAAGGTGGGCCTGTTGTAGGCACACACAAGCAGCATGGTAGCAAGGTGGGCATGTTGTAGGCACACACAAGCAGCATGGTAGCAAGGTGGGCCTGTTGTAGGCACACACAAGCAGCATGGTGGCAAGGTGGGCCTGTTGTAGGCACACACAAGCAGCATGGTAGCAAGGTGGGCCTGTTGTAGGCACACACAAGCAGCATGGTAGCAAGGTGGGCCTGTTGTAGGCACACACAAGCAGCATGGTAGCAAGGTGGGCCTGTTGTAGGCACACAAGCAGCATGGTAGCAAGGTGGGCCTGTTGTAGGCACACACAAGCAGCATGGCAGCAAGGTGGGCCTGTTGTAGGCACACACAAGCAGCATGGTAGCAAGGTGGGCCTGTTGTAGGCACACACAAGCAGCATGGCAGCAAGGTGGGCCTGTTGTAGGCAAACACAAGCAGCATGGTAGCAAGGTGGCAAGGTGGGCCTGTTGTAGGCACACACAAGCAGCATGGTAGCAAGGTGGGCCTGTTGTAGGCACACACAAGCAGCATGGCAGCAAGGTGGGCCTGTTGTAGGCACACACAAGCAGCATGGTAGCAAGGTGGGCCTGTTGTAGGCACACACAAGCAGCATGGTAGCAAGGTGGGCATGTTGTAGGCACACACAAGCAGCATGGTAGCAAGGTGGGCCTGTTGTAGGCACACACAAGCAGCATGGTAGCATGGTGGCAAGGTGGGCCTGTTGTAGGCACACACAAGCAGCATGGTAGCAAGGTGGGCCTGTTGTAGGCACACACAAGCAGCATGGTAGCAAGGTGGGCCTGTTGTAGGCACACACAAGCAGCATGGTGGCAAGGTGGGCCTGTTGTAGGCACACACAAGCAGCATGGTAGCAAGGTGGGCCTGTTGTAGGCACACACAAGCAGCATGGTAGCAAGGTGGGCCTGTTGTAGGCACACACAAGCAGCATGGCAGCAAGATGGGCCTGTTGTAGGCACACACAAGCAGCATGGTAGCAAGGTGGGCCTGTTGTAGGCACATACAAGCAGCATGGCAGCAAGGTGGGCCTGTTGTAGGCAAACACAAGCAGCATGGTAGCAAGGTGGCAAGGTGGGCCTGTTGTAGGCACACACAAGCAGCATGGCAGCAAGGTGGGCCTGTTGTAGGCACACACAAGCAGCATGGTAGCAAGGTGGGCCTGTTGTAGGCACACACAAGCAGCATGGTAGCAAGGTGGGCATGTTGTAGGCACACACAAGCAGCATGGTAGCAAGGTGGGCCTGTTGTAGGCACACACAAGCAGCATGGTAGCAAGGTGGCAAGGTGGGCCTGTTGTAGGCACATACAAGCAGCATGGTAGCAAGGTGGGCCTGTTGTAGGCACACACAAGCAGCATGGTAGCAAGGTGGGCCTGTTGTAGGCACACACAAGCAGCATGGTAGCAAGGTGGACCTGTTGTAGGCACACACAAGCAGCATGGCAGCAAGGTGGGCCTGTTGTAGGCAAACACAAGCAGCATGGTAGCAAGGTGGGCCTGTTGTAAGCACACACAAGCAGCATGGTAGCAAGGTGGGCCTGTTGTAGGCACACACAAGCATGGTAGCAAGGTGGGCCTGTTGTAGGCACACACAAGCAGCATGGTAGCAAGGTGGGCCTGTTGTAGGTGCACACAAGCAGCATGGTAGCAAGGTGGGCCTGTTGTAGGCACACACAAGCAGCATGGTAGCAAGGTGGGCCTGTTGTAGGCACACACAAGCAGCATGGTAGCAAGGTGGGCATGTTGTAGGCACACACAAGCAGCATGGTAGCAAGGTGGGCCTGTTGTAGGCACACACAAGCAGCATGGTAGCAAGGTGGCAAGGTGGGCCTGTTGTAGGCACATACAAGCAGCATGGTAGCAAGGTGGGCCTGTTGTAGGCACACACAAGCAGCATGGTAGCAAGGTGGGCCTGTTGTAGGCACACACAAGCAGCATGGTAGCAAGGTGGACCTGTTGTAGGCACACACAAGCAGCATGGCAGCAAGGTGGGCCTGTTGTAGGCAAACACAAGCAGCATGGTAGCAAGGTGGGCCTGTTGTAAGCACACACAAGCAGCATGGTAGCAAGGTGGGCCTGTTGTAGGCACACACAAGCATGGTAGCAAGGTGGGCCTGTTGTAGGCACACACAAGCAGCATGGTAGCAAGGTGGGCCTGTTGTAGGTGCACACAAGCAGCATGGTAGCAAGGTGGGCCTGTTGTAGGCACACACAAGCAGCATGGTAGCAAGGTGGGCCTGTTGTAGGCACACACAAGCAGCATGGTAGCAAGGTGGACCTGTTGTAAGCACACACACAAGCAGCATGGTAGCAAGGTGGGCCTACACACACAAGCAGCATGGCAGCAAGGTGGGCCTGTTGTAGGCACACACAAGCAGCATGGCAGCAAGGTGGACTAGGCACACACAAGTAGAAAGATGGTCACAGATATTTCCCCAGGTAGTTTAAAGGCTGGTTCACGACATGCCGCTTGCACTGACATGAAGCATCAATTTTAGTATAATTATTGTGAACATGAAGTCACTTTGCTTGCTTGAATTTGCATGCTTGAATGGACTCAATTTCTGTTTTAGTTCCGTTTGCATTGGTCGTCTTGTGTTGGTGTGCTTTATTTGTGTTTCGGGGGGGGGGGGGGGGGGGGGGGGGGATCCTCCTTAACTCTCCCACCGGCATGAGCACCATATGGAGTGACCGCTACTCAATAATTGTCAAAAATTAACTGTTCGCGTAAAATGCCTGAAGCATTGTATCGGCGTGCCCAAAGTATTGTTCTAGCGCAAACCAGAACGTACGGCTTAGGTAACTATGGTGACTGTGGTGGCAAACTTCATTTCAGGTATCTTGAAAATTATGGCGATCCATTCTAGCGGATGAATTGTTCACCAGCTTTTCCAGGATGATTTCGACCTCTCCAAGAGTGACAGCAGTGCAGACGAGGGAGTAAGTGCGTCTACTTGTACCTGGGAAGCAATGAAGTTAAGGGTGATGCCCTACACCATTTGTGAAGCACTTGATGGCATTGAGGATCAGCAGATAATTAATGAGGAATAGCAAGCGTAGTAGTTATATAATATTATAGCTAATATTAGATCAAGTGTATATGGTAGTTATATATATATATATATATAATAGCTAGCATAATAGATGTTAGGTCAAGCATGTTAGTTATATATATAGCTAGCATAATAGATGTTAGGTCAAGCACGGTACTTATATGTAAAGCTAGTAGAAAGCTACATAATTCTAGTACTTGACCTTTTTTCCTTGGAATTTCCTGGATTAGGTTGTGTGATCAAGTGCTAAGTTTATTCTACACATAGTTTCTCCAGCCAGTCTCATTATGGGCATAGTCATGGATGCAGTCAGTAGCTATGGCAAATCTTCCTGCTCATTGTGGGCATAGTCATGGATGCAGTCAATAGCTATGGCAAATCTTCCTGCTCATTGTGGGCACAGTCATGGATGCAGTCAGTAGCTATGGCAACTCTTCCTGCTCATTGTGGGTACAGTCATGGATGCAGTCAGTAGCTATGGCAACTCTTCCTGCTCATTGTGAGAACAGTCATGGATGCAGTCAGTAGCTATGGCAACTCTTCCTGCTCATTGTGGGCACAGTCATGGATGCAGTCAACAGCTATGGCAAATCTTCCTGCTCATTGTGGGCACAGTCATGGATGCAGTCAGTAGCTATGGCAACTCTTCCTGCTCATTGTGGGTACAGTCATGGATGCAGTCAGTAGCTATGGCAACTCTTCCTGCTCATTGTGAGAACAGTCATGGATGCAGTCAGTAGCTATGGCAACTCTTCCTGCTCATTGTGGGCACAGTCATGGATGCAGTCAATAGCTATGGCAACTCTTCCTGCTCATTGTGGACACAGTCATGGATGCAGTCAGTAGCTATGGCAACTCTTCCTGCTCATTGTGGGTACAGTCATGGATGCAGTCAGTAGCTATGGCAACTCTTCCTGCTCATTGTGGGCACAGTCATGGATGCAGTCAGTAGCTATGGCAACTCTTCCAGCTCATTGTGGACACAGTCATGGATGCAGTCAGTAGCTATGGCAACTCTTCCTGCTCATTGTGGGAACAGTCATGGATGCAGTCAGTAGCTATGGCAAATCTTCCTGCTCATTGTGGGCATAGTCATGGATGCAGTCAGTAGCTATGGCAACTCTTCCTGCTCATTGTGGGTACAGTCATGGATGCAGTCAGTAGCTATGGCAACTCTTCCTGCTCATTGTGGGCATAGTCATGGATGCAGTCAACAGCTATGGCAAATCTTCCTGCTCGTGTGGACTCATCAGCCATGTATTGACGAAGTTCAGTGGGAAATGATCGTCGGTTGGAGAGCAAAGTTGAGAGGAGAAACATTTGTACTTTTCTTTTTTTACTTCCTGTTTTGAGATGAATGGAAATATGGCTTGTTGCTAAGCAATGAAAGTTTGTTTATCAACTCATTTGCTATCACCTGATATGGTTGCTAGGTAATATTCTTCATCCCTCTTGCAATAAAAATATAAGAACCATACCTTTTGTGGAATGTAAATCTGCCGGTGGACGAGATGAACCAGGAAAGGTTGATAGAGGCAGTGAGGAAAGGTTGATAGAGGCAGTGAGGAAAGGTTGATAGAGGCAGTGAGGAACTTTCCTAGCATGTTGATAGAGGCAGTGAGGAACTTTACTAGCATAGGCTGTATCCCATAAGTCGTTTAGAGATTGAAGGTTCATTAATTAACAGGTGGAGTTTGTAATAGGTAGTTGGAAGTGATAACGAGGATGTTATTGTGGACCCCTCGATGCGTGGGTGTGAACCCCTCGATGCGTGGGGCCCAAGCAATGCAAAGCGAAGACTTTTGCCACACACTGTGATCCCCTTAACCCATTAATTACGATAGCCACCAATTGGTGTCACATGCGTGCAATAGTGGTTGATGCCAATTGGCTTCAATAGCAAGTTTAGTGAAGACTGGTCCACTGAAAGAACAGCTAGTTGGTTTTAACTTGTTTATATGGCAGTATTTCACTTCTAGAAAAGAGGGCACTGCTTAGAAGAATCATTACATGCCTAAGCTATATATCTCTATCTTATGAGATAAGCTAGTTAGCTATGCATTAAAATTATTCATAAAATTATAGTTGGCTTTTCCCTACCTTCATCACTAGCGCTTGGTGTCATCCATCGTCTAGGAGCTTCCGCTCAGGTAAAGCTTCTACACTCCATCTCTGTAGGAGAAGGAGCATCACAAAAGTCGATCATTTGTCTCAACATCGAAGATAGTCTTTGAGATCGAGAGGCACGAACTCCAAATGGCCACTGAAAGTGGCAGACTAGATTCTTTTCATAATCTGGTAGCCAAAACACTGCTTTGCTTTAGGGTAGATGATAGTCGAAGCCCTTCAAACTCTAGTCCATGCTTCAGGCATTTTTTCCCCCTCTCATACTGAACGAGGCCTTGAAAATAACTTTGCCCCACGTGTTATAATATAATTTTTTTTTACTGGCTGGTCAAATGGTTGATACATAGCAACACTAGTGATTGTAAAGAGAGTCAATTTGCAGTATCAGCGTACCTATAGATTCCCTTTCCAACTTTTCCACACCGGTACATCACATTGGCCAACTGGGTATGTGAAGTATTGATCTGTGGCCAACTAGTGCTTCCCCCTGGGAGAGATTGTTATGTTGTAGCAGTGGCAACCTCTACAGCTTGTGGGGTCATCACTCCAGCTTGTTTCAAGGGTCATCACTCCCTACTACTGCTACAGTCATCACTCCCTACTGCTACAGCTTGTGGGGTCATCCCTCCCTACTGCTACAGCTTGTGGGGTCATCACTCCCTACTGCTACAGCTTGTGGGGTCATCACTCCCTACTGCTACAGCTTGTGGGGTCATCACTCCCTACTGCTACAGCTTGTGGGGTCATCACTCCCTACTGCTACAGCTTGTGGGGTCATCCCTCCCTACTGCTACAGCTTGTGGGGTCATCACTCCCTACTGCTACAGCTTGTGGGGTCATCACTCCCTACTGCTACAGCTTGTGGGGTCATCACTCCCTACTGCTACAGCTTGTGGGGTCATCACTCCCTACTGCTACAGCTTGTGGGGTCATCACTCCCTACTGCTACAGCTTGTGGGGTCATCACTCCCTACTGCTACAGCTTGTGGGGTCATCACTCCCTACTGCTACAGCTTGTGGGGTCATCACTCCCTACTGCTATAGTAGAGCACAAATGTGCCAAGGAAGCCTTGCCAAAGCAACAATTGCCACTAAGTGTTCTTGGATGTTGTCTTCAACTTTTTTCATAAACAAGTTGAAGGCAACACTGCAGCCATTCTTGTTTTCATAAACAAGTTGAAGGAAATACTGCAGCCATTCCTATTTCTCAAATGGTTTGTGGATGCAAAGTAAAAGGAATTTAGGTGACCCAACCAATGAGCACTCAACGAGGACACAGAACTGGAAGCCCTACACAATCAGTCGACTAAGTTTGCTAGTGCTTGCCTACTAGTAGGCGTTGGTAGTCGTTGCTTTCCACTTCTTCTTTGTAACCACCATTCCTGCCATTATTGAGGGGCGTGCTTATTAACCACCATCCTGCCATTATTGAGGGGTGTGCTTATTAATCACCATCCCTGCCATTATTGAGGGGCGTGCTTATTAACCACCATCCCTGCCATTATTGAGGGGCGTGCTTATTAACCACCATCCCTGCCATGTCTTGTCCGTGCAGGTCCACACATCCAATGGGAGTAACTGGGTACTGATTCTTCATCCCACCCCTGAATTATGGACTCGGTGTCTGCCCCATCGGACGCAGATAGTTTATTCGACAGACTCCTCCCTCATCACCCTCCTACTTGGCCTCCGGCCAGGTTCAAAGGTCATTGAGGCAGGGACAGGGAGTGGAGGATTAACTCACGCTATGGCCCGCTCAGTGGCACCTGAGGGACACATCTACACATTCGAGTTCCACCAGCAAAGGGCAGCCATCGCCAGGTCTGTGAGTGTGTTCCACTTATAGCTACTCTGCACTGGTGTAGCTACTCTGCACTACTCTGCACTGGTGTAGCCACTCTGCACTGGTGTAGCCACTCTGCACTGGTGTAGCCACTCTGCACTGGTGTAGCTACTCTGCACTGGTGTAGCCACTCTGCACTGGTGTAGCCACTCTGCACTGGTGTAGCTACTCTGCACTGGTGTAGCTACTCTGCACTGGTGTAGCCACTCTGCACTGGTGTAGCTACTCTGCACTGGTGTAGCCACTCTGCACTGGTGTAGCTACTCTGCACTGGTGTAGCCACTCTGCACTGGTGTAGCCACTCTGCACTGGTGTAGCTACTCTGCACTGGTGTAGCTACTCTGCACTGGTGTAGCTACTCTGCACTGGTGTAGCTACTCTGCACTGGTATGGCTACTCTGCACTGGTGTGGCTACTCTGCACTGGTGTAGCTACTCTGCACTGCTGCACTGGTGTGGCTACTCTGCACTGGTGTAGCTACTCTGCACTGGTGTGGCTACTCTGCACTGGTGTAGCTACTCTGCACTGGTGTGGCTACTCTGCACTGGTGTGGCTACTCTGCACTGGTGTAGCTACTCTGCACTGGTGTGGCTACTCTGCACTGGTGTGGCTACTCTGCACTGGTGTGGCTACTCTGCACTGGTGTGGCTACTCTGCACTGGTGTGGCTACTCTGCACTGGTGTGGCTACTCTGCACTGGTGTAGCTACTCTGCACTGGTGTAGCTACTCTGCACTGGTGTAGCTACTCTGCACTGGTGTGGCTACTCTGCACTGGTGTGGCTACTCTGCACTGGTGTGGCTACTCTGCACTGGTGTGGCTACTCTGCACTGGTGTGGCTACTCTGCACTGGTGTGGCTACTCTGCACTGGTGTAGCTACTCTGCACTGGTGTAGCTACTCTGCACTGGTGTAGCTACTCTGCACTGGTGTAGCTACTCTGCACTGGTGTAGCCACTCTGCACTGGTGTAGCCACTCTGCACTGGTGTAGCCACTCTGCACTGGTGTAGCCACTCTGCACTGGTGTAGCCACTCTGCACTGGTGTAGCCACTCTGCACTGGTGTAGCCACTCTGCACTGGTGTAGCCACTCTGCACTGGTGTAGCCACTCTGCACTGGTGTAGCCACTCTGCACTACTATAGCTACTCTGCACTGGTGTGGCTACTCTGCACTGCTACTCTGCACTGGTATGGCTACTCTGCACTGGTGTGGCTACTCTGCACTGGTGTAGCTACTCTGCACTGGTGTGGCTACTCTGCACTGGTGTGGCTACTCTGCACTGGTGTGGCTACTCTGCACTGGTGTGGCTACTCTGCACTGGTGTGGCTACTCTGCACTGGTGTAGCTACTCTGCACTGGTGTAGCCACTCTGCACTGGTGTAGCTACTCTGCACTGGTGTAGCTACTCTGCACTGGTGTAGCTACTCTGCACTGGTGTAGTTACTCTGCACTGGTGTAGCTACTCTGCACTGGTGTAGCTACTCTGCACTACTCTGCACTGGTGTAGCTACTCTGCACTGGTGTAGCTACTCTGCACTGGTGTGGCTACTCTGCACTGGTGTGGCTACTCTGCACTGGTGTAGCTACTCTGCACTGGTGTAGCTACTCTGCACTGGTGTGGCTACTCTGCACTGGTGTAGCTACTCTGCACTGGTGTAGCCACTCTGCACTGGTGTAGCTACTCTGCACTGGTGTAGCTACTCTGCACTGGTGTAGCTACTCTGCACTGGTGTAGTTACTCTGCACTGGTGTAGCTACTCTGCACTGGTGTAGCTACTCTGCACTACTCTGCACTGGTGTGGCTACTCTGCACTGGTGTGGCTACTCTGCATTGGTGTAGCCACTCTGCACTGGTGTGGCTACTCTGCACTGGTGTAGCTACTCTGCACTGGTGTAGCTACTCTGCACTGGTGTGGCTACTCTGCACTGGTGTAGCTACTCTGCACTGGTGTAGCTACTCTGCACTGGTGTAGCTACTC
Source organism: Cladorhizidae sp. MBARI D1340-BT2 (assembly GCA_028752905.1). NCBI lineage: Eukaryota > Metazoa > Porifera > Demospongiae > Poecilosclerida > Cladorhizidae > Cladorhizidae sp. MBARI D1340-BT2. The sequence continues at coordinate 45,737,879 of JAQNBH010000009.1, read as the reverse complement.
TGCACTGGTGTGGCTACTCTGCACTGGTGTGGCTACTCTGCACTGGTGTAGCCACTCTGCACTGGTGTAGCCACTCTGCACTGGTGTAGCCACTCTGCACTGGTGTAGCCACTCTGCACTGGTGTAGCCACTCTGCACTGGTGTAGCCACTCTGCACTGGTGTAGCCACTCTGCACTGGTGTAGCCACTCTGCACTGGTGTGGCTACTCTGCACTGGTGTGGCTACTCTGCACTGGTGTGGCTACTCTGCACTGGTGTGGCTACTCTGCACTGGTGTGGCTACTCTGGCTACTCTGCACTGGTGTGGCTACTCTGCACTGGTGTGGCTACTCTGCACTGGTGTGGCTACTCTGCACTGGTGTGGCTACTCTGCACTGGTGTGGCTACTCTGCACTGGTGTGGCTACTCTGCACTGGTGTAGCTACTCTGCACTGGTGTAGCTACTCTGCACTGGTGTAGCTACTCTGCACTGGTGTAGCTACTCTGCACTGGTGTAGCTACTCTGCACTGGTGTAGCTACTCTGCACTGGTGTGGCTACTCTGCACTGGTGTAGCTACTCTGCACTGCTGCACTGGTGTGGCTACTCTGCACTGGTGTAGCTACTCTGCACTGGTGTAGCTACTCTGCACTGGTGTGGCTACTCTGCACTGGTGTAGCTACTCTGCACTGGTGTAGCTACTCTGCACTGGTGTGGCTACTCTGCACTGGTGTGGCTACTCTGCACTGGTGTGGCTACTCTGCACTGGTGTAGCCACTCTGCACTGGTGTGGCCACTCTGCACTGGTGTGGCCACTCTGCACTGGTGTGGCCACTCTGCACTGGTGTGGCCACTCTGCACTGGTGTGGCCACTCTGCACTGGTGTGGCCACGCTACTCTGCACTGGTGTAGCTACTCTGCACTGGTGTAGCTACTCTGCACTGGTGTAGCTACTCTGCACTGGTGTAGCTACTCTGCACTGGTGTAGCTACTCTGCACTGGTGTGGCTACTCTGCACTGGTGTGGCTACTCTGCACTGGTGTGGCTACTCTGCACTGGTGTAGCTACTCTGCACTGGTGTAGCTACTCTGCACTGGTGTAGCTACTCTGCACCAGTTGGTGTAGCTACTCTGCACTGGTGTAGCTACTCTGCACTGGTGTAGCTACTCTGCAATGGTGGTTTAGAAACGGCCAAACAGGTCCAAGGTGTTGTAGTCGTTATTTTGAATTGCTATTCAGCTATTAGTACTGAAAGCTGATAGGTCAAAGTAACATACATGAAGGATGCATTATATAATATTGTTTTTAGCCACTCCCACCTCAAGACATAGACACAGAACATGGAGAGGACCTTGACAAGGTATTGGTCAGAAAGTCAAGCAGTAGCCGTTGGTTGCAAGAGAGTGCCCTTACAAGTGTTGCAGTGGTTGGCTACTTAGCAAAGACTTGAAGCACACTGGGCGTGTCCTGAAGCCCCCCCCTCTCCCCCTCCCCTCCCACAGATTCAAGACATTGCAATGGTATGGTGTAAGTAGTGGTGATCGTCAATGACAAGGTCGAGTAGTGGTGGTGGATGACAAGGTAGGGTACTGGTGGTGGTGAAGACAAGGTCGGGTACTGGTGGTGGTGGATGACTAGGTCAGGTATTGGTGGTGGTGGATGACTAGGTAGGGTACTGGTGGTGGTGGATGACAAGGTCAGGTACTGGTGGTGGTGGATGACAAGGTCAGGTACTGGTGGTGGTCGATGACTAGGTCGGGTACTGGTGGTGGTGGATGACAAGGTCAGGTACTGGTGGTGGTCGATGACTAGGTCGGGTACTGGTGGTGGTGGATGACAAGGTCAGGTACTGGTGGTGGTGGATGACAAGGTCAGGTACTGGTGGTGGATGACAAGGTCAGGTACTGGTGGTGGTGGATGACAAGGTCAGGTACTAGTGGTGGTGGATGACAAGGTCAGGTACTGGTGGTGGTGGATGACTAGGTCAGGTACTGGTGGTGGTGGATGACAAGGTCAGGTACTGGTGGTGGTGGATGACAAGGTCAGGTACTGGTGGTGGTGGATGACAAGGTCAGGTACTGGTGGTGGTGGATGACAAGGTCAGGTACTGGTGGTGGTCGATGACAAGGTCGGGTACTGGTGGTGGTGGATGACAAGGTCAGGTACTGGTGGTGGTGGATGACTAGGTCAGGTACTGGTGGTGGTGGATGACTAGGTCAGGTACTGGTGGTGGTGGATGACAAGGTAGGGTACTGGTGGTGGTGGATGACAAGGTCAGGTACTGGTGGTGGTGGATGACAAGGTCAGGTACTGGTGGTGGATGACAAGGTCAGGTACTGGTGGTGGTGATGACAAGGTCAGGTACTGGTGGTGGTGGATGACAAGGTCAGGTACTGGTGGTGGATGACTAGGTCAGGTACTGGTGGTGGTGAATGACTAGGTCAGGTACTGGTGGTGGTGGATGACAAGGTCAGGTACTGGTGGTGGTGGATGACAAGGTTGGCTCACGTGCTGAGTGAAGATTGCACGTGCTGTATGGAATGGCCTGCGCTCAGTTCTGCTGTTTGGTTTGTGGATGTCTCGCTCCTGGAGAAACTGTAGCCAAGTCCACAGGAGGACATGCAGTAGCTAATCCTCGACCAAAACATCTGCTGGTTTGGTTAGTGGAGTTCTCCTGTGCAACTGTTACCAATTCCTTGAAGGAGGCAGTAGCTGACCTTACATGGGCACAGTCAACAATAGCAACAAAAAGATATGGTAGGGACAATGTGGTGTGCATGGGTACAGTCAACAATAAGTGGTTCTTGACACGCATGGCACGTGTTGCTGTGTGCAGTGTCCCCAAAACAATAAAGCTTTGAGTTGTTCCTTGTAGAACTCCATGAGGTCCTCCACCCACACACTCTTGAAGTGCTCCACCCACACACTCTTGAAGTGCTCCACCCACACACTCTTGAAGTGCTCCACCCACACACTCTTGAAGTGCTCCACCCACACACTCTTGAAGTGCTCCACCCACACACTCTTGAAGTGCTCCTCCCACACACTCTTGAAGTGCTCTTCCCACACACTCTTGAAGTGCTCCACCCACACACTCTTGAAGTGCTCCACCCACACAAACAACACACACACAACAACTTATTGGGATTGACAGGAAAGGAAACAAGCCAGATGGATTACCCTTTAGGGCAAGGTCACCGTGATGCATGTTACGTTTTTTCGACTTTTTTCGACTTTACTTGTGTACTATTTTACTATGCTTCAATATATGAGCACCACTCAAATTCCCTAGTGAATATCAGACATAGCTAAACTTTTTAACCAATTTTCATAAAAAGTTTCCCTGTAAGTTAGGAGCTAGAGCTTGGTAAGTGATCGTGATGCGTGTTACAAAATTGTGACACAAAATTTCTTAACTCGATTTGTACACAAGTTTCTAGAAAAACGGCTCCTTCAATTTAGTTAATTCATATATATCTTCAGTAGAACTATGTTGACTAAACATTCTCCAAATGTGATATTTCAAACATGACCGATGTGCGTAGAGGGCCCATCGGGGTACGACTGTGTCACGTGATGCGCGTTACATGATGCGCGTTACAAAAAAAATCAGGACAAACTGACACAAATATTGCTATGTATTTAATCTACACCCCAAAAAGTATTTAATCTACACCCCAAAAAGTACCTCACTGAGAAGGGGAGGATATGATGCATCGAGGCGGAAGGGGGGGGGGGGGGGGCATGATGCATCCGAGTGAGTGGTCTCCCGGAGGTTAGTTATGTACATATATGCATTCATGTGTATTCATCCAATCATGTCTATGTATTAGACAGAGGTAGGTATACAGGAAAATACATGAAACACGATCAATTATTTTTCTTCCATTCCCCCGATGGACTTGGTCACTAAATTCATATCATTTTTATTCAATCCAAAGAATCGGGAGGAGTGGCAGATTGGTGCCGGGGCTTGAACCCGTGCCAGCACGTCCTCACGCCTCACGTGCGACAGGGAACCGATCTGGCTTCATTGGCCAGTTGTATCTGCCAAGTCTGGCATTTTTCATAAAAGATATGTCCACATGTGTTGGCGTGCTGCCCTCCACAACACCAAGATATGCTTTTCCATTATACACTAATGCCAGGAAGTCATTCTTGCTGAAAGTAGCAGTGATGAAGTTTTCCTCCACTTCCATATCCTGCTTCTCCTGCACTTCCATATCTGGTTCAACCTCCTGAGCTACCTCAAAGTCTCTACTGAGACAAGCATGCTGTACTTTCCCACCAACCTTTCTGATGCAATGCATATTACGGATGCCATTTACCGCAGGTGAGGCTGCCCAGAATGCATCATCTAGCCCCATCTGATGATTTCGTTCCACTATCTCATCGTTGATGACATCAGTAACCATCACTGATGGCATTAAGGCTGCTGCAGCTGCGAATGAGGCAGAATCGCGGACACGTGACTGGCGAGACTTGACCCTATTCCACACATATCGCTTCGTACTGCCTCCGGTACCGTCCACTGGGCCTTTCCCATGGCTGGTGGCAAAGTAGTTCCAAGTGAGGATGAGGGAATGTCTCTCCTCCAGCATAGGTAGAGCATCAACAATGTATCGACTCTTGAATTGGGCCGAGGTCCCATCTGACCAGATGTTGATGTGCAGGGAATATGAGTGGGGCGGGGCCTTGAAATGATCTAAAATGTTGTATTATGTACATGTAGGTTGAATTACAGGGCTACAGAAAATGGCAGGAATGTTGAAGGCGAAACTGGCCCCCAATAGCTATCAGAATTTTTTTACCTCATTAGGTAGCGTTTCAAGGATCTTGTCCATGTAAGGCAGGATAGTGAACTTGGAATGGTCCTTGCAGTCAGAGGTGAGGACACCACTGTGATGCTCCCCGCCATACCACAGGGAGTACGTGAACAGTGATATGCCCACATGAGTCCAGTGTGCTGACTGCACCTCATCCTGCTCTATACATTCAAAGTTCTCCGAGAATAAACTTGACAGAAAGTGAAACTACAAATGGTTACCTTGCCATGAAGTGATGTAGTGTTGACAGCACTGATGTGATGGAGAATAGAATAAATCTGAGAGCTAATCCACTGCACTGCCTGCCTTTGATGGGTTTTAAATAGAACTTATGAGCTGTGGTGCCACATGGAGACAGGGCAGACTATTGGCATACTCTGGCATCTTCATGAAGCCTTTGATGTGACAGATAGGCAGACCCCCCTCCCTACAATCATTTTTTTTAAATGTTTAGCCTTTGATGTATAGCATATTGAACACACCCTCTCTCCCCTGTGATGCATGTTACAAACTTTAATTGGAATATACAAGAAATATCCTCCTTCAATATGGACCATTTTTGGTAGGCAGGACAGGGTTATGTTAGGGAAGGAGACTACAAGATTTTATCAACATAGGTTTAAAACTATGAGGGTAGCTGGAACTTATTGATGTTTTCCGTGATGCGTGTTACATGTGATGTCAGGTAATCAAAAATCTATCAAGCACCCATATCATGTTGATAATAACAAAAAATCTTTCTCAATATAGAAAGTTGATTGAAATCCCCACGCAAAAGTATCAACATATGTGGCATAGCTATATTTTAGGAAGGATTTTAGCTTTTGTACATTTTAGATATATTTACTCAAAAACGAGCCTCAAAATTATGTTCTCCTTCAGAGCAATGGTTCTGGGTAGTAAATGGAGATATCTGCCTAAACTCCACATTTTCTGAAGCAGTGGAGTCTACTTTCATATACATACACTTTTATGGCAATACCATTGAGTTTTTTTTCCCATCTCAAATGTCATGATTTCGTGACCTTGCCCTCTACCATATACACACTGTGCATTATTATAAATGGTAAAGGGTCATCTTTGGTGAGTCAGCAAGGGGTACAGCCTTGTTTCCTTCATGTTGAGCAGGTCAACATCCAATACTTTCTTGTTTGTGGTTTGTTACTGTTGTTTCTATATAGTAGTTGACCAGTCATCATCCCATCTCTGCGAAGTCCAACTCTGCCTCCAGCATAGAGGTCACCTTTTAAATTTTGGTGGACAAGGTCGGGTACTGGTGGTGGTGGTTGTGTCCTATACAAGTCCAATACATAGCACACCTTCTTTTTGTTTAGAGTCAGCCCCTTGGTGGAGCTAGAGCCTCCTTCAAAGATTTGGTAACAGTTCCACACAGAACTCCACAAACCAAACAGCAGAGAAGAACTTGTTCTCATTCACTCACTCACTCACTGAGTGCTCACTTGGGCTAAGCTTGGTTGTCATATCAACAACTTACTGGTATGATGATCCTTACCCTTTCCCCATCTGCAATTGAGAAGCAGGTTAGTTATAATGTGCATCAGAAAACTTGGAGTGTTCTGGAACTACGATTTACCTCTTGAACCTCTTGACAAGTTATGTGAGGGGAAAAAGAGACACTTGAAAATGAGTTTCAAACCATTTCTTTCCAGCTTCTAAGGTTGTGTCTGCTGGTCTACTACTTGAGAGTTTTAGGGGAGCTAATGGCAGCCAGAACACCATTTAGACAGAGAAGAAAGTTCTAATGTAATGTTACTGGCTCTCTAATGGTATTGTTAGCATGGACTAGGGAGGCTGGCACTCTAATGTGAGTGTTAGTCTGGACTATGGAGGCTGGCACTCTAATGTGAGTGTTAGCCTGGACTATGGAGGCTGGCACTCTAATGTGAGTGTTAGCCTGGACTATGGAGGCTGGCACTCTAATGTGAGTGTTAGCCTGGACTATGGAGGCTGGCACTCTAATGTGAGTGTTAGTCTGGACTATGGAGGCTGGCACTCTAATGTGAGTGTTAGCCTGGACTATGGAGGCTGGCACTCTAATGTGAGTGTTAGCCTGGACTATGGAGGCTGGCACTCTAATGTGAGTGTTAGCCTGGACTATGGAGGCTGGCACTCTAATGTGAGTGTTAGCCTGGACTATGGAGGCTGGCACTTAATGTGAGTGTTAGCCTGGACTATGGAGGCTGGCACTCTAATGTGAGTGTTAGCCTGGACTATGGAGGCTGGCACTCTAATGTGAGTGTTAGCCTGGACTATGGAGGCTGGCACTCTAATGTGAGTGTTAGCCTGGACTATGGAGGCTGGCACTCTAATGTGAGTGTTAGCCTGGACTATGGAGGCTGGCACTCTAATGTGAGTGTTAGCCTGGACTAGGGAGGCTGGCACTCTAATGTGAGTGTTAGCCTGGACTATGGAGACTGGCACTCTAATGTGAGTGTTAGCCTGGACTAGGGAGGCTGGCACTCTAATGTGAGTGTTAGTCTGGACTATGGAGGCTGGCACTCCAATGTGAGTGTTAGCCTGGACTATGGAGGCTGGCACTCCAATGTGAGTGTTAGCCTGGACTAGGGAGGCTGGCACTCTAATGTGAGTGTTAGTCTGGACTATGGAGGCTGGCACTCTAATGTGAGTGTTAGCCTGGACTATGGAGGCTGGCACTCTAATGTGAGTGTTAGCCTGGACTATGGAGGCTGGCACTCTAATGTGAGTGTTAGCCTGGACTATGGAGGCTGGCACTCTAATGTGAGTGTTAGCCTGGACTATGGAGGCTGGCACTCTAATGTGAGTGTTAGCCTGGACTATGGAGGCTGGCACTCTAATGTGAGTGTTAGCCTGGACTATGGAGGCTGGCACTCTAATGTGAGTGTTAGCCTGGACTATGGAGGCTGGCACTCTAATGTGAGTGTTAGCCTGGACTAGGGAGGCTGGCACTCTAATGTGAGTGTTAGCCTGGACTATGGAGGCTGGCACTCTAATGTGAGTGTTAGCCTGGACTATGGAGGCTGGCACTCTAATGTGAGTGTTAGCCTGGACCATGGAGGCTGGCACTCTAATGTGAGTGTTAGTCTGGACTATGGAGGCTGGCACTCCAATGTGAGTGTTAGCCTGGACTATGGAGGCTGGCACTCTAATGTGAGTGTTAGCCTGGACTATGGAGGCTAGCACTCTAATGTGAGTGTTAGCCTGGACTATGGAGGCTGGCACTCTAATGTGAGTGTTAGCCTGGACTGTGGAGGCTGGCACTCTAATGTGAGTGTTAGCCTGGACTATGGAGGCTGGCACTCTAATGTGAGTGTTAGCCTGGACTATGGAGGCTGGCACTCCAATGTGAGTGTTAGCCTGGACTAGGTAGGCTGGCACTCTAATGTGAGTGTTAGCCTGGACTATGGAGGCTGGCACTCTAATGTGAGTGTTAGCCTGGACTATGGAGGCTGGTACTCTAATGTGAGTGTTAGCCTGGACTATGGAGGCTGGCACTCTAATGTGAGTGTTAGCCTGGACTATGGAGACTGCAGATCCAAATGGAACGGGCATTAGTGCATATACATTGACTTGGTCCTACATTTGATATGCAGCACTTGGTTTTCCTTCATGTACGACAGATTATAGTGGAACTGTTATGGGATAACTGTGATCATCAATACTGGACATCTATTACAGAAGGTGTGTTCTGGTAGAACTGCCTATTTGTTTAACAATAGAGACCCCCCTAAGTGAGCCCTAAATGCCTGGCTTAATGTTGTGTCTGTTCAAGGAGACCCTTCATTGTTCTCTATGCCTCCCCCCCCTCCCTCTCATGAGTATAATTTTAATGGCAGAAGCAGTGTCTCTGTGGTGTAATAATATATGTAGTAAGCCAGTGCCATGCAGAGAGAGCAAGTCCCATACTTTTCTCTGTGGCAATACTCGACCGACAAAGCAGCTTCACATTTAACCACTTGAAAATGTATTTGTAATATATATATAATTATATATAATTATATATATATTTGCAGTGCAGGGACTTGGACCCCAAAACACACAAAAACAAGAAAGTTTATACAGGTCAGTCAAAACCCTCTTGAGGTTTCATCTCCAAAAACAGATAAGAATCAAATAAGAATCTTCTGCTAAGCTACTGGTACTGGCAGCACCGAAAATGTTTAGGACTGAAAGATTCAGTCTTCAAAGATAAATCTGTCTCATGTTAGAGAAAACCATTTTCCGTGATCAAGAATATGGATGGAATTCACAGAATTAGTATTATGGACTCGAGATAGAAGTTTGCTTGATATTCTCATTCGCTACAGTACGCATATGCAAACACTGGGACCCGACCCTTTGGATAAGTGAAATTTCTGTACATGTGAAGCAGTTGTTACATGTGCGTCTAAAACATGATTGTGGTCAAGAAACGTAGCGTTACTTGGCATGTCTCCTAACAACAGCTGAGTGGAAGATGGGCACAGAAGGAAGTTAACAATATCTTGAAAAGAAGCAGACACACTTGTAGCTGCACTTGTAGCTGCACCTGTGTCTTTAGCTTGTAGCTGCACCTGTGTCTTTAGCTTGTAGCTGCACCTGTGTCTTTAGCTTGTAGCTGCACCTGTGTCTTTAGCTTGTAGCTGCACCTGTGTCTTTAGCTTGTAGCTGCACCTGTGTCTTTAGCTTGTAGGTGTACCTGTGTCTTTAGCTTGTAGCTGCACCTGTGTCTTTAGCTTGCAGCTGCACCTGTGTCTTTAGCTTGTAGCTGCACCTGTGTCTTTAGCTTGTAGCTGCACCTGTGTCTTTAGCTAGCTGCACCTGTGTCTTTAGCTTGTAGCTGCACCTGTGTCTTTAGCTTGTAGCTGCACCTGTGTCTTTAGCTTGTAGCTGCACCTGTGTCTTTAGCTTGTAGCTGCACCTGTGTCTTTAGCTTGTAGCTGCACCTGTGTCTTTAGCTTGTAGCTGCACCTGTGTCTTTAGCTAGCTGCACCTGTGTCTTTAGCTTGTAGCTGCACCTGTGTCTTTAGCTTGTAGCTGCACCTGTGTCTTTAGCTTGTAGCTGCACCTGTGTCTTTAGCTTGTAGCTGCACCTGTGTCTTTAGCTAGCTGCACCCGTGTCTTTAGCTTGTAGCTGCACCTGTGTCTTTAGCTTGTAGCTGCACCTGTGTCTTTAGCTTGTAGCTGCACCTGTGTCTTTAGCTTGTAGCTGCACCTGTGTCTTTAGCTTGTAGCTGCACCTGTGTCTTTAGCTTGTAGCTGCACCTGTGTCTTTAGCTAGCTGCACCTGTGTCTTTAGCTTGTAGCTGCACCTGTCTTAAGCTGGCAGCTGCACCTGTGTCTTTAGCTTGTAGCTGCACCTGTGTCTTTAGCTTGTAGGTGCACCTGTGTCTTTAGCTTGTAGCTGCACCTGTGTCTTTAGCTTGTAGCTGCACCTGTGTCTTTAGCTTGTAGCTGCACCTGTGTCTTGGTGCTAATGAGTGTTAGCTGATTGAGGTCTGGTACTTGCTTACAGTATGAAGTATGGGGTTGAATTAATGAGAAACAAAGTGAGCCCCCCCCCTTTGCAGTCTACTGTAACTACTTTGGATCCATGCATCTACATATGTGTAGTGAATGCATGGGCATGTGTAGACTTCTGCATATCTGTGATACACAGTAGACCCTAGCATAACTATCCCTCACTTTCTTGTTGGTGTATCCAAGCCCTAGTTGTACTGTACATAAGTACCAGCCCTAAGACATGTTGCAACTGTCAGCTAGTATTCTGGTGCAGCTGCAAGTGTATCTGCTTTCCCCCCAAAAGATCAAGACCTTGTGTGCCTCTTTAACTGGACATGCCAGTTTCCCTTCTCTCTATTGTTTCTTGACCACATCATGTCTAGTAACAACTGCTTCACATATCCAAACAGGGTTGGGCCCCATTTGCCAACTTACAACAGCTGCCACTCTCTGTTTCTTGGCCACAATCATGTCTAGTAAAATGTCTAGTAAAATGCTTCACATATCCACTTATCCTATACCAGGGTTTGGGTCCCATAAGGTTTGGATATGTAGAGGGTTGGGTCCCGTAAGGTTTGGATATGCAGAGGGTTGGGTCCCATAAGGTTTGGATATGTAGAGGGTTGGGTCCCATAAGGTTTGGATATGCAGAGGGTTGGGTCCCATAAGGTTTGGATATGTAGAGGTTGTGTCCCATAAGGTTTGGATATGCAGAGGGTTGTGTCCCATAAGGTTTGGATATGCAGAGGGTTGGTCCCATAAGGTTTGGATATGTAGAGGGTTGTGTCCCATAAGGTTTGGATATGCAGAGGGTTGTGTCCCATAAGGTTTGGATATGTAGAGGGTTGGGTCCCATAAGGTTTGGATATGCAGAGGGTTGGGTCCCATAAGGTTTGCATATGTAGAGGGTTGTGTCCCATAAGGTTTGGATATGCAGAGGGTTGTGTCCCATAAGGTTTGGATATGTAGAGGGTTGGGTCCCATAAGGTTTGGATATGCAGAGGGTTGGGTCCCATAAGGTTTGCATATGCAGCGGATCTACTGTTAGTGGCATCTGTTCTCTTGTATGTGGTTTTTGTGTGTCCCCTGAACCCACGGGCCTGTCCAGACCAAACTTGTGTGTCCCCTGAACCCACGAGCCTGTCCAGACCAAACTTGTTTGCCCATTAGAAACCACCAAAGAAGTTTTAAGCCCCAAAATATTGGTTTTGATCTTTTAAAATTGGATATTTAGGATTATCAGCGGCCATTTTGTTTAGGAAATGCCCTCACATGTTTTTGCACATCAATAACGCAACACGACACATTATTAACACAACACTAACATCAATAACGCAACACGACACATTATTAACAACACTAACATCAATAATGCAACACGACACATTCACACGATACTAACATCAATAATGCAACACGACATTGTTAACACAACACTAACATCAATACTGCAACACAACACTAACATCAATAATGCAACATAATACTGACATCAATAATACAACACAATACATTAACACAATACATTAACACAACACTAACATCAATAATGCAACACATTGACACATGACTAACATCAATAACATAACACGACACATTAACAAACAGTACTAGCACATCAATAATGCAACATGAAACATTAACACAATACTAACATCAATAACACATGACATTAACAACACTAACATCAATAATACAACACTACATACTAGCACATCAATAATGCAACACAACACATTAACACAACACGACACATTAACACAATACGACACACTTAACACATTAATAATGCAACACGGCTCATTAACACAACATGACACATTAACACAACACATTTTAACACAACACAACACATTAATAATGCAACACGGCTCATTAACACAACATGACACATTAACACAACATGACACATGAACAGAACATGGCACATTATTAACACATTAACACGCCACATTAAAACAACACAACAAATTATTAACAAACAACACTAGCACATCAATAACGCAAGACGACACATTATTAACGCAAGATGACGCATTATTAACACAACACGATGTATTATTAACACAACACGATGCATTATTAACACAACACGACACATTAACAAACCACTAGCCACCCAAATTGTCCTCGACGACCAATACTTAGCCATGAGGTGGGTTGGTGCCCAGGAGCAACTGTTTGCAGTAAGGGAAGAACAGAAGAAGAAGAATCACTCTGCTTCATGGGGAGCACAGCTACTGGGTGCGTAGGCTCTGCTTCATGGGGAGCACAGCTACTGGGTGTCTAGGCTCTGCTTCATGGGGAGCTGGGTGTCTAGGCTCTGCTTCACGGGGAGCACAGCTACTGGGTGTCTAGGCTCTGCTTCATGGGGAACACAGTTACTGGGTGTCTAGGCTCTGCTTCATGGGGAGCACAGCTACTGGGTGTCTAGGCTCTGCTTCATGGGGAGCACAGCTACTGGGTGTCTAGGCTCTGCTTCATGGGGAGCACAGCTACTGGGTGTCTAGGCTCTGCTTCATGGGGAGCACAGCTACTGGGTGTCTAGGCTCTGCTTCATGGGGAGCACAGCTACTGGGTGTCTAGGCTCTGCTTCATGGGGAGCACAGCTACTGGGTGTCTAGGCTCTGCTTCATGGGGAGCACAGCTACTGGGTGTCTAGGCTCTGCTTCATGGGGAGCACAGCTACTGGGTGCCTAGGCTCTGCTTCACGGGGAGCACAGCTACTGGGTGTCTAGGCTCTGCTTCATGGGGAGCACAGCTACTGGGTGTCTAGGCTCTGCTTCATGGGGAGCACAGCTACTGGGTGTCTAGGCTCTGCTTCATGGGGAGCACAGCTACTGTGTGTCTAGGACTTGCTTCATGGGGAGCATAGCTACTGGGTGTCTAGGCTCTGCTTCATGGGGAGCACAGCTACTGGGTGCGTAGGCTCTGCTTCATGGGGAGCACAGCTACTGGGTGCCTAGGCTCTGCTTCATGGGGAGCACAGCTACTGGGTGCCTAGGCTCTGCTTCATGGGGAGCACAGCTACTGGGTGCCTAGGCTCTGCTTCATGGGGAGCACAGCTACTGGCTCTGCTTCATGGGGAGCACAGCTACTGGGTGTCTAGGCTCTGCTTCATGGGGAGCACAGCTACTGGGTGTCTAGGCCCTGCTTCATGGTGGGGAGCGCAGCTACTGGGAATGGAGGAACTGCTCATTTTAGGCTCATTTTGGTAGAATTTTTCTCGTCCTGCAAGTACATCTCATACCAGGTATCTTTGGCATTGGATTGTGCATTTGGAACTTCGACCATACTTACATCACTTCTCTTTTTTGCTTGGGCAGTGCCCGGGATATTGAGACTTCATTGGTCGATCCAGACATGGGCCATCCAAGGAAGGTTTTAATTATGGGAGTGCCCAATTTTGTGTGTTTTTAGAAAAAATAACATTAAAAAACAACATCGTAATGCTTCATCATGAAAAGATGTCTCCTCTTCTGTGTGCTTTGCAATAATATTTGCATAGTGGTGTTCATCAACCATGGTGTCTAATCATCTGATCTGGAATAGCTCTGAGGTCATTAGAAATCACTTTACACCCTAAAGTGGGTCATCAATTGCCATTTATGGTGCCAGCAGAGATATGTTAATGAAAAACAGTTTTTTTCTCTTGGCTCCTTCTCAATACTAATGAAGTGAGTACACAGACTGTCCAAGGCTATATTCAATACTAGCATGTGAAGTGAGCACACAGACTGCTATATTCAACACTAGCATGTGAAGTGAGCACACAGACTGCTATATTCAACACTAGCATGTGAAGTGAGTACACAGACTGTTCCCAAGGCTATATTCAACACTAGCATGTGAAGTGAGCACATAGACTGTCCAAGGCTATATTCAATACTAGCATGTGAAGTGAGCACACAGACTGTCCAAGGCTATATTCAATAGTGGAGTGAGCACACAGACCGTCCAAGGCTATATTCAATAGTGGAGTGAGCACACAGACCGTCCAAGGCTATATTCAATACTAGCATGTGAAGTGAGCACACAGACTGTCCAAGGCTATATTCAATACTAGCATGTGAAGTGAGCACACAGACTGTCCAAGGCTATATTCAATAGTGGAGTGAGCACACAGACCGTCCAAGGCTATATTCAATACTAGCATGTGAAGTGAGCACATGACTGGACTATCTCATGAGAAAAGGGATGAATTATCATTCATTACGATAGAGAAAATAAAGAGCTTTCAAATGATGCTTTCAAATGATGTAAAAATTATTGCTAAGGAAACACAATTGACTAAGTTAGAGGCATTTATATGTTGTCAATGCACTTCTATGGGCAGCCATGTTATTCATGCTTCTTCTCGTCCATTTCTCAACCAGTAGACAAGGAAATGGCAGCATAAAAAGTATCATAACTCAAGAATGAGCTGAAACTTGAAACACAGTCAGTTACTATGTCAGTGAAGGTATAGAATAATTAATTTCTTTTTGCTTTTTCGAAGAAAACTCCCAAAATGTTCTGGTCCTCCCTTAGGTTGGGAAAGGGTCTGAAAACATGTTATATTATAAACTTAAAGTACCATATCTTTGCACACATTCATGCTATGGTCCTGATTTATATACCAAAATGTAGCCAGTGCAGTATTCTGGTATTTTTGTTTTGCCATCCATACATGTTTATCTTTTGGACTGCATGTTGGAATGTGAAGTGAAATTTCCCCTCTACAGGTAACTCTGTTGTGAATGCTACCTTCCAGCACCAAGTCTTGGCTTAACAACTGTGATTGTACAAACACTACAGGTTGATGAAGTAATTTTTTTTAAATATATTTTTTATAAGCAGACTATGTTCATGTGAAGGAGGTCTAAATTATAAACTAACAAACCTTGTGGTTGCAACTTCAGAGCACCACAGATTCTGCACACTTCACTCTATGTACTTATGTGTCTGGCTCAAAAGATAGGTCTCTCTGTGTCCTCTCTTTTGACATCAAAAAATATTTTTGAAAATCAATTTTTTTCCAGCAGTAATTGAGGAACCGCCACTTTGGCTACATGTAACTTTGGCTACATGTAACTTGTCAAAAGAGAGCATAGAGAGAGAGCCAGACATTAAGTTTGTGTGCAGAATCTGTGGTGCTCTGAAGTCGTAACCACAAGGTTTGTTAGTTTATAATTGAGACTTCCTTCACATAAACATATCTTATAAAATATATATTTTTTAATCACTTCCATCAATCTGTAGTATTTGTATTGCTCTATCCATCACAGTTGTTATAGTCACTCAACACTTGATGCTGGAAAGTAGCATTCTGTTTGAGGGGAAATTTCACTTCACATTCCAACCTGCAGTTCCAAAAGATAAACATGTATGGCAGAACAAAACTTCCACCAGAAAGTATCTGCACTGGCTGCATGTTGGTATATAAATCAGGACCATGCATGAATGTGAGCAAAGATATGGTAAAACCACCTGGTCAGACATGGTTAAGACCCTCTATAGAAGTATTGGCTTTTTGATAGCTTGTCTTGACTAGAAGTGATTGTTGACTGAAGTAGGTGGAGCCTTAATTGCCTGCATACAGATGGTACAGACTTGTTGCTTGACTTTGCTTGGTGCACCATGCAAGTGTGGAGGAGTAGAGTAGTGAGGAAGACTACCTTGCTTGGTGCACCATGCAAGTGTGGAGGAGTAGAGTAGTGAGGAAGACTACCTTGCTTGGTGCACCATGCAAGTGTGGAGGAGTATAGTACTGAGGAAGACTACCTTGCTTGGTGCACCATGCAAGTGTGGAGGAGTAGAGTAGTGAGGAAGACTACCTTGCTTGGTGCACCATGCAAGTGTGGAGGAGTAGAGTAGTGAGGAAGACTACCTTGCTTGGTGTACCATGCAAGTGTGGAGGAGTAGAGAGTAGAGTAGTGAGGAAGACTACCTTGCTTGGTGCACCATGCAAGTATGGAGGAGTATAGTACTGAGGAAGACTACCTTGCTTGGTGCACCATGCAAGTGTGGAGGAGTAGAGTAGTGAGGAAGACTACCTTGCTTGGTGCACCATGCAAGTGTGGAGGAGTAGAGTAGTGAGGAAGACTACCTTGCTTGGTGTACCATGCAAGTGTGGAGGAGTAGAGAGTAGAGTAGTGAGGAAGACTACCTTGCTTGGTGCACCATGCAAGTGTGGAGGAGTAGAGTAGTGAGGAAGACTACCTTGCTAGGTGCACCATGCAAGTGTGGAGGAGTAGAGTACTGAGGAAGACTACCTTGCTTGGTGCGCCATGCAAGTATGGAGGAGTAGAGTAGTGAGGAAGACTACCTTGCTTGGTGCACCATGCAAGTGTGGAGGAGTAGAGTAGTGAGGAAGACTACCTTGCTTGGTGCACCATGCAAGTGTGGAGGAGTAGAGTAGTGAGGAAGACTACCTTGCTTGGTGTACCATGCAAGTGTGGAGGAGTAGAGTAGTGAGGAAGACTACCTTGCTTGGTGTACCATGCAAGTGTGGAGGAGTAGAGAGTAGAGTAGTGAGGAAGACTACCTTGCTTGGTGCACCATGCAAGTGTGGAGGAGTAGAGTAGTGAGGAAGACTACCTTGCTTGGTGCACCATGCAAGTGTGGAGGAGTAGAGTAGTGAGGAAGACTACCTTGCTTGGTGTACCATGCAAGTGTGGAGGAGTAGAGAGTAGAGTAGTGAGGAAGACTACCTTGCTTGGTGCACCATGCAAGTGTGGAGGAGTAGAGTAGTGAGGAAGACTACCTTGCTTGGTGCACCATGCAAGTGTGGAGGAGTAGAGTAGTGAGGAAGACTACCTTGCTTGGTGTACCATGCAAGTGTGGAGGAGTAGAGAGTAGAGTAGTGAGGAAGACTACCTTGCTTGGTGCACCATGCAAGTGTGGAGGAGTAGAGTAGTGAGGAAGACTACCTTGCTTGGTGCACCATGCAAGTGTGGAGGAGTAGAGTAGTGAGGAAGACTGCCTTGCTTGGTGCACCATGCAAGTGTGGAGGAGTAGAGTAGTGAGGAAGACTACCTTGCTTGGTGCACCATGCAAGTGTGGAGGAGTAGAGTAGTGAGGAAGACTACCTTGCTTGGTGCACCATGCAAGTATGGAGGAGTAGAGTAGTGAGGAAGACTACCTTGCTTGGTGTACCATGCAAGTGTGGAGGAGTAGAGTAGTGAGGAAGACTACCTTGCTTGGTGCACCATGCAAGTGTGGAGGAGTAGAGTACTGAGGAAGACTACCTTGCTAGGTGCACCATGCAAGTATGGAGGAGTAGAGTACTGAGGAAGACTACCTTGCTTGGTGCACCATGCAAGTGTGGAGGAGTAGAGTAGTGAGGAAGACTACCTTGCTTGGTGTACCATGCAAGTGTTGAGAAGTAATAATCTTTGGCTAGCCTTGCTGTGGTTGTAGCTGATTCATTAATGGCTGCTCTAGTGAATCTATGGGGGGGGGGGGGGGGGGGGGGGGCATAAACTATTAGGTGCTAAAGAAAACTTGTGGTTATCATTTTATAGCTCCATAGGTTCTGCAAACTTCATGGTATGGACTTGATATATAGCTCAAAAGATAGGTCTCTCTGTGTGCTCTCTTTTGATAATAAAACATTTTTAATGGGTATAACTATAGCCAAGTTACTGGTAAAGTGGTGGTACCTCAAAAACCTGCTTGAGAGCTGGAAAGCTGGAAATTAGCACCAGTGGCTAGAGGAAACCTTACAACATGTTTGTGGTCAATGGTCAAGCTGGTGTGGTTGGAAAATCACTGATGTTCAGATGCTTTAGGCAAGCTAATTACAATTTAACCTTTCATGGTTGAAAACAGCTTCAGGTCAATAAACATGAACAATTGAGCAAAGTATTGTTGATGGTGTTCATTGCTCTATGTACACAGGAAACCCTAATGGGATATACCTCTGCCTGTACACAGGAAACCCTAATGGTATATACCTCTGCCTGTACACAGGAAACCCTAATGGTATATATCCCTGCCTGTACACAGGAAACCCTAATGGGATATACCCCTGCCTGTGCAAGCGATGTGCGTTTAAAAAATATTGTGAACACAAAATTGCATCACACCGCGTTGCACCACTTGAATAGAATCAAGTTCTATTCGTGCGGCGTTGCAACCTGTCATTGCATCATTCTGGTGTGCGTTTATCTGAGTTCTTTGTCATTCTGGTGTGCTTTATTTTGATTTTTTAGTAAAAGCTGGTGATTTCAAAGCTGAACGGACGACGAAATGATTACGAAGCAGTGAGAACTTTCTCAAGTATATGGGATGCGCGATTGACATGGGCGCTTGTATCTGTTAATTAATGGGCGGGGTTCCAGTTGGGTGAAAGTTCAAGTTTGCTCAAGTGGCGACTCCATTATTGTGAACAGCTAGGAGTGATGTGATGCGATGCGATACGATGCGACACGAAGGCCTAGCAGCATGTTGTGAACCAGCCTTAAGGATGTATATACCTCTGCTTATACACGGGAAACCTAAGGATATATACCTCTGCCTACACACAGGAAACCCTAATGGAGCATCATATAGATGATGCCATGGGCCAGCTGTGTGCCTAAGAGAGTACATGATGCCATGAGCCGGCTGTCTGTCTGATATTAACCCTAACAGGGCACATATGCTAAGAGCCAGTTGTGTGATATTATCGCAGATGAAAGTCGAGTCTCCTAACAATGGTATGTTCCGTGTGCAGGGAGGAGTTTGAACAGCATGGATTGAGTGGCATTGTTACCTTGACATGTCAAGATGTCTGCACTGATGGATTCAACATGGTGGGGGTTGCTGATGCTGGTAAAGCTAGTAGCTCTATGTGTGTACATGTATGTACCATGGCTGTCATACTACACTCCCTCACTTCTCTCCCACCTGCCTCCCCTCCTGTCCACCTTACTCCCTCACTTCTCTCCCACCTGCCTCTCCTCCTGTCCACCTTACTCCCTCACTTCTCTCCCACCTGCCTCCCCTCCTGTCCACCTTATTCCCTCACTTCTCTCCCACCTGTCTTCCTACCTGTCCTAGTATTCCTAGATCTTCCCAAGCCATGGGAGGCTATTGAAGCGGCGAGGAAAGCTTTGAAGGTAATACCCTTTGATGCGTAGCTGTCACACAACAGGATAGGCCTTGTGTAGCTGTCACTGTGTAGCTGCCACACAACATGGTAGGCCTTGTGTAGCTGCCACACAACAGGGTAGGCCTTGTGTAGCTGCCACACAACATGGTAGGCCATGTGTAGCTGTGACACAACAGGGTAGGCCTTGTGTAGCTGCCACACAACAGGGTAGGCTTTGTGTAGCTGCCACACAACATGGTAGGCCTTGTGTAGCTGCCACACAACATGGTAGGCCTTGTGTAGCTGGCACACAACAGGGTAGGCCTTGTGTAGCTGCCACACAACATGGTAGGCCTTGTGTAGCTGCCACACAACATGGTAGGCCTTGTGTAGCTGCCACACAACAGGGTAGGCCTTGTGTAGCTGGCACACAACAGGGTAGGCCTTGTGTGGCTGTCACACAACCCTATGTGTAGCTACCACACAACATTATGGGTAATTGCTCTGTGGATATTGTTCTAGCGTGGCGGGAGCTTCTGTTCTTTTTCACCGTGTGTGGAGCAAGTGCAAAGGACAAATGACGGGCTCCGCACGTGTGGGTTTTCAGGTACTTAATGTTTCTTCATTCACTTCAGAATTGACTGTCACTTGTGCTAATCCAAGAGTGGGGGCTATAGCTGCTGTGCATGGATGAGAGATCAGCATAAGGTGGCTAATCCAAGAGTGAGGGCTATAACTGCTGTGCATGGATGAGAGGTCAGCATAAGGTGGCTAATCCAAGAGTGGGAGCTATAGCTGCTGTGCATGGATGAGAGATCAGCATAAGGTGGCTAATCCAAGAGTGAGGGCTATAACTGCTGTGCATGGATGAGAGGTCAGCATAAGGTGGCTAATCCAAGAGTGAGGGCTATAACTGCTGTGCATGGATGAGAGGTCAGCATAAGGTGGCTAATCCAAGAGTGGGAGCTATAGCTGCTGTGCATGGATGAGAGGTCAGCATAAGGTGGCTACTATAGCTGCTGTGCATGGATGAGAGATCAGCATAAGGTGGCTAATCCAAGAGTGAGGGCTATAGCTGCTGTGCATGGATGAGAGATCAGCATAAGGTGGCTAATCCAAGAGTGGGGGCTATAGCTGCTGTCTCTCTCTGCATCTATTTCTCTGTTTCTCTTCTCTCTTGTTTGTGTGTCTCTTCTCTCTTGTTTGTGTGTATAGATATAGAAGTGTTGGAATGTTTGCTACGACCACACATAGTCAAGGCTTACACTTTGACCCTCCCAGATGTGGGAGTGGCACCAGAAGTAATGGAGAGTTTGGTCACCAATGAAGGAGACAATGTGGTTACGTTTAACACTGGAGAGGGGTGTGAGGTGACCCCTGGAAGTGGAATGTTCACCCCCTCTCTTGGGTCATATTCCATATGGACAGCACAACCAACCAACAAGATCCCTGGACACACGGGCTACATCACCACGGCAACACTTGACTGACTTGTATAAGAGAATAACTTGCGAGAAGTTCAGTGACATGTAATGAGTGTGTGTATGCAGGTTGTATACTAATTGTCCTGACATTATATTGATAATGTTACGATAAAAGGAGCTTCAACCATCAACCAAGAGTACAGTAGGTGAGACTTCTCTTCAACCAAGCCTCCATCAACCATCAACCAAGAGTAGGTGAGACTTCTCCTTCAACCATCAACCAAGAGTAGGTGAGACTTCTCCTTCAACCATCAACCAAGAGTAGGTGAGACTTCTCCTTCAACCATCAACCCAAGAGTAGGTGAGACTTCTCCTTCAACCATCAACCAAGAGTAGGTGAGACTTCTCCTTCAACCATCAACCAAGAGTAGGTGAGACTTCTCTTCAACCATCAACCAAGAGTAGGTGAGACTTCTCCTTCAACCATCAACCAAGAGTAGGTGAGACTTCTCCTTCAACCATCAACCAAGAGTAGGTGAGACTTCTCCTTCAACCAAGTATAAGTGAGACTTCTCCTTCAACCATCAACCAAGAGTAGGTGAGACTTTTCCTGGTAATGATAGGGGCGTGGCTGATATAAGAGGGTTATGGTAATGATGGGGGCGTGGTTGAGATGAGAGGGTTGATGGCACAGATACGTGGAATGTACGAGACGTAACATGCATATATGTGACGGTCATACTTTACAGATGTCGCAATAATCAGTCGTGCAAGGATGAAGGACAACTTCTGGCCAGGGTATGTCTTAGCCAATGACTATATAGCAGATGATGCACTCTGCCTGTTTCAGTTTGTGAGCAAAACTCAGAAATGAGAGAGGAGTGGCATTTTTCATCTGAATGTTAGTCTCCCTTCGTGGGTGCTGCAGTTCTGGTGAGCGTCTAGTGGGAAAAGAAGAGCTTCAGATTGCTGGCCATTTGGTTGGGAATTGCAGTCAAGAAATCCAAGACATCTGCCATGACATTACTCTGGGCGTGGTTGCATCCCCTGCTGGTAAACTATTGCAATAGAGCTTGCAGTTCCTTCTCTCCCTTCCCTTTAAGAATTGTTATGGGTACGAACCTGCCGACCGGCCGGCCTGTGTCTTGCATGTGGAAACTGCACTTCTACTTCTTGTCCATCGCCAAATCCTTCCACCATTCTCCAAACATCTGCACTTCTTCTACAAAATTATTATGCATGCCAGGGTTTCATTAAGAAAATTGTCCAAGGGGGGGCACTGGAGGAATCTGGATATTAAGGGGGGCCATGATGGTTAAAGATGTGACAAAGTTTCTAATGAATTTTAATAATACAATTTCCAAGTTTCACGGAAGAAAACTCCTTTTTTAGTTCCAATCCTTCCTCAGTTCATTGGCAGGCGCACATGTAGTGGCAAGAGTGCTATTTGACCTTGCAGCACTTGCAATGGAGTTGCCATGCAAACTAGAATGAATATATGCAAATGTTTGACCACCTCCCGAGTCCTTGAAGTAAATAAAGAGTGTTTTGTGTGGATTTATAGTTGCTCCATTTCAAGTGCATTTTTTAAAATCTACTTGGAACTGCCACATATATGTAATCTGTGTAGCCATTGGAAAAGAAATGTAAATATATGTTATGTTGCTTGCACTACTTTATAAATGAAACATCACAGACATGCACACATACTTGAGTGTTAATCAGTCTCTATTTAGAGCACAGTCCTGTTGCTAATATCTTTATGTCTATTATTCGATGAGAAGCACTTAACAACCCTCTGGAATGTTGACTCTGGAATATTGACATTCATTGCATGCCGTCCTACGACTGGCTCAGCGTTGCCCACCCTGCAGACTAGCTTGATTTCATCATCCTACAGATCAGAGCAAGTAAGATGCATATTGAAATAAAATGCATAGAAATCCACAAAATCACCACCCAGGTGTCTAGAGCAAGCTACCCAGGAGCCCTAGTCTCAAACCATTGGTCTGGGGCATTTTAACCATAGTGAATGTCTACTGAACACAGGATAGTGCAGGCTAATGCATGGTAGCTCAGGGTAGAACTGAGTACAGCCCTGATACAACTTGTTGAAGAGAGGGTGAGAATACCAAGGATTATCTAGGGAAATTCAGTTGTCAAAAGTTTCTTCAGAAAGTTCCCCTCCCCCCCCCCCCCTTTTTTTCTTCCAGGAGACATGTGAGGGAGGATGCTGTGGTTCTTGCTATTGCATACAATATCTATATATCTAGGGATGAGTATTTTCTGTGGTCATTTCACATCTATGCAAAAACCTTCAGATAGAATTTTGTCATGAGCAAAATTTGTCCATCATTTCCAATGTGTCAGTCAAATTATTATACGACAGCAAGCCCTTCAGTGAAGTATATAGCAACCATGTATATTATAGCAACCATGGCAAGCAGTCATTGCCCACCATTTTTTGTTAAAATTAACATAAAAACTCCACTTGCAACCCTTCAAGGTTCAAATGGTTGCTGGTCTCTTCTCTATTGACTTTGCTGTACCTTTCCATGATTCTCAATCTCAGAAGTCTTGTTAAGAAAGGAAAAAATAGTCTTTTTCTATCATGAGGCCAATGAAAGGCATTGTCAAGAAGTAATTGTATTGTGTCTGAAGAAAGGACACATGATATTTTAGCACTAAATCTAGGAATACTCCACCTTACCACAGACCCTTACTACTTGTAGCAAGCCACACTAAGTGAATGAATTATTCTTATTATTCTTCTTATAAGACATAATACCACATATTTATGTATATATATATATATATATATTTTAATGGGAAAGTGTCAGATGCCTGTGCTGCCCAGTACAGACGTGCAGTTCCCCCGCTGGACCGCCACAGATAGTCTCTGGAGCAGGTACTCTATGAATGAATGTATATAAAGACCTGACAATTATCCCTTAATCAAATTGATGAGAGATTAATGTTTGCCTGTCCAGCTGATACGGGCTTGGAAACCTCCCACTGATATTCAAGGTAGCTGAAGGTATGTCTTCAGCATCACAAATGGCAACAACCTCCCAGGGTTCTGTGTTGGCAGAGGGTGTGACCCACAACTACCACAGACAGTGCAACAACCTCCTGGGTTCTGTGTTGGCAGAGGGTGTGACCCACAGCTACCACAGACAGACCTCCCTGGGTTCTGTGTTGGCAGAGGGGGTGACCCACAGCTACCACAGAGTGCAACAACCTCCCTGGGTTCTGTGTTGGCAGAGGATGTGATGCACAGCTAACAGCCGGCACAAGAACCTCCCTAGGTTCTGTGGTTGGTCGAAGTAAAATCATTGGCACGAAAGTCATTGCAATGTGTCTTCCCTCTCAGTTCAACTCAGCCTTGACACATCTAAAATGTCCTCGCCAATTGAAGGAGAATGATTTATAGATGGTACTGTGGTTCCCTATAAGGATGTGTGATTGGTATTAGTTTTCAAAATGGGTATCATTAAGAAGATGAATGGGAAGCTACCAAATCTTGGTTGGGGCTTGTGTTTTCTACCTCGGGGCCCTTCTAATCCGATATTCCCTTCCTTTCAGACTTGAATATGAAAGCAAAATGTTCCCATCTCTCCAGTGTATGTCTCTTACCACACCCTCTAATTATGAGATCTAAGTTGTCAATCACTCTTTTTACCTCCTTCATTAAAGAGAATGGCATCCCTCCTAAGTCAAAGACCCTGAGTTGCTCAAATCGATCCACCATGAAGCCCCTGTCTGGAAGGACCAAGAACGTTCTCTGTGATAAAGCTGGTCTTCCATGGCAAATATAATTACTCTTCAGAGTAACATGCTCGTGTGTGTGTATGGGGGGGCATGGATGGCTTGCCTGTAGGTCAACCTTTGTGCTTGCCTGCAGAATAATTCACTAATCCTGTGCCTCTGACACACTCCCAACATCTCAATCTGAAATGCTGCGAATACAGATGGATAGAAAATGTCATCGATGTACTCAATTGTCTTGACTACTGCTCATATTCTAAACTGTTGCCACAGTGGCTTTGAATAAAGATACGTATATAGATAGATAAGTATACTTGGAGACATAATTCTGTGCTCCTGAAAGATTTAGAGATGAATCCCAACAAAATAAGTAGGTGAAGATTTATCTGGCTAATCAGCTGGCAAAAATCCTAAACCCACCACTCTCTGGAATTACTGCAGATCTGATGAGGTAGTCGAGGTAGTCTTGATTGAACCGACAGTCCCAAGTAACTGCAGAATTGCTCCACCAGACACCAAGGAGAGAAAACTACCAGACTTTGCAGAGCGAGTTGGAATAAAGGGTTTCAAGAAGGTTTTCTTGACAATGGAAATCAGTGTCTTTGGTCACTCTATTATAAGCATATCATTCTGTCAGTGAATTTATAATGACTTCTCTCTGTGTTTCACTCTAGTTTTCTAGAGCATCATGCCAAAACATCGAGAGATAAGTTGATTATATTGAGAAAGTCATTGCAATAGCATTCTCCTGAAGATCAGCATTCTACTTTAGGGCGGACAAATTATATTTTTAAAGATTGGGTTGTGACTGGATTGATAAGTCTCTCTTTGTGCTCTCTTGTGGTACTAGATAGGTGTATATATATATATATATATACCCATGCCAAAGTTACTTGCAGCTAAAGTGGGACCTCATAATCCTGAAGCCCTGAACTTCCAGCAAGTGTGGCTCCAGATAGGACTAGACAGAGCTCGGCTTTACGGGATGAGTATTTTCATTAGGCGCTAAAACGTGAGCAAGTGGATGCTGAGAATTAGGGGGGGGAATCTCGCACTGAAGGGATTTTCACCACCCTAGACCACCACCATCAAACGACTCCTAAACTAGTCGGCCAAAGTCTTCATGGTAAAAAAAAAAGGAAAAGGAAAAAAAGGCAGTTTAGTGAGGAATGGAACTCGAACAGGTTACCCTATCTATAACACCTTCCATTATTTAACTTGTTATCTAACCTATATATCCCTTGCCAGGCCCATTAACACATTAAGTTTCGTTTGCTGGAACATTTGGGTAATAGGACCATCGAAATCCTTGACAGGAGAAGTTGATTTATCCCCTGAATATGGCAGACATAAATGCTTGGTCCAGTGGAACCAATCATTATATATGCCTGACATGACTCTGACAGATAAGCAGGAGAAGGATGAACTGAACCATGAAGAACTAATGTCTGCATATATGTAGGACAAACATCTCATGACAGTGTCCTATACACCAAGAAACATCTAACTTAAAGGCAACTGCAGTACACCCCCCCCTGCTTTTTATTTAATTTTTTAAATCTATGTTTGGATAAGTTCTAGCTAATAATATACAGCACACCCTGTAAAAAGATTACATTTTATTTAGCAAATACAAGCCATTGTACAATTACACTTGGTTAGGGTGTGCCAATGCCGTGTATTGTGGGGGACATACCACTTGCCTTGCACCCACAGTGCAATTTTTCACACTCCTATATAGTACATTTTCTCTAGTTCAGCTGTAGAAGTCAATTATATATATTTATAAGGAGGCACCTGCCTACTTGTGGAGGAGAACATGAACACACCACCCCATGAAGAAAGCTCTGAACGGTGTAGCTGAACCTGAAAATGAATTGGCAGGTGTGCCAACTCTTTCTCCACAGAAGTTTTGACTTTCTTTAGTGATCAGCTAACTTATTACTAATCTTTCTGTGCAGATAACAAAGCAAGTGAGAAAGTCACAGAAATCCACAAGGTTTTGTACAACAACTACAGATGGACGCAGACCTCACACTCGAGAAGGCTAAAAAAAATTTACCAGAGGGAAGCAGTCAAAGAACAACAACACATACTCAAAGGAGAAAACACTGGAAATGCGGAACTAGAAGAAGTCCGAAGACAGCGATGATTCCCCACAAAAGAGAGGAATGACAAGAGCCAGTGCTCTTACTGTGGAAACGAATGACACCCTTGGGGAAAATGTCCAGCAAAAGAAACAGTATGTTACAAATGTCAGAGAAAAGGCCATTAAAGAAGCCAGTGCTTTTCTAAGCGAACATTGTCAAAGTAGAAGAAAAAAATTATCTTGCAATGGTATTCCTGGACTCTATCTCAGACTATCCTTCCTCTACATGGGTCTCAACACTTTGCCTCAATGGGAAAACGAATACCTTCAAGCATGACATGGGAGCTGCAATTTCGAAGGAAACTTACTACCATCTGGACAGGCTGCCACTAACCAGGGCAAAGAAAATACTCTGTGGACCCTCCAGCCAATCACTCAAGGTACTCGGACAGTCCCTCTACCTCAAAAAGAAAACAGTGAGCCAACCAACATATGTAATAGATGGGCTAAAAGCATAACCTCCTAGGGTTACCTGCTATTACGGCACTAGAACTAGCTGTCCGAATAGATGAGATCCCAACCACCAGTAATTTAGCCAAGGTCCAGGATCAGTTTCCATCTCTATTCCAAGGACTGGGTAACTTAGGGGATGAATTTGAGATACACCTCAAGCGGCCATATTCACTATTTACACCCCGACATGTACCTCTGCCATTACGCCCCAAAGTTTAAAAGGAACTCAACCATCTTTAAGGTTGATCTCAAAGATGGACGAACCTACCCTGGGGTGTGCCGGAATGGTAGTGGTGCCGGAATGGTAGTTGTACCAGAGAAGGAAGGAGCACTTCGTATATGTGTGGACCTGAAGCCAATCGAGTATTATGGCTCATGAACGACATCATTATCTTCGCTTCTTAATATCCATAGAACAATTTTTGTCCTTATCTGGAAATTTTAAAATTTTTGACAGGGCATCTCTCTTTGAGTAGTAACAGTTTAGGTAAGCCAGCACATTCCAGGTAATCACTGCAATAGGTTCACCAACATGCTTGGCCTCACACTAATAGCTGTTTCCGTAGAAATATCTCCATCTGAATCTTGAGTTGTCATCTGCTGAAGGGTCGTCATCTGCTGAAGGGTCGTCATCAGGTTTCAGTCTTTTCTCAGCAACTTCCATGCACTACGGCAGCTGTCAATCTCCTGTGTAGCTATGTCACTAGTGCAAAGTCTGTTAGTTGATTATCACTAGCAATGATCAACCACTATATATGTACTAAGCTATAGTGGTGATTCTGACAGACTATTAACACTATAGCTATACAGACAGTGTTAATCAAAGACAAATTTTAGGGTGGGGAGGGGGTTGGGGCTCCTGAATCTGCCCATGCCAAGTTCTCCTCCTCCCCATCTATCATTCTATACTACACTCAGTACAACACCATTTTCAGTCCAGCCGCCAATGGATGGCTGGATGTTACGGTTAGCTTGACCAGAGGATTTAACAAAATCTTACCTTCTTTCATAAGCCTGATCCTATCAGCGTTGATCACATTAAAGCTTATAATACACTCAAGATAGAATTTTGTTTCACATCCACAGATTATTCTGGTAGGGAGTTGCAAACAAGACTACAAAGACATTCATTTCTACCAAGGCCTTTATCCGATGCATACCTGTCCCTTCCTTCCAAGTTTCATTCCAGTTGTATGAGCAAATTGACCCTAATTTCGTGGTAATGTTCAGCCCATCAAGACCATTATCTTGCCCTTCCTACATTGTTATAATTACTCACGGAACATTTGCAATGCAGTGATAGACATGCACTAATACATGTGGTGATGACCCAGAGGGAAACTAGGAGCCTTTCTCTAGACCCAGAGGGAAACTAGGAGCCTTTCTCTGGGACTTGTCTGTCTAATGTCAGCAAAGGTCAACCTTGGGGATGCATTCTCTGTGGGGAACACAATCACACCCAATTAAAGACGGTCCTGCTTTTCTGACCTGAACATTTTACCTGAAGCATGCATTTGCAAGTAAGTTGAGATAATTATGGTCAAAATATACAAAATACTACCAGCCAGGTGGAGGTGATGGTCCAGATGCAGCTCAGACACCATCTGTGAACTGCCCGATGTGCCTGCTGCTGCATCCAGAGGGTTTGTTCCCTATTTCTGTAGCAAATGGTACTGACTTGATGTACTCCCTTTTCTGTTATGTATGAGGGGCAATACTTGGAATGTTTAGGCCACATCAACCAGATATATTGTAAGGTGATATATATACAGTGAAAGTAAAAAACACCAATATTGATTCTTCCAGATGGTCATGGAAGATAACTATATACTGTAATTTAATATGGCACCATCTACAGCTTGGAGTAATAATCAATTTCACTTCCATCCCCTCTATATACTAAGCTATAAATCCAACATCAGGATGGTCATGGCTTGTCAACTTTTCCAATCCTGCATGTAGGAACTTTACCTTTACGATTACCATGAACTATTGGGAATACCATCCAGGTGGCAGGTTGCAAGCTCATCTGCTGCTAGTGTGTGTATAAAAAGAAAACACACAAGCAATGTTTCATGCTATCTTGAGCCAAAATTATACTTGTATAATCAACGAACTCTCAGTTGACATAACGATATTACATAATCGATATTACATAACCTCAATATTTTGCTCTCTTGCTGAGTTCCGGTCATTTGGCAACTTACGCGCACCATTTTTTTGTACCTACAGAGCACAGTCAGGTGGCGGTAGGTTCGCGAAAGAGGGGCCTGGCGACCAGATTGGCTGGGCAAGCGGCTCACGTAATTTGGTATCATTATAATCACAGGTGCGAGGAACTATGGCGGTAGCAGCTAGTCGTCATTTGCCAATAATGTTAGCAGTGGTACTACTCGCCTTGGTGGCCAACTCTCTTTCCGCACTGGAGAGCGCTGTTATACCAACTTCTCCATACAATTCCGAGGTAAGTAGCAAAGTGCGCAATATAATTAGCTGAGAACATGCATAGTTGCTAGTGCCTGTGAGACTGGGAAATGCTCCTGTTGGAGGGAGGGAGAAGAGAGAAACCTTACCTGAGATGAACCAGCCTATCAGGATCCTTCCAGTGTATTCCGCCGATATCGATGAAAAGTATGTCCTGCTAATTATATAGCTATAGCTATGCAATATATATGTGGTTCAGTTATAATTTGTGATGTATGTGGTTCAGTTATATATATCTATGTAATAATATGTTATTTAAAATTATGCATAGTTATGTAATATTTGATTATCTATAGCTATGTGATATGTATTATAATTATGTTATTTATACTATGTAATATATAATTATATATATAGTTATATAATATATGTTAATTATATATACATAGCGATGTGATATGTATGTGGTTCAGTTATGAGTTAGTGACTTCATTTATTCCAGTTTACAGGAAAAGGCCAGTTTAGTGAGGGTAAGGAAGAAATGGAAAGCACTTTATGGCATGGATGTAATGGATGTACTGAAGTGCATGCGTTTGATTTCTTCAGGAAACTATCATTCCCAAGCTGCTGACCTTCTTACAACAAGTGTTGTCAGTTGTTCCTGCGGGAGGTCCCATCCTAATCAACAAGTGAGACTGTTTGTGTGATAGTGGAGTGATCGTGGTTTGCATTGGGTAATTCTCATGTATGTCACACTACATGTAGCCAATGCTCCAGTGGTTCATTAATCGACCCAAGTACTGGCCTAGTGCTCTGTGCACAGAAATGTATCCCAACATTTTGTGGTCCTTTCCCAGTGCCAACGGAACACCTCAAGGTGAGCTCTGTAACTTGGCCAGCCCATCTTCCGAGTGGTGGCAGCATTTTGCCTCTGGTTTAGATCAGATGTCTGTGTGTGTAGGGTGTGTAGATATGTTTTGATATTTCTACCCACACACATCAATACACTTGAATATCTCATGTCTTGGCTTTGAGGCATTTCATTTCCAATGTAGTAGCTCTGCCATCACAGTGTCTCTGCCATCGCAGTGGCTCTGCCATCACAGTAGCTCTGCCATCGCAGTGGCTCTGCCATCACAGTAGCTCTGCCATCACAGTAGCTCTGCCATCGCAGTAGCTCGGCTCTGCCATCGCAGTAGCTCGGCTCTGCCATCGCAGTAGCTCGGCTCTGCCATCGCAGTAGCTCGGCTCTGCCATCGCAGTGGCTCCGCCATCGCAGTGGCTCCGCCATCGCAGTGGCTCCGCCATCGCAGTGGCTCTGCCATCGCAGTGGCTCTGCCATCACAGTAGCTCTGCCATCACAGTAGCTCGGCTCTGCCATCGCAGTAGCTCGGCCATCGCAGTGGCTCCGCCATCGCAGTGGCTCTGCCATCGCAGTGGCTCCGCCATCGCGCCTTCACAGTAGCTGCAATACCATTGAGCCCAGCAGTTCAGATCACTCTGCTCTAATGATGCTCTAATGCTCTGATGATGCTCTAATGATGCTCTAATGATGGTTCTGCTTACTCCAAGTATTATATGCAGTTTGTAGTGTATATATGGAGTATACACAAACTAAAGGCTACAGCCAGTGAGCGTGCAGTTATCAAGGGGAAAGTAGGTCTGCCAGACTGTTCCAAAACACTCTAGAGGCCAACTCCCTCCCCTTCCCCACCCCCTTCTCCCTACTAGGCTCTGTGGAGGTCAAGTGTGACAACCTTGAATCAGAGCAAGAAGGCTAACTTCCATCAGATCACCTTGAGCATCAGAGCAAGAAGGCTAACTTCCATCAGATCACCTTGAGTATCAGAGCAAGTAGCTAACTTCCATCAGATCACCTTGAGCATCAGAGCAAGAAGGCTAACTTCCATCAGATCACCTTGAGTATCAGAGCAAGAAGGCTAACTTCCATCAGATCACCTTGAGTATCAGAGCAAGAAGGCTGACTTCCATCAGATCACCTTGAGCATCAGAGCAAGAAGGCTAACTTCCATCAGATCACCTTGAGTATCAGAGCAAGAAGGCTAACTTCCATCAGATCACCTTGAGTATCAGAGCAAGAAGGCTGACTTCCATCAGATCACCTTGAGCATCAGAGCAAGAAGGCTAACTTCCATCAGATCACCTTGAGTATCAGAGCAAGAAGGCTAACTTCCATCAGATCACCTTGAGTATCAGAGCAAGAAGGCTAACTTCCATCAGATCACCTTGAGCATCAGAGCAAGAAGGCTAACTTCCATCAGATCACCTTGAGCATCAGAGCAAGAAGGCTAACTTCCAACAGATCACCTTGAGCATCAGAGCAAGAAGGCTGACTTCCATCAGATCACCTTGAGCATCAGAGCAAGAAGGCTAACTTCCATCAGATCACCTTGAGCATCAGAGCAAGAAGGCTGACTTCCATCAGATCACCTTGAGCATCAGAGCAAGAAGGCTAACTTCCATCAGATCACCTTAAGTATCAGAGCAAGTAGGCTAACTTCCATCAGATCACCTTGAGCATCAGAGCAAGAAGGCTGACTTCCATCAGATCACCTTGAGCATCAGAGCAAGAAGGCTAACTTCCATCAGATCACCTTGAGTATCATAGCAATAAGGCTGACTTCCATCAGATCACCTTGAGCATCAGAGCAAGAAGGCTAACTTCCATCAGATCACCTTGAGTATCAGAGCAAGAAGGCTGACTTACATCAGATCACCTTGTGGCAAGAAGGCTAACTTCCATCAGATCACCTTGAGTATCAGAGCAAGAAGGCTGACTTCCATCAGATCACCTTGAGGCAAGAAGGCTAACTTCCATCAGATCACCTTGAGTATCAGAGCAAGAAGGCTGACTTCCATCAGATCACCTTGAGCATCAGAGCAAGAAGGCTAACTTCCATCAGATCAGCATGGTCAAGCAACAAGCAACATTATTTCTCACCCCATCTGCACCATTCACAGGAGCTAATGACTTCTAAACTCATCATTAGCTAACCAATACACGGAGAAACATGCTAACACATGTTGATCCAGCAATGCAGACAGTGCAATACTAATGCTAACACATGTTGATCCAGCAATGCAGGCAGTGCAATACTAATGCTAACACATGTTGATCCAGCAATGCAGGCAGTGCAATACTAATGCTAACACATGTTGATCCAGCAATGCAAGCAGTGCAATACTAATGCTAACACATGTTGATCCAGCAATGCAGGCAGTGCAATACTAATGCTAACACATGTTGATCCAGCAATGCAGGCAGTGCAATACTAATGCTAACACATGTTGATCCAGCAATGCAGGCAGTGCAATACTAATGCTAACACATGTTGATCCAGCAATGCAGGCAGTGCAATACTAATGCTAACACATGTTGATCCAGCAATGCAGGCAGTGCAACACTAATGCTAACACGGTGAACATCAACACGTGTGTCGTGGGCAGTCCGGATAAGGATGGGCGTGGAGTGGCCAATCAAGATTTCCTCCTTTACATCACGGCCAATCAGTCGGCCTGCTCTACTTCTCTGGGCTCAGCGCAAATCGTGGCTTTTGCAACAGCTTGCCAGACAGAAGATAGGCAAGACAGACCAGTGGCAGGTGTCATCAACTTCTGCCCTGAAGGCGTGCGGAACAGAAGTCCTGACTTTGCATTTGCTGTGACCAAACATGAGATTCTGCACGCACTGGTCATGGCCAGAAGCTTGTTTCCTTTTTGGAGGGATTCCACCAACATGCCGAGAACACCACGATTGAATAGCACTGGACTACCCAGGGTCGACAGCACAAGGTAAGTGGCAGTCCACATACAGATCTGTGCAGAGCAATATGTTTGGAATGCCTCCTGTCTTCAGGTCATTTGAAATCAGTACGTCTACAATCATGCCGGTGACTTATAATGACTGGGTTACCCAATCAGGGACACGCTCACATGCAGTGATGCAACTGGTGACACCAGCAGTCAGAGTGAGTTAACTAGTGACAACAGCAGTCAGGAGTTAACTAGTAACACCAGCAGTCAGTGAGTTAACTAATGACACCAGCAGCCAGAGTGAGTTAATTAGTGACACCAGCAGTCAGGAGTTAACTAGTGATACCAGCAGTCAGAGAGAGTTAACTAGTGAAACCATCAATCAGAGTGAGTTAACTAATGATACTAGCATTCAGAGTGAGTTAATTAGTGATACTAGAGTCAGAGTGAGTTAATTAGTAGCACTAGCAGTCAGAGTAGTTAACATCAGGAGTCAGAGCGAGTTAGTTGGTCGGTATAAAAGTTCTCTATTTCCATTTCACTGCTCTCTCTCTCCTAGAATAAAGTTTGGCAACGCACACATGCAGGAGCCACTCAGCACTCAGTAGGTGTGCATGCAGGGGCCACTCAGCACTCAGTAGGTGTGCATGCAGGAGCCACTCAGCACTCAGTAGGTGTGCATGCAGGAGCCACTCAGCACTCAGTAGGTGTGCATGCAGGAACCACTCAGCACTCAGTAGGTGTGCATGCAGGGGCCACTCAGCACTCAGTAGGTGTGCATGCAGGAGCCACTCAGCACTCAGTAGGTGTGCATGCAGGAGCCACTCAGCACTCAGTAGGTGTGCATGCAGGAGCCACTCAGCACTCAGTAGGTGTGCATGCAGGGGCCACTCAGCACTCAGTAGGTGTGCATGCAGGAGCCACTCAGCACTCAGTAGGTGTGCATGCAGGGGCCACTCAGCACTCAGTAGGTGTGCATGCAGGAGCCACTCAGCACTCAGTAGGTGTGCATGCAGGAGCCACTCAGCACTCAGTAGGTGTGCATGCAGGAGCCACTCAGCACTCAGTAGGTGTGCATGCAGCCACTCAGCACTCAGTAGGTGTGCATGCAGGAGCCACTCATCACTCAGTAGGTGTGCATGCAGGGGCCACTCAGCACTCAGTAGGTGTGCATGCAGGAGCCACTCAGCACTCAGTAGGTGTGCATGCAGGGGCCACTTAGCACTCAGTAGGTGCCACTCAGCACTCAGTAGGTGTGCATGCAGGAGCCACTCAGCACTCAGTAGGTGTGCATGCAGGGGCCACTCAGCACTCAGTAGGTGTGCATGCAGGAACCACTCAGCACTCAGTAGGTGTGCATGCAGGAGCCACTCAGCACTCAGTAGGTGTGCATGCAGGGGCCACTCAGCACTCAGTAGGTGTGCATGCAGGAGCCACTCAGCACTCAGTAGGTGTGCATGCAGGGGGCACTCAGCACTCAGTAGGTGTGCATGCAGGAGCCACTCAGCACTCAGTAGGTGTGCATGCAGGGGCCACTCAGCACTCAGTAGGTGTGCATGCAGGAGCCACTCAGCACTCAGTAGGTGTGCATGCAGGAGCCACTCAGCACTCAGTAGGTGTGCATGCAGGAACCACTCAGCACTCAGTAGGTGTGCATGCAGGAGCCACTCAGCACTCAGTAGGTGTGCATGCAGGAGCCACTCAGCACTCAGTAGGTGTGCATGCAGGGGCCACTCAGCACTCAGTAGGTGTGCATGCAGGAGCCACTCAGCACTCAGTAGGTGTGCATGCAGGAGCCACTCAGCACTCAGTAGGTGTGCATGCAGGAGCCACTCGGCACTCAGTAGGTGTGCATGCAGGAGCCACTCAGCACTCAGTAGGTGTGCATGCAGGAGCCACTCAGCACTCAGTAGGTGTGCATGCAGGAGCCACTCAGCACTCAGTAGGTGTGCATCAGAGCAGAAGAAAGAACATGTCAGAACTGTTAGCAGTCTAAAGAGAGCTGGTTCAGAACTGTTAGCAGTCTAAAGGGGGCTGGTTCAGAACTGTTAGCAGTCTAAAGAGGGCTGGTTCAGAACTGTTAGCGGTCTAAAGAGCGCTGGTTCAGAACTGTAGACAACCTCAGTCACTCTCTTCTGGTATGTGTCTTGTCTGATATGTGTCTTGGTGTGCATGTGTGTGTGTGTCTTAAATCCGCAGGATGAGGCAAGGCAACACTTCAACTGTCCTTCTCTTCGAGGGGTGGAGCTAGAGAACCAAGGGGGGGATGGCACTTTTCTCAATCATTTTGAAAAGCGAGTGCTCGGGGTGAGATGAAACATCGACTCTAGGTAGCTGCTAGTGAACGTGCTCAATACAGCTCTACCATAAGTGATAATGCTCTGTTATGTAGAGACCGTTCTAATGGAACTCTCTGCTCATTATGTATGCGTGCTTGTTCCACTAGAACGAAGCAATGACAGGACAGCTCACCTTCAACCCTGTGTTCTCAAGATTCACTTATGCTGCTCTACAGGACAGTGGGTATGCACGTGCTATATACTGCATATGATGCCAAGGTGTCTGGCTATTTAGCATGCGACGTGTGTGTGTGTGTGTGGTGTGTGCTACTGGCAGCTGGTACAGGGTCAACTACTCATTGGCTGATGAGCTACTATGGGGGAAGAACGCCGGATGTCGTTTTGCCGAGGGAAGCTGTGCTGACTGGATATCCACTCAGACCAGAAGGTTGCCAGTGATCTGTGCATGGTTTGTTTAACACTCTGACTATCTTGCAGCAACCAACCTCTGACTCCCTTCTGCAAGGAGTTAGTGACACCTACTTTCATGCGTGGCTGCACTGCTGACCGTGAGGCTGTTTCTCGGTGTAACCTCAACAGGTTTACTGAACCTCTTCCTGCAGACTTCCAGGTACTGACCCATTGATGCCCCATAGCGTTGATGCTAGGCATAACTGAACTGTTAGCTTCCCCCCCAATCCCTGCCTCAAAAGGACAGATATGTAGTTTAATTGTGGGGTACATTTGCTTCCTGGCTGGCTGTAAAGGTCAAAGGTTAAGTGTATTTAGTGAAGAGCCAATATTGAGTCTAAAGGTGGTGTTTACATGACACCAAAAATGAAAACATTTCAAAATGCTTGAATCCACGCAGCCTGGCTGGTGTCCACGCAACCTGGCTGGTGTCCACATTAAAAGCAGTTGTTCACATGCCACGCTATTTTCAGTGTCTAAGTTATTCCAGAGAGGAGCAGGCTGTGCTGCGGTATAAATGCTTTAGCTCTGCTTGGAAGGTTCTTGGCCTTTTGTTCTGCACATCTTCCAGGTCCGCTCGATCTCAGTGTATCAGCCAAGCCACACCTACTTATATAGCCACATTAGCTGGATACATATATCTATCTATCTACACATATATCTGCCTACATATCTCTCTACCTACATATCTATCTACCTACATATCTATCTACCTACATATCTCTCTATCTACCTACATATCTATCTA
Source organism: Cladorhizidae sp. MBARI D1340-BT2 (assembly GCA_028752905.1). Lineage (NCBI taxonomy): Eukaryota > Metazoa > Porifera > Demospongiae > Poecilosclerida > Cladorhizidae > Cladorhizidae sp. MBARI D1340-BT2. The sequence goes on along the minus strand of JAQNBH010000009.1, from coordinate 45,701,049 downwards.
CCTACATATCTCTCTATCTACCTACATATCTCTCTATCTGCCTACATATCTCTCTATCTATCTACACATCTATCTACCTACATATCTCTCTATCTGCCTACATATTCTCTATCTACCTACATATCTATCTACCTACATATCTATCTATCTGCCTACATATCTATCTATCTGCTTACATATTCTCTATCTACCTACATATCTATCTATCTACCTACATATCTATCTACCTACATATCTCTCTATCTGCCTACAATCTGCCTACATATCTCTCTATCTACCTACATATCTATCTATCTACCTACACATATATCTATCTACATATCTATCTACTTACATACATGTATCTCTCTATCTGCCTACATATCTCTCTATCTACCTACATATCTATCTATCTACTTACATATCTATCTATCTACCTACATATCTATCTATCTGCCTACATATCTCTCTATCTGCCTACATATCTATCTACCTACATACAGTACATGTATCTCTCTATCTGCCTACATATCTATCTACCTACATATCTCTCTATCTACCTACATATCTCTCTATCTACCTACATATCTATCTATCTGCCTACATATCTCTCTATCTGCCTACATATCTCTCTATCTACCTACATATCTCTCTATCTACCTACATATCTCTCTATCTACCTACATATCTCTCTATCTACCTACATATCTCTCTATCTACCTACATATCTCTCTATCTACCTACATATCTCTCTATCTACCTACATATCTCTCTATCTACCTACATATCTCTCTATCTACCTACATATCTCTCTATCTACCTACATATCTCTCTATCTACCTACCTCTCTCTCTCTCTATCTAAGTGTGAGTGTTCAGGGTGGTGGGATAATGTCCTCCTGGCATATTGGTCCGTGAAGAACCAGCACACACATGCAACATGCTATTCACAATCTAGCTAAAGAGCTTGAGGGGTGGTAGCTGCACAAAAGAGCAACTCGCAGGCGAAGTGTGAGAAACAGATTGAGGAGACAGTGAGGGAGCCAGGACCAGTGCAAGCAGAGGCTGAGGTGACAGGACCAGTGCAAGCAGAGGCTGAGGTGACAGTGAGGGAGCCAGGACCAGTGCAAGCAGAGGCTGAGGAGACAGTGAGGGAGCCAGGACCAGTGCAAGCAGAGGCTGAGGAGACAGTGAGGGAGCCAGGACCAGTGCAAGCAGAGGCTGAGGAGACCGTGAGGGAGCCATGACCAGTGCAAGCAGAGGCTGAGGAGACAGTGAGGGAGCCAGGACCAGTGCAAGCAGAGGCTGAGGTGACAGGACCAGTGCAAGCAGAGGCTGAGGTGACAGTGAGGGAGCCAGGACCAGTGCAAGCAGAGGCTGAGGAGACAGTGAGGGAGCCAGGACCAGTGCAAGCAGAGGCTGAGGAGACAGTGAGGGAGCCAGGACCAGTGCAAGCAGAGGCTGAGGAGACCGTGAGGGAGCCATGACCAGTGCAAGCAGAGGCTGAGGAGACAGTGAGGGAGCCAGGACCAGTGCAAGCAGAGGCTGAGGAGGCAGGACCAGTGCAAGCAGAGGCTGAGGAGACAGTGAGGGAGCCAGGACCAGTGCAAGCAGAGGCTGAGGAGACAGTGAGGGAGCCAGGACCAGTGCAAGCAGAGGCTGAGGAGGCAGGACCAGTGCAAGCAGAGGCTGAGGTGACAGTGAGGGAGCCAGGACCAGTGCAAGCAGAGGCTGAGGAGACAGTGAGGGAGCCAGGACCAGTGCAAGCAGAGGCTGAGGAGACAGTGAGGGAGCCAGGACCAGTGCAAGCAGAGGCTGAGGAGACCGTGAGGGAGCCATGACCAGTGCAAGCAGAGGCTGAGGAGACAGTGAGGGAGCCAGGACCAGTGCAAGCAGAGGCTGAGGTGACAGGACCAGTGCAAGCAGAGGCTGAGGTGACAGTGAGGGAGCCAGGACCAGTGCAAGCAGAGGCTGAGGAGACAGTGAGGGAGCCAGGACCAGTGCAAGCAGAGGCTGAGGAGACAGTGAGGGAGCCAGGACCAGTGCAAGCAGAGGCTGAGGAGACCGTGAGGGAGCCATGACCAGTGCAAGCAGAGGCTGAGGAGACAGTGAGGGAGCCAGGACCAGTGCAAGCAGAGGCTGAGGAGGCAGGACCAGTGCAAGCAGAGGCTGAGGAGACAGTGAGGGAGCCAGGACCAGTGCAAGCAGAGGCTGAGGAGACAGTGAGGGAGCCAGGACCAGTGCAAGCAGAGGATGAGGAGGCAGGACCAGTGCAAGCAGAGGCTGAGGAGACAGTGAGGGAGCCAGGACCAGTGCAAGCAGAGGCTGAGGAGACGGTGAGGGAGCCAGGACCAGTGCAAGCAGAGGCTGAGGAGACGGTGAGGGAGCCAGGACCAGTGCAAGCAGAGGCTGAGGAGACAGTGAGGGAGCCAGGACCAGTGCAAGCAGAGGCTGAGGAGACAGTGAGGGAGCCAGGACCAGTGCAAGCAGAGGCTGAGGTGACAGTGAGGGAGCCAGGACCAGTGCAAGCAGAGGCTGAGGAGAGAGTGAGGGAGCCAGGACCAGTGCAAGCAGAGGCTGAGGAGACAGTGAGGGAGCCAGGACCAGTGCAAGCAGAGGCTGAGGAGCCAGGACCAGTGCAAGCAGAGGCTGAGGAGACAGTGAGGGAGCCAGGACCAGTGCAAGCAGAGGCTGAGGAGACAGTGAGGGAGCCAGGACCAGTGCAAGCAGAGGCTGAGGAGACAGTGAGGGAGCCAGGACCAGTGCAAGCAGAGGCTGAGGAGGCAGGACCAGTGCAAGCAGAGGCTGAGGTGACAGTGAGGGAGCCAGGACCAGTGCAAGCAGAGGCTGAGGAGACAGTGAGGGAGCCAGGACCAGTGCAAGCAGAGGCTGAGGAGACAGTGAGGGAGCCAGGACCAGTGCAAGCAGAGGCTGAGGAGACCGTGAGGGAGCCATGACCAGTGCAAGCAGAGGCTGAGGAGACAGTGAGGGAGCCAGGACCAGTGCAAGCAGAGGCTGAGGTGACAGGACCAGTGCAAGCAGAGGCTGAGTTGACAGTGAGGGAGCCAGGACCAGTGCAAGCAGAGGCTGAGGAGACAGTGAGGGAGCCAGGACCAGTGCAAGCAGAGGCTGAGGAGACAGTGAGGGAGCCAGGACCAGTGCAAGCAGAGGCTGAGGAGACCGTGAGGGAGCCATGACCAGTGCAAGCAGAGGCTGAGGAGACAGTGAGGGAGCCAGGACCAGTGCAAGCAGAGGCTGAGGAGGCAGGACCAGTGCAAGCAGAGGCTGAGGAGACAGTGAGGGAGCCAGGACCAGTGCAAGCAGAGGCTGAGGAGACAGTGAGGGAGCCAGGACCAGTGCAAGCAGAGGCTGAGGAGGCAGGACCAGTGCAAGCAGAGGCTGAGGAGACAGTGAGGGAGCCAGGACCAGTGCAAGCAGAGGCTGAGGAGACGGTGAGGGAGCCAGGACCAGTGCAAGCAGAGGCTGAGGAGACAGTGAGGGAGCCAGGACCAGTGCAAGCAGAGGCTGAGGAGACAGTGAGGGAGCCAGGACCAGTGCAAGCAGAGGCTGAGGAGACAGTGAGGGAGCCAGGACCAGTGCAAGCAGAGGCTGAGGTGACAGTGAGGGAGCCAGGACCAGTGCAAGCAGAGGCTGAGGAGAGAGTGAGGGAGCCAGGACCAGTGCAAGCAGAGGCTGAGGAGACAGTGAGGGAGCCAGGACCAGTGCAAGCAGAGGCTGAGGAGCCAGGACCAGTGCAAGCAGAGGCTGAGGAGACAGTGAGGGAGCCAGGACCAGTGCAAGCAGAGGCTGAGGAGACAGTGAGGGAGCCAGGACCAGTGCAAGCAGAGGCTGAGGTGACAGTGAGGGAGCCAGGACCAGTGCAAGCAGAGGCTGAGGAGACAGTGAGGGAGCCAGGACCAGTGCAAGCAGAGGCTGAGGAGACAGTGAGGGAGCCAGGACCAGTGCAAGCAGAGGCTGAGGAGACAGTGAGGGAGCCAGGACCAGTGCAAGCAGAGGCTGAGGAGACAGTGAGGGAGCCAGGACCAGTGCAAGCAGAGGCTGAGGGAGGTAACAGCGCCTGCTGGGGGTTGGTGTTTATGAGCAGGAAACCTCTGAACAGTATCAACAACATCCAGACAGGTGGAGATGGCAGAGTAACCTTCCGGGAGGAAGAGCAGTATAAGGAGATTGTGTCACACACAGTGCATATATGTATACATGTGTGTACACCATGGAGGAGTTCTTCTCCCTATACAAGTGGTTTGATCCTTATTTCAAAATGGTGGACCCCAAAAGACAGACACCCCTACACTCCCACACAGAGAAACCAGAGTTCACCCCCCTCACCTGAACCCCTGGCAGCTTCTTTGTGTCCTAAAAATGAACTCCCAGTTGACATAACCAACCAAATTGCAATCACCCTCTCAATAACCAACTTGAATTTGTACATTACTTGACTAGATGTTCTAGCCTTCACCAATTTAGAAGGTCCTTGTGATCCTAAATACTATTAGATTACTGCCAATTTTGCTCCAAAAACAATCTTGCTACCAGTAGGCCCCAAATTTTCCCATGACTTCCGTGACCAATTAGTTCACTATAACCACTTGTCTGCAATGCTGAGCTCGGCTGCGCTGACTCAGCATCTACTAGACGTGTTCACTGCAAGCATCAGTTGCCTTACAATTGCTAATAGCATGCACCTTCAGCAAGGTTTTTGTGCTCTGTGTATCAGTGCATGCAATAGCGCTCCCTATATTTGGTTTGACCCACTTTTTTTAAATGGTGTATGGCAACTCTTCCCCCCCCCCCCCCCCCCCCCCAAAAGCCCATATCTGAGCTAAAACTCACATCAACAGCTTCTTCCTGCCTAAATGATTTCAGCCGATTATCAGCTCCAAGAAGACTCCCAGCGTGCCTTTGCTAACGTAATAAACCAGCGACACAAAAACACACACGCATGTTGAGTGTGAAAAACACCCTCTGAGGTTCATCTTCAAGGATCCATTGCTGTCTCTGTCCCTCGTCATACAACAGGTCCATTCCTAAGTACTGAAGTGCCAGAAGTCTCCAGACGTTCCAATGGATGTCCACAACTACTCAGTGTATGTGGCAATGATTGTGGAGGCTGCAATCATCGGAGCTCACACTGTATGCTGTTTTAGAGTCAGAGTGAGTGAAGACTGAACGTGTTGTTTTATAAGCAGAACAAATGGCTGTAGCTGATCCTTTACCAAAGCATCTGCTGGTTGGTTGGTGGAGTTCTCCTGTGCAGCTGCTACCAAGTCCTTGAAGGAGACTGTAGCTGACCCTACATGGCATGTGCTGATATATGTAATGTCCAATAGCAGTAAAGCTCTGAGTTGGTCTTTGTAGAACTCCATGTAGTAACGGCACCAGTCCAACTAACTCTGTGTAGTCCTCCACCAGTCTAACTAACTCTGTGTAGTCCTCCACCTGTCCAACTAACTCTCCACCAGTTCAACTAACTCTGTGTAGTCCTCCACCAGTCCAACTAACTCTGTGTAGTCCTCCACCAGTCCAACTAACTCTGTGTAGTCCTCCACCAGTCCAACTAACTCTGTGTAGTCCTCACCAGTCCAACTAACTCTGTGTAGTCCTCACCAGTTCAACTAACTCTGTGTAGTCCTCCACCAGTCCAACTAACTCTGTGTAGTCCTCCACCAGTCCAACTAACTCTGTGTAGTCCTCCACCAGTCCAACTAACTCTGTGTAGTCCTCCACCAGTCCAACTAACTCTGTGTAGTCCTCCACCAGTCCAACTAACTCTGTGTAGTCCCCCACCAGTTCAACTAACTCTGTGTAGTCCTCCACCAGTCCAACTAACTCTGTGTAGTCCTCCACCAGTCCAACTAACTCTGTGTAGTCCTCCACCAGTCCAACTAACTCTGTGTAGTCCTCCACCAGTCCAACTAACTCTGTGTAGTCCTCCACCAGTCCAACTAACTCTGTGTAGTCCCCACCAGTTCAACTAACTCTGTGTAGTCCTCCACCAGTCCAACTAACTCTGTGTAGTCCTCCACCAGTCCAACTAACTCTGTGTAGTCCTCCACCAGTTCAACTAACTCTGTGTAGTCCTCCACCAGTCCAACTAACTCTGTGTAGTCCTCCACCAGTCCAACTAACTCTGTGTAGTCCTCACCAGTTCAACTAACTCTGTGTAGTCCTCCACCAGTTCAACTAACTCTGTGTAGTCCTCCACCAGTCCAACTAACTCTATGTAGTCCTCCACCAGTCCAACTAACTCTGTGTAGTCCTCCACCAGTCCAACTAACTCTGTGTAGTCCTCCACCAGTCCAACTAACTCTGTGTAGTCCTCCACCAGTCCAACTAACTCTGTGTAGTCCTCCACCAGTTCAACTAACTCTGTGTAGTCCTCCACCAGTCCAACTAACTCTGTGTAGTCCTCCACCAGTCCAACTAACTCTGTGTAGTCCTCCACCAGTCCAACTAACTCTGTGTAGTCCTCCACCAGTCCAACTAACTCTGTGTAGTCCTCCACCAGTCCAACTAACTCTGTGTAGTCCTCCACCAGTCCAACTAACTCTGTGTAGTCCCCACCAGTCCAACTAACTCTGTGTAGTCCCCCACCAGTTCAACTAACTCTGTGTAGTCCTCCACCAGTCCAACTAACTCTGTGTAGTCCTCCACCAGTCCAACTAACTCTGTGTAGTCCTCCACCAGTCCAACTAACTCTGTGTAGTCCTCCACCAGTCCAACTAACTCTGTGTAGTCCTCCACCAGTCCAACTAACTCTGTGTAGTCCTCCACCAGTCCAACTAACTCTGTGTAGTCCCCACCAGTCCAACTAACTCTGTGTAGTCCCCCACCAGTTCAACTAACTCTGTGTAGTCCTCCACCAGTCCAACTAACTCTGTGTAGTCCTCCACCAGTTCAACTAACTCTGTGTAGTCCTCCACCAGTCCAACTAACTCTGTGTAGTCCTCCACCAGTCCAACTAACTCTGTGTAGTCCTCCACCAGTCCAACTAACTCTGTGTAGTCCTCCACCAGTCCAACTAACTCTGTGTAGTCCTCCACCAGTCCAACTAACTCTGTGTAGTCCCCACCAGTCCAACTAACTCTGTGTAGTCCCCCACCAGTTCAACTAACTCTGTGTAGTCCTCCACCAGTCCAACTAACTCTGTGCAGTCCTCCACCAGTCCAACTAACTCTGTGTAGTCCTCCACCAGTTCAACTAACTCTGTGTAGTCCTCCACCAGTCCAACTAACTCTGTGTAGTCCTCCACCAGTCCAACTAACTCTGTGTAGTCCTCCACCAGTCCAACTAACTCTGTGTAGTCCTCCACCAGTTCAACTAACTCTGTGTAGTCCTCCACCAGTCCAACTAACTCTGTGTAGTCCTCCACCAGTCCAACTAACTCTGTGTAGTCCTCCACCAGTCCAACTAACTCTGTGTAGTCCTCCACCAGTCCAACTAACTCTGTGTAGTCCTCCACCAGTCCAACTAACTCTGTGTAGTCCTCCACCAGTCCAACTAACTCTGTCCTCCACCAGTCCAACTAACTCTGTGTAGTTCTCCACCAGTCCAACTAACTCTGTGTAGTCCTCCACCAGTTCAACTAACTCTGTGTAGTCCTCCACCAGTCCAACTAACTCTGTGTAGTCCTCCACCAGTCCAACTAACTCTGTGTAGTCCTCCACCAGTCCAACTAACTCTGTGTAGTCCTCCACCAGTCCAACTAACTCTGTGTAGTCCTCCACCAGTCCAACTAACTCTGTGTAGTCCTCCACCAGTCCAACTAACTCTGTGTAGTCCCCACCAGTCCAACTAACTCTGTGTAGTCCTCCACCAGTTCAACTAACTCTGTGTAGTCCTCCACCAGTCCAACTAACTCTGTGTAGTCCTCCACCAGTCCAACTAACTCTGTGTAGTCCTCCACCAGTTCAACTAACTCTGTGTAGTCCTCCACCAGTCCAACTAACTCTGTGTAGTCCCCCACCAGTCCAACTAACTCTGTGTAGTCCTCCACCAGTTCAACTAACTCTGTGTAGTCCTCCACCAGTCCAACTAACTCTGTGTAGTCCTCCACCAGTCCAACTAACTCTGTGTAGTCCTCCACCAGTCCAACTAACTCTGTGTAGTCCTCCACCAGTCCAACTAACTCTGTGTAGTCCTCCACCAGTCCAACTAACTCTGTGTAGTCCCCACCAGTCCAACTAACTCTGTGTAGTCCTCCACCAGTCCAACTAACTCTGTGTAGTCCTCCACCAGTTCAACTAACTCTGTGTAGTCCTCCACCAGTTCAACTAACTCTGTGTAGTCCTCCACCAGTCCAACTAACTCTGTGTAGTCCTCCACCAGTCCAACTAACTCTGTGTAGTCCTCACCAGTTCAACTAACTCTGTGTAGTCCTCCACCAGTCCAACTAACTCTGTGTAGTCCCCACCAGTTCAACTAACTCTGTGTAGTCCTCCACCAGTTCAACTAACTCTGTGTAGTCCTCCACCAGTCCTACTAACTCTGTGTAGTCCTCCACCAGTTCAACTAACTCTGTCTAATCTTGTAAATGTGAACTTCCAGTGAATAAGTGCAACAATATCGTTCAATAGCCTACCTGGTCCTTGTAGCAATCCTTGGAAGAATTCAGTGGAGTCAATGATCTAAAGTTTGACTGCGTTCATCAGTCCTCCTCTATGCCACAAGCCACCTTCCCAAGAAAATGGCATGCCCACTCTAATCTGGAAAGGGAGTGTAATATTACCTTTTAAGATTTGGAAATCAAATGGTTCACTGACTCAAGCTAAGCTCGCTAAGGAGTAAGCTAAGCAGCCAAGACTCGAGCTAAGCTCTCTAAGGAGTAAGCTAAGCAGCCAAGACTCAAGCTAAGCTCTCTAAGGAGTAAGCTAAGCAGCCAAGACTCAAGCTAAGCTCTCTAAGGAGTAAGCTAAGCAGCCAAGACTCAAGCTAAGCTCTCTAAGGAGTAAGCTAAACAGCCAAGATTCAAGCTAAGCTCTCTAAGGAGTAAGCTAAGCAGCCAAGACTCGAGCTAAGCTCTCTAAGGAGTAAGCTAAGCAGCCAATACTCAAGCTAAGCTCTCTAAGGAGTAAGCTAAGCAGCCAAGACTCAAGCTAAGTTCTCTAAGGAGTAAGCTAAGCAGCCATGATTCAAGCTAAGCTCTCTAAGGAGTAAGCTAAGCAGCCAAGACTCGAGCTAAGCTCTCTAAGGAGTAAGCTAAGCAGCCAAGACTCAAGCTAAGCTCTCTAAGGAGTAAGCTAAGCAGCCAAAACTCGAGCTAAGCTCTCTAAGGAGTAAGCTAAGCAGCCAAGACTCAAGCTAAGCTCTCTAAGGAGTAAGCTAAGCAGCCAAGATTCAAGCTAAGCTCTCTAAGGAGTAAGCTAAGCAGCCAAGACTCGAGCTAAGCTCTCTAAGGAGTAACCAAGACTATCAAAAAAGCCTATGTTAAGCTAGTCCTTCAAGAACTCCAAGCCACAGCCAAGGCAAAGCGGTGCTCTTAAGCTTACCCTTCAAATTTAGAATCATTCAAGCTCGCCCAAGCCTGTCAACTGTAATCTTGACCCAGACTCTCAGTTGAAGTTGCTAAACTAGAGGCTTAGCAAGCTGTACCTTATTAGTGCATCTGATGAGCTGACAGTAGAGCTACCTCAGAAGGTCTAGCCTAGAGCAGTCCTGCACCGCAGAATGGTGTGCAATGGAATGGTGTGCAATGGAATGTTGTAGGCCTTGCTTGGTCTAAGCAGGCAATGGAGTTCTGTATCAATATGGCTCTAATCAGTACACTAGAACAGCAATCTAACCAGAAATGATGGCTAAGGCTGACTTTACTAGCAAGTGCAATAAACTCGGCAAACAAGAGCAGCTTGTTAGATGAACAGCAACAAGAAAACTGCTTGGCGTCGGGAAATGTTCTGGAAAATTGCACACTCTTCGATATTATGAGCCGATAATTTGGTGCACCATGGTGCTGATAATTAAGCAATGCTGATAATTGGCAGCTTATGCTCCAGCTTAGAGTGCCTGCTAAGTCCACTATAATTATATACATGTACCTACCTATAGATCTCTATATACACATGATAGATAGATATACAGCATAGAGCAGCTGTTGTAACTGTCTAGCATGCTCAAGCTGCAAATTCACATCGCATTATGGTGACAACCTTTACCCATTTCCAAATATTTCAGAATAAGAAACAGATTAGACCAGTTTGTCCTCCGAGGCTTACCAATAAGCACCATTTGGCTTGGGATACACTCTAGAAGTGAGATTTGGCCGGGATATGAGCATTATTTATTGTTATTCCTGATAGAGCATCTAGTCCAAACTTTGAGAGAATACAATTTCAAGTTGATTATTGAGAAGGCTATTATAATATTATTTATTGTAATGACCAGTCATGGAGGTATTATTGAATTTTACGTGGAAGGGCTGGAGACAGACATATTTGTGGTTCTTTCATTTTGAGTGCAGGCTAGCCCAACATGGAGCGCTTTCTCATGCTCGTTGAGGAAAACATGATCTTTGTCTTGTTAGTAAGCCAACACTAATGGTGAACAAACACTGATGCATACAGAGAGAGCAAACACTGATGCATACAGAGAGAGCAAACACTGATGCATACAGAGAGAGCAAACACTGATGCATACAGAGAGAGCAAACACTGATGCATACAGAGAGAGAGCAAACACTGATGCATACAGAGAGAGCAAACACTGATGCATACAGAGGGAGCAAACACTGATGCATACAGAGAGAGCAAACACTGATGCATACAGAGAGAGAGCAAACACTGATGCATACAGAGAGAGCAAACACTGATGCATACAGAGAGAGCAAACACTGATGCATACAGAGAGAGCAAACACTGATGCATACAGAGAGCAAACACTGATGCATACAGCGAGAGCAAACACTGATGCATACAGAGAGAGATGCATACAGAGAGAGAGCAAACACTGATGCATACAGAGAGAGCAAACACTGATGCATACAGAGAGAGCAAACACTGATGCATACAGAGAGAGCAAACACTGATGCATACAGAGAGAGCAAACACTGATGCATACAGAGAGAGCAAACACTGATGCATACAGAGAGAGCAAACACTGATGCATACAGAGAGAGAGCAAACACTGATGCATACAGAGAGAGAGCAAACACTGATGCATACAGAGAGAGCAAACACTGATGCATACAGAGAGAGAGCAAACACTGATGCATACAGAGAGAGCAAACACTGATGCATACAGAGAGAGCAAACACTGATGCATACAGAGAGAGAGCAAACACTGATGCATACAGAGAGAGAGCAAACACTGATGCATACAGAGAGAGCAAACACTGATGCATACAGAGAGAGCAAACACTGATGCATACAGAGAGAGAGCAAACACTGATGCATACAGAGAGAGCAAACACTGATGCATACAGAGAGAGCAAACACTGATGCATACAGAGAGAGAGCAAACACTGATGCATACAGAGAGAGCAAACACTGATGCATACAGAGAGAGCAAACACTGATGCATACAGAGAGAGAGTAAACACTGATGCATACAGAGAGAGCAAACACTGATGCATACAGAGAGAGCAAACACTGATGCATACAGAGAGCAAACACTGATGCATACAGAGAGAGAGCAAACACTGATGCATACAGAGAGAGCAAACACTGATGCATACAGAGAGAGCAAACACTGATGCATACAGAGAGAGCAAACACTGATGCATACAGAGAGAGCAAACACTGATGCATACAGAGAGAGCAAACACTGATGCATACAGAGAGAGAGCAAACACTGATGCATACAGAGAGAGAACAAACACTGATGCATACAGAGAGAGCAAACACTGATGCATACAGAGAGAGCAAACACTGATGCATACAGAGAGAGCAAACACTGATGCATACAGAGAGAGCAACACTGATGCATACAGAGAGAGAGCAAACACTGATGCATACAGAGAGAGCAAACACTGATGCATACAGAGAGAGCAAACACTGATGCATACAGAGAGAGCAAACACTGATGCATACAGAGAGAGAGCAAACACTGATGCATACAGAGAGAGCAAACACTGATGCATACAGAGAGAGCAAACACTGATGCATACAGAGAGAGCAAACACTGATGCATACAGAGAGAGCAAACACTGATGCATACAGAGAGAGCAAACACTGATGCATACAGAGAGAGCAAACACTGATGCATACAGAGAGAGCAAACACTGATGCATACAGAGAGAGCAAACACTGATGCATACAGAGAGAGCAAACACTGATGCATACAGAGAGAGCAAACACTGATGCATACAGGGAGATCAAACACTGATGCATACAGAGAGAGCAAACACTGATGCATACAGAGAGAGCAAACACTGATGCATACAGAGAGAGCAAACACTGATGCATACAGAGAGAGCAAACACTGATGCATACAGAGAGAGAGCAAACACTGATGCATACAGAGAGAGCAAACACTGATGCATACAGAGAGAGCAAACACTGATGCATACAGAGAGAGCAAACACTGATGCATACAGAGAGAGAAAACACTGATGCATACAGAGAGAGCAAACACTGATGCATACAGAGAGAGAGCAAACACTGATGCATACAGAGAGAGAAAACACTGATGCATACAGAGAGAGAGCAAACACTGATGCATATAGAGAGAGAGCAAACACTGATGCATACAGAGAGAGCAAACACTGATGCATACAGAGAGAGCAAACACTGATGCATACAGAGAGAGCAAACACTGATGCATACAGAGAGAGCAAACACTGATGCATACAGAGAGAGCAAACACTGATGCATACAGAGAGAGAGCAAACACTGATGCATACAGAGAGAGCAAACACTGATGCATACAGAGAGAGCAAACACTGATGCATACAGAGAGAGCAAACACTGATGCATACAGAGAGAGAGCAAACACTGATGCATACAGAGAGAGCAAACACTGATGCATCTAGTGATAATTTAGCAATGCCTCTATGTTCATCGTATTCCCATTGAAGTAAGCAAATAAAGCTAAAGGTGCTATGCGCTGTCTACGTTAAAACTTACAGCAAAGAAATCCGCCAGGAACACCTAGTTTCTCAAGGGTTCAGAGTAATTCCAGGAAGCACAAGAGCCTTAGCAGCCTGGAAGAGCCGGTTCGGAGTAAATAAACTAATTGGGACGTTTGATGTCTATGGGACAAGTGTGGTTATTATTAGATCAGGTTTTCAAGTGCATATGGTCACTTAATATGTGTAAGAAGATTGTATGTACTAATATAGAATTCCAGGGCCCTAGTTGAGGACTCAAGAGGGTTTCCTTGGGGGGCAACTTTCACGAGGAACGTCATGAACATGTCAGATTTGGGATTGGGGTGCAAATGATATCATCAATGGCACATAGCGGCCATTTTTTTTAGGCGACTTGCGCATGCATTCCTGACGATGGTGCACAGATACTGCAATGTGGCATCATTACCTAACAAACTATGCTATATAGCTATATATAGCTACTTTAGAGCTCAGTGAAGCTGCTATTCCTATATATATACACTTTTAGAAACAAATGGGTTTACAGAAGCAAACGTCTTTGAAGACGGTTTCTATAAACAAAAAAGTTTTTTTATCAAGTATATAGTCAGAATGATCCCCAGGTATCTAGACCCTGCTTCATGAGGAGCCAGCTACTGGTGCCTAGACCCTGCTTCATGAGGAACCAGCTAGGCCCTGCTTCATGGGGAACCAGCTACTGGTGCCTAGACCCAGCTTCATGGGGAGCCAGCTACTGGTGTCTAGACACTGCTTCATGAGGAACCAGCTACTGGTTCTATACCCTGCTTCATGAGGAACCAGCCTAGACCCTGCTTCATGGGGAGCCAGCTACTGGTGCCTAGACCCTGCTTCATGAGGAACCAGCTACTGGTGCCTAGACCCTGCTTCATGGGGAACCAGCTACTGGTGCCTAGACCCAGCTTCATGGGGAGCCAGCTACTGGTGTCTAGACACTGCTTCATGAGGAACCAGCTACTGGTGTCTATGCCCTGCTTCATGAGGAACCAGCTACTGGTTCTATACCCTGCTTCATGAGGAACCAGCCTAGACCCTGCTTCATGGGGAGCCAGCTACTGGTGCCTAGACCCTGCTTCATGAGGAACCAGCTAGGCCCTGCTTCATGGGGAACCAGCTACTGGTGCCTAGACCCAGCTTCATGGGGAGCCAGCTACTGGTGTCTAGACACTGCTTCATGAGGAACCAGCTACTGGTTCTATACCCTGCTTCATGAGGAACCAGCCTAGACCCTGCTTCATGGGGAGCCAGCTACTGGTGCCTAGACCCTGCTTCATGAGGAACCAGCTACTGGTGTCTATGCCCTGCTTCATGGGGAACCAGCTACTGGTGCCTAGACCCTGCTTCATGAGGAACCAGCTACTGGTGTCTATGCCCTGCTTCATGGGGAACCAGCTACTGGTGCCTAGACCCTGCTTCATGAGGAGCCAGCTACTGGTGCCTAGACCCTGCTTCATGAGGAACCAGCTACTGGTGCCTAGACCCTGCTTCATGGGGAACCAGCTACTGGTTCTATACCCTGCTTCATGAGGAACCAGCCTAGACCCTGCTTCATGGGGAACCAGCTACTGGTGCCTAGGCCCTGCTTCATGAGGAACCAGCTACTGGTGTCTATGCCCTGCTTCATGGGGAACCAGCTACTGGTGCCTAGACCCTGCTTCATGAGGAACCAGCTACTGGTGTCTATGCCCTGCTTCATGGGGAACCAGCTACTGGTGCCTAGACCCTGCTTCATGAGGAACCAGCTACTGGTGTCTAGGCCCTGCTTCATGAAGAACCAGCTACTGGTGCATAGGCCCTGCTTCATGAGGAGCCAGCTACTGGTGTCTAGACCCTGCTTCATGGGGAACCAGCTACTGGTGTCTATGCCCTGCTTCATTAGGAGCCAGCTACCTGCTTCATGAGGAACCAGCTACTGGTGCCTAGGCCCTGCTTCATGAGGAACCAGCTACTGGTGCCTAGGCCCTGCTTCATGAGGAGCCAGCTACTGGTGTCTAGGCTCTGCTTCATGGGGAACCAGCTACTGGTGCCTAGGCCCTGCTTCATGAGGAACCAGCTACTGGTGTCTATGCCCTGCTTCATGAGGAACCAGCTACTGGACAAAACCTGCACCTATTATTTTTTCAACTGGTGTGGCCTTCAGACAGTCAGACAGACTAGATATAACAGCAATGCATGATCTGCCTCAATACTTGCACCACTTCCCTTCTCTGCATATATATACACGAGGATGCACGATTGGCCGGTAGTGGGCCTTGGTCGAGGAGGGGGCTCTTTGGAAGTAACTTTTCACAAGGAATGCTATGGGCATTTCAGATTTTGGACAAGGGTACCCCCTTGGCTACTAATGATACCTAATGTCACCACTTGCCAGCCATTTTGTTTAGTAATGTTCCTGCATTACGTTTTTCACCTCGCAGCGATAGCTCCAAATATGCAGCATCACCTGCAAACCAGGCTGGCTCCATTGTAGCTCACTTACTGCAACATGGCAGCATTACCTGCAAACCAGGCTGGCTCCATTGTAGCTCACTTAATGCAACATGGCAGCATTACCTGCAAACCAGGCTGGCTCCATTGTAGCTCACTTAATGCAACATGGCAGCATCACCTGCAAACCAGGCTGGCTCCATTGTAGCTCACTTAATGCAACATGGCAGCATCACCTGCAAACCAGGCTGGCTCCATTGTAGCTCACTTAATGCAACATGGTAGCATCACCAGCAAACCAGGCTGGCTCCATTGTAGCTCACTTAATGCAACATGGCAGCACCACCTGCAAACCAGGCTGGCTCCATTGTAGCTCACTTAATGCAACATGGCAGCATCACCTGCAAACCAGGCTGGCTCCATTGTAGCTCACTTAATGCAACATGGCAGCATCACCTGCAAACCAGGCTGGCTCCATTGTAGCTCACTTAATGCAGTGTGCTAGCGAGGCTGCTTCTAGCCCTACTCCATTAGAAAGCTGCTCAAATGGTAAGACTGACAGATTGTCTTATTTTAGTATCCATAACGAGTAATGTTGGGGGTCAGCAACACCTGGGAGGGTGTGTCCCCTGGGAGGGTGTGTCCCCTGGGCATGCGTTTGTTTTTCATGTTCCTGATGATCACACAAATAACCCAACACAACATGGCACAGCTACATACCAACCCTGCCTAGACCCTGCTTCATGAGGAACCAGCTAGGCCCTGCTTCATGGGGAACCAGCTAGGCCCTGCTTCATGGGGAACCAGCTACTGGTGCCTAGACCCAGCTTCATGGGGAGCCAGCTACTGGTGTCTATACCCTGCTTCATGAGGAACCAGCCTAGACCCTGCTTCATGGGGAACCAGTTACTGGTGCCTAGACCCTGCTTCATGAGGAGCCAGCTACTGGTGCCTAGGCCCTGCTTCATGAGGAGCCAGCTACTGGTGCCTAGGCCCTGCTTCATGAGGAGCCAGCTACTGGTGTCTATGCCCTGCTTCATGGGGAACCAGTTACTGGTGCCTAGACCCTGCTTCATGAGGAGCCAGCTACTGGTGCCTAGACACTGCTTCATGGGGAACCAGCTACTGGTGTCTAGGCTCTGCTTCATGGGGAGCCAGCTACTGGTGCCTAGACCCTGCTTCATGAGGAACCAGCTACTGGTGTCTATGCCCTGCTTCATGAGGAGCCAGCTACTGGTACCTAGGCCATGCTTCATGAGGAACCAGCTACTGGTGTCTATGCCCTGCTTCATGGGGAACCAGCTACTGGTGCCTAGACCCTGCTTCATGAGGAGCCAGCTACTGGTGTCTAGGCCCTGCTTCATGAGGAACCAGCTACTGGACAAAACCTGCACCTATTATTTTTTCAACTGGTGTGGCCTTCAGACAGTCAGACAGACTAGATATAACAGCAATGCATGATCTGCCTCAATACTTGCACCACTTCCCTTCTATGCATATATATACACGAGGATGCACGATTGGCCGGTAGTGGGCCTTGGTCGAGGAGGGGGCTCTTTGGGAGTAACTTTTTACAAGGAATGCTATGGGCATTTCAGATTTTAGACAAGGGTACCCCCTTGGCTATAATGATACCTAATGTCACCACTTGCCAGCCATTTTGTTTAGCAATGTTCCTGCATTACGTTTTTCACCTCGCAGCGATAGCTCCAAATATGCAGCATCACCTGCAAACCAGGCTGGCTCCATTGTAGCTCACTTAATGCAACATGGTAGCATTACCAGCAAACCAGGCTGGCTCCATTGTAGCTCACTTAATGCAACATGGCAGCATCACCTGCAAACCAGGCTGGCTCCATTGTAGCTCACTTAATGCAACATGGCAGCATCACCTGCAAACCAGGCTGGCTCCATTGTAGCTCACTTAATGCAGTGTGCTAGCGAGGCTGCTTCTAGCCCTACTCCATTAGAAAGCTGCTCAAATGGTAAGACTGACAGATTGTCTTATTTTAGTATCCATAACGAGTAATGTTGGGGGTCAGCAACACCTGGGAGGGTGTGTCCCCTGGGCATGCGTTTGTTTTTCATGTTCCTGATGATCACACAAATAACCCAACACAACATGGCACAGCTACATACCAACCCTGCCTAGACCCTGCTTCATGAGGAACCAGCTAGGCCCTGCTTCATGGGGAACCAGCTAGGCCCTGCTTCATGGGGAACCAGCTACTGGTGCCTAGACCCAGCTTCATGGGGAGCCAGCTACTGGTGTCTATACCCTGCTTCATGAGGAACCAGCCTAGACCCTGCTTCATGGGGAACCAGTTACTGGTGCCTAGACCCTGCTTCATGAGGAGCCAGCTACTGGTGCCTAGGCCCTGCTTCATGAGGAGCCAGCTACTGGTGCCTAGGCCCTGCTTCATGAGGAGCCAGCTACTGGTGTCTATGCCCTGCTTCATGGGGAACCAGTTACTGGTGCCTAGACCCTGCTTCATGAGGAGCCAGCTATTGGTGCCTAGACACTGCTTCATGGGGAACCAGCTACTGGTGTCTAGGCTCTGCTTCATGGGGAGCCAGCTACTGGTGCCTAGACCCTGCTTCATGAGGAACCAGCTACTGGTGTCTATGCCCTGCTTCATGAGGAGCCAGCTACTGGTACCTAGGCCATGCTTCATGAGGAACCAGCTACTGGTGTCTATGCCCTGCTTCATGGGGAACCAGCTACTGGTGTCTATGCCCTGCTTCATGGGGAACCAGCTACTGGTGCCTAGATCCTGCTTCATGAGGAACCAGCTACTGGTGTCTATGCCCTGCTTCATGGGGAACCAGCTACTGGTGCCTAGACCCTACTTCATGAGGAGCCAGCTACTGGTGCCTAGACCCTGCTTCATGAGGAACCAGCTACTGGTGTCTAGGCCCTGCTTCATGAGGAACCAGCTACTGGTGCCTATGCCCTGCTTCATGAGGAACCAGCTACTGGTGTCTATGCCCTGCTTCATGAGGAACCAGCTACTGGTGCCTAGGCCCTGCTTCATGAGGAACCAGCTACTGGTGCCTAGGCCCTGCTTCATGAGGAGCCAGCTACTGGTGTCTAGGCTCTGCTTCATGGGGAACCAGCTACTGGTGCCTAGACCCTGCTTCATGAGGAACCAGCTACTGGTGCCTATGCCCTGCTTCATGAGGAACCAGCTACTGGTGTCTATGCCCTGCTTCATGAGGAACCAGCTACTGGTGCCTAGGTCCTGCTTCATGGGGAGCCAGCTACTGGTCTCTAGGCTCTGCTTCATGGGGAACCAGCTACTGGTGCCTAGGCCCTGCTTCATGAGGAACCAGCTACTGGTACCTAGGCCCTGCTTCATGGGGAACCAGCTACTGGTGCCTAGACCCTGCTTCATGAGGAGCCAGCTACTGGTGCCTAGGCTCTGCTTCATGGGGAACCAGCTACTGGTGCCTAGGCCCTGCTTCATGAGGAACCAGCTACTGGTGCCTAGACCCTGCTTCATGAGGAACCAGCTACTGGTGCCTATGCCCTGCTTCATGAGGAACCAGCTACTGGTGTCTATGCCCTGCTTCATGAGGAACCACCAGCTACTGGTGCCTAGGTCCTGCTTCATGGGGAGCCAGCTACTGGTCTCTAGGCTCTGCTTCATGGGGAACCAGCTACTGGTGCCTAGGCCCTGCTTCATGAGGAACCAGCTACTGGTACCTAGGCCCTGCTTCATGGGGAACCAGCTACTGGTGCCTAGACCCTG
Source organism: Cladorhizidae sp. MBARI D1340-BT2 (assembly GCA_028752905.1). NCBI lineage: Eukaryota > Metazoa > Porifera > Demospongiae > Poecilosclerida > Cladorhizidae > Cladorhizidae sp. MBARI D1340-BT2. The sequence continues at coordinate 45,681,814 of JAQNBH010000009.1, read as the reverse complement.
CTTCATGAGGAGCCAGCTACTGGTGCCTAGGCTCTGCTTCATGGGGAACCAGCTACTGGTACCTAGACCCTGCTTCATGAGGAACCAGCTACTGGTGCCTAGACCCTGCTTCATGAGGGACCAGCTACTGGTGCCTAGACCCAGGAACCAGCTACCAAGTGCCTAGGCCCTGCTTCATGAGGAACCATCTACTGGTGTCTAGGCTCTGCTTCAGCTACTGGACAAAACCTGCTTCCTAGGCATCTATTATTTTTTCAACCTGGTGTGGCCTTCAGACAGTCAGACAGACTATATAGATATAACAGCAATGCATGATCTGACTCAATACTTGCACCACTTCCCTTCTCTGCATATATATACACGAGGATGCACGATTGGCCGGTGGGCCTTGGTCGAGGAGGGGGCTCTTTGGGAGTAACTTTTCACAGGGAATGTGATGGGCATTTCAGATTTTGGACAAGGGTACCCCCTTGGCTAATAATGACACCTAACGTCACAGCACTTGCCATTGTCAGCCATTTTGTTTAGCAATGTTCCTGCATTACGTTTTTCACCTCGCAGCGATAGCTCCAGCATTACCTGCAAACCAGGCTGGCTCTATTGTAGCTCACTTAATGCAACATGGCAGCATCACCTGCAAACCAGGCTGGCTCCATTGTAGCTCACTTAATGCAACATGGCAGCATTACCTGCAAACCAGGCTGGCTCCATTGTAGCTCACTTAATGCAACATGGCAGCATCACCTGCAAACCAGGCTGGCTCCATTGTAGCTCACTTAATGCAACATGGCAGCATCACCTGCAAACCAGGCTGGCTCCATTGTAGCTCACTTAATGCAACATGGCAGCATCACCTGCAAACCAGGCTGGCTCCATTGTAGCTCACTTAATGCAACATGGCAGCATCACCTGCAAACCAGGCTGGCTCCATTGTAGCTCACTTAATGCAACATGGCAGCATCACCTGCGAACCAGGCTGGCTCCATTGTAGCTCACTTATTGCAACATGGCAGCATTACCTGCAAACCAGGCTGGCTCCATTGTAGCTCACTTAATGCAACATGGCAGCATCACCTGCAAACCAGGCTGGCTCCATTGTAGCTCACTTAATGCAGTGTGCTAGCGAGGCTGCTTCTAGCCCTACTCCATTAGAAAGCTGCTCAAATGGTAAGACTGACAGATCGTCTTATTTTAGTATCCATAACAAGTAATGTTGGGGGTCAGCAACACCTGGGAGGGTGTGTCCCATGGGAGGGTGTGTCCCCTGGGCATGCGTTTGTTTTTCGTTCCTGATGATCACACAAATAACCCAACCCAACATGGCACAGCTACATACCACTACACATCACCAACGACATGAGCTCACCGAATACAGTTTGTCAGTGTCCCATACCATTAGAAATACACGGCAGTTGCCAAAATGGCTTAGGGCTATATACATAAGGAATCGTTTTACAACTGGTATAAGGTTTTGTAATGTTGGGCATCTACACTTTGGGGTGGTGGGAGGAAACCACACCCCTCATTCTTTGTGATGGCTCTTTCCTGGGCAATGCCGGGAACTTCTGCTTGTTTTATATACTGCACCTGTAGACATTTACATGGTCCTTCTTAAGGCGGGCATTAGGCAATGATGTATGGCAATAATTCGTAGTCCTTTTCCGACATATCCATCTACTAAAATCAATGCTATTAATTTGCCGACCTTCATCTTAGCTACGAGGTACAATTGCACGGTAACATCTCCAAATCTGATGTCTTGTATGATGAAGATGAACCTAACTTGTCTGATTATATCTTTTTCCAGTTCTTTCCCAATGGTCCTGAATTTGGAGGGAGTGTGACTCTTGCCGACTATTGTGCATTCCAGGATGTAAGTCTTTGTAAGCTCGGCACATGTTCTCTTTGTCAATAATTGCTTGTATATATCTTACAATGAATTATTTCAAGAGGAGTTTTAAGAACAGATTATATTAAGAAAATTTTGAACAAGTGCCTAGCTTAATCATTAGTCTTCTGCTCCCCTCGTGGCTCTCATGATAGATCAGTGACTATCGTTTACTTCCACTTTCTGCCTTGCATGGCATATGCAGTCATCTTCTTGGGAATGGAGAGCAGACTCTTCCTCAGTATGTGGCAGATGTTGGGCTCTCTATCACAACAATTCCTGCTTGCGTAGTAGATAAGCACACGCATCCAGGCAGGCCTCCTAGTAGCCTCTCCTCTAGTTGGCCAAACTTCCTTACTGTACACAATCACTAAATATGCACTTCATGAAACTGATTGTGCAGAATTACCAAGAAAGATGAAATGGTGAAATACAATTACTTCTTCACTTATCACACGTCACTTAATACTACTTCATCTGTCATCACACGTTGTCACATGCTAGCCACTTCACCCGTCATCACACATGTGGTCACACGCTAGCCACTTCACCTGTCATCACACATGTGGTCACATTAGCCACTTCACCTGTCACCACATGTGGTCACATGCTAGCCACTTCACCTGTCATCACACATGTGGTCACATTAGCCACTTCACCTGTCATCACACACGTGGTCACATTAGCCACTTCACCTGTCATCACACATGTGGTCACACGCTAGCCACTTCACCCGTCATCACACGTGGTCACATTAGCCACTTCACCTGTCATCACACATGTGGTCACACGCTAGCCACTTCACCTGTCATCACACATGTGGTCACATTAGCCCCTTCACCTGTCATCACACATGTGGTCACATTAGCCACTTCACCTGTCATCACACATGTGGTCACACACTAGCCACTATACCTGTCATCACACATGTGGTCACATTAGCCACTTCACCTGTCACCACATGTGGTCACATTAGCCACTTCACCTGTCATCACACATGTGGTCACACGCTAGCCACTTCACCCGTCATCACACGTGGTCACATTAGCCACTTCACCTGTCATCACACATGTGGTCACATTAGCCACTTCACCTGTCATCACACATGTGGTCACACGCTAGCCACTTCACCTGTCATCACACATGTGGTCACATTAGCCACTTCACCTGTCACCACATGTGGTCACATGCTAGCCACTTCACCTGTCATCACACGTGGTCACATTAGCCACTTCACTTGTGATCACACACGTGGTCACACGCTAGCCACTTCACCTGTCATCACACATGTGATCACATTAGCCACTTCACCTGTCATCACACATGTGGTCACACGCTAGCCACTTCACCTGTCATCACACATGTGGTCACACGCTAGCCACTTCACCTGTCATCACACATGTGGTCACATTAGCCACTTCACCTGTCATCACACATGTGGTCACACGCTAGCCACTTCACCTGTCATCACACATGTGGTCACATTAGCCACTTCACCTGTCACCACATGTGGTCACATGCTAGCCACTTCACCTGTCATCACACGTGGTCACATTAGCCACTTCACCTGTGATCACACACGTGGTCACACGCTAGCCACTTCACCTGTCATCACACATGTGATCACATTAGCCACTTCACCTGTCATCACACATGTGGTCACACGCTAGCCACTTCACCTGTCATCACACATGTGGTCACACGCTAGCCACTTCACCTGTCATCACACATGTGGTCACATTAGCCACTTCACCTGTCATCACACATGTGGTCACACGCTAGCCACTTCACCTGTCATCACACATGTGGTCACATTAGCCACTTCACCCGTCATCACACATGTGGTCACATGCTAGCCACTTCACCCGTCATCACACATGTGGTCACATGCTAGCCACTTCACCTGTCATCACACATGTGGTCACATTAGCCACTTCACCCGTCATCACACGTGGTCACACGCTAGCCACTTCACCTGTCATCACACATGTCACATTAGCCACTTCACCTGTCATCACACATGTGGTCACACGCTAACCACTTCACCCGTCGTCACATTAGCCACTTCACCTGTCATCACACATGTGGTCACATGCTAGCTACTTCACCTGTCATTACATGTGGTCACACGCTAGCCACTTCACCTGTCATCACACATGTGGTCATTAGCCACTTCACCTGTCATCACACATGTGGTCACATTAGCCACTTCACCGGTCAGCACACATGTGGTCACATTAGCCACTTCACCTGTCATCACACATGTGGTCACATGCTAGCCACTTCACCTGTCATTACACATGTCACACGCTAGCCACTTCACCCGTCATCACACATGTTGTCACACGCTAGCCACTTCACCTGTCATCACACATGTGGTCATTAGCCACTTCACCTGTCATCACACATGTGGTCACATTAGCCACTTCACCTGTCATCACACATGTGGTCACATTAGCCACTTCACCCGTCATCACACATGTCACATGCTAGCCACTTCCCCTGTCATCACATACTGTCACACAAGTACTTCATGCCTGTCTTCTCCTCGCTCCCCCTGCACAGGTGTTTACCTTTCTTGACAGGAACGGGAACACACAAGGAACTACATGTTCTATTGGGTCCAACCAGCCCTCAAACAATCTCCTGCTGGAGGCATATGGAAGCACGTCACGCTGCGTCAACCATGGCAAACAGTGGACTGCATCAGGCATCAATGTAGCCCGCTATGGCTCTGGCTGCTACCAGGTTGGCATGAAATCTCCACATATTTAAGTGAAATACAGATTTCCTAATTTAGTATAGCTGCACTGAAAGTGACGTTGTCATCAACATAGCTGGCCGTGACCTCCGTTGTAGCTGCTCCCAAGCAAATGTGGAAGTAAGTGTACTAGCATTATTAACATGGTCACATACCCACGAAACATACATATACACTTGCAGATGTCATTTACATTGACAGTGGACGGCAGGAGTATTGCAGGCTCTATCTTGTGTCCTTCATGTGCTGAGATTTGCCATGTAAGCCTGTCGTTGTTAACACGTATTATTTCCCTGCTTACATTCAAGCCTTCAAACACTAACCACACACTCTTGTTTGTTTCATCTCAGACTGCGTCTAAATCCATTCTTGTTGTGACCAGTGACAATGGTAGCACAAGTGGTGGTGATAATCGTTCAAACAGAGCTAGTACGTGTTCAAGACTTGGCCTGCTCATGTTAGCTCTCACTTTCCTCACCAACCTCCTCCTCTCCTTCACATAACTATATTCCATGCACAAGTAGAATGTTGTAGTTTTCATGACAAGTAGAATGTTATAGTTTTTTTTATATGACAGTTGCAGTATTGCTTTGTGCACATGATACCAACTTTCATTAATGCTTTATCAATTTCTTTAGTACAACAAATAAAGTATAGAAGTCTGTAGCCTCTCCTTGCAGAGCTGTTGCCTGCAGTGTAACTGAGTCTGTTGTGTTAGTGGGTGCCAGGCCAATGCTCAGTTGCAGCACAGGCCCAGGGACACCACTACTAGAGGTAAGCATGTCATCTGGTTCCTCGACCAAGGAGGGACCTGCAGAGGTTTCATTTGGTGATGCTGATGGAACTGTACTAGGAGACACTTCCATAGCTTCACTCGAGGAAGTCTCCTGTTGCAAGCTATCCACGACCACACTCGGAGAGGAACTGATTTCTTCCTGCTGCTGATGCAGCACTTCTCTTCGTGCTCTCCTGGTATTGACCCAGGACTTGCTGAGTGCAGTGCATGTGTAGCTATCAGGGTAATGTCGCTCTTCTAAATGGCTATAGAGCAGGTCCAAAGCTCCTGGCCCAAACCCTTCAGCTCGACTTCTCTTACTGAGCTCTTCAGCAGCAGTCTCCCCCTCTACCGATTGGTCACTCCATGACCTCTTGCGCTTCCTTTCAGAGGATGTAACAGGATCAACAGGTTCTGCCTGCAATTCCATTCCAGCCTCTTCGTGGTCTTCTCGTCTCTCAGTGATCGTCACTTCGTTCTCCAGTTCTTCCATGTCCATAAAAGGCTCTTGTTCGTCCATATTTCCCTCACAAATAAAACCAAATTTCAATAAGAGAAGTTGCACAACTTCAGCCAATAGTAGCTTCCCAAGATACCTTTGAACTTTCATGCTGGTCCAGTCGAGTTCCTCCAGCCTATCCACCAGGGATTGATAAGTACTGCAATGCAAAAATTTAGAGACTTCTACTGGTGAAAAAGAGAGGTAGATCTTGTGGGTGCTGCTGGTGCTACTGCTACTAAGCATTTCATCCATATTAGCAAACAGAGACTTCAGAGAGTTGGCTTTTGGGGTTTGAGCCAATTCATCTTGCAGTTTATTTGCAGTAAGCAAGCACTTTTTCTGAAAACTCCGTAACATGCTGGGGTGGAGAGCCCTGGCAACATTGTGGGACAGATCAAATGGATCTTGCACCATCAAGGGTTCAAAAAACTGCAAGATTTTCTTCTTACTATTTCCAAACATTTTGCTAGCATTCGTTGCCACAAATAATTTGGTAAAGACGGAATTACTTCGCACACACACTGCATGTTGGTTGCTGTCAAAGATAGTGGCATAAAACTTGAAGAAGTGAAGGAGAAGGTTTGCTGCATGTAATGAACACATGGCATGAATCCAAACAACAACAGCAACATCAGCAACAACAACAGCAACAACAACAACTGCGTGTCTCACCTGTGCCCTGGTTATTCTTGGAGGGTTTGAGGGACTTGGGGGAAGTAAAGATCACATTCAAGGGATGGACCAATTTGGAGTCCACATTATTTTCCAATATAGGATGCTTCTGAAAGTTTCTTGGCCATGGACCAGGGCTTTGAAGACAAGGCAACACAGGTGGTGAACATCGCTGAAGAGCATAAATCATCATGAGAGAAAGAGTATAGCTGTTCAACTGGGCCCTGGGGAAACCATGCTCACGAACCCAGTGCTTCAGTACACGGACTAGGACCACAACCCGCTCATCAAACTCGCAGTAAGCCTTCATCAAACGAGTGTTAAGAACACCTAAACTAATACAGGTGAACAAGAGGAAGCAGTTGGACAGAAAAAAGGAAGTATCAAACAAATGGTAAGGCATGAAGAAGAGAGAGGTAAGCAAGGTGGAAGAGAGAGAGGGCTGAGCAAGGTGGAAGAGAGGGCGGAGCAAGGGAGAGGGCTGAGCAAGGAGCAAGAGAGAGGCTGAGCAAGGAGCAAGGTGGAAGGGAGAGGCTGAGCAAGGTGGAAGAGAGAGGCTGAGCAAGGAGCAAGGGAGAGGCTGAGCAAGGTGGAAGAGAGGGCTGAGCAAGGTGGAAGAGAGAGGCGGAGCAAGGTGGAAGAGAGAGGCTGAGCAAGGTGGAAGAGAGAGGGCTGAGCAAGGACCAAGGTGGAAGAGAGAGGCTGAGCAAGGAGCAAGGTGGAAGAGAGAGGCTGAGCAAGGAGCAAGGTGGAAGAGAGAGGCTGAGCAAGGAGCAAGAACACACAAACTCACAGCTCCACTTACTAAGAATCAACACTGATATCACAGCTGATGGCAGTAGGAGAGTGCACAAACGAGATGATGGGGCAGCGAGCTTTTGCTATGGTATACACCTTACACATATTACAGTCTTCTTTTAGCAAAGTAGCGATCTGATAAAAAATAGCCCAAGTGCGTTTGTCTGAGGGAGAAGACTTTCCCACATTATCTTTGGCGAGTTGTGAAGCAGAAGCAAGTGAAGACGCCGCTCGAGGAGGACAAAATGTTATGCCGTATTCATCTTCCAGTTTCTTTACTATGGACAAAGAAAAATCAGAGAAATATCGACTCCCATTGAGAAGGACAACAAGAGAAGCGGGAGGGTTAGTGAAGAAAGAGATATCACAGTCTGAAGTTCTTGTTCCTAGTCCAGAAATGGTAGAGCCAAAAGGAGTGACTATGCATCGAGGGAATGATGGCCTCATAAGTTGCAGCAAATGAAAGGTGATTACAAGACGTTCCTTTACTGCATTCAGAGGAAGTGCCATATTCTCAGACAAGCTTTGAAGCTGACAGTCAGCCTGGACAGGGGGGGGGGGGGGAAACTTGAATCACAATGGATCAGACATGAAGCAATGAAGTTACAAGGAATGCTCTAGGTTTTACCTTCACAAGGGAACAGCACCCACACTCACCACCCAGGGAAACAATATTATGTGTTTACATTTGGAGCTCTCCATGAGCATTATAAGGCTATATAAATGTTCTGTGCACTCAGTCTCTTTTGGCACTACCATTGTGGGTATTGACTATACCAAGGTTACATGAGCCCGAAATCATAACAATTCAGGATTCTGCCTTAAAGAGCCAGAAATGTTGACGAAAATAAATCTGATATGTTGGTGGTCCAAGCCCATTACCCACCACACTTGCACACTAGCCAGACACTCGATGATCACCACTGCCCCGAGTTGTGAAATACTTGACAAACATCCTTCAATGTTCAAATTCAAATATTTTGATGGCTACCATAAATTGTGATTGTTTAGTAGCCCTCGTGGATATCCTCTACAAATATGCTTCCTACTATTGTGGCAAAATAATGATCGAGTTGAGAGTGAATTTAATGGGTAAAGGGTCGCTGCAGTAACAGAGTAACAAACCTCGGTGTTTTGTTTTAAATCAAGAAACAGGCACAGTATGACATAAGCTAAGTGCTGAAGACACAGCTTTAAGCCCAAAGAAAGAGCTTCTCATTTTTGGCTCGAGAAAGCAGGTCGGTCTGTGAGGCATATCTGTCACATCACATACAAGTACAGATCTCATCTAATGGTACACGCATTATACTAATGCTGAATTTTCACCACAATCTTGTACTGCACTGAAAGTCAATCATGTCTGGAAAGTTTAATATTCTATCTCCGCACAAAAAAGTTACTTGCTGTTTCCTTCCTCTGTTAGTGGGTCTAGTGGGTCTCTCAGACCCTGAAGGTGAGGGTATATAGCGCCTTCTGTGAACCTTCACTTACCTTGCAATCATGTCTGAAGAGAGAGGCCAGTTCCAGTGGTGAGTGACTGGGAAGAGGTTGGCTCTCTTGGGGATCATTCATTCAGCTTCTTCTGCTGGTGTTGCTACTGGGTACTGGCTCTACCTCTTCGGACTCTAGTGGGAGAACTGGTAAAGGTATTCATTTAGATAAGCTTAGACAGAGAAAGTAGTAATAAGTGTATTCAATGTGTAGACAAGCTCCCTTACAACTGAAGGAAATTTCCCCCCGTAGGGCAGGCATGGTGTGTCATATCTTTACTTTTTGTTCAAATTGTGGCAACACTAAAGACATCTCAAACCCTGAATCTGTAGAAGCCCATTGTTTGAACATCCAGTCAGTACTGGGTGCTCGCATTGCTGGAATTAGTTATTCTGGTCTGGATGACATCACTGCAGTTCATGGATATGTTGCCTCCTCTTAGTTCCACCAGTTTTTAAAAATCAATAGGGAGTGACGCAAATGCAGTAACACAGAGTATTACATACGTTGTATGCCGCTCATAGGTTACATGGATTTTTATGGGGTTGGGCATGAAGACATCATTGATGTTAGTGTTACTGTTGACGGCACGTGGCATAGACGGGGCCCACAAATCAAATTATGTGTTGCTGTGATGTCTTGGGACACTGGAAAAGTTTTAGATTATTATCTTGTGTCTAAGTTCTGTCAAGCTTGCACGAGAATACCTGATGGTGAAACAGAGGCATGTTACAAAGAATGGTTTGAGGGTCACAAGGTAAGTTGTGAAGCCAATTTTGAAGGTTCTTCTGGTTGCATGGAAGTTGTAGGAACACAATTTGAGCGTTCAGTGGAGAGAGTGAAGCTTAGCTACACACACATAATTAGTGATGGGGATATAAATGGTTGTTGGATGTCAAGCCTTATGGTCCTAGTGTTGAAATAGAGAAGGTAGAAAGTATAAATAAGCGCTTTTTAAAGTATTTTGAGACATGCATTAAAAGGTGCTGTTGATGATGATGGCAAGCATGTGACTTTGGGTGGTGCTATGGGGATTAGTCAGGTGACTATAGTTAAAATGCAAACCTACTATGGGGGTAGGGGGCAATTAGAAATAACAAGGACAACCTAGAGGGGATGATTCGCGATGTGAAAGCATTTTTTTTAAATCACTCTCAGTCAACTACGGAACATCCCCAACACGAGTATTGTCCTACAGGAGTTTTGAGTTGGTGAAGTTTAATCGAGCTTGTACTAAAGGTGAGGTACCACCAGTACCCACCCCGGACAAGGCTAGGTACGTGAAGGAGGTTTCTGATACATTAATGTCTGAGGATCTTTTGCACAAGTGTTTAGGCGGCTACACACAGAATCAAAATGAGTTTCAATTCTGTAGTGTGGAGTAGAGTGGATAAGACAGAGCATATGAGTGCAACAAGTATCAGGCTTGCCATCGATTTAGGTGTGGAGAGCTTCAATGTTGGGAGGAAGGTTGGCTTTGGTAAGATTATGTCTAAATTTGCATATCTAGTCGTCGAGCTAACATGTCCTTTGAGTGTTCTGATGAGTCTGGGGAGGACCAGCGGGAGAGGAAGACGACTGAAGAAGTGAGGCGGAGAAGGACGGCAGCTGCAATGCTGAAGATCCGGCAGGAGACGTTTCAATGGAGGGCAGAGCATCATATGATGGGGGACCTGTAACATTGTTTATGTGTATTTTGCTTTGTGTTGTCAAGTTTGCAGGGATTACTGCAGGATGACTGAAGAAGTGTGTGGAGGATGACGATGGATGCACCTGGGAGCCCTGCAAATTATGGCATGTTTATGTTTGCTAATTCAATAATAGAAAAGCAACATCACAATTCTGATGCATGTTGTAGTTATAGTTATGAAGGTTGAACATGCTGTAGCTGCATGTTGTAGTTATGAAGGTTGAACATGCTGTAGCTGCATGTTGTAGTTATGAAGGTTGAACATGCTGTAGCTGCATGTTGTAGTTATGAAGGTTGAACATGCTGTAGCTGCATGTTGAAGTTATGAAGGTTGAACATGCTGTAGCTGCATGTTGTAGTTATGAAGGTTGAACATGCTGTTGCTGCATGTTGTAGTTATGAAGGTTGAACATGCTGTTGCTGCATGTTGTAGTTATGTTGGTTGGACATGCTGTAGCTGCATGTTGTAGTTATGAAGGTTGAACATGCTGTTGCTGCATGTTGTAGTTATGAAGGTTGAACATGCTGTTGCTGCATGTTGTAGTTATGAAGGTTGAACATGCTGTTGCTGCATGTTGTAGTTATGAAGGTTGAACATGCTGTTGCTGCATGTTGTAGTTATGAAGGTTGAACATGCTGTTGCTGCATGTTGTAGTTATGAAGGTTGAACATGCTGTAGCTGCATGTTGTAGTTATGAAGGTTGAACATGCTGTAGCTGCATGTTGTAGTTATGAAGGTTGAACATGCTGTAGCTGCATGTTGTAGTTATGAAGGTTGAACATGCTGTAGCTGCATGTTGTAGTTATGAAGGTTGAACATGCTGTAGCTGCATGTTGTAGTTATGAAGGTTGAACATGCTGTAGCTGCATGTTGTAGTTATGAAGGTTGAACATGCTGTAGCTGCATGTTGTAGTTATGAAGGTTGAACATGCTGTAGCTGCATGTTGTAGTTATGAAGGTTGAACATGCTGTAGCTGCATGTTGTAGTTATGAAGGTTGAACATGCTGTAGCTGCATGTTGTAGTTATGAAGGTTGAACATGCTGTAGCTGCATGTTGTAGTTATGAAGGTTGAAAATGATGTAGCTGCATGTTGTAGTTATGAAGGTTGAACATGCTGTTGCTGCATGTTGTAGTTATGAAGGTTGAACATGCTGTTGCTGTATGTTGTAGTTATGAAGGTTGAACATGCTGTTGCTGCATGTTGTAGTTATGAAGGTTGAACATGCTGTAGCTGCATGTTGTAGTTATGAAGGTTGAACATGCTGTAGCTGCATGTTGTAGTTATGAAGGTTGAACATGCTGTTGCTGCATGTTGTAGTTATGAAGGTTGAACACGCTGTTGATGCATGTTGTAGTTATGAAGGTTGAACATGCTGTAGCTGCATGTTGTAGTTATGAAGGTTGAACATGCTGTTGCTACATGTTGCAGTTATGAAGGTTGAACATGCTGTTGCTGCATGTTGTAGTTATGAAGGTTGAACATGCTGTAGCTGCATGTTGTAGTTATGAAGGTTGGACATGATGTAGCTGCATGTTGTAGTTATGTTGCTGCATGTTGTAGTTATGAAGGTTTAACATGCTGTTGCTGCATGTTGTAGTTATGAAGGTTGAACATGCTGTAGCTGCATGTTGTAGTTATGAAGGTTGAACATGCTGTAGCTGCATGTTGTAGTTATGAAGGTTGAACATGCTGTAGCCGCATGTTGTAGTTATGAAGGTTGAACATGCTGTTGCTGCATGTTGTAGTTATGAAGGTTGAACATGCTGTTGCTGCATGTTGTAGTTATGAAGGTTGAACATGCTGTAGCTGCATGTTGTAGTTATGAAGGTTGAACATGCTGTAGCTGCATGTTGTAGTTATGAAGGTTGAACATGCTGTAGCTGCATGTTGTAGTTATGAAGGTTGAACATGCTGTAGCTGCATGTTGTAGTTATGAAGGTTGAACATGCTGTTGCTGCATGTTGTAGTTATGAAGGTTGAACATGCTGTAGCTGCATGTTGTAGTTATGAAGGTTGAACATGCTGTAGCTGCATGTTGTAGTTATGAAGGTTGAACATGCTGTAGCTGCATGTTGTAGTTATGAAGGTTGAACATGCTGTTGCTGCATGTTGTAGTTATGAAGGTTGAACACGCTGTAGCTGCATGTTGTAGTTATGAAGGTTGAACATGCTGTTGCTGCATGTTGTAGTTATGAAGGTTGAACATGCTGTAGCTGCATGTTGTAGTTATGAAGGTTGAACATGCTGTTGCTGCATGTTGTAGTTATGAAGCTTGAACATGCTGTAGCTGCATGTTGTAGTTATGAAGGTTGAACATGCTGTTGCTGCATGTTGTAGTTATGAAGGTTGAACATGCTGTTGCTACATGTTGTAGTTATGAAGGTTGAACATGCTGTTGCTACATGTTGTAGTTATGAAGGTTGAACATGCTATTGCTACATGTTGTAGTTATGAAGGTTGGACATGCTGTTGCTGCATGTTGTAGTTATGAAGGTTGAACATGCTGTTGCTGCATGTTGTAGTTATGAAGGTTGAACATGCTGTAGCTGCATGTTGTAGTTATGAAGGTTGAACATGCTGTAGCTGCATGTTGTAGTTATGAAGGTTGAACATGCTGTAGCTACATGTTGTAGTTATGAAGGTTGAACATGCTGTTGCTACATGTTGTAGTTATGAAGGTTGAACATGCTGTTGCTGCATGTTGTAGTTATGAAGGTTGAACATGCTGTAGCTGCATGTTGTAGTTATGAAGGTTGAACATGCTGTAGCTGCATGTTGTAGTTATGAAGGTTGAACATGCTGTTGTGCATGTTGTAGTTATGAAGGTTGAACATGCTGTAGCTGCATGTTGTAGTTATGAAGGTTGAACATGCTGTAGCTGCATGTTGTAGTTATGAAGGTTGAACATGCTGTTGTAGTTATGAAGGTTGAACATGCTGTTGTTGCATGTTGTAGTTATGAAGGTTGAACATGCTGTTGCTAAATGTTGTAGTTATGAAGGTTGAACATGCTGTAGCTGCATGTTGTAGTTATGAAGGTTGAATATGCTGTTGCTACATGTTGTAGTTATGAAGGTTGAACATGCTGTTGCTGCATGTTGTAGTTATGAAGGTTGAACACGATGTTGCTGCATGTTGTAGTTATGAAGGTTGAACATACTGTTGCTACATGTTGTAGTTATGAAGGTTGAACATGCTGTAGCTACATGTTGTAGTTATGAAGGTTGAACATGCTGTAGCTGCATGTTGTAGTTATGAAGGTTGAATATGATGTAGCTGCATGTTGTAGTTATGAAGGTTGAACATGCTGTTGCTGCATGTTGTAGTTATGAAGGTTGAACATGCTGTTGCTGTATGTTGTAGTTATGAAGGTTGAACATGCTGTTGCTGCATGTTGTAGTTATGAAGGTTGAACATGCTGTAGCTGCATGTTGTAGTTATGAAGGTTGAACATGCTGTAGCTGCATGTTGTAGTTATGAAGGTTGAACATGCTGTTGCTGCATGTTGTAGTTATGAAGGTTGAACACGCTGTTGATGCATGTTGTAGTTATGAAGGTTGAACATGCTGTAGCTGCATGTTGTAGTTATGAAGGTTGAACATGCTGTTGCTACATGTTGTAGTTATGAAGGTTGAACATGCTGTTGCTGCATGTTGTAGTTATGAAGGTTGGACATGCTGTAGCTGCATGTTGTAGTTATGAAGGTTGGACATGATGTAGCTGCATGTTGTAGTTATGTTGCTGCATGTTGTAGTTATGAAGGTTGAACATGCTGTTGCTGCATGTTGTAGTTATGAAGGTTGAACATGCTGTAGCTGCATGTTGTAGTTATGAAGGTTGAACATGCTGTAGCTGCATGTTGTAGTTATGAAGGTTGAACATGCTGTAGCCGCATGTTGTAGTTATGAAGGTTGAACATGCTGTTGCTGCATGTTGTAGTTATGAAGGTTGAACATGCTGTTGCTGCATGTTGTAGTTATGAAGGTTGAACATGCTGTTGCTGCATGTTGTAGTTATGAAGGTTGAACATGCTGTTGCTACATGTTGTAGTTATGAAGGTTGAACATGCTGTTGCTGCATGTTGTAGTTATGAAGGTTGAACACGCTGTAGCTGTATGTTGAAATTATGAAGGTTGAACATGCTGTAGCCGCATGTTGTATTTATGAAGGTTGAACATGCTGTTGCTGCATGTTGTAGTTATGAAGGTTGAACATGCTGTTGATGCATGTTGTAGTTATGAAGGTTGAACATGCTGTAGCTGCATGTTGTAGTTATGAAGGTTGAACATGCTGTAGCTGCATGTTGTAGTTATGAAGGTTGAACATGCTGTAGCTGCATGTTGTAGTTATGAAGGTTGAACATGCTGTTGCTGCATGTTGTAGTTATGAAGGTTGAACATGCTGTAGCTGCATGTTGTAGTTATGAAGGTTGAACATGCTGTAGCTGCATGTTGTAGTTATGAAGGTTGAACATGCTGTTGCTGCATGTTGTAGTTATGAAGGTTGAACATGCTGTTGCTACATGTTGTAGTTATGAAGGTTGAACATGCTGTTGCTACATGTTGTAGTTATGAAGGTTGAACATGCTATTGCTACATGTTGTAGTTATGAAGGTTGGACATGCTGTTGCTGCATGTTGTAGTTATGAAGGTTGAACATGCTGTTGCTGCATGTTGTAGTTATGAAGGTAGAACATGCTGTAGCTGCATGTTGTAGTTATGAAGGTTGAACATGCTGTAGCTGCATGTTGTAGTTATGAAGGTTGAACATGCTGTAGCTACATGTTGTAGTTATGAAGGTTGAACATGCTGTTGCTACATGTTGTAGTTATGAAGGTTGAACATGCTGTTGCTGCATGTTGTAGTTATGAAGGTTGAACATGCTGTAGCTGCATGTTGTAGTTATGAAGGTTGAACATGCTGTAGCTGCATGTTGTAGTTATGAAGGTTGAACATGCTGTTGTGCATGTTGTAGTTATGAAGGTTGAACATGCTGTAGCTGCATGTTGTAGTTATGAAGGTTGAACATGCTGTAGCTGCATGTTGTAGTTATGAAGGTTGAACATGCTGTTGTAGTTATGAAGGTTGAACATGCTGTTGTTGCATGTTGTAGTTATGAAGGTTGAACATGCTGTAGCTGCATGTTGTAGTTATGAAGGTTGAATATGCTGTTGCTACATGTTGCAGTTATGAAGGTTGAACATGCTGTTGCTGCATGTTGTAGTTATGAAGGTTGAACATGATGTTGCTGCATGTTGTAGTTATGAAGGTTGAACATGCTGTTGCTACATGTTGTAGTTATGAAGGTTGAACATGCTGTAGCTACATGTTGTAGTTATGAAGGTTGAACATGCTGTAGCTGCATGTTGTAGTTATGAAGGTTGAACATGCTGTTGCTGTATGTTGTAGTTATGAAGGTTGAACATGCTGTTGCTGCATGTTGTAGTTATGAAGGTTGAACATGCTGTAGCTGCATGTTGGAACATGCTGTCGCTGCATGTTGTAGTTATGAAGGTTGAACATGCTGTTGCTGCATGTTGTAGTTATGAAGGTTGAACATGATGTTGCTGCATGTTGTAGTTATGAAGGTTGAACATGCTGTTGCTACATGTTGTAGTTATGAAGGTTGAACATGCTGTAGCTACATGTTGTAGTTATGAAGGTTGAACATGCTGTAGCTGCATGTTGTAGTTATGAAGGTTGAACATGCTGTTGCTGTATGTTGTAGTTATGAAGGTTGAACATGCTGTTGCTGCATGTTGTAGTTATGAAGGTTGAACATGCTGTAGCTGCATGTTGGAACATGCTGTCGCTGCATGTTGTAGTTATGAAGGTTGAACATGCTGTAGCTGCATGTTGGAACATGCTGTCGCTGCATGTTGTAGTTATGAAGGTTGGACACGCTGTTGCTGAAAAACAGAGGAAAGTGAAAGTCAATTGTTTTGTTACGTTGCTCTCAACATTGTGTTTGATTCTAGTAATGAAGGGACGTCTTCTAGTGATGAAGGGACGTATTCTAGTAATGAAGGGACGTCTTCTAGAAATGAACGGACATATTCTAGTGATGTAGGGACGTCTTCTAGTGACGAAGGGACGTCTTCTAGTGATGAAGGGACGTCTTCTAGTGATGAAGGGACGTATTCTAGTGATGTAGGGACGTCTTCTAGTGATGAAGGGACGTCTTCTAGTGATGAAGGGACGTCTTCTAGTGATGAAGGGACGTATTCTAGTGATGAAGGGACATTTTCTAGTGATGAAGGGACGTTTTCTAGTGATGAAGGGACGTCTTCTAGTGATGAAGGGACGTATTCTAGTGATGAAGGGACGTATTCTAGTGATGAAGGGACGTATTCTAGTGATGAAGGGACGTCTTCTAGTGATGAAGGGACGTCTTCTAGTGATGAAGGGACGTCTTCTAGTGATGAAGGGACGTCTTCTAGTAATGAAGGGATTATTCTAGTGATGAAGGGACGTATTCTAGTGCTGCAGGGGATGTTTCTGGCAGCTGGAACGTGGTTAGAAACTGCTTGGACTTGAAGGCTGGCGGGATATCTTGGAGGTGATTTTTCAAGATGGTTCAAATGATAACTTCAATGTGTTTTTTTATCCTTTCATTATCCTTTCATAATATTTTTTCATAATATTTTTTGTATAATTTGAAAGCTCATTTTATATTCTACAACTTGATGTTGAGTTTTTGTTTGAGAGAATCATTAAAAATATGTATAAGATGAAACTGTAACATGATGTAACAGTGTGCTATGTTCATGAATACAACTAAAAAAACTTTATTTCAAGATTTAAAAAAGGCAATTTGTAGTTCTTGTTATGATCGACTAAAACCCCAATAAGAGCCTCGCAATGGTCAATGCTGGAACGTGGTTTACTTAATGACATATGGGACGATTTTTACTTGCACTCACAGAGCCTGTAATCACGAAGACAAAAGTATTCCCAAAGAAAACGTCTGGCTAAACAAAATTACAAAAGAGAAATCCCATTAGAAAGCACACGGCACTAGCTATATATATATAAATCAGGACACTAACTAGTTGTGAATGCGAGCAAAGATATGGCACTTTGTATGAGACCAGCCGTTCATGCAGACTTGTCCACTCCTTAATGCTGATTCACAATATGCAAAACACTCAAGCGATGCGATGTTAAAATGTGAACATAAAATCGCATCGCATCACACCGCGTGACTAGAATCGAGTTCTATTCGAGCGGCGTTGTGGCCTATCATTGCATCATTCTGGTGTGCACATTTATTCGTCATTCTGGTGTGTGTTTCATTCTGGTGTGTGTTTCATTCTGGTGTGTGTTTTCAGGTGATTTCAAAGCTGAATGGACGACGAAAGGCTTATCGAAGCAGTGAGAACTTTACCTAGTATATGGGATGCGCGAATGACATGGGCGCTGGCACCCGTTAATTAATGGGCGGGGTTCCAATTGGGTGAAAGTTCAAGTTTGGTCAAGCAGCGACTCCGTTATTGTGAACAGCTAGAAGTGATGCGATGGCATATTGTGAACCAGCCTCAAGGCTGTCCACACTGCACCTAACCCGGCACATTAATGCGTGTTGGGTCCTCAAGGCTGTCCACACTGCACCTAACCCGGCACATTAATGCGTGTTGGGTCCTTAAGGCTGTCCACACTGCACCTAACCCGGCACATTAATGCGTGTTGGGTCCTCAAGGCTGTCCACACTGCACCTAACCCGGCACATTAATGCGTGTTGGGTCCTCAAGGCTGTCCACACTGCACCTAACCTGGCACATTAATGCGTGCTGAGTCCTCAAGGCTGTCCACACTGCACCTAACCCGGCACATTAATGCGTGTTGGGTCCTTGGGAAAACCCTGTTCAAGTCAATGTGTGTTCAAGTCAATGTGTGTTCAAGTCAATGTGTGTTCAAGTCAATGTGTGTTCAAGTCAATGTGTGTTCAAGTCAATGTGTGTTTGTCGCATCCACACTAGCACTGAAATAAACCATGTACATAGCAAAACAATCATCCTACTAAAGTCAGCATCTCCTGTAGCTGTAGTTGAGATGGAGTTTGTTTTTGCTTCCTTTTCTTGCTGATCAGTCACCTACAGATTGCACAAGAAACATTTTCTGCAGAGAAGCGAGAGAGAGCTGAGGGAAGGGTTGAACCCACGAAGGTTGCGACTGCACGAACTTCAGAAGTGCAGATGCAGGCGTATAAACACAGCAATAGTACTCTAGCTATGTAGTAGGTCTAGCTAGCTACTCTAGCTAGCTAGTTGGGCCACAGGCCACAGATAGTATACAGCTGCTCCAAAGTTCCCAACTGCAGCATCACGAAGAAGTGAGTAGAGGAAATCGTTTTCAATGCACTCACGTAGTTATTTGAACGCTTTAATTTATTGTTCTGGTTCGATTCAAACCACCTATCGAGGTGGACCAGATTAATGCGCATTATCAGGGTTTCATACAGGATTTTTGGTTGGGGGGGGGGGGGGAGAAAAGTATCCAGCTTGCATCGCCCACTTTTAGCATGCTATACTATGTAGCTGGAGAGTGTTAGCCACTGATTATCTGTGGGTATGGCCTACATTTGCCTCAGTCACTTGCTAAAACTTTTGGTGATATAATATGTTGTTGATTGGCTTGTGGGTACATGTTTGTGTGTTTGTGCCAGAAAGTTGTGGTTATGTGTTGTGAATGTGCTGTTGATTGGTATTGATTGATTGTATGCTGAGTTAAGTATAAAAGAGAAATCTAATAAAGTGTTGTCTGTTAGTGGCCTGTTGAGTTTGTAAGAGCACTCACTGCTCCTTGATTTTTTCCCCTAGTTGGTTGATCTCCCTGAAGAAATCATTCACAAACATGGATCTCAGAGCCTACTTTCGAAAGAGGACAAGCAGTGATGCATCAGACTCGTTGACTGATCAGGAAGCTGCCCATTCCTCATCCAGTCTCTCCCAGACAACTGACAATCAGCAGGAGCCTCAGAAGAAGAAGAACAAACTCAGTGCTAGTGAAAAGAGGAAGGTCTACAGGGAAAAACTTTCATTTAAAAAAGAATGGGAGAAGAAATACCCCTGGGTCACCTGCAAGGATCCTAGTGGAGGCATGTTCTGTGCTACATGCCAGAATTGGGGTAAGCCCCCTGTTGGGTCAAGGGGTGCTTGGACAACCAGAGGCATAGTTGACTGGAACCATGCTAGTGAAGTACTGAAGAAGCATGCAGACTCCCAATGGCACAGAGATGCTGCAGCTGTTGGTGCCATGGCACAGCAAGTAGAGAGTGGGAAGTCTGTACTTGAGCTCCTGTTCAGCTGTTGCACAAGAGGCTGCTGAGCGTAGACAGAGAAATCGGTGTGTGTTACTCAATCTGTTTAGAGCAGTCTACTTTCTAGTCAAGAATAGAATTCCTCATATGAGTGTTTATCCACATTTGATCCAGCTCCTAGTTGCCAATGGGGATAAATTACTTGAGCAACATATCAATGAAGACCCATCTAATGCCCAGTACACCTCCAAGTTCAGCACTACGTCACTGATTGAAGCCATTGACACATGGCTTGACAGAAAGCTGATAGAAAGCCTGAAATCCAGCCCGTTCTTCTCAATTCTAGCAGATGAGAGTCAAGACATTTCCACACAGGAGGAGCTATCGATTTGTTTCCGGTGGCTTGTGGATGGTCACCCAGAGGAACACTTTTTGACGATTCTTCATCTCAAATCCACTGATGCTGAAGAAATTACACATACTCTAACTTCCTTCATCAGTGAGAAGAATCTTGATTACTCTAAACTTGTTGGACAAGGGTATGACGGTGCTGCAACATTCTCTGGTTGCAGAAGTGGAGTGCAAAGAAGGATGAGGGTGCATGCAGCCCATGCTCTCTACATCCACTGCTCCTGCCACAGGTTGCAGCTTGCTTCCATGCAAGCAGCCGAGTCTGTTCCTACCGTGAAAAAGATGTTTGGCACAATGGCCAGCTTGTGGAAATCGTTTTATTATTCCCCCAAAAAAGCAGAAGCTCTGAAAAATGTGCAGTCAGTCCTAAATTTTCCAAAGCTGAAAGTAGTCAAACCAAGCCAAACAAGATGGCTATCTCATGAGAGATGTGTGCGAGCCATTCGCAAGGAGCTTCCTGCTCTGATAACTACTTTGCACACGCTCTATGAAGATTGTGGTGACGTAGAAGCATATGGCATAGCGTTGGGCTCTTATAGTGGAGTGGCCACTATCATTTGCTATCATCCGTGCTTGATCTTCTTGCTAAGCTCAATTGCTTTATGCAAAGCAAGGCAACTGATTTCAACAAGTTGCCAATCATCCTTGAGAGCATCGTTTCAGACCTCAAGAATGAGGATGCAGAATGGTGTTCTCTGGTGGAAACAACTGTTGACATGCTTGCTAGTGAACATGACATCACATGCAGGAGGAGTTCAACTAGAACTGGCAGTGCAGCTGCCACATCAATGAGTGAGTACCGCAATTCAACAGCTATTCCATATATTGACAAACTTGTTTCCAATATAAATGGCCGTTTCACTGATGGTGCTGTGGAGCTACTTGTCTCCTCATCGATCTTTGACCCTGCTTCGATGCCAACAGAAGATACTGCTCTTCTTGAGTATGGCAATCCACAACTGCAAACTCTAGTTAACTTCTATGGGAAAGAAGCAACTGTAGAGTTTGATGGTGAAACCTTCACTTCTCCACCTCTCGTGGATGGAGAAGAAATCTTTGCTGAGTAGAGAGTTTTTAAGAGAGTCTTGGCACAAGAGAAAAAGAAAATGATGGAGAAAAAGAAACTAAGTAAACCACCCACTCTACAGGATATGAAGACAGAGATGGAGCTTTCAGGAGCATACAAAGAGATCTTCCCAGAGATTTTCAAGTTACTGGATATTTTGCTAACTCTTCCAATTGCAACAGCTACTGTCGAACGTTCTTCTAGTCGGATGAAGATTGTGAAGACACGTCTTCGAAATAGACTAAGTGACATCAACCTTGCTAGGCTCATGCGAATCGCAATTGAAGGGCCTGAACTGACTTCAGTAGATTTTAGTGACATATTCAAGGAGAAAAATCGTCGTATTGCTTTATAAAATTCTGTTTTCTAAATTACTAATTACTATAATGTTAGCAAAATGTCAATGTCAATGTTGCACTATGACATCATAATTTTTGAAAATCCTGGGGGGGGGGGGGGGGGTGGGACATCCCAGGTTCTCCCCTCCCCCCCCCCCCCCCCCCCCCCGTATGAAACCCTGATTATTTTAATTCAAATTCAGTGTGGACGCAGCCAATGTGAATTAACTCTTCTCCCGGTGAGTTTATTTGGAAAAAAATTAAAAATTGACCATTAAGTACAAATAAATTGATATTAAATCAGAGGTTAACAATAGTCCCTAGCAACCATATACCACAAGATAGCTCTACTGTTGGACATTATTGTGGTCAATTCATGTTGCTAGGTAACCAAACCATACATGTATGAATATCATTATAATGTTGTTTAATAATTTAAAAAAATTTAAAATTGTATATTATTGTATTGTAGATTATAAATATCCTACTATTTTCAGCCAACTTTAGGAACAACTGAGATATGCTGTGGTATGACAGACGTTTGCCTGACTAACAGAGAGGACATAATTTCTACTGTATAGAATTCCCACCATGATACAATTCCCATAACCAATAATATTGATACAATGTACACAGAATCAAAGAGCAATTATGCAATACAATACTCTGTAATTACATACTCATAGTCTGATATACAAGTGTCCTCATGCAGTAAGACTAGCATTGGATGAAGGTAAGGGGGAGAGTTGGACACTCCTACTTCTGAGAAAAGTACATCCTCGTGTAGGTCTACAAGACGCGCATCCTCGTGCAGTATGGATGAGGAGAGTGGGGTAGGTGTGTTTGCATCACTATCTTTATCAGAACTCATCTGAACGTGGCGAAGCTGTGCCATGGTATTATCTCCGTCGTGGTCCATCACTTGCTCCATCAAACCTGAACATGATAGAGTTGTTATTCGTCAACTTATTAGACAAGTCAAGGAATCAAGTACAGCTAGAACTATAAAGGAAAGTAGGCTATTACACAGGTATATCTAACACCATGATTTAGCCAGCTCCTCAGACTATCAGGCTTTATATATAGCTAGCAAAGTTCATTGACTTACCAGGGATCAATGCCTTCGCCTCCAACAGCCATAGCTTTGTCCATACTGCCATGGTTTCGCTTGGAAAAGTCTCTGCCGAGTAGCTCTACTTGGTCACGATCCAAACTGGGCTGTCCACGGTAGGCATAGATAGCTTCACTCTCCCCTTCCTCAGATTCATCGTCAGATAACCTGAAGTCGTCGAAGTTGTCCGCTGTGCGCACCTCATCAAAAGATAGCCTTTCGACCATTTTAAATTCTATGGCAGAATTGACCCCTTGAACTTTACGGCGGCATTTCCCTAGTTACCATGGCGCTATTGCCGTATAATTTTGAATGTAGATGCAGTTAGAATAGCGCTATTTTATGATATTTTTGTTTTGCAAAACAACCAAATGATTGATTTTTTATGATTTTTCAAAAGCAATTACGCCATATGGCGCTTACACCGGGAAAAGAGTTAATGTGCATTGGCTTGTGCCGTATGGACGGGCCTTAAATCTCCAACTTTGGATACTCATAACTTAGCACCTCCCTTATCTGCCCCCAAGGCAACTTCCAAACCTCAAATTGGTCCCCAAAACCAATTGTATACCGTCTTTCCTCGAATGGTTATTGCGGGTTCAAATAACTTCAAGCGTCCTAATGGAGCGAACATAATTTGATGAGGAGCACAGTTAATTCTGAACCCAGGTTAGCCTCGATAGGCACGTGCAAGTTCAGTTAGCCCAGAGGAAAGGATCCTCTCAGTCACTATCAAGCTTGGCCAATAAATGCTAGCACAAAACAGCGAGAGGAAACGAGGAAGGACCCAAACAAAGTTTGTTAGTCCTAAGTCATCAGCTAGTGCTTCATCAGCATCTAGTTCTTTGTCGTCATCGTCGAGGACATTTGAACCACAACTACTATGGCAACGTCTGTGACCATCACTATTCTGGACTTTACAGCTTAGAAGTGAGCTCAGCAATTTGGGGTGAAGCTTCAGCTGCCACCTCTCCCTGCTTCAGGCAGTGGGTTTCACCATCTTCACTGCCATCCTCTCCCTGCTTTAGGCAGTGGATTTTACGATCTCCACTGCCATCCTCTCTGTGCTTCAGGCAGTGGGTTTCACCATCTTCACTGCCATCCTCTCCCTGCTTTAGGGAGTGGGTTTCACCATCTTCACTGCCATCCTCTCTGTGCTTCAGGCAGTGGGTTTCACCATCTTCACTGCCATCCTCTCCCTGCTTTAGGGAGTGGGTTTCACCATCTTCACTGCCATCCTCCTGAAGTGCTTGACTTTCAGCTTGTAATTAAAATTTCTCTGGCATGCTTGAGAGTGTGTTCGAGGGCCAACAGCATGAGAGGATGGATACCACTGAGCAAGTAAGGACCTTGCTTGTAATCTGGTGATGGGATTTTACAACTACTTCAAGGAAGGTTCTCTACCTACTACAATTCTAGTGCCAAAAGATGCTCACTGTTATGGATTTGCCATTACCATATATATCTTTTAGACCTCCTTTTTTCGAATTGGTATTTAGTTAGAAAAACTACCCAATCAAGTGTCTGACTAGACATGTAAACTTATAAACACAAGCACACACACACACACATACAGCATTAGACTTAAAGGGAAGAACTTTCAGGTCCTGTATTTGCAGATCCTCAAGCTCACAGGGAAGAACAAAATGGATACTACATACTACACATGACAGAGATGCAAGAGAATGACTGACTCACTGATGGAGACTGGAGTATTGCGTCCCAGTTTATGCCAGCACTCCCTCCAGCGACCTCACTGGCTTCAACCTCAACTGGCCCTTCACCTTCATGGGACACCGGCTTCTTCACAGGTCGTAACCTTCTTGGTTTTATCTCCAGCTTGGCGCCATTGAAGAGTATCTTAGGAGTTTGCAATGCCTTGAGGGCATCGTCAGCTTTGTTGAATTCCACAAGAGCGTACGGAGGAACCTGCAGTTAACCACATAGTAAGGGAAGAAGTGAGCGTATTACAAACATACATGTCGCATCACACAGAGCATTCCTTTACCTGCCACGTATACAGGTTGATAAGCAGGACCACATTCCCCACCACAAGGGCAATGAGGCCGGAGGGCTTACCCGATTGAATGCAAACTTTAATATTAGCCATTACTGCTTTTAGAATAAACTTCGAAATACCACAAGCTGGAGTGTTATATATTATATGTCTACACCACAAGCTGCAGTGTTATATATTATATGTCTATACACAAGCTGCAGTGTTATATATTATATGTCTATACACAAGCTGCAGTGTTATATATTATATGCCTACACCACAAGCTGCAGTGTTATATATTATATGCCTACACCACAAGCTGCAGTGTTATATATTATATGCCTACACCACAAGCTGCAGTGTTATATATCATATGTCTACATCATAAGCTGCAGTGTTATATATTATATGCCTACACCACAAGCTGCAGTGTTATATATTATATGTCTACACCACAAGCTGCAGTGTTATATATTATATGTCTACACCACAAGCCGCAGTGTTATATATTATATGCCTACACCACAAGCTGCAGTGTTATATATTATATGACTACACCACAAGCTGCAGTGTTATATATTATATGTCCACACCACAAGCTGCAGTGTTATATATTATATGCCTACACCACAAGCTGCAGTGTTATATATTATATGTCTACATCATAAGCTGCAGTGTTATATATTATATGCCTACACCACAAGCTGCAGTGTTATATATTATATGCCTACACCACAAGCTGCAGTGTTATATATTATATGTCCACACCACAAGCTGCAGTGTTATATATTATGCCTACACCACAAGCTGCAGTGTTATATATTATATGTCCACACCACAAGCTGCAGTGTTATATATTATATGTCTACACCACAAGCTGCAGTGTTATATATTATATGTCTATACACGAGCTGCAGTGTTATATATTATATGCCTACACCACAAGCTGCAGTGTTATATATTATATGCCTACACCACAAGCTGCAGTGTTATATATTATATGCCTACACCACAAGCTGCAGTGTTATATATTATATGTCTACACCACAAGCTGCAGTGTTATATATTATATGTCTATACACGAGCTGCAGTGTTATATATTATATGCCTACACCACAAGCTGCAGTGTTATATATTATATGTCTACACCACAAGCTGCAGTGTTATATATTATATGTCTATACACAAGCTGCAGTGTTATATATTATATGTCCACACCACAAGCTGCAGTGTTATATATTATATGCCTACACCACAAGCTGCAGTGTTATATATTATATGCCTACACCACAAGCTGCAGTGTTATATATTATATGCCTACACCACAAGCTGCAGTGTTATATATTATATGCCTACACCACAAGCTGCAGTGTTATATATTATATGTCTACACCACAAGCTGCAGTGTTATATATTATGCCTACACTACTAGCTGCAGCAGGGTTTCATACAGGATTTTTGGTTGGGGGGGGGGGGAGAAAAGTATCCAGCTTAGCATCGCCCACTTTTAGCACGCTATACTATGTAGCGTTCTTCTCAGATGAGAGTCAAGACATTTCCACACAGGAGGAGCTATCGATTTGTTTCCGGTGGCTTGTGGATGGTCACCCAGAGGAACACTTTCTGACGATTCTTCATCTCAAATCCACTGATGCTGAAGAAATTACACATGCTGTAACTTCCTTCATCAGTGACAAGGAGCTTCCTGCTCTGATAACTACTTTGCACATGCTCTATGAAGATTGTGGTGACGCAGAAGCATATGGCATGTAGCGTTGGTGTTGGGCTCTTATAGTGGAGTGGCCACTATCATCATTCAGCTATCATCCGTGCTTGATCTTCTTGCTAAGCTCACTTTATGCAAAGCAAGGCAACTGATTTCAGCAAGTTGCCAATCATCCTTGAGAGCATCGTTTCAGAGCTGAAATGCCTCAAGAATGAGGATGCAGAATGGTGTTCTCTGGTGGAAACAACTGTTGACATGCTTGCTAGTGAACATGACATCACATGCAGGAGGAGTTCAACTAGAACTGGCAGTGCAGCTGCCACATCAATGAGTGAGTACCGCAATTCAACAGCTATTCCATATATTGACAAACTTGTTTCCAATATAAATGGCCGTTTCACTGATGGTGCTGTGGAGCTACTTGTCTCCTCATCGATCTTTGACCCTGCTTCGATGCCAACAGAAGATACTGCTCTTCTTGAGTATGGCAATCCACAACTGCAAACTCTAGTTAACTTCTATGGGAAAGAAGCAACTGTAGAGTTTGATGGTGAAAGCTTCACTTCTCCACCTCTCGTGGATGGAGAAGAAATCTTTGCTGAGTGGAGAGTTTTTAAGCGAGTCTCTTGGCACAAGAGAAGAAGAAAATGATGGAGAAAAAGAAACTAAAGGCCTGTCCACACTGCACACTGAATGCACATTAGATCTCAACGAATGCGCGTTCGTTGCGTCCACACTGAATGCGAATTAGATTTCTTGGACCTAACGCGCATTAGGTCCAGTCCACCTCGATAGGTGGTTTGAGTCGAGCCAGAGCAACAAATCCAAGCGTAAAATTAATTACGCGGGTGCGCGTTAAAAGATAAACAGAATCATTTATGAAGTTGTAGCTGATTCCCACCAGTGCTTACTGCGTGGCTTGCACCAAACCTGGCGCACAGATGGATGCTGGTAGTCAGCCATCATTGCCACAATCAAAGGACCTATAGCAGGCAAAGATCAAGCTAAATACTATTATAGCTAAAATAGACTTCGAAAATTTTACCGCCGCAGCCTTCTTTTATGGAGTTCATGGAGCGCCATCCGTCTACTGTATTGCCTTTTTCTATTTATAAATCCTTCTTCTCCTCTGCAGCATATGCTTCCTTCGCGTCTGTAGGTATCTCGTCCATAACAGAAGAAATCCAACAACTAACACCGTATCCATTGTGCATTGTGACGTGGGTGCAGTTTTCTCTTGGAGGGCGAGTGGTTTTGCGCGTTTGGTTTATTGTCATGTCAGTGTGGACGCGACGTCGTGACTGGACGCGCATTGAGACTCTCTTGGTAGCTAGTGTGTCTCAATGCGCATCCAGATATTGTGCAGTGTGGACAGGCCTTAAGTAAACCACCCACTCTACAGGATATGAAGACAGAGATGGAGCAGCTTTCAGGAGCATACAAAGAGATCTTCCCAGAGATTTTCAAGTTACTGGATATTTTGCTAACTCTTCCAATTGCAACAGCTACTGTCGAACATTCTTTTAGTCGGATGAAGATTGTGAAGACACATCTTCGAAATAGACTAAGTGTTATCAACCTTGCTAGGCTCATGCGAATCGCAATTGAAGTGCCTGAACTGACTTCAGTAGATTTTAGTGCAATTTTGGACATATTCAAGGAGAAAAATCCATATTGCTTTATAAAATTCTGTTTTCTAAATTACTATAATGTTAGCAAAATGTCAATGTCAATGTTGCACTATGACATCATAATTTTTGAAAATCCTGGGGGGGGGGGACATCCCAGGTCCCCCCCCTGTATGAAACCCTGTGCAGTGTTATATATGTCTACACCACAAGCTGCAGTGGTTATATATTAAGTCTACACCACAAGCTTGAGGAAAGCTAACAAAAGCAACGCAGCTGCTATATGTCTGCAAACAGCTACAGCTACTAGTAGCAGCCACTAGAACTAGCAGGTACTAGTGCCAGCTACAGTTACTAGTGCAGTGCCAGCTATGCTACTAGAACTAGCTACTAGTGCCAGCTACTAGTACCAGCTACGCTACTAGAACTAGCTACAGCTACTAGTACCAGCTACTAGTACCAGCTACTAGTGCCAGCTACAGCTACTAGTGCAGTGCCAGCTATGCTACTAGAACTAGCTACTAGTGCCAGCTACAGCTACTAGTGCCAGCTACAGCTACTAGTGCCAGCTATGCTACTAGAACTAGCTACTAGTGCCAGCTACAGCTACTAGTGCCAGCTACAGCTACTAGTGCCAGCTACAGCTACTAGTGCCAGCTACAGCTACTAGTGCCAGCTACAGCTACTAGTGCCAGCTATGCTACTAGAACTAGCTACTAGTGCCAGCTACAGCTACTAGTGCCAGCTACTAGTACCAGCTACGCTACTAGAACTAGCTACAGGCAGTGCAAACAACATCAAAGTAATAGAATGCAAGCACTTCCCATTGATTGTTGACCTTTCAAAATTTAATCACACACTTGACCCACTCAACAGTGTAGGTATATATGCCAAAAGCTATTTAAAAACCATAAAAGATTGACTATAGGGTTTTGAGATATCCTATAGAATCTAATTCTATTACGTGCTTCCTGAATATGAAGGCCATAGACTTTCGGTAATTTTCCGTAACTAAGGGGGAAATATAGTAGAGGTCATAGAAACATGCCGGTTGTGTGAACATACGTAGACGCTTACCGTTTCCACCATCACTAAAATTGAACAACCGAAACTAACAAATGCAAATAAACGAATAACATTTACGCGACCTTTAGCCACAACAATGCCGATTAAAAGGTCAGCGCATCCACGTGCCAGCCAGCCTTCCTAAAGTCACAAGATTTGTGTACCATGGTGGCAAGTTATTTTTAGCTACTGGGACTCTTCTTTGCTTTGAGCTTCTGAGAGGACAGATCATCTCTTTGTTCTACAGCTTCTGTTCTACCAGCATAAGTTGTTGAAAAGCTATTCTGAAGCCCATGGTGAGTAGATTCTACATATGATTGTGACATAAGTCAAGACCTCTTTTCAGCTAGTAGCTTGGCTTTCACAGGTTTGTATGTCATAGCTTCTGTACTAACTAGCATTTGCAAGCCTTTGTGTTCCATAAGAAAGGCTTAGGTAGCCTTTGTGTGCAAGCCTTTAGCTACGTAAGGTGCTCTCGATCTATAAAGTGTCGGTAGTTAAACTTTATCTTGACTAGTGGATAGTTTGTGTATCAGCATTCTCTAACTGCTATTATTGCAGCAAACTGAATTTAGAAGAGGAAGTTTGTGGGAGAAGGAAAAAGTAACAGTCCTTTTCGTAAGGTTCTTTGATTGGTAACAAGGGTAGGATTTTGGTGTATTTCTTTGGCATATATAATAGATGTTCTTCGTTGGAGAAGAACCAGAGGGAGCTAACCCACCGCATGCCACTTCTGGAGAACAAATTGGCTCCGGTAACTCCCCCAGTGCCTCAGCCTTCTCCAGTTCATCTTCAAGGTCCAATGAAGTTGGCATCCATTGCTCCACCTACCTTAGTGCCAGGCCACCTCCTTTCAGACCGTTGATTTGAAGGTGGTCTCTCAAAAGTGCAACTACTACCATTTAAAAATAATAATTCTGAACATTTTCCTTACAACAAAGAACACAACAATTGACTTGAAACAACATTTTATAATCATATAATTGAGCAGTTCTCCAGGCAAAAAACAAAATAAAGAGAGCAGCAATTAGAAATAAATATATATTAGCATAATAAAATTAAAAAGCTTCTGGTGCACATTTGTACCGTTTCTCACAGGAGGCCTAGAATTGTCTTTTCTTGGTTTCAGAGCCTTCATTCTTCCCATCTGAAGTAGTGCAAGTCCCCTCTTCCGTACTCCAAAATTGAGTGTCGGTCCCAGTGAGAGCACAGCAGCATTCGTCTTCTACCTGAAGCACTTTCGTTCTATATCGAGTGTAGGTCTCCACACCTCTAGCTTGCTATAAATATGTATTTATAGCAAGAAAGAGGTGCGCAGACCTATGCTCGACTGTTGGAATGAAAGTGCTTCAGGTAGAAGACGAACGCTCGACTGCACTGCTTCTTGATGGAACTGACGCTCGACTGAAGTATGGAACAGGAGGCTGAGACTAGACTGCAATATCGGGTGTGAAGAGTGAAGGCTCTGGGAGGAAGAGAAGACTTGAAAAACACTCACTGTGCAACTGAGGCTTACTAGCGCAGAGTCACCTCTTATTTAAAATTGCAAAGCGCTTGCGCTCAGCACCGCTAAGCGGACAGTTTATTTCCGTTTGCTATCGTTGGTTTCCGTTGCGCTGGTTACCATTGACGGTGTGCGTTCATGGTATGCATTTTTTACTGTTGTATGCAACACAACCGGCATGTTTGTTTTTGGCTTGTAATGTATTGAAAAACACAGACCGTTCAGAATTTGAGAATCTGTTTCAAACAAAATATCCGTCGACTAGCCTTGGAGGATGTGCTTTCTTAAGTATTGGTGGACGACTTTGGACTCTCTGAGAGTGAAAGCACTGAAGGCAATGGCATCTCCTCTACCTTGGCCAGGTCAGTGTGTGGCCCTGAAGTGTTTCGTTGGTTGGAGTAGTCACGCCTGACTTACTTTCGAGCAAATCTAGTGCTCTCACTCAAACCGACAATTTGGATTGAGATGATAAGATTACTAGCAATGAAGAAGGCAGCGTCATTAGCTCCAGTTACATTCCTACAGTTGCTAACCCTCCTATTGTGCTGGCCCAACCCAAATCCAAGAAACATTGGTTTACTTGTCATTTCCACCGATTACTAAGCATACCCAACAAGTAGCAAGTTCAAATGAGATTACCTCATTGTGGTTTTCTGGTTCATTTCTATGGCAACAAACATTAACAACTATGTTCATCAATACAAATGCTAAGCATACCCAACAAGTAGCAAGTTCAAATGAGATTACCTCATTGTGGTTTTATGGTTCATTTCTATGGCAACAAACATTAACAACTATGTTCATCAATACAAATGCTAAGCATACCCAACAAGTAGCAAGTTCAAATGAGATTACCTCATTGTGGTTTTCTGGTTCATTTCTATGGCAACAAACATTAACAACTATGTTCATCAATACAAATGCGATTACATATGGTATGGTTGCTAGGGACTTTTCCCAAACAATTTCTGAGATAGCAAAGCATATTTTCACATAGGTTATATTTTATGAGAGGGTTAATCTGCCTACCAAGTTTGTTAACAATTCATCAATCCCATTAACACAGACAAGACTACACACACCACACACACACAGAAGGAGAGGAGTGGAAACATTATCATGTTAATTGCACGGGCAGACATCCAGTATCTGAGGATATTAGTTGGGGATTTGATACAAAGGAAACTCTTCATTTTGGCATATCTGTAAATTGCACTACTGATCACGATCATACTCACAGATTTACTTATCCAGAGATTCTTGACTTCACCCAGTGATTTGTTGATGAACAGATTCAAGCTATCCTGACAGGCTTCTGTGGGGAATCCACGAATGTATACCGACTTCTCGGAAATAGCCTTGCGTTCCAGCCCTCTGAGGTGAAGCCGTCCTCGGAGGTGCTGCAACAGGTCATTCTCTGTGGTTGAAGAGGAAGAGCACTGCGCTAACTTCCCTAATCCCCTTACGCATATTTGTGAAAGTAATCTAGAAACTACAGATATGACAAAACACACACAGTGAAGACAGGGCGTCAAGAGAGGGCTAAAAAAACACATGTATATGCTTTTTTTTTAAACATCGATCCAACTCACCAGAATTTGCCGTGATATCGCAGACTGTGCACTTGAACATAACTGCGCACACCTAGCTGCTACTAGCATCTCCACACACAACTGAGCAAGATATTTACCAAGTCACTAACCTACTGTAGAATTAAGGTGCGTATTAATACGAAAAATAACTGCTCAACACACGTGCCTCCAATGGCCAAGTGGGAAGGGTCGTCAAGCCTGAATAGTGTGTTCACATTGTAACCATGGCAACAGCCCGTTTCCCCTTCTGCAGGTGAGGCCTCTAGAGGGAATGTAGTAATGTTACCTATGATGCATGTGGAAGACATGACACTCCAAACTAGGCACATATAATTTAGCTATAATTATATCAATTCTCAAAAGAACTGCTCACACATTTTTGGCTAGATGCTCTAAGGAATAATGAGATTGTACCTTTTGAAACCCTATGCTAGTACTATTTGTTAGTACTGTTTCCTTATGAACAGGACTTCCTGAATCTGTAGGTTAAGTTAACACTAGATCTTGGCCATTTTATGATGTTTCTAGCCATTCAATTCAGCTCCTTGTCTTATCAGGCCTCACCACCACCACCACTGCACACATTGTGCCTCCCCAAAAAGTGCCATATTTTTGCAAGTGCCCTTTTTCAAAAACAGCACTCTAATCAGGGTCCTTTGCCAAAAACTAGCACACATAGCAGACGTTCCAACCCTTCCGATTTTTTCGGGAGTCTCCCGAATTTGGACCCAATCTCCCGATCTCCCGATTTTCATAAAATTCTCCCGATTTTTAAAAATCCAGCTGCTAAATCCAGACTAGCAGCTAACACAAATCCATAGACTATCACAAATCCTACAGACTGTTGTTCTTTCCTTCCACAATCACCGCGACCGTGGCAGTTGTACGCGGACTTATGTTGAGTTGAGCTGTTCCGTTATAATTATATATATACCGTATTCACGTCGCGACTTGCATTTAGTTCAAGTTGCGACTAGTATTAGTGTGCGTCATTGTGGTTGTGATTGACATTGAGCTGGCTGGCAAGAGTTCTTAATCACTATCGTAATCTACATTGAGTTCGTTATGTTCGATCTGTTCTTCATCCTCTTCGTCCAAGGAAGCAAATCGATCTTCTCCGCTGTCACTTCCTTCCAACAGCTGGCGAGTAGCTTGAGTAATGGCTGGGATAGCTAAAGCTGCTACTTTATCAACTTTTAGGCAGTGAATTTCTCCATCTTCAGACCCTTCCACCTTCACAGTGATGCCACAAGCACGAAATGATTTCTTGATCTCGGCAGACAAAACGACTGCGCGTGTGCAGCGTTAGCTTGGTGTGCTCCATTTGGAGTTCGGCTTTCAGAGCGACTTCTATTCATTGTGGGACTTATAGTATTCATATTGATTTTGCTACCTATATACTGCTGTTCACTGATTTTAATTTATTCTAGTTGGATGAAGTGAATTTTATCAATATATTTAACTTTTTATAAATATTTACATTGTTTCTGTAACTATATATATATCTATACACAAGAATTGGGAGAAATCTCCCTAATTTATGCAAAATCTACCGAATTTTCTTGTAAATTAGGCGAAGCCTCCCTAATTTTCATCTCTGGGAGTTGGAACGTCTGACATAGCTAAAAAAATGGCACCATAATAATGATGATTGCTCTACAACCATGTGTAAGATATAGCAGGAGGACATGATGGATCGGTCAAAAAGTGTGGGTGGTTGCAGGTCAAGCACCAATGGCTGGTGTTGTCTTATAGATACAGCTAATGATTAGATGAATGGCAATGACAACAAAGACATAATGAACCAGGTTTATTGGCTAGTTAGGAAAATGTTCAAAATGGGTAAATTTACATGATAGAAGAAGAGAGGTTGATAGGAGCTAACAAGTTTCATAGTAGGACATAATATATTGGTGTGGTAGTGAGGGAACGGTGTGTGGAGTCTGTTTGAAGACATGGATCTTGTTTGTGCTTAAATAAATTATACATATTGTGTAAGATCAATATTCTCTGCGGGTTGCATGAGACATTTGAGGATGTCTAGAAATACAATTCAAAAAGGTAAGAGGGAGGAGATGATGGGGCTAATTACATGATGAGCCATTCAATATGAATTTAGTCGTTCGACGCTGTACTCAAGAGCTTGACACCCTTGATTACCAGATTAGGTGAGTTGTGACCTCATAAGAGATGTACAGGTGCTTTTTCACACATATTGGCAGGTAATCAACCATAATATGCTTTCCTATAATGTGAGCTGACCATGGGAAGTTGCTGCAGACTAATACTCCATACTAGTGCTATTTAATCCGTCTTAACCTGTATAATAATAAAAATAATATGATTATTATTATAAAAAATAAATAAATAATTAAAAAATTAATCAAAATAAAATTATAAATATAAAAAATGATATATAAATAAAAACATATGCTCGATATTAAAATATTAACAAAGAATGATGAATAAATTATGGTGGTCATGGTTTCAGGGTCAGGCTTTTGAGACTGGTTACCAAGTAATCAGTAACCAGACAAGTCCATTCCACAATCTCGATTGAACTTCTAACAATTTGGTACTAGGTTGATGTGTAATGCCTGCTTCACTAGCAGTTCCTTCTGTGTTCTGGCTTGGTCTAAGATGGTTCAGTGATTCTTGCTATCTCCCCTTCTTCACTATGCAGAAGGTATCGTTCACATATCTCCTTAGCTTCAGGTGGGTAGTTGTGAGCGTCCATGTAAAGGATGGCTACAACTGCCGATACTGGAGAGCCCATTTTTGCATTCTCTTTCTGCTTGTAGTAATTTACTTGATATCTGAAGTAGGTGAAGTTTAGGAACAACTTCAACAGTTCAGAAATCTTGTCAGCACCTGGCGCAGTCCTCTCATGCAAGCTTGCACCTTTCGTCAACATTCCAAAAATCACTTCCATCACCATCTATGGGAACATTAAAGGATATATAAAAATTGACAAAACACTTATCCCTTTCCAAACATTCACCCAATAAAATACCCAGAATCCTTGACATATGTACTCCTATTGCCAGCTAAGCAACTGTGCTATGAACTTGGAAAGATTATACGACGGTACACGTATACAAGACACAATTGATCTAAGGGGAACCTCAGCTTTATGTATCTTAGGGAGCCAATAAATCAGTGGTGGTCTACTTCCAGTGAGCCTAATTCTATTGTAAAAGGTAGTTATTTCTCCATCCTCTCTACATTATTTAGTATATGACTCACCTCTGTCTTGGTAGGATTTCTTTCTTCAGTATTCCATATGTCTTGATCTCTAGCATTCCCATCATGCAATCATCAGGGCTGTTGTCTTTCCTTTGTCCACTGGTAGGATGGCAGGGTGATGATAGAAGTGGACCATCAGGAGAGTTTAAGTGTTCAGCAAGGTAGTCTCTTCTATTCTCCGAGAGAATTAAGTGAAGCGCAGTGGATTAATGATGAAGTTAAGCAGAACATAGAATGGAGTATTGCCTCCATCACTGCATCACTTACTCCTTCCATATTTCCCTCCCCAGCAATGCCATCTTTCCATCCTTACTCATTCTATTCATCCAGGCTCTGTCCAATTCCACAATTCTGTGTATCTTATCCACCAGTAGCAGCCGGTGCCTCGCAAAATCCTCACACATTTCCACTATCACACATTATGCATCTCTCATCGCTAATTATTATTCCACATCTTTTCTAACAATCTGGCTGAGGCAGTTCTCACTCCAAATTGCAATCTCACAACTTCCTAACTCTGCATGAACCTCACATACCTCCACTACCGTACCATTTTTTGCCAGTTTGTGGAACTTCATTCTACTCTTACTGTAGTGTTCAGTTGACCTTCATCTTTTCCTTTTCTTTCCACTTACGTACTGACCCAACCACATACTTCTCCTCAAGATCTCATACTCTTCCCACCATCCAATTCCTCCGCCCTCTCTTAGTTTAGTTACAATTACTTCCACCAATCTGCTCTCACTTTCAATGCCTCCGATCTCCCCCAAACAAAAACTACATAACGAACCTTACAGATTCTTGTTTACTTATTTAAAGATGATTTTAAAAAGTAGTGCAGTTTTGGCCGCACTTCACTCCAAATTGAGAGGCCTTTTAAGCGAGCAGAAAGGTTGGCTTTTTTCGTTCAGTAACTTCTGACTTTTTTGTGCTTCAAGCATTCCAGGAGATGGAAGGAATTACCATACTGCTGAGTGTTTTCTCACTTTCAAAATCAGCCGAAGAACAAGGTGTGTACTTGACTGCACTTGCTAAATAGTACTCCAATTAATTCACACACTTGCTTATGCCATTTGAGTGAGCCAAAAAATAGCTGATGATCACAGTTGCCATCATGGACTGTCTCTTCAGACTTTAGCTGATGATCACAGTTGCCATCATGGATTGTCTCTTTAGACTTTAGCTGATGTCACAGTTGCCATCGTGGATTGTCTCTTCAGACTCTAGCTGATGATCACAGTTGCCATCGTGGACTGTCTCTTCAGACTTTAGCTGATGATCACAGTTGCCATCATGGACTGTCTCTTCAGACTTAGCTGATGATCACAGTTGCCATCATGGACTGTCTCTTCAGACTTTAGCTGATGATCACAGTTGCCATCATGGACTGTCTCTTCAGACTTTAGCTAATGATCACAGTTGCCATCATGGACTGTCTCTTCAGATTTTAGCTGATGATCACAGTTGCCATCATAGACTGTCTCTTCAGACTTTAGCTGATGATCACAGTTGCCATCATGGACTGTCTCTTAGGACTTTAGCTGATGATCACAGTTGCCATCATGGACTGTCTCTTAGGACTTTAGCAGTTGTCATCATGGACTGACTCTTCAGACTTTGGCTGATGATCACAGTTTCCATCATGGACTGTCTCTTCAGACTTTGGCTGATAATCACAGTTGCCATCATGGACTGTCTCTTCAGACTTTGGCTGATGATCACAGTTGCCATCATGGACTGTCTCTTCAGACTTTAGCTGATGATCACAGTTGCCATCATGGACTGTCTCTTCAGACTTTAGCTGATGATAGTTGCCATCATGGACTGTCTCTTCAGACTTTGGCTGATGATCACAGTTGCCATCATGGACTGTCTCTTCAGACTTTAGCTGATGATCACAGTTGCCATCATGGACACTCTCTTCAGACTTTAGCTGATGATCACAGTTGCCATCATGGACTGTCTCTTCGGACTTTAGCTTATGATCACAGTTTCCATCATGGACTCTCTCTTCAGACTCTAGCTGATGATCACAGTTGCCATCATGGACTGTCTCTTCAGACTTTAGCTGATGATCACAGTTGCCATCATGGACACTCTCTTCAGACTTTAGCTGATGATCACAGTTGCCATCATGGACTGTCTCTTCGGACTTTAGCTTATGATCACAGTTTCCATCATGGACTCTCTCTTCAGACTCTAGCTGATGATCACAGTTGCCATCATGGACTGTCTCTTCAGACTTTAGCACAGTTGCCATCATGGATTGTCTCTTCAGACTTTAGCTGATGATCACAGTTGCCATCATAGACTGTCTCTTCAGACTTTAGCTGATGATCACAGTTGCCATCATGGACTGTCTCTTCAGACTTTAGCTGTTGATCACAGTTGCCATCATGGACTGTCTCTTCAGACTTTAGCTGATGATCACAGTTGCCATCATGGACTGTCTCTTCAGACTTTAGCTGATGATCACAGTTGCCATCATGGATTGTCTCTTCATACTTTAGCTGATGTCACAGTTGGACTGTCTCTTCAGACTCTAGCTGATGATCACAGTTTCCATCGTGGACTGTCTCTTCAGACTCTAGCTGATGATCACAGTTGCCATCATGGAATGTCTCTTCAGACTTTAGCTGATGATCACAGTTGCCATCATGGACTGTCTCTTAGGTCTTTAGCAGTTGTCATCATGGACTGACTCTTCAGACTTTGGCTGATGATCACAGTTGCCATCATGGACTGTCTCTTCAGACTTTAGCTGATGATCACAGTTGCCATCATGGACTATCTCTTAGGACTTTAGCAGTTGTCGTCATGGACTGACTCTTCAGACTTTGGCTGATGATCACAGTTGCCATCATGGACTGTCTCTTCAGACTTTAGCTGATGATCACAGTTGCCATCATAGACTGTCTCTTCAGACTTTAGCTGATGATCACAGTTGCCATCATGGACTGTCTCTTAGGACTTTAGCTGATGATCACAGTTGCCATCATGGACTGTCTCTTAGGACTTTAGCAGTTGTCATCATGGACTGACTCTTCAGACTTTGGCTGATGATCACAGTTTCCATCATGGACTGTCTCTTCAGACTTTGGCTGATGATCACAGTTGCCATCATGGACTGTCTCTTCAGACTTTGGCTGATGATCACAGTTGCCATCATGGACTGTCTCTTCAGACTTTAGCTGATGATCACAGTTGCCATCATGGACTGTCTCTTCAGACTTTAGCTGATGATAGTTGCCATCATGGACTGTCTCTTCAGACTTTGGCTGATGATCACAGTTGCCATCATGGACTGTCTCTTCAGACTTTAGCTGATGATCACAGTTGCCATCATGGACACTCTCTTCAGACTTTAGCTGATGATCACAGTTGCCATCATGGACTGTCTCTTCGGACTTTAGCTTATGATCACAGTTTCCACCATGGACTCTCTCTTCAGACTCTAGCTGATGATCACAGTTGCCATCATGGACTGGTCTCTTCAGACTTTAGCTGATGATCACAGTTGCCATCATGGACACTCTCTTCAGACTTTAGCTGATAATCACAGTTGCCATCATGGACTGTCTCTTCAGACTTTAGCTTATGATCACAGTTTCCATCATGGACTCTCTCTTCAGACTCTAGCTGATGATCACAGTTGCCATCATGGACTGTCTCAGACTTTAGCACAGTTGCCATCATGGATTGTCTCTTCAGACTTTAGCTGATGATCACAGTTGCCATCATAGACTGTCTCTTCAGACTTTAGCTGATGATCACAGTTGCCATCATGGACTGTCTCTTCAGACTTTAGCTGTTGATCACAGTTGCCATCATGGACTGTCTCTTCAGACTTTAGCTGATGATCACAGTTGCCATCATGGATTGTCTCTTCATACTTTAGCTGATGTCACAGTTGGACTGTCTCTTCAGACTCTAGCTGATGATCACAGTTGCCATCATGGACTGTCTCTTCAGACTCTAGCTGATGATCACAGTTGCCATCATGGACTGTCTCTTCAGACTTTAGCTGATGATCACAGTTGCCATCATGGACTGTCTCTTAGGTCTTTAGCAGTTGTCATCATGGACTGACTCTTCAGACTTTGGCTGATGATCACAGTTGCCATCATGGACTGTCTCTTCAGACTTTAGCTGATGATCACAGTTGCCGTCATGGACTGTCTCTTAGGACTTTAGCAGTTGTCGTCATGGACTGACTCTTCAGACTTTGGCTGATGATCACAGTTGCCATCATGGACTGTCTCTTCAGACTTTAGCTGATGATCACAGTTGCCATCATGGATTGTCTCTTCGGACTTTAGCTGATGATCACAGTTGCCATCATGGACTGTCTCCTCAGACTTTAGCTGATGATCACAGTTGCCATTGTGGACTGTCTCTGTTGCTACTTCTGGAAGTTTATCTGATCAGTAAAGCAACACAGGCATTTATGCTTGCGGACACCACTCTGAATCCCTTATCTTTTGAAAAAGACGGTACTCCTGAATGGATTTTTCCCCTGCAAACACAACATAGAAATCCCTAGTGTTTGTTTGCTTACCTCAATGAATCCCATTCTTATTAAGAAAAATTACAGCTCAAGACTGAAAAAATTTATAGGTGCCAATTCAAGTGTCACAGTATTAGGTTTGTATTAAAGATGGTGAACACAGCAACAGTCTGACTGTGCTAACATGAATTGATAGTGAAGGCTGACTGTGCTAATAGGGAAGTGGCTTGAATTGATAGGGAAGTCTGACTGTGCTAACATGAATTGATAGGGAAGCTGACTGTGCTAACATGAATTGATAGGGAAGGGAAAATTAAAATGGTATTGTCATTTTTATGTGTCTCTTAAACCCATCCAATGAAGTAATGGATTGATTTAAACCATCCAATGAAGTAATGGATTGATTCTCAAATTACAGACAGTTCCAAAGTAAAATAGCATTAGAAGGAAGGAGACTTGAATGAAGTTATCCTAGTGGGTGGGATTGACAGGGTTAATGATCTAAAGCTTCTTAACCTTGTGCCCATTGACCTGTACTCTAGTGGGACATGGGCACACACCATGTAGCAACTGGGCCAGCTAGCAGAGTTTTAGGATCTTCCTCCTCACTTAAAGACCGGGTAGACCAGGACAAAAGGGTCATATAATCTAAATTTCTCCTTAGAGAAAAATGTTAGTCCTGTAATGTGTGGATCCCATACACAGGGTCGAACAAAAGCTGAAGCAAGGTCTGCTGACTTGAATTAAGGTAGAATGTTCTGTATATGAGACCAACCTGTTCAGAGGCACACTTAGAGATTTGATCTACGTGATGAGACCAAATTAGGTTTTCAGATAGCCACACTCCAAGGAACCTGAATACAGGGACTCTTTCCAGGGCTACATCTTTAATTTTAATATTTGAGGCAAGCAGGTGAGGGGTTCTCTTACTTGAAATATTGAAGTCTTTAAATTGGGATGCAAACAGGCGCATACCATG
Organism: Cladorhizidae sp. MBARI D1340-BT2; assembly: GCA_028752905.1. Lineage (NCBI taxonomy): Eukaryota > Metazoa > Porifera > Demospongiae > Poecilosclerida > Cladorhizidae > Cladorhizidae sp. MBARI D1340-BT2. The sequence continues at coordinate 45,640,804 of JAQNBH010000009.1, read as the reverse complement.
GTTTATATTTGTACTTCCATGACATCAACAGTAAGACATGATCAGCAAATAGTGTATTATTTCGCGTTATTTCCAACAGTCCAGTTAGAAACAGAACTTGTCCAAGAACTGAACCCTGGCAGACACCAGAGTTTACCTTACATGGTGCCGAGTATTGACCACCAAGAATGACATTTTGTGATCTACTAGTCTACAGAGATAGTTCCAAAGCCAGCAAAACAGAAATGGACCTAATCATAAGGTCTCTGAATTAGTCAAGCAGGGCTCGATGAGGAACTTTGTCAAACGACTTATTCAAGTCCCACATACATCATCACAATCAAGTACAGCATGCCACCTTCTAACTGCATCAATCAGTCCCCTGTGGTTGATCTGCCCTTGATGAATCTCATCTTTCATCTTTACAATGATGTTGCAGAAACACTACACTGAGAGCTCAGAGATGAAATCTGCAATGACCATTGGGATTCTCACTGTCCATGCAGCCATCAAACTTTCCCAATTACCCAGAAAATCCTCGTGATCTTCCTGGTGACACCTATCGGCAATGTTTCCCATGAACACTCAGTTTTCTTCTCTTAGGCGACTGAAAAACTGGACAAGAGCTTCAATGGGAAGAGGATATTTGGCATTGCTGCTACTCCATCAAGGAATGGTCAAATATCTCTCACCAAGGCAAATTTATGACAAGAAGGCCAATTGGAGGCTAGGATGCCATTGACTGTTGATAGTGGAGATGGAAGGTAGTCAGTAATATTTATGGTTTGATTGTTCTGCAATGCACTGATTTATTAGCAGCAAGTTTTTCCTCCTAGTTTTGTATTTATTTTTGTTGAACATATATTTTTTTGTTCTGTTGACCATGTCACCTCCTCTCTTTGTCCACAGTTCACCTTCTAGTTGGCCACCATATGCATTGTGTTGGATGTGTGCATGTCACCTCCTCTCTTTGTCCACAGTTCACCTTCTAGTTGGCCACCATATGCATTGTGTTGGATGTGTGCATGTCACCTCCTCTCTTTGTCCACAGTTCACCTTCTAGTTGGTCCACCATATGCATTGTGTTGGATGTGTGCATGTCACCTCCTCTCTTTGTCCACAGTTCACCTTCTAGTTGGCCACCATATGCATTGTGTTGGATGTGTGCATGTCACCTCCTCTCTTTGTCCACAGTTCACCTTCTAGTTGGCCCACCATATGCATTGTGTTGGATGTGTGCATGTCACCTCCTCTCTTTGTCCACAGTTCACCTTCTAGTTGGCCACCATATGCATTGTGTTGGATGTGTGCATGTCACCTCCTCTCTTTGTCCACAGTTCACCTTCTAGTTGGTCCACCATATGCATTGTGTTGGATGTGTGCATGTCACCTCCTCTCTTTGTCCACAGTTCACCTTCTAGTTGGCCACCATATGCATTGTGTTGGATGTGTGCATGTCACCTCCTCTCTTTGTCCACAGTTCACCTTCTAGTTGGTCCACCATATGCATTGTGTTGGATGTGTGCATGTCACCTCCTCTCTTTGTCCACAGTTCACCTTCTAGTTGGTCCACCATATGCATTGTGTTGGATGTGTGCATGTGACCTCCTCTCTTTGTCCACAGTTCACCTTCTAGTTAGCCCCACCATATGCATTGTGTTGGATGTGTGCATGTCACCTCCTCTCTTTGTCCACAGTTCACCTTCTAGTTGGTCCACCATATGCATTGTGTTGGATGTGTGCATGTCACCTCCTCTCTTTGTCCACAGTTCACCTTCTAGTTGGTCCACCATATGCATTGTGTTGGATGTGTGCATGTCACCTCCTCTCTTTGTCCACAGTTCACCTTCTAGTTGGTCCACCATATGCATTGTGTTGGATGTGTGCATGTCACCTCCTCTCTTTGTCCACAGTTCACCTTCTAGTTGGTCCACCATATGCATTGTGTTGGATGTGTGCATGTCACCTCCTCTCTTTGTCCACAGTTCACCTTCTAGTTGGTCCACCATATGCATTGTGTTGGATGTGTGCATGTCACCTCCTCTCTTTGTCCACAGTTCACCTTCTAGTTGGTCCACCATATGCATTGTGTTGGATGTGTGCATGTCACCTCCTCTCTTTGTCCACAGTTCACCTTCTAGTTGGTCCACCATATGCATTGTGTTGGATGTGTGCATGTCACCTCCTCTCTTTGTCCACAGTTCACCTTCTAGTTGGTCCACCATATGCATTGTGTTGGATGTGTGCATGTCACCTCCTCTCTTTGTCCACAGTTCACCTTCTAGTTGGTCCACCATATGCATTGTGTTGGATGTGTGCATGTCACCTCCTCTCTTTGTCCACAGTTCACCTTCTAGTTGGTCACCATATGCATTGTGTTGGATGTGTGCATGTCACCTCCTCTCTTTGTCCACAGTTCACCTTCTAGTTGGTCCACCATATGCATTGTGTTGGATGTGTGCATGTCACCTCCTCTCTTTGTCCACAGTTCACCTTCTAGTTGGTCCACCATATGCATTGTGTTGGATGTGTGCATGTCACCTCCTCTCTTTGTCCACAGTTCACCTTCTAGTTGGTCCACCATATGCATTGTGTTGGATGTGTGCATGTCACCTCCTCTCTTTGCACAGTTCACCTTCTAGTTGGCATTGTGTTGGATGTGTGCATGTCACCTCCTCTCTTTGCACAGTTCACCTTCTAGTTGGTCCACCATATGCATTGTGTTGGATGTGTGCATGTCACCTCCTCTCTTTGTCCACAGTTCACCTTCTAGTTGGTCCACCATATGCATTGTGTTGGATGTGTGCATGTGACCTCCTCTCTTTGTCCACAGTTCACCTTCTAGTTGGTCACCATATGCATTGTGTTGGATGTGTGCATGTCACCTCCTCTCTTTGTCCACAGTTCACCTTCTAGTTGGTCTCAATATGCATTGTGTTGGATGTGTGCATGTCACCTCCTCTCTTTGTCCACAGTTCACCTTCTAGTTGGTCCACCATATGCATTGTGTTGGATGTGTGCATGTCACCTCCTCTCTTTGTCCACAGTTCACCTTCTAGTTAGCCCCACCATATGCATTGTGTTGGATGTGTGCATGTCACCTCCTCTCTTTGTCCACAGTTCACCTTCTAGTTGGTCCACCATATGCATTGTGTTGGATGTGTACATGTCACCTCCTCTCTTTGTCCACAGTTCACCTTCTAGTTGGTCCACCATATGCATTGTGTTGGATGTGTGCATGTCACCTCCTCTCTTTGTCCACAGTTCACCTTCTAGTTGGTCCACCATATGCATTGTGTTGGATGTATGCATGTCACCTCCTCTCTTTGTCCACAGTTCACCTTCTAGTTGGCCCACCATATGCATTGTGTTGGATGTGTGCATGTCACCTCCTCTCTTTGTCCACAGTTCACCTTCTAGTTGGCCACCATATGCATTGTGTTGGATGTGTGCATGTCACCTCCTCTCTTTGTCCACAGTTCACCTTCTAGTTGGTCCACCATATGCATTGTGTTGGATGTGTGCATGTGACCTCCTCTCTTTGTCCACAGTTCACCTTCTAGTTGGTCACCATATGCATTGTGTTGGATGTGTGCATGTCACCTCCTCTCTTTGTCCACAGTTCACCTTCTAGTTGGTCCACCATATGCATTGTGTTGGATGTGTGCATGTCACCTCCTCTCTTTGTCCACAGTTCACCTTCTAGTTGGTCACCATATGCATTGTGTTGGATGTGTGCATGTCACCTCCTCTCTTTGTCCACAGTTCACCTTCTAGTTGGTCCACCATATGCATTGTGTTGGATGTGTGCATGTCACCTCCTCTCTTTGTCCACAGTTCACCTTCTAGTTGGCCACCATATGCATTGTGTTGGATGTGTGCATGTCACCTCCTCTCTTTGTCCACAGTTCACCTTCTAGTTGGTCCACCATATGCATTGTGTTGGATGTGTGCATGTCACCTCCTCTCTTTGTCCACAGTTCACCTTCTAGTTGGTCCACCATATGCATTGTGTTGGATGTGTACATGTCACCTCCTCTCTTTGTCCACAGTTCACCTTCTAGTTGGTCCACCATATGCATTGTGTTGGATGTGTGCATGTCACCTCCTCTCTTTGTCCACAGTTCACCTTCTAGTTGGTCCACCATATGCATTGTGTTGGATGTGTGCATGTCACCTCCTCTCTTTGTCCACAGTTCACCTTCTAGTTGGTCCACCATATGCATTGTGTTGGATGTGTGCATGTCACCTCCTCTCTTTGTCCACAGTTCACCTTCTAGTTGGTCCACCATATGCATTGTGTTGGATGTGTGCATGTCACCTCCTCTCTTTGTCCACAGTTCACCTTCTAGTTGGTCCACCATATGCATTGTGTTGGATGTGTGCATGTCACCTCCTCTCTTTGTCCACAGTTCACCTTCTAGTTGGTCACCATATGCATTGTGTTGGATGTGTGCATGTCACCTCCTCTCTTTGTCCACAGTTCACCTTCTAGTTGGTCCACCATATGCATTGTGTTGGATGTGTGCATGTCACCTCCTTTCTTTGTCCACAGTTCCCTTCTAGTTGGTCCACCATATGCATTGTGTTGGATGTGTGCATGTCACCTCCTCTCTTTGTCCACAGTTCACCTTCTAGTTGGTCCACCATATGCATTGTGTTGGATGTGTGCATGTCACCTCCTCTCTTTGTCCACAGTTCACCTTCTAGTTGGTCCACCATATGCATTGTGTTGGATGTGTGCATGTCACCTCCTCTCTTTGTCCACAGTTCACCTTCTAGTTGGTCCACCATATGCATTGTGTTGGATGTGTGCATGTCACCTCCTCTCTTTGTCCACAGTTCACCTTCTAGTTGGTCCACCATATGCATTGTGTTGGATGTGTGCATGTCACCTCCTCTCTTTGTCCACAGTTCACCTTCTAGTTGGTCCACCATATGCATTGTGTTGGATGTGTGCATGTCACCTCCTCTCTTTGTCCACAGTTCACCTTCTAGTTGGTCCACCATATGCATTGTGTTGGATGTGTGCATGTCACCTCCTCTCTTTGTCCACAGTTCACCTTCTAGTTGGTCCACCATATGCATTGTGTTGGATGTGTACATGCCACCTCCTCTCTTTGTCCACAGTTCACCTTCTAGTTGGTCCACCATATGCATTGTGTTGGATGTGTGCATGTCACCTCCTCTCTTTGTCCACAGTTCACCTTCTAGTTGGTCCACCATATGCATTATGTTGGATGTGTGCATGTCACCTCCTCTCTTTGTCCACAGTTCACCTTCTAGTTGGTCCACCATATGCATTGTGTTGGATGTGTGCATGTCACCTCCTCTCTTTGTCCACAGTTCACCTTCTAGTTGGTCACCATATGCATTGTGTTGGATGTGTGCATGTCACCTCCTCTCTTTGTCCACAGTTCACCTTCTAGTTGGTCCACCATATGCATTGTGTTGGATGTGTGCATGTCACCTCCTCTCTTTGTCCACAGTTCACCTTCTAGTTGGTCCACCATATGCATTGTGTTGGATGTGTGCATGTCACCTCCTCTCTTTGTCCACAGTTCACCTTCTAGTTGGCCACCATATGCATTGTGTTGGATGTGTGCATGTCACCTCCTCTCTTTGTCCACAGTTCACCTTCTAGTTGGTCCACCATATGCATTGTGTTGGATGTGTGCATGTCACCTCCTCTCTTTGTCCACAGTTCACCTTCTAGTTGGTCCACCATATGCATTGTGTTGGATGTGTGCATGTCACCTCCTCTCTTTGTCCACAGTTCACCTTCTAGTTGGTCCACCATATGCATTGTGTTGGATGTGTGCATGTCACCTCCTCTCTTTGTCCATAGTTCACCTTCTAGTTGGCCACCATATGCATTGTGTTGGATGTGTGCATGTCACCTCCTCTCTTTGTCCACAGTTCCCTTCTAGTTGGTCCACCATATGCATTGTGTTGGATGTGTGCATGTGACCTCCTCTCTTTGTCCACAGTTCACCTTCTAGTTGGTCCACCATATGCATTGTGTTGGATGTGTGCCTGTCACCTCCTCTCTTTGTCCACAGTTCACCTTCTAGTTGGCCACCATATGCATTGTGTTGGATGTGTGCATGTCACCTCCTCTCTTTGTCCACAGTTCACCTTCTAGTTGGCCACCATATGCATTATGTTGGATGTGTGCATGTCACCTCCTCTCTTTGTCTACAGTTCACCTTCTAGTTGGTCCACCATATGCATTGTGTTGGATGTATGCATGTCACCTCCTCTCTTTGTCCACAGTTCACCTTCTAGTTGGTCCACCATATGCATTGTGTTGGATGTGTGCATGTCACCTCCTCTCTTTGTCCACAGTTCACCTTCTAGTTGGTCCACCATATGCATTGTGTTGGATGTGTGCATGTCACCTCCTCTCTTTGTCCACAGTTCACCTTCTAGTTGGTCCACCATATGCATTGTGTTGGATGTGTGCATGTCACCTCCTCTCTTTGTCCACAGTTCACCTTCTAGTTGGTCCACCATATGCATTGTGTTGGATGTGTGCATGTCACCTCCTCTCTTTGTCCACAGTTCACCTTCTAGTTGGTCCACCATATGCATTGTGTTGGATGTGTGCATGTCACCTCCTCTCTTTGCACAGTTCACCTTCTAGTTGGTCCACCATATGCATTGTGTTGGATGTGTGCATGTCACCTCCTCTCTTTGTCCACAGTTCACCTTCTAGTTGGTCCACCATATGCATTGTGTTGGATGTGTGCATGTCACCTCCTCTCTTTGTCCACAGTTCACCTTCTAGTTGGTCCACCATATGCATTGTGTTGGATGTGTGCATGTCACCTCCTCTCTTTGTCCACAGTTCACCTTCTAGTTGGTCCACCATATGCATTGTGTTGGATGTGTGCATGTCACCTCCTCTCTTTGTCCACAGTTCACCTTCTAGTTGGTCCACCATATGCATTGTGTTGGATGTGTGCATGTCACCTCCTCTCTTTGTCCACAGTTCACCTTCTAGTTGGTCCACCATATGCATTGTGTTGGATGTGTGCATGTGACCTCCTCTCTTTGTCCACAGTTCACCTTCTAGTTGGTCCACCATATGCATTGTGTTGGATGTGTGCATGTCACCTCCTCTCTTTGTCCACAGTTCACCTTCTAGTTGGTCCACCATATGCATTGTGTTGGATGTGTGCATGTCACCTCCTCTCTTTGTCCACAGTTCACCTTCTAGTTGGTCCACCATATGCATTGTGTTGGATGTGTGCATGTCACCTCCTCTCTTTGTCCACAGTTCACCTTCTAGTTGGCCACCATATGCATTGTGTTGGATGTGTGCATGTCACCTCCTCTCTTTGTCCACAGTTCACCTTCTAGTTGGTCCACCATATGCATTGTGTTGGATGTGTGCATGTCACCTCCTCTCTTTGTCCACAGTTCACCTTCTAGTTGGTCCACCATATGCATTGTGTTGGATGTGTGCATGTGACCTCCTCTCTTTGTCCACAGTTCACCTTCTAGTTGGTCCCCATATGCATTGTGTTGGATGTGTGCATGTCACCTCCTCTCTTTGTCCACAGTTCACCTTCTAGTTGGTCACCATATGCATTGTGTTGGATGTGTGCATGTCACCTCCTCTCTTTGTCCACAGTTCACCTTCTAGTTGGTCCACCATATGCATTGTGTTGGATGTGTGCATGTCAACTCTCTTTGTCCACAGTTCACCTTCTAGTTGGTCCACCATATGCATTGTGTTGGATGTGTGCATGTCACCTCCTCTCTTTGTCCACAGTTCACCTTCTAGTTGGTCCACCATATGCATTGTGTTGGATGTGTGCATGTCACCTCCTCTCTTTGTCCACAGTTCACCTTCTAGTTGGTCCACCATATGCATTGTGTTGGATGTGTGCATGTCACCTCCTCTCTTTGTCCACAGTTCACCTTCTAGTTGGTCCACCATATGTATTGTGTTGGATGTGTGCATGTCACCTCCTCTCTTTGTCCACAGTTCACCTTCTAGTTGGTCCACCATATGCATTGTGTTGGATGTGTGCATGTCACCTCCTCTCTTTGTCCACAGTTCACCTTCTAGTTGGTCCACCATATGCATTGTGTTGGATGTATGCATGTCACCTCCTCTCTTTGTCCACAGTTCACCTTCTAGTTGGTCACCATATGCATTGTGTTGGATGTGTGCATGTCACCTCCTCTCTTTGTCCACAGTTCACCTTCTAGTTGGTCCACCATATGCATTGTGTTGGATGTGTGCATGTCACCTCCTCTCTTTGTCCACAGTTCACCTTCTAGTTGGTCCACCATATGCATTGTGTTGGATGTGTGCATGTCACCTCCTCTCTTTGTCCACAGTTCACCTTCTAGTTGATCCACCATATGCATTGTGTTGGATGTGTGCATGTCACCTCCTCTCTTTGTCCACAGTTCACCTTCTAGTTGGTCCACCATATGCATTGTGTTGGATGTGTGCATGTCACCTCCTCTCTTTGTCCACAGTTCACCTTCTAGTTGGTCCACCATATGCATTGTGTTGGATGTGTGCATGTCAACTCTCTTTGTCTACAGTTCACCTTTTAGTTGGTCCACCATATGCATTGTGTTGGATGTATGCATGTCACCTCCTCTCTTTGTCCACAGTTCACCTTCTAGTTGGTCACCATATGCATTGTGTTGGATGTGTGCATGTCACCTCCTCTCTTTGTCCACAGTTCACCTTCTAGTTGGTCCACCATATGCATTGTGTTGGATGTGTGCATGTCACCTCCTCTCTTTGTCCACAGTTCACCTTCTAGTTGGTCACCATATGCATTGTGTTGGATGTGTGCATGTCACCTCCTCTCTTTGTCCACAGTTCACCTTCTAGTTGGTCCACCATATGCATTGTGTTGGATGTGTGCATGTCACCTCCTCTCTTTGTCCACAGTTCCCTTCTAGTTGGCCCACCATATGCATTGTGTTGGATGTGTGCATGTCACCTCCTCTCTTTGTCCACAGTTCACCTGGCCACCATATGCATTGTGTTGGATGTGTGCCTGTCACCTCCTCTCTTTGTCCACAGTTCACCTTCTAGTTGGTCCACCATATGCATTGTGTTGGATGTGTGCATGTCACCTCCTCTCTTTGTCCACAGTTCACCTTCTAGTTGGTCCACCATATGCATTGTGTTGGATGTGTGCATGTCACCTCCTCTCTTTGTCCACAGTTCACCTTCTAGTTGGTCCACCATATGCATTGTGTTGGATGTGTGCATGTCACCTCCTCTCTTTGTCCACAGTTCACCTTCTAGTTGGTCCACCATATGCATTGTGTTGGATGTGTGCATGTCACCTCCTCTCTTTGTCCACAGTTCACCTTCTAGTTGGCCACCATATGCATTGTGTTGGATGTGTGCATGTCACCTCCTCTCTTTGTCCACAGTTCACCTTCTAGTTGGTCCACCATATGCATTGTGTTGGATGTGTGCATGTCACCTCCTCTCTTTGTCCACAGTTCACCTTCTAGTTGGCCACCATATGCATTGTGTTGGATGTGTGCATGTCACCTCCTCTCTTTGTCCACAGTTCACCTTCTAGTTGGTCCACCATATGCATCGTGTTGGATGTGTGCATGTCACCTCCTCTCTTTGTCCACAGTTCACCTTCTAGTTGGTCCACCATATGCATTGTGTTGGATGTGTGCATGTCACCTCCTCTCTTTGTCCACAGTTCACCTTCTAGTTGGGCCACCATATGCATTGTGTTGGATGTGTGCATGTCACCTCCTCTCTTTGTCCACAGTTCACCTTCTAGTTGGTCCACCATATGCATTGTGTTGGATGTGTGCATGTCACCTCCTCTCTTTGTCCACAGTTCACCTTCTAGTTGGTCCACCATATGCATTGTGTTGGATGTGTGCATGTCACCTCCTCTCTTTGTCCACAGTTCACCTTCTAGTTGGTCCACCATATGCATTGTGTTGGATGTATGCATGTCACCTCCTCTCTTTGTCCACAGTTCACCTTCATATTAGTTGGTCCAGCACATGATGCACACCAGAGACTGGATGTTGCCCTCATTGAAGGGGTGAAAGGGGAAAATAATAACAAATGATGTGCTATAGATAAAGATAAAATCTAACTCTACTAAAAATAACATGTTGTGTAGCTAGCAACCTTACATCGGTCTTAGCATGAGCTATGCAGTATATATCAACCTTACATCAGTCTTACCATGAGCTATGCAGTATATATTAACCTTACATCAGTCTTAGCTATGCAGTATATATTAACCTTACATCAGTCTTAGCATGAGTTATGCAGTATATATCAACCTTACATCAGTCTTAGCATGAGCTATGCAGTATATATCAACCTTACATCAGTCTTAGCACGAGCTATGCAGTATATATCAACCTTACATCAGTCTTAGCACGAACTATGCAGTATATATCAACCTTACATCAGTCTTAGCACGAACTATGCAGTATATATTAACCTTACATCAGTCTTAACATGAGCTATGCAGTATATATCAACCTTATATAGTCTTAGCATGAGCTATGCAGTATATATCAACCTTACGTCAGTCTTAGCATGAGCTATGCAGTATATATCAACGTTACATAGTCTTAGCATGAGCTATGCAGTATATATCAACCTTACATCAGTCTTAGCACGAGTTATGCATGAGCTATGCAGTATATATCAACCTTACATAGCTATGAAGTATATATTAACCTTACATCAGTCTTAGCATGAGCTATGCAGTATATACCAACCTTACATAGTCTTAGCATGAGCTATGCAGTATATATCAACGTTACATAGTCTTAGCATGAGCTATGCAGTATATATCAACCTTACATAGTCTTAGCGAGCAGTTGTGTTGATCATCGAATGTGTCTAAAATTTATGTTTTGACCTTTATTTTAAGTATTTGGTAAGGAGGAATTTGGTAAGGAGGAAGGAATGTAAATGAAGACATCTATGCTGCCATCAGTTAGGAAAATCACCACTAAACCTTAAACAAATCCATGCACAGCCAATTAACATCTTTAAGGGGGAAATGTTGTTATTTCTTGTATCCCTATAGTGTACAACACATTATTATGTTCTACTTCACTTGGTTGTTTTGTTATGAAGTGCTCAGCAAGTGCTCATTAACTTAATAAGATTAGATTTAGATGTTATTTATTTTGTAGGGAAATTAAAATTAATATGCTAAACAAGAGTTTCTCTGGCCTAAATTGAACTTACTTGATGCCATTAACTTGTCAGGAAGAAATAAGTGAAGAGGATGAAATTACAAAATCATGTTTATCAGAAATTAAATATCATTGCGTCTTCAATGCTATATACATGAAAGTCAACTACTGCTAATAAGATTTCTTATGGATCAGAATTATTAGTAATGTGCACATAATATCTAACTCTTTTGGCCCCACCCATATCAATTAAGTTAAGATGTGGCCAGGGCCACTTTGAAAAGAAAAAAGAGGGGAAATCAGTAACTGTGTGATTATGTATTTGATTATGTAGCATTGAAAAGCAAGTAGGTTTGACAGTGTATATGCTGTACACATGTAAGCACAGAACAATTTATTTCACTTGCTTCCAGTAAACTATAAATCCACAAATTTTAGCAGGTTATCCAAAATTTGTGTGTTGTAAAACATTGTTATTATTAATTTGTTTTTATTTTTAATTGTTTATTTAAAATTAGTTCGTTATATTTGTTTGTTTGTTGTTTATCTATTAATTAATTAATTAATACCAAAACACCCAAATAATAACTAATTAACAATCAGTATTTGTTGTTGTTATTATTATTATTATTATTATTATTATTATTATTATTATTATTATTATTATTATTATTATTACTATTACTATTACTATTACTATTATTATTATTATTATTATTATTATTATTATTATTATTATTATTATTATTATTATTACTATTAGTATTACTATTATTATTATTATTATTATAATTATTACTATTATTATTATTATTATTATTATTATTATTATTATTATTACATGTATTATTATTATTATTATTATTATTATTATTATTATTATTATTATTATTATTATTATTATTATTATTATTATTATTAATATTATTATTATTATTATTATATTATTATTATTATTATTATTATTAGTGGTAGTAGTAGTAGTAGTAGTAGTGAATACATAAGTTATATGAGTATGAGCTTCCTCTATGTTGTGTTTGTCTGTTTGTTTGTTTGTAAGGTTTGTGTCGGGTAACCTACTGACATGATCTAACAAGTAGAAGACAGAAGTAGAGCAGGATTGTCTTATTTGGATTGTGTAAAGTACATAGTGAGAGATTATATGCACACATGAACAAACTATTAATCAAAGCATAGAAGGTGATTGGTTGAGTGTTCTTGCACTAGTGTAGTTCTGACCATATTAACCCAAGGAAAGAGAGCCTATTAGAAGGAATGTTTTTCTGGGCATAGGAGAGTAAAGTTAGAGTTGCTAACTTGTTAGAGATGAGATTGTTGCATTAGAGTTTCATATTTCCTAAGTGTAACAACCTAGGCCAGAGGATAAGGCTATGTGTGACTACCTAGGCCAGAGGATAAGGCTAAGTGTGAGCACCTAGGCCAGGGGATAAGGCTAAGTGTGAGGATCTAGGCCAGAGGATAAGGCCAAGTGTGAGGACCTAGGTCAGAGGATAAGGCTAAGTGTGAGGACCTAGGCCAGGGGATAAGGCTAAGTGTGAGCACCTAGGCCAGGGGATAAGGCTAAGTGTGACAACCTAGGCCAGGGGATAAGGCTAAGTGTGACAACCTAGGCCAGGGGATAAGGCTAAGTGTGAGCACCTAGGTCAGGGGATAAGGCTAAGTGTGAGGACCTAGGCCAGAGGATAAGGCTAAGTGTGAGCACCTAGGCCAGGGGATAAGGCTAAGTGTGACAACCTAGGCCAGGGGATAAGGCTAAGTGTGAGGACCTAGGCCAGAGGATAAGGCTAAGTGTGATGGCCTAGGCAAGGGGATAAGGCTAAGTGTGACAACCTAGGCCAGGGGATAAGTAAGGCTAAGTTTGAGCACCTAGGCCAGGGGATAAGGCTAAGTGAGAGCACTAGGCCAGGGGATAAGGCAGATCTAGGCCAGGGGATAAGGCTAAGTGTGATGACCTAGGCCAGGGGATAAGGCTAAGTGTGAGCACTAGGCAAGGGGATAAGGTTAAGTGTGAGGATCTAGGCCAGGGGATAAGGCTAAGTGTGATGACCTAGGCCAGGGGATAAGGCTAAGTGTGAGCACCTAGGCCAGGGGATAAGGCTAAGTGTGAGCACTAGGCCAGGGGATAAGGCTAAGTGTGAGGATCTAGGCCAGGGGATAAGGCTAAGTGTGATGACCTAGGCCAGGGGATAAGGCTAAGTGTGAGCACCTAGGCCAGGGGATAAGGCTAAATGTGACAACCTAGGCCAGGGGATAAGGCTAAGTGTGAGCACCTAGGCCAGGGGATAAGCTAAGTGTGAGGACCTAGGCCAGGGTATAAGGCTAAGTGTGACAACCTAGGCCAGGGAATAAGGCTAAGTGTGACAACCTTGGCCAGGGAATAAGGCTAAGTATGACAACCTAGGCCAGGGGATAAGGCTAAGTGTGAGCACCTAGGCCAGAGGATAAGGCTAAGTGTGAGGACCTAGGCCAGGGGATAAGGCTAAGTGTGAGGACCTAGGCCAGGGAATAAGGCTAAGTGTGAGGACCTAGGCCAGGGAATAAGGCTAAGTGTGAGGACCTAGGCCAGGGGATAAGGCTAAGTGTGAGGACCTAGGCCAGGGAATAAGGCTAAATGTGACAACCTAGGCCAGGGGATAAGGCTAAGTGTGAGCACCTTGGCCAGGGAATAAGGCTAAGTGTGACAACCTTGGCCAGGGAATAAGGCTAAGTATGACAACCTAGGCCAGGGGATAAGGCTAAGTGTGAGCACCTAGGCCAGAGGATAAGGCTAAGTGTGAGGACCTAGGCCAGGGGATAAGGCTAAGTGTGAGGACCTAGGCCAGGGGATAAGGCTAAGTGTGAGGACCTAGGCCAGGGGATAAGGCTAAGTGTGAGGACCTAGGCCAGGGGATAAGGCTAAGTGTGAGGACCTAGGCCAGGGAATAAGGCTAAGTGTGAGGACCTAGGCCAGGGGATAAGGCTAAGTGTGAGGACCTAGGCCAGGGGATAAGGCTAAGTGTGAGCACCTAGGCCAGGGGATAAGGCTAAGTGTGAGGACCTAGGCCAGGGGATATGGCTAAGTGTGAGGACCTAGGCCAGGGGATAAGGCTAAGTGTGAGGACCTAGGCCAGGGGATAAGGCTAAGTGTGAGGACCTAGGCCAGGGGATAAGGCTAAGTGTGAGGACCTAGGCCAGGGAATAAGGCTAAGTGTGAGGACCTAGGCCAGGGGATAAGGCTAAGTGTGAGGACCTAGGCCAGGGGATAAGGCTAAGTGTGAGCACCTAGGCCAGGGGATAAGGCTAAGTGTGAGGACCTAGGCCAGGGGATATGGCTAAGTTCCATTACAATTTGTTTGTTTATTTGTTTGTTTGCTTATTTATTTATTTATATTTATTTATTCTTTGAGTTCATTATTCATAGTTTGTTAGCTTCCTGTTAATTAATGATGTGAGCCCATTTGTCTCTGCAAATGAGTGGTGAGCTGTTTCTCTTATCTCTGCAAATAAGTGGTGAGCTGCTTCTCTTTGCTGTTAGAACTCAAAAGCAACAATGGTCTAATGTTGTTAGTCCATCAGTTGTGTGTGTGTGTGTGCGTGTGTGTGTGTGCGTGCATGTGTGTGTGTGTATTTGTTGTGTGTGCGTGTGTGAGTGTGTGTGTGTGTGAATTTCTGCTTATTTGGTCCTGTAAACACGTATTGTGGTCACGCAGGACAATCTTCTGAGTTACTTTCAGAATCACTAGAAAGTAGAAATTCCAGACATTACATTACCTCTTGTGCGTTTGTGGGATCAAATTATACAAAATGCATGCCTATACCAATTCTACCATTCTACCATTGTGGCGAATGTTAGGCATTGTCCAACCTCTTGAATAGCTGAAGGTCAATTGTCCATACAGGACTGATCTGTACATTATTGATGTCATCATGATTTTGCAGTGCTTGGACTAGTACAGTGTGCTTCCCATCATCCATGGTGAAGCTGCTCACAAGTAGTGTGCTGCTTCTCATCATCCATGGTGAAGCTGCTCACAAGTAGTGTGCTGCTTCTCATCATCCATGGTGAAGCTGCTCACAAGTAGAGTGCTTCCCATCATCAATGGTGAAGCTGCTCACAAGTAGTGTGCTGCTTCTCATCATCCATGGTGAAGCTGCTCACAAGTAGAGTGCTTCCCATCATCAATGGTGAAGCTGCTCACAAGTAGTGTGCTTCCCATCATCAATGGTGAAGCTGCTCACAAGTAGTTATGCTTCTCATCATCAATGGTGAAGCTGCTCACAAGTAGTGTGCTTCCCATCATCAATGGTGAAGCTGCTCACAAGTAGTGTGCTTCCCATCATCAATGGTGAAGCTGCTCACAAGTAGTGTGCTTCCCATCATCCATGGTGAAGCTGCTCACAAGTAGAGTGCTTCCCATGATCAATGGTGAAGCTGCTCACAAGTAGTGTGCTTCCCATCATCAATGGTGAAGCTGCTCACAAGTAGTGTGCTTCCCATCATCAATGGTGAAGCTGCTCACAAGTAGTGTGCTTCCCATCATCCATGGTGAAGCTGCTCACAAGTAGTGTGCTTCCCATCATCAATGGTGAAGCTGCTCACAAGTAGTGTGCTTCTCATCATCAATGGTGAAGCTGCTCACAAGTAGTGTGCTTCCCATCATCCATGGTGAAGCTGCTCACAATTAGTGTGCTTCTCATCATCAATGGTGAAGCTGCTCACAAGTAATGTGCTTCCCATCATCAATGGTAAAGCTTCTCAGAAGTAGTGTGCTTCCCATCATCAATGGTGAAGATGCTCACAAGTAGTGTGCTTCCCATCATCAATGGTGAAGCTGCTCACAAGTAGTGTGCTTCCCATCATCCATGGTGAAGCTGCTCACAAGTAGTGTGCTTCCCATCATCAATGGTGAAGCTGCTCACAAGTAGTGTGCTTCCCATCATCAATGGTGAAGCTGCTCACAAGTAGTGTGCTTCCCATCATCAATGGTGAAGCTGCTCACAAGTAGTGTGCTTCTCATCATCAATGGTGAAGCTGCTCACAAGTAGTGTGCTTCTCATCATCAATGGTGAAGCTGCTCACAAGTAGTGTGCTTCCCATCATCCATGGTGAAGCTGCTCACAAGTAGTGTGCTTCCCATCATCAATGGTGAAGCTGCTCACAAGTAGTGTGCTTCCCATCATCAATGGTGAAGCTGCTCACAAGTAGTGTGCTTCCCATCATCCATGGTGAAGCTACTCACAAGTAGTGTGCTTCCCATCATCAATGGTGAAGCTGCTCACAAGTAGTGTGCTTCCCATCATCAATGGTGAAGCTGCTCACAAGTAGTGTGCTTCCCATCATCCATGGTGAAGCTGCTCACAAGTAGTGTGCTTCCCATCATCAATGGTGAAGCTGCTCACAAGTAGTGTGCTTCCCATCATCAATGGTGAAGCTGCTCACAAGTAGTGTGCTTCCCATCATCAATGGTGAAGCTGCTCACAAGTAGTGTGCTTCCCATCATCCATGGTGAAGCTGCTCACAAGTAGTGTGCTTCCCATCATCAATGGTGAAGCTGCTCACAAGTAGTGTGCTTCCCATCATCAATGGTGAAGCTGCTCACAAGTAGTGTGCTTCTCATCATCCATGGTGAAGCTGCTCACAAGTAGTGTGCTTCCCATCATCCATGGTGAAGCTGCTCACAAGTAGTGTGCTTCCCATCATCAATGGTGAAGCTGCTCACAAGTAGTATGCTTCCCATCATCAATGGTGAAGCTGCTCACAAGTAGTGTGCTTCCCATCATCCATGGTGAAGCTGCTCACAATTAGTGTGCTTCTCATCATCAATGGTGAAGCTGCTCACAAGTAGTGTGCTTCCCATCATCAATGGTGAAGCTGCTCACAAGTAGTGTGCTTCCCATCATCCATGGTGAAGCTGCTCACAAGTAGTGTGCTTCCCATCATCAATGGTGAAGCTGCTCACAAGTAGTGTGCTTCCCATCATCAATGGTGAAGCTGCTCACAAGTAGTGTGCTTCCCATCATCAATGGTGAAGCTGCTCACAAGTAGTGTGCTTCTCATCATCAATGGTGAAGCTGCTCACAAGTAGTGTGCTTCTCATCATCAATGGTGAAGCTGCTCACAAGTAGTGTGCTTCCCATCATCAATGGTGAAGCTGCTCACAAGTAGTGTGCTTCCCATCATCAATGGTGAAGCTGCTCACAAGTAGTGTGCTTCCCATCATCCATGGTGAAGCTGCTCACAAGTAGTGTGCTTCCCATCATCAATGGTGAAGCTGCTCACAAGTAGTGTGCTTCCCATCATCAATGGTGAAGCTGCTCACAAGTAGTGTGCTTCCCATCATCCATGGTGAAGCTGCTCACAAGTAGTGTGCTTCCCATCATCAATGGTGAAGCTGCTCACAAGTAGTGTGCTTCCCATCATCAATGGTGAAGCTGCTCATAAGTAGTGTGCTTCCCATCATCCATGGTGAAGCTGCTCACAAGTAGTGTGCTTCCCATCATCAATGGTGAAGCTGCTCACAAGTAGTATGCTTCCCATCATCAATGGTGAAGCTGCTCACAAGTAGTGTGCTTCCCATCATCAATGGTGAAGCTGCTCACAAGTAGTGTGCTTCCCATCATCCATGGTGAAGCTGCTCACAAGTAGTGTGCTTCCCATCATCCATGGTGAAGCTGCTCACAAGTAGTGTGCTTCCCATCATCAATGGTGAAGCTGCTCACAAGTAGTGTGCTTCTCATCATCAATGGTGAAGCTGCTCACAAGTAGTGTGCTTCCCATCATCCATGGTGAAGCTGCTCACAATTAGTGTGCTTCTCATCATCAATGGTGAAGCTGCTCACAAGTAATGTGCTTCCCATCATCAATGGTAAAGCTTCTCAGAAGTAGTGTGCTTCCCATCATCAATGGTGAAGATGCTCACAAGTAGTGTGCTTCCCATCATCAATGGTGAAGCTGCTCACAAGTAGTGTGCTTCCCATCATCCATGGTGAAGCTGCTCACAAGTAGTGTGCTTCCCATCATCAATGGTGAAGCTGCTCACAAGTAGTGTGCTTCCCATCATCAATGGTGAAGCTGCTCACAAGTAGTGTGCTTCCCATCATCAATGGTGAAGCTGCTCACAAGTAGTGTGCTTCTCATCATCAATGGTGAAGCTGCTCACAAGTAGTGTGCTTCTCATCATCAATGGTGAAGCTGCTCACAAGTAGTGTGCTTCCCATCATCCATGGTGAAGCTGCTCACAAGTAGTGTGCTTCCCATCATCAATGGTGAAGCTGCTCACAAGTAGTGTGCTTCCCATCATCAATGGTGAAGCTGCTCACAAGTAGTGTGCTTCCCATCATCCATGGTGAAGCTACTCACAAGTAGTGTGCTTCCCATCATCAATGGTGAAGCTGCTCACAAGTAGTGTGCTTCCCATCATCAATGGTGAAGCTGCTCACAAGTAGTGTGCTTCCCATCATCCATGGTGAAGCTGCTCACAAGTAGTGTGCTTCCCATCATCAATGGTGAAGCTGCTCACAAGTAGTGTGCTTCCCATCATCAATGGTGAAGCTGCTCACAAGTAGTGTGCTTCCCATCATCAATGGTGAAGCTGCTCACAAGTAGTGTGCTTCCCATCATCCATGGTGAAGCTGCTCACAAGTAGTGTGCTTCCCATCATCAATGGTGAAGCTGCTCACAAGTAGTGTGCTTCCCATCATCAATGGTGAAGCTGCTCACAAGTAGTGTGCTTCTCATCATCCATGGTGAAGCTGCTCACAAGTAGTGTGCTTCCCATCATCCATGGTGAAGCTGCTCCACAAGTAGTGTGCTTCCCATCATCAATGGTGAAGCTGCTCACAAGTAGTATGCTTCCCATCATCAATGGTGAAGCTGCTCACAAGTAGTGTGCTTCCCATGATCAATGGTGAAGCTGCTCACAAGTAGTGTGCTTCCCATCATCAATGGTGAAGCTGCTCACAAGTAGTGTGCTTCCCATCATCAATGGTGAAGCTGCTCACAAGTAGTGTGCTTCCCATCATCCATGGTGAAGCTGCTCACAAGTAGTGTGCTTCCCATCATCAATGGTGAAGCTGCTCACAAGTAGTGTGCTTCTCATCATCAATGGTGAAGCTGCTCACAAGTAGTGTGCTTCCCATCATCCATGGTGAAGCTGCTCACAATTAGTGTGCTTCTCATCATCAATGGTGAAGCTGCTCACAAGTAATGTGCTTCCCATCATCAATGGTAAAGCTTCTCAGAAGTAGTGTGCTTCCCATCATCAATGGTGAAGATGCTCACAAGTAGTGTGCTTCCCATCATCAATGGTGAAGCTGCTCACAAGTAGTGTGCTTCCCATCATCCATGGTGAAGCTGCTCACAAGTAGTGTGCTTCCCATCATCAATGGTGAAGCTGCTCACAAGTAGTGTGCTTCCCATCATCAATGGTGAAGCTGCTCACAAGTAGTGTGCTTCCCATCATCAATGGTGAAGCTGCTCACAAGTAGTGTGCTTCTCATCATCAATGGTGAAGCTGCTCACAAGTAGTGTGCTTCTCATCATCAATGGTGAAGCTGCTCACAAGTAGTGTGCTTCCCATCATCCATGGTGAAGCTGCTCACAAGTAGTGTGCTTCCCATCATCAATGGTGAAGCTGCTCACAAGTAGTGTGCTTCCCATCATCAATGGTGAAGCTGCTCACAAGTAGTGTGCTTCCCATCATCCATGGTGAAGCTACTCACAAGTAGTGTGCTTCCCATCATCAATGGTGAAGCTGCTCACAAGTAGTGTGCTTCCCATCATCAATGGTGAAGCTGCTCACAAGTAGTGTGCTTCCCATCATCCATGGTGAAGCTGCTCACAAGTAGTGTGCTTCCCATCATCAATGGTGAAGCTGCTCACAAGTAGTGTGCTTCCCATCATCAATGGTGAAGCTGCTCACAAGTAGTGTGCTTCCCATCATCAATGGTGAAGCTGCTCACAAGTAGTGTGCTTCCCATCATCCATGGTGAAGCTGCTCACAAGTAGTGTGCTTCCCATCATCAATGGTGAAGCTGCTCACAAGTAGTGTGCTTCCCATCATCCATGGTGAAGCTGCTCCACAAGTAGTGTGCTTCCCATCATCAATGGTGAAGCTGCTCACAAGTAGTATGCTTCCCATCATCAATGGTGAAGCTGCTCACAAGTAGTGTGCTTCCCATCATCCATGGTGAAGCTGCTCACAATTAGTGTGCTTCTCATCATCAATGGTGAAGCTGCTCACAAGTAGTGTGCTTCCCATCATCAATGGTGAAGCTGCTCACAAGTAGTGTGCTTCCCATCATCCATGGTGAAGCTGCTCACAAGTAGTGTGCTTCCCATCATCAATGGTGAAGCTGCTCACAAGTAGTGTGCTTCCCATCATCAATGGTGAAGCTGCTCACAAGTAGTGTGCTTCCCATCATCAATGGTGAAGCTGCTCACAAGTAGTGTGCTTCTCATCATCAATGGTGAAGCTGCTCACAAGTAGTATGCTTCCCATCATCAATGGTGAAGCTGCTCACAAGTAGTGTGCTTCCCATCATCCATGGTGAAGCTGCTCACAAGTAGTGTGCTTCTCATCATCAATGGTGAAGCTGCTCACAAGTAGTGTGCTTCCCATCATCAATGGTGAAGCTGCTCACAAGTAGTGTGCTTCCCATCATCAATGGTGAAGCTGCTCACAAGTAGTGTGCTTCCCATCATCCATGGTGAAGCTGCTCACAAGTAGTGTGCTTCCCATCATCAATGGTGAAGCTGCTCACAAGTAGTGTGCTTCCCATCATCAATGGTGAAGCTGCTCACAAGTAGTGTGCTTCCCATCATCCATGGTGAAGCTGCTCACAAGTAGTGTGCTTCCCATCATCAATGGTGAAGCTGCTCACAAGTAGTGTGCTTCCCATCATCAATGGTGAAGCTGCTCATAAGTAGTGTGCTTCCCATCATCCATGGTGAAGCTGCTCACAAGTAGTGTGCTTCCCATCATCAATGGTGAAGCTGCTCACAAGTAGTATGCTTCCCATCATCAATGGTGAAGCTGCTCACAAGTAGTGTGCTTCCCATCATCAATGGTGAAGCTGCTCATAAGTAGTGTGCTTCCCATCATCCATGGTGAAGCTGCTCACAAGTAGTGTGCTTCCCATCATCCATGGTGAAGCTGCTCACAAGTAGTGTGCTTCCCATCATCAATGGTGAAGCTGCTCACAAGTAGTGTGCTTCCCATCATCAATGGTGAAGCTGCTCACAAGTAGTGTGCTTCCCATCATCCATGGTGAAGCTGCTCACAAGTAGTGTGCTTCCCATCATCAATGGTGAAGCTGCTCACAAGTAGTGTGCTTCCCATCATCAATGGTGAAGCTGCTCATAAGTAGTGTGCTTCCCATCATCCATGGTGAAGCTGCTCACAAGTAGTGTGCTTCCCATCATCAATGGTGAAGCTGCTCACAAGTAGTATGCTTCCCATCATCAATGGTGAAGCTGCTCACAAGTAGTGTGCTTCCCATCATCAATGGTGAAGCTGCTCACAAGTAGTGTGCTTCCCATCATCAATGGTGAAGCTGCTCACAAGTAGTGTGCTTCCCATCATCAATGGTGAAGCTGCTCACAAGTAGTGTGCTTCCCATCATCCATGGTGAAGCTGCTCACAAGTAGAGTGCTTCCCATGATCAATGGTGAAGCTGCTCACAAGTAGTGTGCTTCCCATCATCAATGGTGAAGCTGCTCACAAGTAGTGTGCTTCCCATCATCAATGGTGAAGCTGCTCACAAGTAGTGTGCTTCCCATCATCCATGGTGAAGCTGCTCACAAGTAGTGTGCTTCCCATCATCAATGGTGAAGCTGCTCACAAGTAGTGTGCTTCCCATCATCAATGGTGAAGCTGCTCACAAGTAGTGTGCTTCCCATCATCCATGGTGAAGCTGCTCACAAGTAGTGTGCTTCCCATCATCAATGGTGAAGCTGCTCACAAGTAGTGTGCTTCCCATCATCAATGGTGAAGCTGCTCATAAGTAGTGTGCTTCCCATCATCCATGGTGAAGCTGCTCACAAGTAGTGTGCTTCCCATCATCAATGGTGAAGCTGCTCACAAGTAGTATGCTTCCCATCATCAATGGTGAAGCTGCTCACAAGTAGTGTGCTTCCCATCATCAATGGTGAAGCTGCTCATAAGTAGTGTGCTTCCCATCATCCATGGTGAAGCTGCTCACAAGTAGTGTGCTTCCCATCATCCATGGTGAAGCTGCTCACAAGTAGTGTGCTTCCCATCATCAATGGTGAAGCTGCTCACAAGTAGTGTGCTTCCCATCATCAATGGTGAAGCTGCTCACAAGTAGTGTGCTTCCCATCATCCATGGTGAAGCTGCTCACAAGTAGTGTGCTTCCCATCATCAATGGTGAAGCTGCTCACAAGTAGTGTGCTTCCCATCATCAATGGTGAAGCTGCTCATAAGTAGTGTGCTTCCCATCATCCATGGTGAAGCTGCTCACAAGTAGTGTGCTTCCCATCATCAATGGTGAAGCTGCTCACAAGTAGTATGCTTCCCATCATCAATGGTGAAGCTGCTCACAAGTAGTGTGCTTCCCATCATCAATGGTGAAGCTGCTCACAAGTAGTGTGCTTCCCATCATCAATGGTGAAGCTGCTCACAAGTAGTGTGCTTCCCATCATCAATGGTGAAGCTGCTCACAAGTAGTGTGCTTCCCATCATCCATGGTGAAGCTGCTCACAAGTAGAGTGCTTCCCATGATCAATGGTGAAGCTGCTCACAAGTAGTGTGCTTCCCATCATCAATGGTGAAGCTGCTCACAAGTAGTGTGCTTCCCATCATCAATGGTGAAGCTGCTCACAAGTAGTGTGCTTCCCATCATCCATGGTGAAGCTGCTCACAAGTAGTGTGCTTCCCATCATCAATGGTGAAGCTGCTCACAAGTAGTGTGCTTCTCATCATCAATGGTGAAGCTGCTCACAAGTAGTGTGCTTCCCATCATCCATGGTGAAGCTGCTCACAATTAGTGTGCTTCTCATCATCAATGGTGAAGCTGCTCACAAGTAATGTGCTTCCCATCATCAATGGTAAAGCTTCTCAGAAGTAGTGTGCTTCCCATCATCAATGGTGAAGATGCTCACAAGTAGTGTGCTTCCCATCATCAATGGTGAAGCTGCTCACAAGTAATGTGCTTCCCATCATCCATGGTGAAGCTGCTCACAAGTAGTGTGCTTCCCATCATCAATGGTGAAGCTGCTCACAAGTAGTGTGCTTCCCATCATCCATGGTGAAGCTGCTCACAAGTAGTGTGCTTCCCATCATCAATGGTGAAGCTGCTCACAAGTAGTGTGCTTCCCATCATCCATGGTGAAGCTGCTCACAAGTAGTGTGCTTCCCATCATCAATGGTGAAGCTGCTCACAAGTAGTGTGCTTCTCATCATCAATGGTGAAGCTGCTCACAAGTAGTGTGCTTCCCATCATCAATGGTGAAGCTGCTCACAAGTAGTGTGCTTCCCATCATCAATGGTGAAGCTGCTCACAAGTAGTGTGCTTCTCATCAGCAATGGTGAAGCTGCTCACAAGTAGTATGCTTCTCATCATCAATGGTGAAGCTGCTCACAAGTAGTGTGCTTCCCATCATCAATGGTGAAGCTGCTCACAAGTAGTATGCTTCCCATCATCAATGGTGAAGCTGCTCATAAGTATTCCAAACAGAACTCCTCTTATAGATATTTCCACATGCACATTTTTCCCCCAGAGTTTACCACCCGTTAGCTTTTCTGTTTTATTCCAAGGCAAGAAACCTATTTAAAAATGAAAATATTGTAGATAGTCAGACAGTAAGGCTCTATGGATCCCATGGAATCCTCCCCAGAGAAAGCTGCATAAAACTTAAGATATGTTTGTTTTTCCGTAGAGCTAATGTGGCCAGAAGTTTGGACTGCATTGAGGTCGCCAATGGTGGCTCATGCAAATATAGACAGAAGGAGGTGGAGATCTTGTATCATAATGACAATAGATTGTAGCTCCTGCTGCTGAACAACCAACAAGATAATTAGCTTCAAGGCAGGACAGTTGGAGTAATGAATTACCTATAGCCTTTTAACAATTGTAGCATCTCTGCGTGTGATGACATGTGGAGGAATGAGCAATGCAGTACATAAATATGCACTGTAGTAGCATGATAGCTTGTGTCTGGAGTTGTAATAGTGTGTTCAGATATCAATTGAATCAGCTCTCATAGAATAAATTGACTGCTGATCATGCTACAAGGAGGAACCTGGAATTCCCCCCACCCTAACAAGAGTTATTTCCCCCTCCCACCCACCAGTTGATTAAAAATTAAAAATATGTCACAATATTGTATGCATAAAAAATCTGCTGTAGCTGCTGTTATAACTCACAGCGCAATTAATGAAAAGTACAGATCAGAGTTAATATATTAATTAAGTAGACAGCTGCGATGATTTTTGTCTTTGAGTACCAGGCAGGTATGTACAAAATTCCACTAAAATCCACTGTAGTCAGTTCAGGCCCTTCAATTGCATAATGTGCTGATGATGGAGAATGAGTGTGAGAGTGCAAATTGGCACTTTAAGAAACTCTTACAGCTTCTGGAGGGACCTCCCTATAGTACTCTGAGCATTCCTACAGAGAGCATTCCCTGATGAGCTAACTCTTAAATCCAGTGTGCTTTCCATTTTCAAGGGAAGCTGCTTTCAAGTACTCATCAAAAACACTTCTTATGGCTCATGGACATTTCTGTTTCAATATTAATTTTGCTATCCCATTTTGTTGCGACATTAGGTTGTAATCTTGCACCATTTTGGTATCTGTAAGGCACCCATATTCCAAGCATCAAAACACAATGACTTCAATAGTGTTCAGATCAGTACTGTAATAAGCCTTCAACTATGCTAGGGCTAAGACAGAAATTCACAAACTCAATCCCTTGCAACATTATTAGCGTTATATACAGGTTATATCTAATACATTCAGAGGATGCATAGTTATCATCTAGACTATTCAAGTGTTTTTTAAAACAATCTATTTTCTGAGGAACCTCTGCCTCCCCCCAACAGCTACCTTGACAAATGACCAATTACATACGTAACCTCCTTCTGAAAATCTTGGGTATGGATTGGTAAGTAAAAAAGTTGCTCTCTTCTTTTCAGCAATCATGTCACTTTATGTACTTAGTGATGGCGTATCTCAAGTCTCCATCAACTTATTCTACGAGATCACTTGTAGATTGACTTTGGGAAGTTGTTCTAATGAAATGATGCAAATAAGAAAGTTTTATGATATTAACAGGGGGAAAAAAGGCAAAAATTACACCTGGTCAGACTTGTTCTTAACTATCTACTTTTAGCTACTTGTAATTGGCTACATACATATATATATACAGTATATGTAATCATACCGTCCATATATGGTGGTTATCATATTTCGACTTACAAGGTTCCCAGATAAGACTACCCTGATTTGTGTTCTAAGATAAACATGTGATGGAAAAATGGACAACAGAATCTCTTGCTCCAACCTAGACTACCAAGAGGTATTTGCAATCTTCTTCAATCATGGATCAACTAGCAGGAGTACCCGGTTTGCCCGAGCAAAAAAAGAGATATGATGCAGTTCACACACTTTTTTTTTAAAGCTGATGTCACTGAAAACATACTAACAGGGTTACCCGGCATTTCCTGAGGGAGTGGAGGGAAAAAGAGAAGGGATGCAAGTATTGATGATTGTAGTTGCATTCAAAAACTCAAAATACAAACTTAAAGCTAACTGATGCCAACTCTGTACAGGCTGGTGAAAATGCTGGTGAAAATGCCAACAAAACAAGCTATTTGAATAGTTTTTCTCCATATGAAGCAGAGCCCAGGCACTCAGTAGCTGTGCTCCCCATGAAGCAGGGCCTTGGCACACAGTAGCTATGCTTCCTGTGAAAGTGGGAAGTAGCTGTGATACAAAGATGCACAGTAATATAATTCTTCTGTTCTCCTCTGTCTGTGTGCAGCTTCTCCTGATCTTCACCCTAGATGAAGGTTTTTTTCTTCTCTGCAAGCAGCTTCTCTGGAGCCTGCTATAGTTGCTACCATTACTATTTCATGGTTAGTCGTTGAGGATAATGAAAGCACAACACAGTTTTTGTTTATTCGTGTTGGTGATTCCAGGAAAATTGGAAAATTGCTCACTTATTTTTGACACAGATGCTAGGTGGACCAAGAGAGGTGGAATGTGAAGTAGTGGGAGAGAAAAAAGTGGTGGTGGGCATTGTTTATGTAAACCCAGAGAGGGGGAGGGTACAGGAGACAGAAATGCTTTTTGAGATATTTGAAGGGAAAGAATAAAGTGTTTCTGATGGGCAACTTTAATGCAAGGATAGGTCTGTGGGAGGAAGCACACCCTCACAGCAATGGTAGAAGGCTTCTAATTGGTATTGCTTAGACTCTTAGTGGACTGGTAATAGGGAATGAAATGAAGAACTGTGAGGGAAGAAGTAGGGGAGAAAAAATCAGTAATTGACTATTGTTTTTGAGAACTTTGATGGCAGAAAAGTTGTGATTGATTCTGGGAAGAATAATATTGGTTCGGATCATAACCTACTTTGGTGTGAAGTGAGGTCTGGGGGTATGGAGGAGAGAGTTGTGGAAGCAGTAAGATTGAAATGGAGAGTGGGATGGTAGGCAAGACTGGATGGAGCTAGGGCTAGGGCTAGGGCTAGGTACCAGCAGGTAGTAGAGCAAGCATTTGCAGGATGGGAAGAACAGTTGAGGGGGTTAGATCAAGAGCAGTGGTCCAATTTAACATTTAACAAATAGCATCTGGAATGCATGGAAAGAAAAGGTGTTGACAGTGGTAGTGGAAGAAGAAGATATCGGAGAACTCGAAGGGATGGTGGTTAGATGAAGCAGGGGAAGCAATACGTAACAGGAAAGGGGTTTGTAGAAATTGAAGACAGCAGAGAAAGCTTTGGGATGAAGCTAAGGAAAAAAGTGAAGCTACTGATAAGGGAAGAGAAGAAAGAGCTGCAGGAAAAGACAGCGAGGAGAATAAGAGAACAGGATGGAACCAGTTGTAAGCTGTTTTGGTCAGACCTGAGGGGAAAGAAAGTAGAAAGATAGAAATATTGAAGACCAACTTTGGTGGTTAGAGGAAATGGCGAGACACTGGGAGGAGATTGGCAGAGAGAGAGGAGCGACTACAATACCTGGTTCGGGTGAAGTGGCCAGGATGGCAATGGGTGCGAACAAGGAAGATGGGGAGAAGACTTATTTATGGCCTCCCCACTCCATCACAATCAAGCAGTACAACTCATTTATAAGAACATGGAGGATTAACTTAGTAAGTGCATGTCATAGTGTTTATTAGAGCATACATTTTCATTTACTGCCATTAGTTATTTATTTTTGTACTGCACAGGATGGATAGTTCCAAGGGACTCAGCATTTTTTCCAAATATTTTTGGGGAGGGGATTGTTTTGGTTTTGCTTACATTGGTGATTTCAGGATAATTTCGCCTGCGTAGTTGACAGTTCTGCTGCAATTGAGTGCCCTAAACCGTTAACGTGACGTCCAAATGCTCAAAATTTGTTTTTCAAACCTTCCCTGTAGAGTTATACAAAGTTTGGTATTCATAGGATCAGGAATCCTGAGAAATAAACAGTCTTACAAAAAACAAACGCACAAAAGGGCTCTTGCACACGTCTCAGACATTTTAACACTTACGTCATAAGTCTACTTGCAATCACAAGTGACGCATGCCCAACCATTAGACCAAAGGAGGCGGTTTTTCTCTCCTATTTTAGTCGACAAGATGAATCGAGTAACAAGTGCTCTGAAAATTTGCATAAGCGTAGGTCTTATTTATACTTGTACAGCGCAGAGTGGCCCGAGAAATATATTGCTTACACCAGTCATCTATGTTGCAAGTGAGGGCAACTCAGTTGCTATCCAGTTCACCTGTCGGACGCCCCTACCTGCTCCTATCGCCTTCTTAGTAGATGGTGGAACAATAGACACGACATTACAGGAAACTAGAGGAATATCTATGGACACTCTGAATACCACTGTTGCAGTACTGTACATATTGCCTCTTCTAGTGAACAGGAATACTTCAGTGGTGTGCTATGATATAGTGGATAGAATGTCAAGCTTCAGTATAGATGGAACACTGCTGGTGCAAGGTCGGCTCTCTGCTCCACCTGCACTCACCATAATGAACTCAACTAGCCCCAGCTCTCTGCTGCTATCATGGAGTCCTCCATTTACACTGGACCTGACTGACCAGGAGCCAGACATCATTGGTTACAGAGTCTGCTTCAATCTCTCTTTCCTGCACTGTGTGTTTACACAGGACATCTCATACACTTATCCTAATGTCCGTCTCCCCCTCCAGTTCTCTGTCACTCCACTTAATGTGGTAGGAGATGGCAACTCGAGTGTTGCAACTCACCAGCCATGCACAGCTGGTATGTCGAATGAGAGAGTCATGTCTTGTTTTATTTAGCAAAACTGTATGTCTCTACAGCACCAGATTTTATGACTGTGGATGAGCTCATGCTGCAAGTCTCTCTTTCTACTGGTGGAAACTTCTCTGTTAATGCAAGCTTCACACTGGTACATTACATTAAATTATATGCTTGTAGTTTGCCAGGAACACCAAATCATGTTTGTAATCATGTTAATGTTTCTTGTAGCCTCCTCAGACGACATGCTATGATGCGTACCAGCTAGTGTTGGCGAACTCCTCTTCCTCCTCCTCCTCTGTTGTGTCACCCATACTGCTACCCAGCGTCACAGACCAGGACACACAGATGGTGCAGGCCGTCCATGAGTTTGCAAACCTTGCAGAGAACACAATTTATTCTGTCAGTCTGCTGGCCTCCAATACCAATGGACAGAAGAGAGTGACTGAAAATGATTTCTTGATTAGTAAGTGCAGTGTGTCATGCGCATAGCAAATTCCTTATACTGCCTGTAGGGTATGATGTTTACAAACTGTGCAGGTTTCTAGTTACCACGGAATGTATGCATGCAGCCATTTAATACGGCCTGAACCACAGCCACTCCTCCACAGTTGATTTGTGATTGCTTAGTAATGATAGAGGATGTAGTATGTTGATGTTGATAGGCCTTGTTTGCAGTTTGTTCAGATACAAGGATGTCATTATAATAAACGGAACAATTAAGCTCGACATTAGGAATAAATAATGTTTGCTCATGCTTGACTAGCATTGGTTTCGTATGCTGTGCTGTGTGTGTCATATGTGTGCAGGTACATATGATGTCCAGGAAGTGTCCTTGAATGAAGAAGGTCCTGGGAGTATGAAACTCACCTGTGTCTTCCTGGCCAACTCTGCAGCACAAGGCTGCCGCCTCACCCTCTGCAATCTAGAAGGAGGTGGAGGTGCAGTCTCCCCATCTTGCAGAGAGGTGGATCTGACCCGGGGCAGTCCCATAATTATATTGAAGGGGCTGATGAAAGGTTTGTACATGGTAACACAAGTGGCGGAGGTGGAGCAGAATGGTGACCTCAGCGTGATCAGTGACCTCATGCCCCTGGCCTTGCAGCAAGTGGATCTGAGGGAAGGTCAGCCAGCCACCAGCAGCAGCACCAGCACCAGCAGCACCAGCAGCACTCCTCCCCCATATAGTTAGTATCACATATATATATATAACATACAAGAGTGGGCATGTGAGTCTGTATAATCTTTGTTACCAGGCAAAGGTAGTGACGAAGAACAGAATCCTACCTCTCAGAGCAACATCAGTATCATAATAGGCAAGTTTGTTTACATGCATCCAAGTAACAGATACACATCCTCAACCACCATCACATGTGCAGACACACATCCTCAACCACCATCACATGTGCAGACACATCCTCAACCACCATCACGTCATGTGCAGATACACATCCTCAACCACCATCACATGTGCAGACACACATCCTCAACTGCCATCACATGTGCAGACACATCCTCAACCATACGTGTGTTCATGTGTGTGTGTGTGTGTGCATCTCTAGGACCTGTTGGAGCTGCAGTGGTGTTGATAATTCTGTTCGTGCTTGCCTTGGCTCTGATCGCAGTCTATTTCTACAAGAGAAAGAAGAGACTGTACAGCCTTAAAGATGGGCGCCCCAATACCACTCATGGTGAGCCCATGCACACGCTCATCTGTCACATGTAATCACAGAACAAATTGCATACACCCACGCATGCATGCATGCATGAAAGGGTGTGGCCAGGATCAATCCGGAACTTGGGCAGGACTTGTCACGTATTACTTCACCTGTCATCTAACAGAGACAGCCAATTTGAGTAAATTCCTCTCAGTTGTCTCTTTGGCGGCCACTTCCTCCCCGTAAAATGAACACTCCTGTATTAATGAACCTCATCACTGGATCTAGATTTGCCATAGCTACCTCATTAGTTTAGAGGTGAACAAGAGAGATATTGTTTCTAGTTCATTCAATAGAGATAAGGTTTGGACAGTTGAATCTTTATTCAGTGTTACTCCCCTTATTTGTGAATAGTTACTTGGTATTCTGCTGCACAACCACACCCAAAGCCTGCCTCTCCACCCTATTTAGAGGGTACTTATCCCACTTATTTAGAGCCTACTCGCCCTATATATATAATGGTTAGCTAATTCCATTCCAAAATAGTTCTGGCATCGAGTATTTGCCAATACAAATTGACAACAGCAACTAGACCAAGTGAGTCAGTCATGCATGTGTGAATGCACAGCAGGAACAAGTTGTCGAGGTGTTGTCATGACATCTAGTTCCTTAAGTTTAAATATAGGCAGAAGGAAGAAAATTATCCCTCGGCACAGCTTGTCACAGGAACTGTTAATTATACTCCGAGGAATTTTCCCACCTCACTGAGCCCTTGACAATGTTATTCTGCATCAGCAACAGTTCTTGTATTTGTTACTAATTACAGAACTGGCAGACGCAGCTTCCGACAAGTGAACCGAAGAACTATGATTTATGCTTGGCTAAACATTAACCCTTACCTACTTGTGAATAGCTAAGCATTCAGATTAACCCTTACTAGCTAATTACACTTACCTAGCTAATGAATTTATGCTTAGCTAAGCATTCATATTAACCCTCTTGCCGTTGGGGTTATAGACAACTATTCCAAATTGAAACTAGTTGCAGTTAAAAATCATATATAATCAGCAACTTACTCCTACCTCTTGCAATCATCTGTTAGCACCATTGTTGCAGTCATCAGGGTTAAATTTCATTGACCACAAACTGAGCACAAAATTTGAATATAATAGGAAAACAATTACTTCTGTTTGTGACTCCATAGCGACCACGTAGTTCATGGTATGGTCTTGATATATGGCTCATTAACAGCTCTGTGAATATGCTCTCTTTTGACACTAATATATTATAGGTGTAATATAGGGATACCAGAGTTAGGTGCAGCTAAATTCAGGGCCTCACACACAGATAACAAAATGTGAATCTCCTGCAATTTAGCACTTCAAGAACATCATTTCTATTGTTTATAAACAATCAGCACATCTTTGTTGTTATGGTTACATGACACAATGTAAAAGTGACTGTTGTTGTTTTTGTATATCAGCATTCCAATGAATGCCCTCATTTCTTCAATGGTTGCATCTGACCAGGGACGTGGTCATGGAGAACTCCCTTGAGGAATATCTTTGCTTTCATGACGAGCAGTGTACCTATTGGTCTCGGTAACAAGCAGCTCCCGCACCTGATCACTGAAAAATCTGGGGAAAATATAACAGGCTGAATAACTGGCTGTCACCTCAGGAGAGGTTGGACCAGGTGTCCTGGCATATCGGTACCGACACTGACTTGGCTCCTCTTTCTTCCAACTCACAACCAGTTGAAAGAGAAGATGAAAGAGAAGAGCTTGTCAAGCTACTCAATCTCACTGAAGTGCTCACTGAAGCACTTGATGTGCTGATGGAGAATGCAGCACTAGAACTTGAACCAGCGACGTTTGAAATATCCTGCAGTCTGCGTCGAATAGGATGGCCCACTGTGGGGTAGCAGCTTGCTGAGAGGATGGCAGACGCTGGCAGGAGCGATGTGGCTCACATGAAACCCTCACTCACACTACCAATAACACTCACATGACAAGAGGGAGCTGGTGGAGAAACAACTGGAGAGGAATTAGAGAGAGGAACTGGAGTGGGAGTTGTGAGAGCAACAGCCGCAGCACTAAGTCCACCATCACCACTACCATCCATCATCAAGTCTGCCTACATAATTATTCAACATAATATGATCACTCCCTGGGAACTAATTTTTGTCCTGCCATTTTCTCACTTATAACTTCTTGGACACCCAACAGGCTAATACTACAGCTATATCCCTTTACAAACCTGAGAAACCTTGTTCATCTTCTATGTTCTCACCATCAGTTAGGTGGTCATGACCATTAGCTGGAGTGTTAGCATGTGGTGGTCGAACGGTCGCAGCTACCAAGGATTCTCCTGCTTCCAAGTCAAATGAACCAGGGCCCAGGTAAGCATGACTGTCTTCCCCTTCATCCTCAGTAGACTTCATCGTCAGAGTGATCCCAAACTTCTTCAGTTACCTCAGAAATTATCTCTGCTAGACTAAGTCTCCTCACCATTTCAAAAGTGTGGACCATCGGTGTTTCAACATTTTTTACCCCAAGTTCCCGCCCATGCTCTGCCGTAATATTTTGCGTGTAAATGAGTAAGGTTTCAGCTATGTAACGATATAAAAATTATTGGCTATAAACGATTGCGTTTATTATTTTTTAAATTGACAAAGCTGTGGCACCATTGGCACCTAGACGATGAGAGGGTTTATGCTTATTTAAGTATTCAGATTGTCACTTCCTTAGCTAATTAATAATTTATACTTACCTAAGCATTCAGATAATTAACCCATACCTAGCTAATGCTTAGTTAAGCATTCAGATTATTAACACCTACCTAGCTAATTAAGGCCAAGTATTAAGATTGTTATACTTGCCTATCTAATTAATTTGGGCTTAAGCATTTATAATCTAGCTAATTAATTAATGCTTAGCTAAGTACTAACACTTACCTAGTTAATTACCCAGCTAATGCTTAGCTAGATTAACACTTGCCCAGCTAATGAATTTATGCTTAGTTAGCATTCAGACACCAGCTAGTGCTTAGCTATGCATTCACTAATTAACTTACGCATGTGAAGCACAAGGAGTCCATCTCATTTGGAGTAGGGCAGTTTCCCCCTCCCCTCACCTTCCTTACCCTACCCTAACCTACTTATAGCCTAACCTACTTATGGCCTACTCTACTTATTGTCCACCCTACTTATGGCCTACCTTACTTATGGACTTCTCTACTAATGGCCTTCCCTATTCATAGCCCACCCTACTTATAACTCATCCTACTTATGGACTTCCCTACTTATGGACTTCCCTACTTATGGACTTCCCTACTTATGGTCCACCCTTACTAATAACTCACCCTACTCACAGCCCACCCTACTCACAGCCCACCTACTCACAGCCCACCCTACTCACAGCCCACCCTACTCACAGCCCACCCTACTCACAGCCCACCCTACTCACAGCCCACCCTACTCACAGCCCACCCTACTCACAGCCCACCCTACTCACAGCCCACCCTACTCACAGCCCACCCTACTCACAGCCCACCCTACTCACAGCCCACCCTACTCACAGCCCACCCTACTCACAGCCCACCTACTCACAGTCCACCCTACTCACAGCCCACCCTACTCACAGACCACCCCACTCACAGACCACCCTACTCACAGCCCACCCTACTCACAGCCCACCCTACTTATACTTATGCTACACTATTTTGCAGGCCTACGTGTAAATTGATCACGGCATGCAATGTTCTAATAGGCAAAGATTCCCCATGTGACTTAGTCCAGGATGTTGCCTAACTGAGATAATGTCTGGTTATGGGGGGTCCAGATAACGAGAATCTTCATGGTTCACGGTATATGGTCATGAGAAATGTTATTATATGATCATGTGATATATAGAATGTTTGAAGTATAAACACAGGCTATGAATATTTTTAGACTCTTAGGACAAGCAATGGCGAGGTCTTAAAGATGGGCTAAGCAATGGCGAGGTCTTAACTTAAAGATGGGCTAAGCAATGGAGAGGTCTTAAAGATGGGTTAAGCAATGGCGAGGTCTTAAAGATGGGCTAAGCAATGGCGAGGTCTTAAAGATGGGCTAAGCAACGGCGAGGTCTTAAAAGATGGCTAAGCAATGAAGAGTTCTTAAAGATGGCTAAGTAATGGAGAGTTCTTAAAGATGGGCTAAGCAATCGAGAGGTCTTAAAGATGGCTAAGCAATGGCGAGGTCTTAAAGATGGCTAAGCTTGGATGGATCGAGATTCTGGTAAGGTCTTACTCCAGATCCATAGCTATCGATCCATCTATCTATCTTCTCTCTCTCTATCATTTACTATTTCTAATACTTGCTATTATTTTGATCATTTTACTTCTTAATAAAGAAACTATATTTGTACAATAATGACTGATGATCTGTTCATCACAGCTACCCTAATGGTGGGGGGCGGCGGGGGCGGGGGGGGAGGTACATGCTCCCCGACCCCCCTCCTAACCATATCTAAAGGAGCTGAGGCACATTTGGTCTCATACTTAGTTGTAAGCTTGGAAAGTAGTTTGCTATTCATCAGGTGACCTCTGCCTAACCTTGCCAATTGTATCACTCTATACTGGTGGTCACAAGGTTTCCTGCTGGGCCTCTCCACGGGCTTGCAGAAGAAGAGTTGGTTACTGCTTGATTATACTCCGCTACCTCTGCTCTCACCAGCGCCTGCTTGATCATGCTACTCTCTGCTCTCACCAGTGTCTGCTTGATCATGCTACTCTCTGCTCACACCAGTGTCTGCTTGATCATACGCTCTGCTCTCACCAGCGCCTGCTTGATCAAGCTACTCTCTGCTCTCACCAGCGCCTGCTTGATCATGCTACTCTCTGCTCACACTAGTGTCTGCTTGATCATACGCTCTGCTCTCACCAGCACCTGCTTGATCATGCTACTCTCTGCTCACACTAGTGTCTGCTTGATCATGCTACTCTCTGCTCACACCAGTGCCTGCTTGATCATGCTACTCTCTGCTCACACTAGTGTCTGCTTGATCATGCTACTCTCTGCTCACACTAGTGTCTGCTTGATCATGCTACTCTCTGCTCACACTAGTGTCTGCTTGATCATGCTACTCTCTGCTCACACCAGTGCCTGCTTGATCATGCTACTCTCTGATCTCACCAGCACCTGCTTGATCATGCTACTCTCTGCTCACACCAGTGTCTGCTTGATCATGCTACTCTCTGCTCACACCAGTGCCTGCTTGATCATGCTCACACTAGTGTCTGCTTGGCTACTCTCTGCTCACACTAGTGTCTGCTTGATCATGCTACTCTCTGCTCACACCAGTGCCTGCTTGATCATGCTACTCTCTGCTCACACCAGTGTCTGCTTGGCTACTCTCTGCTCACACTAGTGTCTGCTTGATCATGCTACTCTCTGCTCACACCAGTGCCTGCTTGATCATGCTACTCTCTGCTCACACCAGTGTCTGCTTGATCATGCTACTCTCTGCTCACACCAGTGCCTGCTTGATCATGCTACTCTCTGCTCACACCAGTGTCTGCTTGATCATATGCTCTGCTCTCACCAGCGCCTGCTTGATCATGCTACTCTCTGCTCACACTAGTGTCTGCTTTATCATACGCTCTGCTCTCACCAGTGTCTGCTTGATCATGCTACTCTCTGCTCACACCAGTGTCTGCTTGATCATACGCTCTGCTCTCACCAGCGTACTTCGCGATGGTCCTCTCAATTCCAATAGGCAAGCTACAAACTTTGCGCATGTACTGGAGTTTGTGGAGCTACTCATTCAATGCTCCTTTACAGGATGCTAGCAAGTCAAGGATTCTTGTATGGGGACCAGGATGTTAGCAAGTCAAGGATTCTTGTCATGGTGGACCAGGATGCTAGCAAGTCAAGGATTCTTGTCATGGTGGACCAGGATGCTAGCAAGTCAAGGATTCTTGTCATGGTGGACCAGGATGCTAGCAAGTCAAGGATTCTTGTTATGGTGGACCAGGATGCTAGCAAGTCAAGGATTCTTGTCATGGTGGACCAGGATGCTAGCAAGTCAAGGATTCTTGTCATGGTGGACCTGGATACTAGCAAGTCAAGGATTCTTGTCATGGTGGACCAGGATGCTAGCAAGTCAAGGATGCTTGTCATGGTGGACCAGGATGCTAGCAAGTCAAGGATTCTTGTCATGGTGGACCAGGATGCTAGCAAGTCAAGGATTCTTGTCATGGTAGACCAGGATGCTAGCAAGTCAAGGATGGATCTAGGATTGAGGGTGTGGTCTCTTATGTTGATACCTTAGATTCATGCCTACTACCAACTACTGTCTATGCTGATCTACCAGGGGTGATAGCCAGTGAATGCTCACCAACCACTGTCTACACTGCTCCTCTCAGCTCAAATCTTGAGTGTTGGAGTTCGTCAGTGACTTATGTTGCACTCGAGGTTGGTTCACTGGGCACTGTGCGAAGGAAACACCAAAAATCCATCCAAAGATTCCTGCCCGATCTCCAAATGTGTGAAGATGATATTGCAGTTTCAAAAGCAGCCATCAGTGGCTTATACACAATCTCGACATGCTCAGTCACCCCCACTCTACACCTCCTCATCCCCACTCTACACCTCCTCACCCCCACTCTACACCTCCTCATCCCCACTCTACACCTCCTCACCCCCACTCTACACCTCCTCACCCCCACTCTACACCTCCTCACCCCCACTCTACACCTCCTCATCCCCACTCTACACCTCCTCACCCCCACTCTACACCTCCTCATCCCCACTCTACACCTCCTCACCCCACTCTACACCTCCTCACCCCCACTCTACACCTCCTCACCCCCACTCTACACCTCCTCACCCCACTCTACACCTCCTCATCCCCACTCTACACCTCCTCACCCCCACTCTACGCCTCCTCATCCCCACTATACACCTCACCCCCACTCTACACCTCCTCACCCCCACTCTACACCTCCTCACCCCCACTCTACACCTCCTCACCCCCACTCTACACCTCCTCACCCCCACTCTACACCTCCTCACCCCCACTCTACACCTCCTCACCCCCACTCTACACCTCCTCACCCCCACTCTACACCTCCTCACCCCCACTCTACACCTCCTCACCCCCACTCTACACCTCCTCACCCCCACTCTACACCTCCTCACCCCCACTCTACACCTCCTGACCCCCACTCTACACCTCCTCACCCCCACTCTACACCTCCTCACCCCCACTCTACACCTCCTCACCCCCACTCTACACCTCCTCACCCCCACTCTACACCTCCTCACCCCCACTCTACACCTCCTCACCCCCACTCTACACCTCCTCACCCCCACTCTACACCTCCTCACCCCCACTCTACACCTCCTGACCCCCACTCTACACCTCCTCACCCCCACTCTACACCTCCTCACCCCCACTCTACACCTCCTGATTATCATCAGTTAATATACAGCCCAATGTGACACTCAACACTAATATGTACTGATAACATAACAACAAAACCAACACAGTCACTACTGCCATGTGTGTCTTGCCAAGTGCCATCACGTATCTGAGAGATATACGTAAGTGTCGCATAAGATATCATCTTCCCCATAGTCCTCTGGTGCTTGATAATTGAAGAATTTTTTTTTTTTTTTGGATGGAATGCCGCATGCCATTTCTTCCCTTCCTTGCACTTTCCCCCCTGCTGGCTGCACTGGAACACTTTTCAAGGGCGTTTCCATGCCACTGGTGTATTCTCTGCTCAGCACTTCTTGCTTTTGGGCAGCAGCGTCACATGCAGAACTCTCCTGCATTAGCATCATAGCTGTTCCATTCGACTCACTTTGTGTTTTCATGACCATCTGGTCCACCTAACGATAGCCAAGAGAAGTCATCCTTCTTCTGGGAGGGGTGTCAACTTCAAAGGTGGTCGAGCTGGAGTAGCTGATAGCCTGGAGCTGTAAATAAGTTACTTACTATCTTTAGCTGCACTAACTCATCTTTGCTCTATTCTCTTCACTCATTTTTCTGTCTCTTTTTGTGGAGAGCACATACCATGTGTATTCTCCAATAGGATCTGCGGTTACTATTTACTTGCGTCCACTCTACCTGCGATTACTATTGGAAGGGCGATTACAATTCATTGCAGTTGTGATGGAGTTCAAGTACCTGTTCGGAGGACTGCTAAAGGTTTCGGTGTCTGTGGCTCAGCGGTTGGATACTCCGCCAGCAAGCAGAGATCAAGGTTCAAACCCTGCTGGTGCCTGAAATTGTTATCCTGAATTTCCCCCTGTTAGTCTTCAGTTTTCAGCTTATAAGCCTAAGAGGGGAGCAAGTCCTCGCAAATCTGGAAAGTGTGATTTGTGGTAACGACTTTGGAGCTCCATAGATTCTGCACACTTCACAGTATGAACTTGAAATATAGCTCAAATGATAGATCTCTCTGTGTGCTCTCTTTTGGCATTAAAGGCTGCATAGGTGTAATTATGCTAAAGTTACATGCAGCCAAAGTGGGAATACCTCAAAACCTGAGTGCCTGAATGGGTTAAACTTCTGGTTCCTATTGGAAAGTGCTAGCAAGTTATCTGTGGCTAGAGGAAGCCTTGAGGCTAAAGGAAGCCTTGAGGCTGGTTCACAATATGATTCAAACATGGACATTGCATCGCATCGCGTCCTCAAGCGTCTTGTGAACCGTGCGCGCCCGTACATGCTCTAAAAAAAAAGTGAACACTCCAAGATGTTTGGATAGCCTTGAGTTCTATTTCTGCATCCAGGTGCGAAGCATCCTCATCCGTCCGGCCAATCAGATTGCTTCTTCATCCCATGTGATTTTGTCAACCTGTGCATTATTTAGAAAGCTATACTAAGCGGAGTTTCTAAGCAATGGGTGTGGTGTGTCGTAGTCATCATTGCTCTCGGAGCTGTCGTCGAAGTCAGACTCCCAAGTATTCGCAATCTTCAATATAGAGGTCAAAGGTCGGAATTCGGTAACCATCATTCACACCGCGCATCTTGGAACAACATAGTGAACCATGACGACGCCGTAGAATGCCACTTTTGAGAATGCTTGAGGACGCTTCGCACAGCTACGCAGCTGAAAAAAGGTATTGTGAACCCCCTTTACTCGACACTTGTCTAGGCTAGCGTGGGGTGCAGGAAAAAATAAGTTTTCAACACCTGCTAATTAGTCGTGGTTTAGCGCCTAATGAATACGTTTCCTCTAACAACAGATAACATTTCAACTGGCGAGCCCTTTCAGGAACCACAACAAACAGTTCAGGCTCACAGATTTTGGGGACTCCCACTTTGGGCTGCATGTAACTTTAGCATAGTTATACCTATGCAAAAAAAAAAATTTTATGAAAAGAGAGCGATCTATCATTTGAGCTGTTAACTAGTTCATGCAGTTGGGTGTGCAGAATCTATGGAGCTCCAAAGTGGTAACCACAAGGGTTTTTAGTGTTTGTATCTATAATTTTAGACGCTCTTCACATGAACACAAGTCCACTTTAAAAAATATATATATAATATCTGGACATCCAGTTATAGTGTTTGAACAGCTCTACCAATCACAGTTGCCATTCTTGCGAGACTTGATACTGGTAAGTCATTTACTTGATGGATTTGGTGCACTGATCCTACTGCACATTCCAACTTGCAGTTCCAAAAGATAAACAGTGGCCAAACAACAACTACCATCAGAAAGCATCTGCACTGGCTACATGTTTGTGTATAAATCAGGGCCATAATGAATG
The DNA here is from genome assembly GCA_028752905.1 of Cladorhizidae sp. MBARI D1340-BT2. Lineage (NCBI taxonomy): Eukaryota > Metazoa > Porifera > Demospongiae > Poecilosclerida > Cladorhizidae > Cladorhizidae sp. MBARI D1340-BT2. The sequence goes on along the minus strand of JAQNBH010000009.1, from coordinate 45,600,764 downwards.
TGTGCAAAGACATGGTACTTTAAATCACGGTTCCCCCCCCCCCTTCCTTAATGAGCAATTATTTGGGTGTGTCTTATTTGCCTGTGGTCACAATTGGAAGGGCAGTCAATTGAAACTGATCTATATAATAGGTACATTAGAGGAAATCATATATATTGTTTTATATCAAGGGTCAACTAAGTGCTTGTGGCCCACTGCCCACTTATTTCTTTCAAGGGGGGCAACACCCACCCACTTGACCACCTACTCATGGGGTAGTGCCTAATGAACACTCGAGTTGCCCTACTCTTGCCACTGCTACCTACTCATGGGGTAGTGCCTAATGAACACTTGAGTTGCCATGCTCTTGCCACTGCTACCTACTCATGGGGTAGTGCTTAATGAACACACTTGAGTTGCCCTGCTCTTGCCACTTCATGGGGTAGTGTCTAATGAACACTCGAGTTGCCTTGCTCTTGCCACTGCTACCTACTCATGGGGTAGTGTCTAATGAACACTCGAGTTGCCTTGCTCTTGCCACTGCTACCTACTCATGGGGTAGTGCCTAATGAACACACTCGAGTTGCCCTGCTCTTGCCACTGCAACCTACTCATGGGGTAGTGCCTAATGAACACACTCGAGTTGCCCTGCTCTTGCCACTGCCACCTACTCATGGGGTAGTGCCTGATGAACACTTGAGTTGCCCTACTCTTGCCACTGCTACCTACTCATGGGGTAGTGTCTAATGAACACTTGAGTTGCCCTGCTCTTGCCACGGCTACCTACTCATGGGGTAGTGCCTGATGAACACTCGAGTTGCCCTGCTCTTGCCACTGCCACCTACTCATGGGGTAGTGTCTAATGAACACTTGAGTTGCCATGCTCTTGCCACTGCCACCTACTCATGGGGTAGTGTCTAATGAACACTTGAGTTGCCATGCTCTTGCCACTGCCACCTACTCATGGGGTAGTGTCTAATGAACACTTGAGTTGCCCTGTTCTTGCCACTGCTGCCTACTCATGGGGTAGTGTCTAATGAACACTTGAGTTGCCCTACTCTTGCCACTGATACCTACTCATGGGGTAGTGTCTAATGAACACTTGAGTTGCCCTGCTCTTGCCACTCTACCTACTCATGGGGTAGTGTCTAATGAACACTTGAGTTGCCCTACTCTTGCCACTGATACCTACTCATGGGGTAGTGTCTAATGAACACTTGAGTTGCCCTGCTCTTGCCACTCTACCTACTCATGGGGTAGTGCCTAATGAACACACTCGAGTTGCCCTACTCTTGCCACTGTACCTACTCATGGGGTAGTGCCTAATGAACACTCGAGTTGCCCTGCTCTTGCCACTGCCACCTACTCATGGGGTAGTGTCTAATGAACACTCGAGTTGCCCTGTTCTTGCCACTGCAACCTACTCATGGGGTAGTGTCTAATGAACACTCGAGTTGCCCTGTTCTTGCCACGGCTACCTACTCATGGGGTAGTGTCTAATGAACACACTCGAGTTGCCCTACTCTTGCCACTGCTACCTACTCATGGGGTAGTGTCTAATGAACACACTCGAGTTGCCCTGCTCTTGCCACTGATACCTACTCATGGGGTAGTGCCTAATGAACACTCGAGTTGCCCTGCTCTTGCCACTGCCACCTACTCATGGGGTAGTGTCTAATGAACACTCGAGTTGCCCTACTCTTGCCACTGCCACCTACTCATGGGGTAGTGTCTAATGAACACACTTGAGTTACCCTGTTCTTGCCACTGCCACCTACTCATGGGGTAGTGTCTAATGAACACACTTGAGTTGCCCTGCTCTTGCCACTGCAACCTACTCATGGGGTAGTGTCTAATGAACACTCGAGTTGCCCTGCTCTTGCCACTGCCACCTACTCATGGGGTAGTGCCTGATGAACACTCCAGTTGCCTTGCTCTTGCCACTGCTATAAGAGCCAGAACTGAAGCCATACAGGTTTTGAGGTCCCCAACTTTGACCGCATCTAACTCAAAAGAGAGCACACGAGAGAGCCATATTTTGAGCTCTATATCACGTTCATAGAGTGATGTGTGCAGAATTTATGGAGCTCCAAAATTGTGACCACGAGATTTTGTAAGATTTGTGTATGATGTGATAGGACATCATTGGGAAGGTTTTAATATCAATTTGAAGATTTTGAACCACGTGCCCATTCTCCATATGCACATGACTAGTACTAGTAGACTGCTCTATTGATTTAAAATAATTATGAAGCTTTGCTTCTGGTTGGATGGGGTAAGCAAGCAATAATAAATACGATTTTTTATGGCTAATGATTGCAACTGCCTTCATGAACAGTCTCTTCTTGCTTTTGCTTGCTACCATTTCTGGAAGTTCTTCTTTGGTGCTGCCCAGGCACATATACTTACCAGGAATTGTTCTGAATTCCACCACTCTTGAGCAAGGAGGTGCTCCTGATGGATTTCTTTGCTCTGAGTTTGGTGGTAGACATATAGTGACATACATGTAGCGCTGCAGAGCTTCTGTCTGCTGACTTCAACAGCTGATTCAATACCAAACTGCAGCCATTTACTTACATTGTCATGATGTGAACAGTTTGAGAGGTAGAAAAAGAAGTTATAGCTAAAAATGTAATTAAATCACAAATATTGTCACACTGCCACACTGCTATGGTGCCCCACACTGCCACACTGCTATGGTGCCCACACTGCCACACTGCTATGGTGCCCCACACTGCCACACTGCTATGGTGCCCCACACTGCCACACTGCCACACTGCTATGGTGCCCCACACTGCCACACTGCCACACTGCTATGGTGCCCCACACTGCCACACTGCTATGGTGCCCCACACTGCCACACTGCCACACTGCTATGGTGCCCCACACTGCCACACTGCCACACTGCTATGGTGCCCCACACTGCCACACTGCTATGGTGCTGCCACACTGCTATGGTGCCCCACACTGCCACACTGCTATGGTGCCCCACACTGCCACACTGCTATGGTGCCCCACACTGCCACACTGCTATGGTGCTGCCACACTGCTATGGTGCCCCACACTGCCACACTGCCACACTGCTATGGTGCCCCACAAGGCCACATATGTAGCTATGGTGCTCCACACAATGCTTAGGTCTGCATGGTGTGGACAGTGCTGGCATTGTTCTGTCAGTTCACCATTTCCCTTAGTGACTTCAGCCCAGACTTTGGGGATATTGTTGTCATGGTTTCCTACCTACTCAACATTTGTCTCTGCAAGTCTAGAGGATGTCGTCAGTATTCATCTCCTCCACTGCCTTCTGGAAGAGCTCCTCTCACGTGTGGTCATTTCTGCATACCTGATCATGTTGTGTGTCATGGGAATGCTTGCAATGAGGAACATGAAGGAGCACATGTCAACTGAGCCCTACCACAGGCCCACATTGTCCCCTAGCCCTATGTCCCAGCACTTCACATTGAGACAACACTGCATGTACATTATAGATGCATACTCTACATGTCACATATCCAATGGGTGTGGTCACACTGGAAACCTGGCCTGGCTGTGCCCATGGCACCACCATATACATACTTGCATGCATGTGGGGGGGGGGGGGCATGCTAATAATTATTCCTACTTCTTCAGCTCCCCCATCACTCACCCCTTTAGTCCCTTCCCCTACACCCACCCCTCTAGCCCCTCCCCATCACCCACCCCTCTAGCCACTCCCCCTCTCTTCTAGCCCCTCTCCTATCCCAGCCCCACCCCTCTAGACCATCCCCTCTAGCCCCTCCCCTCTCTTCTAGCCCCTCTCCTATCCCAGCCCCACCTCTCTGGCCCCTCCACTCTCTCTCACCCCTCTAGCCCCTCCCCTGTCCCATTGCCCACCCCTCTAGCTCCCTCTCCTCTCCCATCACCCACTCCGCTAGTCTCCCTCCTGTCCCTTCCCATTGCCCATCCCTCAGCCACCCTCCCCACCACCCCTCTAGCTCCTCCCCTTCCCTTTAGCCACTCCCCTCCCACACCCACTATATATTTTTCCTGGTTCAGTTATCTATGTTAGGATTCTTTATCTATGTTAGGATTCTTGTTAGGATTCTTGTATGTATTAATTAACTGAAGCTGTTGACATCTTTTAACACTAGTGAGAACACTAATGGATTACGAAGACATAGATGGTTCACGGACTTCTCAGAATAAAGTAAACACAGCTGTAACCATGGCAACTGACACTGGGTAAGTCTTGTAGAAGCATGTGTACTTAGAGAATGCATAGCCATGGGTATTTGTCATGAGCTAAAGCTGGCTAGGTGTGTGGGAGTTTGTAATGTAGTCCTCCTCCTCTCTCTTGTAGAACACAGCAAGAGAATGAAGAGAATGAACCTCATGTCGTTATGAACCTTGGCGTGGAAATGTGCCCCATGGTAAGTCTTTCACCATGTGTGTGTGTGTGTATGGTGTGTGTGTGTGATGTGCATGTGTGTGTGTGTGGAATGTGTGTGTGATGTGTATGTATGTGTGTGTGCCTCTGTGTGTGTGTGGAATATGTGTGTGATGTGTATGTGTGTGTGATGTGTGTGTGCATGTGTATATGTATGTGTGTGATGTGCATGTGTGTGGTGTATGTGACGTGTGTGGTGTGTGTGAATTAGGTTGAATGTATAGATGTCTTTGCAGCCATGATGGTGTACGTTTTACTTCTCTGCATGTTTCTCTTGTTATTCCTCCTGACAAGTGCATCACTAAAAATCGTTTCCACTTCCAGCAGCTGCTAGCTTTTGAGGGAACCAGTGTCATGTTTTGGCACTCTTGGTGCATCTAGCCCCCAGCTGGGGGCTCTTTTGGCACAACTTATGTTGATATCTAGAAAATGTCTTTACCCACTGCTTGATGTGAAACAGTGTAACTTGTGGTGGCTGCTTTGTGTAGTCATTGCTCTTATTGAGGACCTGGCTGGGTTGTGTGCTCAGGACTGGCTGGGTTGTGTGCTCAGGACTGGCTGGGTTGTGTGCTCAGACTGGCTGGGTTGTGTGCTCAGGACTGGCTGGGTTGTGTGCTCAGGACTGGCTGGGTTGTGTGCTCAGGACTGGCTGGGTTGTGTGCTCAGGACTGGCTGGGTTGTGTGCTCAGGACTGGCTGGGTTGTGTGCTCAGGACTGGCTGGGTTGTGTGCTCAGGACTGGCTGGGTTGTGTGCTCAGGACTGGCTGGGTTGTGTGCTCAGGACTGGCTGGGTTGGTTGCTCAGGACTGGCTGGGTTGTGTGCTCAGGACTGGCTGGGTTGTGTGCTCAGGACTGACTGGGTTGTGTGCTCAGGACTGGCTGGGTTGTGTGCTCAGGACTGGCTGGGTTAGTTGCTCAGGACTGGCTGGGCTGTGTGCTCAGGACTGACTGAGTTGGTTGCTCAGGACTGGCTGGGTTGTGTGCTCAGGACTGGCTGGGTTGTGTGCTCAGGACTGGCTGGGTTAGTTGCTCAGGACTGGCTGGGTTGGTTGCTCAGGACTGACTGGGTTGGTTGCAGGACTGACTGGATTGTGTGCTCAGGACTGACTGGATTGTGTACTCAGACTGGCTAGGTTGTGTGCTCAGGACTGACTGGGTTGGTTGCTCAGGACTGGCTGGGTTGGTTGCTCAGGACTGGCTGGGTTGTGTGCTCAGGACTGACTGGATTGTGTGCTCAGGACTGACTGGGTTGTGTACTCAGGACTGGCTGGGTTGGTTGCTAAGGACTGGCTGGGTTGGTTGCTCAGGACTGGCTGGGTTGTGTGCTCAGGACTGACTGGGTTGGTTGCTCAGGACTGGCTGGGTTGGTTGCTCATGACTGGGTTGGTTGCTCAGGACTGACTGGGTTGTGTGCTCAGGACTGACTGGGTTGGTTGCTCAGGACTGACTGGGTTGGTTGCTCAGGACTGACTGGATTGGTTGCTCAGGACTGGCTGGGATGGTTGCTCAGGACTGGCTGGGTTGTGTGCTCAGGACTGACTGGGTTGGTTGCTCAGGACTGACTGGGTTAGTTGCTCAGGACTGGCTGGGTTGGTTGCTCAGGACTGGCTGGGTTGGTTGCTCAGGACTGGCTGGGTTGGTTGCTCAGGACTGACTGGGTTAGTTGCTCAGGACTGGCTGGGTTGGTTGCTCAGGACTGGCTGGGTTGGTTGCTAAGGACTGACTGGGTTAGTTGCTCAGGACTGGCTGGGTTGGTTGCTCAGGACTGGCTGGGTTGGTTGCTCAGGACTGGCTGGTTGGTTGCTCAGGACTGGCTGGGTTGTGTGCTCAGGACTGACTGGGTTAGTTGCTCAGGACTGGCTGGATTGTGTGTTCAGGACTGGCTGGGTTGGTTGCTCAGGACTGGCTGGGTTGGTTGCTCAAGACTGGCTGGGTTGGTTGCTCAGGACTGGCTGGGTTGGTTGCTCAAGACTGACTGGGTTGGTTGCTCAGGACTGGCTGGGTTGGTTGCTCGGGCTGGGCTGGGTTGGTTAGGAGGGGCTTGCCACAGGCTGGGTTGGTTGCTCAGGACAGGTACCTTTTAGGAATACAATTGTCATCTAGCAGACCTCTACCAGGGTCCCATATATTCCCATGTCCATCAAGTAGAAGCTAGCAGGGGCCCATATATTCCCATGTCCATCAAGTAGAAGCTAGCAGGGGCCCATATATTCCCATGTCTATCAAGTAGAAGCTGGCAGGGGCCCATATATTCCCATGTCCATCAAGTAGAAGCTAGCAGGGGCCCATATATTCCCATGTCCATCAAGTAGAAGCTAGCAGGGGCCCATATATTCCCATGTCCATCAAGTAGAAGCTAGCAGGGGTCCATATATTCCCATGTCCATCAAGTAGAAGCTAGCAGGGGTCCATATATTCCCATGTCCATCAAGTAGAAGCTAGCAGGGGTCCATATATTCCCATGTCCATCAAAGTAGAAGCTAGCAGGGGCCCATATATTCCCATGTCCATCAAAGTAGTAGCTAGCAGGGGTCCATATATTCCCATGTCCATCAAGTAGAAGCTAGCAGGGGCCCATATATTCCCATGTCCATCAAGTAGAAGCTAGCAGGGGCCCATATATTCCCATGTCCATCAAGGTAGAAGCTAGCAGGGGCCCATATATTCCCATGACCATCAAGTAGAAGCTAGCAGGGGCCCATATATTCCCATGTCCATCAAGTAGAAGCTAGCAGGGACCCATATATTCCCATGTCCATCAAGTAGAAGCTAGCAGGGGCCCATATATTCCCATGTCCATCAAGTAGAAGCTGGCAGGGGCCCATATATTCCCATGTCCATCAAGTAGAAGCTAGCAGGGGCCCATATATTCCCATGTCCATCAAGTAGAAGCTGGCAGGGGCCCATATATTCCCATGTCCATCAAGTAGAAGCTAGCAGGGGCCCATATATTCCCATGTCCATCAAGTAGAAGCTAGCAGGGACCCATGTCCATCAAGTAGAAGCTAGCAGGGACCCATATATTCCCATGTCCATCAAAGTAGAAGCTAGCAGGGGCCCATATATTCCCATGTCCATCAAGTAGAAGCTAGCAGGGGCCCATATATTCCCATGTCCATCAAGTAGAAGCTAGCAGGGGCCCATATATTCCCATGTCCATCAAGTAGAAGCTGGCAGGGGCCTATATATTCCCATGTCTGTCAAAGTAGTAGCTGGCAGGGGCCATGAATTCCCATGTCCATCAACATGCATAGAAACTAGCAGGGGTCCATGTGCTCCCATGCCCACTCGTTTATTACTTCTGTAGCCAGACTCTTTACTAATCGCTTACTCAGAAAAGGGTCTGGAGTCTGGAGGCTATAGACAGGTTTCTGTGGACCTGTAGAATTATATGGCAGTCACAGGGAAGACACACTTAGGGAGGTCTTGAGTTGTTTTTCTATCTCTCAGCTAAAACCTGTGGATGTGGTTCCTGCTAGCATAGCTACCCTGTCTGCTTTTATGCAGTTCAGTAGGAGCAGACAGTGATACAGGAGCATCAGTCCTTCCACAAGACATGCCGGGTCATGCGGAGTTTGGCTGCAAATAGACAGTCATGTCTCCAGATAGAAGCCAATGAATTAACCTCTGCACATCAGGACAGTGAATTAGCCTCTGCACATCAGGACAATGAATTAGCCTCTGCACATCAGGACAATGAATTAGCCTCTGCACATCAGGACAATGAATTAGCCTCTGCACATCAGGACAATGAATTAGCCTCTGCACATCAGGACAATGAATTAGCCTCTGCACATCAGGACAATGAATTAGCCTCTGCACATCAGGACAGTGAATTAGCCTCTGCACATCAGGACAATGAATTAGCCTCTGCACATCAGGACAATGAATTAGCCTCTGCATATCAGGACAATGAATTAGCCTCTGCACATCAGGACAATGAATTAACCTCTGCGCATCAGGACAATGAATTAGCCTCTGCACATCAGGACAATGAATTAGCCTCTGCACATCAGGACAATGAATTATCCTCTGCACATCAGGACAATGAATTAGCCTCTGCACATCAGGACAATGAATTAACCTCTGCACATCAGGACAATGAATTAACCTCTGCACATCAGGACAGTGAATTAGCCTCTGCACATCAGGACAATGAATTAACCTCTGCACATCAGGACAATGAATTAGCCTCTGCACATCAGGACAATGAATTATCCTCTGCACATCAGGACAATGAATTAGCCCCTGCACATCAGGACAATGAATTAGCCTCTGCACATCAGGACAATGAATTAGCCTCTGCACATCAGGACAATGAATTATCCTCTGCACATCAGGACAATGAATTAGCCTCTGCACATCAGGACAATGAATTAGCCTCTGCACATCAGGACAATGAATTAACCTCTGCACAGCAGGACAATGAATTAGCCTCTGTACATCAGGACAATGAATTAGCCTCTGCACATCAGGACAATGAATTAGCCTCTGCACATCAGGACAATGAATTAGCCTCTGCACATCAGGACAATGAATTAGCCTCTGCACATCAGGACAATGAATTAGCCTCTGCACATCAGGACAATGAATTAGCCTCTGCACATCAGGACAATGAATTAGCCTCTGCACATCAGGACAATGAATTAGCCTCTGCACATCAGGACAATGAATTAGCCTCTGCACATCAGGACAATGAATTAGCCTCTGCACATCAGGACAATGAATTAGCCTCTGCACATCAGGACAATGAATTATCCTCTGCACATCAGGACAATGAATTAGCCTCTGCACATCAGGACAATGAATTAGCCTCTGCACATCAGGACAGTGAATTAGCCTCTGCACATCAGGACAATGAATTAGCCTCTGCACATCAGGACAATGAATTAGCCTCTGCACATCAGGACAATGAATTAGCCTCTGCACATCAGGACAGTGAATTAGCCTCTGCACATCAGGACAATGAATTAGCCTCTGCACATCAGGACAATGAATTAGCCTCTGCATATCAGGACAATGAATTAGCCTCTGCACATCAGGACAATGAATTAACCTCTGCGCATCAGGACAATGAATTAGCCTCTGCACATCAGGACAATGAATTAGCCTCTGCACATCAGGACAATGAATTATCCTCTGCACATCAGGACAATGAATTAGCCTCTGCACATCAGGACAATGAATTAACCTCTGCACATCAGGACAATGAATTAACCTCTGCACATCAGGACAGTGAATTAGCCTCTGCACATCAGGACAATGAATTAACCTCTGCACATCAGGACAATGAATTAGCCTCTGCACATCAGGACAATGAATTATCCTCTGCACATCAGGACAATGAATTAGCCCCTGCACATCAGGACAATGAATTAGCCTCTGCACATCAGGACAATGAATTAGCCTCTGCACATCAGGACAATGAATTATCCTCTGCACATCAGGACAATGAATTAGCCTCTGCACATCAGGACAATGAATTAGCCTCTGCACATCAGGACAATGAATTAACCTCTGCACAGCAGGACAATGAATTAGCCTCTGTACATCAGGACAATGAATTAGCCTCTGCACATCAGGACAATGAATTAGCATCTGCACATCAGGACAATGAATTAGCCTCTGCACATCAGGACAATGAATTAACCTCTGCACATCAGGACAGTGAATTAGCCTCTGCACATCAGGACAGTGAATTAGCCTCTGCACATCAGGACAACGAATTAGCCTCTGCACATCAGGACAATGAATTAGCCTCTGCACATTAGGACAATGAATTAGCCTCTGCACATCAGGACAATGAATTAGCCTCTGCACATCAGGACAATGAATTAGCCTCTGCACATCAGGACAATGAATTAGCCTCTGCACATCAGGACAATAAATTAGCCTCTGCACTTCAGGACAATGAATTAACCTCTGTACATCAGGACAATGAATTAGCCTCTGCACATCAGGACAATGAATTAGCCTCTGCACATCAGGACAGTGAATTAACCTCTGCGCATCAGGACAGTGAATTAGCCTCTGCACATCAGGACAATGAATTAGCCTCTGCACATCAGGACAATGAATTAGCCTCTGCACATCAGGACAATGAATTATCCTCTGCACATCAGGACAGTGAATTAGCCTCTGCACATCAGGACAATGAATTAGCCTCTGCACATCAGGACAATGAATTAGCCTCTGCACATCAGGACAATGAATTAGCCTCTGCACATCAGGACAATGAATTAGCCTCTGTACATCAGGACAGTGAATTATCCTCTGCACATCAGGACAGTGAATTAGCCTCTGCACATCAGGACAATGAATTAGCCTCTGCACATCAGGACAATGAATTAGCCTCTGCACATCAGGACAATGAATTAGCCTCTGCACATCAGGACAATGAATTAGCCTCTGCACATCAGGACAATGAATTAGCCTCTGCACATCAGGACAATGAATTAGCCTCTGCACATCAGGACAATGAATTATCCTCTGCACATCAGGACAGTGAATTAGCCTCTGCACATCAGGACAATGAATTAACCTCTGCACATCAGGACAATGAATTATCCTCTGCACATCAGGACAATGAATTAGCCTCTGCACATCAGGACAGTGAATTATCCTCTGCACATCAGGACAATGAATTAGCCTCTGCACATCAGGACAATGAATTAACCTCTGCACATCAGGACAGTGAATTAACCTCTGCACATCAGGACAGTGAATTAGCCTCTGCACATCAGGACAGTGAATTAGCCTCTGCACATCAGGACAATGAATTAGCCTCTGCACATCAGGACAATGAATTAGCCTCTGCACATCAGGACAATGAATTAGCCTCTGCACATCAGGACAATGAATTAACCTCTGCACATCAGGACAATGAATTAGCCTCTGCACATCAGGACAATGAAATAGCCTCTGCACATCAGGACACTGAATTAGCCTCTGCACATCAGGACAATGAATTAGCCTCTGCACATCAGGACAATGAATTAACCTCTGCACATCAGGACAATGAATTAGCCTCTGTACATCAGGACAGTGAATTAACCTCTGCACATCAGGACAGTGAATTAGCCTCTGCACATCAGGACAATGAATTAGCCTCTGCACATCAGGACAATGAATTAGCCTCTGCACATCAGGACAGTGAATTAACCTCTACACATCAGGACAATGAATTAGCCTCTGTACATCAGGACAATGAATTAACCTCTGCACATCAGGACAGTGAATTAACCTCTGCACATCAGGACAATGAATTAGCCTCTGCACATCAGGACAATGAATTAGCCTCTGCACATCAGAACAGTGAATTAGCCTCTGCACATCAGGACAGTGAATTAACCTCTGCACATCAGGACAATAATTAGCATCTGTACATTAGGACAATCATCGAGTGCCGTCAGTCAGCCGGGTTTCAAACTTCTCACAATCACTAATGTCAGTCCTGAGATTTTGTCCCAATATAATAAATACTGCTCATGTGATTTATTGTTAGGTGGAGATAGGAAAATTACTGTCACACTCAATTGTTTGTAGACTTCATCGAGCACTACTGCCCCTAGCCCCCCAGCTAGATTGAGCTCCCCAGTATGTCCATCCTCAACTGCCCCTAGCCCCCCAGCTACATGTAGATTGAGCTCCCCAGTATGTCCATCCTCAACTGCCCCTAGCACCCCAGCTAGATTGGGTCTGGCTCTGTTAGACTAGCCTCCACTCTGACTATAACCATAGGTAAGGTCTGGCTCTGTGAGACTAACCTCCACTCTGACTATAACCATAGGTAAGGTCTGGCTCTGTGAGACTAACCTCCACTCTGACTATAACCATAGCTCTGTGAGACTAACCTCCACTCTGACTATAACCATAGGTAAGGTCTGGCTCTGTGAGACTAACCTCCACTCTGACTATAACCATAGATAAGGTCTGGCTCTGTGAGACTAACCTCCACTCTGACTATAACCATAGATAAGGTCTGGCTCTGTGAGACTAACCTCCACTCTGACTATAACCATAGGTAAGGTCTGGCTCTGTGAGACTAACCTCCACTCTGACTATAACCATAGATAAGGTCTGGCTCTGTGAGACTAACCTCCACTCTGACTATAACCATAGATAAGGTCTGGCTCTGTGAGACTAACCTCCACTCTGACTATAACCATAGGTAAGGTCTGGCTCTGTGAGACTAACCTCCACTGGAGACCCATACATTTTCTCATCCACCAACATAGAAGCTAGCAGCACCCCCACCAGTGGTCCATGCATTCTCAGATTCACCCACATAGAAGCTGGAAGCAGCCCTACACCCACCAACGCAAGAAAACTAGCAGTATGTCCATGTTAATTACATAATCCATGGGAGCCACTGGCCCGGCCATTAATTAGATGTCCCCCCCCCCATGCACGGCCAGAGAGACACTGGGGTATCCTGATCAACCACATGTCTGCAACAGAATGCCAATTTAAGTTGAAGGATTAACAATTTGCTTGTACTTGGTGCAGCCTCCCCCCACCAGCCCCCTCTGCAATATTCAGCATGGGGGCAAACAGGGACAACTTCCCCCCAACTCTGCTAAGATGACACCACAAGGAAGTCGGGATTCTTTGTTCAAGTACTCGGAGGACTCTCCCACTGTTCTGCCACCGCCTACCGGGTGGGACTGGTCTGTAGACAACCCTCCACAAGAAGACACACACCTCCAAGTGAGCTCTCTTAATATAGATAATACTCTATATAGTGCTTATAATACTCTATATAGTGCTTACAGATACATTAGAGACATTAGTGATATCCATAGAGTATGAAATTACCCGGCTAGTTCCCTGCCCCACCCACCGCTTCAGTTAACATCACAATAACCTTGTCAATAGTCAACTTGAAATTGTATTCTCCTGACATTTCGACCAGATGCTCTAGCCTTCAGCAGGAATAATGAGATGCTAAGACTCGCGTGAGCCTGCACAAGAGTCTTAGCGTCTGGTTACGGCTAGAGCATCTAGTCCAAACGTCGAGAGAATACAATTTCAAGTTGATTATTGAGAAGGTGATTGTGATGCTCCAATAAATAAAATAATTATTACTTGCACTGTTCAAGGTTTATCCTTGTAATCCAATAATTTTGTTGTTGCCATAGTTACAGTCATGGTCCTCTCTGGTGAAGCCCGAGCACTTTAGTTTGAAACTTTGAGAAAATAAATTTGCGGAACCAGCTATTTTAAATAAAATAAAAATTAGGCACTTTCTTGAAGTTGCAGTTTTTATCCCCTTCCCCGGGGACGGAGACAGGGATGGAGACGGGGGTTATACTGCAAGGATTGTGCTGCCCCGTGGATGTGGACTGAAGCATGTGATGTTGGAACAGGCTGGAGCACAATATTGTGCTGCCCCGTGGATGTTGACTGAAGCATGTGATGTTGGAACAGGCTGGAGCACAAGATTATGCTGCCCCGTGGATGTGGACTGAAGCATGTGATGTTGGAACAGGCTGGAGCACAAGATTATGCTGCCCCGTGGATGTGGACTGAATTGATGTTGGAACAGGCTGGAGCACAAGATTATGCTGCCCCGTGGATGTGGACTGAAGCATGTGATGTTGGAACAGGCTGGAGCACAAGATTATGCTGCCCCGTGGATGTGGAAGCATGTGATGTTGGAACAGGCTGGAGCACAAGATTATGCTGCCCCGTGGATGTGGACTGAAGCATGTGATGTTGGAACAGGCTGGAGCACAAGATTATGCTGCCTCGTGGATGTTGACTGAAGCATGTGATGTTGGAACAGGCTGGAGCACAAGATTATGCTGCCCCGTGGATGTGGACTGAAGCATGTGATGTTGGAACAGGCTGGAGCACAATATTATGCTGCCCCGTGGATGTTGACTGAAGCATGTGATGTTGGAACAGGCTGGAGCACAAGATTATGCTGCCCCGTGGATGTGGAAGCATGTGATGTTGGAACAGGCTGGAGCACAAGATTATGCTGCCCCGTGGATGTGGAAGCATGTGATGTTGGAACAGGCTGGAGCACAAGATTATGCTGCCCCGTGGATGTGGACTGAAGCATGTGATGTTGGAACAGGCTGGAGCACAAGATTATGCTGCCCCGTGGATGTTGACTGAAGCATGTGATGTTGGAACAGGCTGGAGCACAAGATTATGCTGCCCCGTGGATGTGGATTGAAGCATGTGATGTTGGAACAGGCTGGAGCACAAGATTATGCTGCCCCGTGGATGTGGACTGAAGCATGTGATGTTGGAACAGGCTGGAGCACAAGATTATGCTGCCCCGTGGATGTGGACTGAAGCATGTGATGTTGGAACAGGCTGGAGCACAAGATTATGCTGCCCCGTGGATGTGGACTGAAGCATGTGATGTTGGAACAGGCTGGAGCACAAGATTATGCTGCCCCGTGGATGTGGACTGAAGCATGTGATGTTTAACAGGCTGGAGTACAAGATTATGCTGCCCCGTGGATGTGGACTGAAGCATGTGATGTTGGAACAGGCTGGAGCACAAGATTATCTGCCCCGGGTGATGTGGACTGAAGCATGTGATGTTGGAACAGGCTGGAGCACAAGATTATGCTGCCCCGTGGATGTGGACTGAAGCATGTGATGTTGGAACAGGCTGGAGCACAAGATTATGCTGCCCCGTGGATGTAGACTGAAGCATGTGATGTTGGAACAGGCTGGAGTATCTCTCGATCCAAAGCTGAGGGAGTGAAGTGAAGAATATTTTGCATTCCTTATGTCTTGTTCCCAAATGGACTGTGGCAGTCTGCGTTTGATCTGCTCACAAAGAATGTGTGAGTTGTCACAAAGAAACCATCCACCAGACTCTGGGCCTTGACACTGCCAGTGTGTCTAGCTGACTTCAAGGGACACACTTTCTCCCACACAAGAATCAAGTTTACACGCACCAATAGACCACATCTCATTACACAAGAATCAAGTTTACACGCACCAATAGACCACATCTCATTACCTAGAGAATGCTGTGTGTCAATTCTCCCCAATTTTCCATCAAGGGTAGCCGCGATGCAGAGGCAGTTCCAACTAGCTAGTGTATGAAAGCACTGAACTCATAATGCCCATTTTTGTTGAGTGAATGTGCCTGAAGATGTACTATTCCTTTGGCTGTTATATAAGACACACACTAGCAGCTTTCCCAGTGTCTGAGGCAGTTATTATATAAGACCTGCACACACTAGCAGCTTTCCCAGTGTCTGAGGCAGTGAGTCTGTCCACCTTCAGAGCCATGCATCAAACAACTCCTTCTTTCAAGAACCTTATTGAAAGAAAGCTCCTTCCCCACGTCATTCTGAGATAAGTCAAGTATGGTCTTAGTTGCAAGCGGAGGCCATTGACTGTGACAACCATTTCCATAGAGGTGATAAGTACTAATACTAGTTACATGTGCTAGTACTAGTTGCCCATGCTATTACCAGCTGCCCGTGCTAGTACCAATTTCCCGTGCTAGTACCAATTGCCCGTGCTAGTACCAGTTGCCAGTATTGATGTTCAAATAGGAAGGTCATTGGCTGCTCCTCTGATGGGCCGTTCTGCTCACAGATTCATCTCGAGACACGGTCCTGCTCTACATTGGCTTAAGATGGATGCCTAAAATCACACAAAGTGGCTGCTTTTGGCTGCTATTAGCTCCCAAAATGCTCCAGCATGTCTTGGGTTCTTTGCAGAGGCAGTAAGCCGGTGGACCTAATGATCTGTAAAAGCCGCGAAATTCATCTTCCTGGTCCATGATCTAACATGCATGCAATGAGTCCATGCATAGCAACGTCAACACCAGGAAACTCCAAATATTCCAATGACTCGTCACAACTTTTCCTTGATTTGGAAAAAGCAGCATAAGGCTCATTATTCTCTAGCTCACATGCTGTATTGCAAGCACATGTAAGGCTCATTATTCTCTAGCTCACATGCTGTATTGCAAGCACATGTAAGGCTCATTATTCTCTAGCTGTATTGCAAGCACATGTAAGGCTCATTATTCTCTAGCTCACATGCTGTATTGCAAGCACATGTAAGGCTCATTATTCTCTAGCTGTATTGCAAGCACATGTAAGGCTCATTATTCTCTAGCTCACATGCTGTATTGCAAGCACATGTAAGGCTCATTATTCTCTAGCTCACATGCTGTATTGCAAGCACATGTAAGGCTCATTATTCTCATGCTCACATGCTGTATTGCAAGCACATGTGAGGCTCATTATTCTCTAGCTGTATTGCAAGCACATGTGAGGCTCATTATTCTCTAGCTCACGTGCTGTATTGCAAGCACATGTAAGGCTCATTATTCTCTAGCTCACATGCTGTATTGCAAGCACATGTAAGGCTCATTATTCTCTAGCTCACATGCTGTATTGCAAGCACATGTAAGGCTCATTATTCTCTAGCTCACATGCTGTATTGCAAGCACTTGTAAGGCTCATTATTCTCTAGCTCACATGCTGTAGTGCAAGCACATGTAAGGCTCGTTATTCTCTAGCTGACATGCTGTAGTGCAAGCACATGTAAGGCTCATTATTCTCTAGCTCACATGCTGCATTGCAAGCACATGTAAGGCTCATTATTCTCTAGCTCACATGCTGCATTGCAAGCACATGTAAGGCTCATTATTCTCTGGCTCACATGCTGTATTGCAAGCACATGTAAGGCTCATTATTCTCTAGCTCACATGCTGCATTGCAAGCACATGTAAGGCTCATTATTCTCTAGCTCACATGCTGTATTGCAAGCACATGTAAGGCTCATTATTCTCTAGCCCACATTCTGTATTGCAAGCACATGTAAGGCTCGTTATTCTCTAGCTCACATGCTGCATTGCAAGCACATGTAAGGCTCATTATTCTCTAGCTCACATGCTGCATTGCAAGCACATGTAAGGCTCATTATTCTCTGGCTCACATGCTGTATTGCAAGCACATGTAAGGCTCATTATTCTCTAGCTCACATGCTGCATTGCAAGCACATGTAAGACTCATTATTCTCTAGCCCACATGCTGTATTGCAAGCACATGTAAGGCTCATTATTCTCTAGCTCACATGCTGTATTGCAAGCACATGTAAGGCTCATTATTCTCTAGCTCACATGCTGCATTGCAAGCACATGTAAGGCTCATTATTCTCTAGCTCACATGCTGTATTGCAAGCACATGTAAGGCTCATTATTCTCTAGCTCACATGCTGTATTGCAAGCACATGTAAGGCTCATTATTCTCTGGCTCACATGCTGTATTGCAAGCACATGTAAGGCTCATTATTCTCTAGCTCACATGCTGTATTGCAAGCACATGTAAGGCTCATTATTCTCTAGCTCACATTCTGTATTGCAAGCACATGTAAGGCTCATTATTCTCTAGCTCACATGCTGCATTGCAAGCACATGTAAGGCTCATTATTCTCTAGCTCACATGCTGCATTGCAAGCACATGTAAGGCTCATTATTCTCTGGCTCACATGCTGTATTGCAAGCACATGTAAGGCTCATTATTCTCTAGCTCACATGCTGTATTGCAAGCACATGTAAGGCTCATTATTCTCTAGCTCACATGCTGTATTGCAAGCACATGTAAGGCTCGTTATTCTCTAGCTCACGTGCTGTATTGCAAGCACATGTAAGGCTCATTATTCTCTAGCTCACATGCTGCATTGCAAGCACATGTAAGGCTCATTATTCTCTAGCTGTATTGCAAGCACATGTAAGGCTCATTATTCTCTACATCATGTGCTGTATTGCAAGCACATGTAAGGCTCATTATTCTCTAGCTCACATGCTGTATTGCAAGCACATGTAAGGCTCATTATTCTCATGCTCACATGCTGTATTGCAAGCACATGTAAGACTCATTATTCTCTAGCTCACGTGCTGTATTGCAAGCACATGTAAGGCTCATTATTCTCTAGCTCACATGCTGTATTGCAAGCACATGTAAGGCTCATTATTCTCTAGCTCACATGCTGTATTGCAAGCACATGTAAGGCTCATTATTCTCTAGCTCACATGCTGTATTGCAAGCACATGTAAGGCTCATTATTCTCTAGCTCACATGCTGTATTGCAAGCACATGTAAGGCTCATTATTCTCTAGCTCACGTGCTGTATTGCAAGCACATGTAAGACTCATTATTCTCTAGCTCACGTGCTGTATTGCAAGCACATGTAAGGCTCATTATTCTCTAGCTCACATGCTGTATTGCAAGCACATGTAAGGCTCATTATTCTCTAGCTCACATGCTGTATTGCAAGCACATGTAAGGCTCATTATTCTCTAGCTCACATGCTGTATTGCAAGCACATGTAAGGCTCATTATTCTCTAGCTCACATGCTGTATTGCAAGCACATGTAAGGCTCATTATTCTCTAGCTCACATGCTGTATTGCAAGCACATGTAAGGCTCATTATTCTCTAGCTCACGTGCTGTATTGCAAGCACATGTAAGACTCATTATTCTCTAGCTCACGTGCTGTATTGCAAGCACATGTAAGGCTCATTATTCTCTAGCTCACATGCTGTATTGCAAGCACATGTAAGGCTCATTATTCTCTAGCTCACATGCTGTATTGCAAGCACATGTAAGGCTCATTATTCTCTAGCTCACATGCTGTATTGCAAGCAGAGCAAGTGAATCCTAGTTGATTAACAAGAATAACATCTGCGGTTTGGTGTGTGGAGTTAATGTGTGCGCAGCTGACCCTCTACCAAGAGGCTGTCTCTGTCATCAAGAAGAAGAAGAGGAAGATAGATGTGGTGACTTCTATAAGAAACAAGTTTAAAGAAGAGATGACAGTCATGCTGGAGTTGCAGAAGCTTGGAACAGAACTTACTTGATGTGGTTGGACAGGAATAGTTCTCAACAGTGCCACACAGCAGACCCACTCTGCAACTATAACATTATAATAGCAGCAACAACACTTACACAATAACAACAATTAAAAAATATATATAATATAAAAAAGTTTAATATATCAACCTGTTAATGCCATCTAAACCACCATCACCCTTGACATTTGCAATCATGTACTGTAAACCCAGAAAAGTTGGCGACCGTTTTATTTAGCGTTTTTGATATCATGCACATTTTAGCGACCATTAATGTTAACGTTTTATAGCATGAAAAACAAGGTGAAATCCTTGTGAAAATAAGAACAGTACATTAATCATTAATAAAGTCCATTCATTAATTAAATCTTCATTTACGCACAAATCAAGTGGCTGCAACTCTCCTGTGCAGCTTGCAGGAACAAACACTTGGTGGATATTGTTGTCTTGAAGCTTTTTAAGAACAGAACTACAGCGATGAGCTGCAAACACATCGAATATTGCCAATGCAGGCTGATCGTCAGCCAAATCCAGTCTCGCTCTAGTAGTAGTGACATATGGAATGAATTGATAATTTGTTGGCTGCAGCTGTTGCTCCGTCGCCTTCTGGTAAACAAACTGAGCTACTGAGCTAGATCCACCAGCATTCTTTTTCAACCAACGAACAATCGACATAGCTGTATTGTAAGTTCACAGTTGCTCGATCAAAACTCGAAAGCTCCTAATCAGCGACGACCTCGTGCTCTGCTGACAGCTAGCACGCGCGCGTGAGCGTTTTTGAACTTTGTACTTATATTGCCACAAATGTTGGCTGCCTATTAACTTAGCGATTTTTTCCTCATCGCTAAATTCGCTAACATTAATGGCCCGCTAACTTTTCTGGGTTTACAGTACATCAATTAATATTGATGTACATATATAGAAGCAAAATTGTCACCAAGATAGATTTGATATCAACAGGTCCTGATATCCACACTTGTAATGCTAAACCCATCCCACTTCACAGGCATGCCCCTGGGCATAAAAGTAGCTCCATTCTTCCACCTCAACCCCCGACTCAGACGACCTTGAGACTTCTAAGGAAGTGTGGTCATTCAAAGTTGGTGTGCTGAATACTCGACTCTCTTTTGGCTTCAAGTTCCTTCTCTGTTGCTTGCTCACACCTGCAAGTCCAACCACTTGGGATGGATTCAGAGTGTTCGTATGATGACCCAGCAGCAGTGTGTCGTGTGACGACCCAGCAGCAGTGTGTCATGTGACTATCCAGTAGCAGTGTGTCATGTGATGACCCAGCAGCACTGTGTCATGTGATGACCCAGCAGCAGTGTGTCATGTGATGACCCAGCAGCAGTGTGTCATGTGATGACCCAGCAGCAGTGTGTCATGTGATGACCCAGCAGCAGTGTGTCATGTGACAACCCAGCAGCAGTGTGTCATGTGACGACCCAGCAGCAGTGTGTCATGTGACTATCCAGCAGCAGTGTGTCATGTGATGACCCAGCAGCAGTGTGTCATGTGATGACCCAGCAGCAGTGTGTCATGTGATGACCCAGCAGCAGTGTGTCGTGTGATGACCCAGCAGCAGTGTGTCATGTGACAACCCAGCAGCAGTGTGTCATGTGACGACCCTGTGTCATGTGACGGCCCAGCAGTATTTTCTTTCTTCACAGAACATGTTTGGTCAAAATAAACCTCTGTGATGACAGTGATTGGATGCCTTACACCTCATTCGCATGATGTGGCGAGGATGATGTGGTGAGGAGGATGTGGCGAGGAGGATGTGGTGAGGAGGATGTGGTGAGGAGGATGTGTTGAGGATGATGTGGTGAGGTGCCAAACCTTTAGAGAGGGAGATGAGAAAGTGCTTAGTGTAGTGGGGCATTAGTAGGAGTGAGACTTCTTAATTAACATCAGCAACTCAATTATCTTGCAAACACATCCACTAACATCCATCTTGAAAGCATATCATTACATGCAATATCTTGCTTGGCTTCTTATTAGTATCTTACAAGATTCTTATTAGTGTCTAACAAGCTTCTTATTAATATCTTATAAGCTTCTTATTAATATCTTACAAGCTTCTTATTAATGTTTAACAAGCTTCTTATTAATATCTTACAAGCTTCCTATTAATATCTTACAAGCTTCTTATTAATATCTTACAAGCTTCTTATTAATATCTTACAAGCTTCTTATTAATGTCTAACAAGCTTCTTATTAATATCTAACAAGTAATGTCTTACAATAATGTCTAACAAGCTTCTTAACAAGCTTCTTATGAAAATGAGCCCCACCCCCTTCAGCCCCACAAAAGGCATTTGGGTACCACTCCTCCCAGGGATGGGGTGGGGCTCGTTTTCAGGTAGCCAATAGAGCAAAGTCTCTTGTGTGGGATGACTGCTATGTCAGTGAGAGGGCTACCCTCCACTTGCACAGGCAGGTGTGCCTATAGCCTAGGGTGTGTGGATCAAGTTCTGGTCTTAAGGGTACCCAAACTAAACTAGGGGGGCGGGGGGGGGGGGGGGCGATACTATTTTTTACAAAGTGTCATAAAAACTTGTAGTTATAACTTTGGAGCTCCATAAATTCTGCACACTTCATTCTATAAACGCTCAAAAGATAGCTCTCCTGTATGCTCTCTTGTGGTACTGAAACTTGTTGCATAGGTTACAGGCAGTCAAATTGGGGACTTCAAAACAATGCCAGTTCTAGTCCTGGAAAGTGCAAGATGTTGAATTAGTTCCAGTAGCTAGTGTTTTCATTAGATGCTAAAATTAAACGTGGTCAAGCATCAATTGGCAGCTTAAGACCACACACTACGTTTTTGCGTCTAATGAAAACACTCATGGCTTCCTAACACTCATACGGCTTCCTCTAGCCACTGATAATCCTATTAGGAGCTAGAGCTGCAGAAAACTTGTGCATGCAGGTTTTGAAGCCACCAATTTCGACTGCATGAAACTTGGATCTGGTTTTACTTATGCAACAGTTTTTAGTATCAAAAGAGAGCACACAGAGAGAACTAACGTTTGAGCTATTTCAAGTGAAGTGTGCAGAATGTATGAGCTCTAAAGTCAGAACCACTAGTTTTTATAACACTTTTTTTAAACTGGTATCACCACCCCCTCCCTCCCCCTCATTTTAAGATGAACACCAAGGTGGGCGCTCAGCAATGGGGAGTTCCTAACCACCTGGTCTATAAGGAGAGTCAGGTAGGCGCCCAGCAATGGGAGTCACCTGGTCTATAAGGAGAGTCAGGTGAGTGCCCAGCAATGGGAGTTACCTGGTCTATAAGGAGAGTCAGGTGGGTACTCAGCAATGGGAGTTACCTGGTCTATAAGGAGAGTCAGGTAGGTGCCCAGCAATGGGAGTTACCTGGTCTATAAGGAGAGTCAGGTGGGTGCCCAGCAATGGGAGTTACCTGGTCTATAAGGAGAGTCAGGTGGGTACCCAGCAATGGGAGTTACCTGGTCTATAAGGAGAGTCAGGTGAGCGCCCAGCAATGGGAGTTACCTGGTCTATAAGGAGAGTCAGGTGAGTGCCCAGCAATGGGAGTTACCTGGTCTATAAGGAGAGTCAGGTGGGTACTCAGCAATGGGTGTTACCTGGTCTATAAGGAGAGTCAGGTGAGTGCCCAGCAATGGGAGTTACCTGGTCTATAAGGAGAGTCAGGTGGGTACTCAGCAATGGGAGTTACCTGGTCTATAAGGAGAGTCAGGTGGGTACCCAGCAATGGGAGTTACCTGGTCTATAAGGAGAGTCAGGTGGGTGCCCAGCAATGGGAGTTACCTGGTCTATAAGGAGAGTCAGGTAGGTGCCCAGCAATGGGAGTCACCTGGTCTATAAGGAGAGTCAGGTGAGTGCCCAGCAATGGGAGTTACCTGGTCTATAAGGAGAGTCAGGTGAGTGCCCAGCAATGGGAGTTACCTGGTCTATAAGGAGAGTCAGGTAGGTGCCCAGCAATGGGAGTTACCTGGTCTATAAGGAGAGTCAGGTAGGAGCCCAGCAATGGGAGTTACCTGGTCTATAAGGAGAGTCAGGTGGGTGCCCAGCAATGGGAGTTACCTGGTCTATAAGGAGAGTCAGGTGGGTACTCAGCAATGGCAGTCACTTGGTCTATAAGGAGAGTCAGGTAGGCGCCCAGCAATGGGAGTTACCTGGCTATAAGGAGAGTCAGGTGAGCGCCCAGCAATGGGAGTTACCTGGTCTATAAGGAGAGTCAGGTGAGTGCCCAGCAATGGGAGTTACCTGGTCTATAAGGAGAGTCAGGTGAGCGCCCAGCAATGGGAGTTACCTGGTCTATAAGGAGAGTCAGGTGGGTGCCCAGCAATGGGAGTCACTTGGTCTATAAGGAGAGTCAGGTGGGTGCCCAGCAATGGGAGTTACCTGGTCTATAAGGAGAGTCAGGTGAGTGCCCAGCAATGGGAGTTACCTGGTCTATAAGGAGAGTCCAGCAATGGGAGTCACCTGGTCTATAAGGAGAGTCAGGTGGGTACCCAGCAATGGGAGTCACTTGGTCTATAAGGAGAGTCTGGTAGGTGCCCAGCAATGGGAGTTACCTGGTCTATAAGGAGAGTCTGGTAGGTGCCCAGCAATGGGAGTTACCTGGTCTATAAGGAGAGTCAGGTGGGTGCCCAGCAATGGGAGTCACCTGGTCTATAAGGAGAGTCAGGTGAGCGCCCAGCAATGGGAGTTACCTGGTCTATAAGGAGAGTCAGGTGGG
The DNA here is from genome assembly GCA_028752905.1 of Cladorhizidae sp. MBARI D1340-BT2. NCBI lineage: Eukaryota > Metazoa > Porifera > Demospongiae > Poecilosclerida > Cladorhizidae > Cladorhizidae sp. MBARI D1340-BT2. The sequence continues at coordinate 45,576,791 of JAQNBH010000009.1, read as the reverse complement.
TGCCCAGCAATGGGAGTTACCTGGTCTATAAGGAGAGTCAGGTGGGTGCCCAGCAATGGGAGTTACCTGGTCTATAAGGAGAGTCAGGTGAGTGCCCAGCAATGGGAGTTACCTGGTCTATAAGGAGAGTCAAGTGGGTACTCAGCAATGGGAGTTACCTGGTCTATAAGGAGAGTCAGGTGAGTGCCCAGCAATGGGAGTTACCTGGTCTATAAGGAGAGTCAGGTGGGTGCCCAGCAATGGGAGTTACCTGGTCTATAAGGAGAGTCAAGTAGGTGCCCAGCAATGGGAGTTACCTGGTCTATAAGGAGAGTCAGGTGGGTACTCAGCAATGGGAGTCACCTGGTCTATAAGGAGAGTCAGGTAGGTGCCCAGCAATGGGAGTCACCTGGTCTATAAGGAGAGTCAGGTGGGTGCCCAGCAATGGGAGTTACCTGGTCTATAAGGAGAGTCAGGTGGTTACCCAGCAATGGGAGTTACCTGGTCTATAAGGAGAGTCAGGTAGGTGCCCAGCAATGGGAGTTACCTGGTCTATAAGGAGAGTCAGGTGGGTACTCAGCAATGGGAGTTACCTGGTCTATAAGGAGAGTCAGGTGGGTGCCCAGCAATGGGAGTTACCTGGTCTATAAGGAGAGTCAGGTGAGTGCCCAGCAATGGGAGTTACCTGGTCTATAAGGAGAGTCAGGTAGGTGCCCAGCAATGGGAGTTACCTGGTCTATAAGGAGAGTCAGGTGGGTACTCAGCAATGGGAGTTACCTGGTCTATAAGGAGAGTCAGGTGAGTGCCCAGCAATGGGAGTTACCTGGTCTATAAGGAGAGTCAGGTAGGTGCCCAGCAATGGGAGTTACCTGGTCTATAAGGAGAGTCAGGTGGGTACTCAGCAATGGCAGTCACTTGGTCTATAAGGAGAGTCAGGTAGGCGCCCAGCAATGGGAGTTACCTGGCTATAAGGAGAGTCAGGTGAGCGCCCAGCAATGGGAGTTACCTGGTCTATAAGGAGAGTCAGGTGAGTGCCCAGCAATGGGAGTTACCTGGTCTATAAGGAGAGTCAGGTGAGCGCCCAGCAATGGGAGTTACCTGGTCTATAAGGAGAGTCAGGTGGGTGCCCAGCAATGGGAGTCACTTGGTCTATAAGGAGAGTCAGGTAGGCGCCCAGCAATGGGAGTTACCTGGCTATAAGGAGAGTCAGGTGAGCGCCCAGCAATGGGAGTTACCTGGTCTATAAGGAGAGTCAGGTGAGCACCCAGCAATGGGAGTTACCTGGTCTATAAGGAGAGTCAGGTGGGTACCCAGCAATGGGAGTTACCTGGTCTATAAGGAGAGTCAGGTGAGTGCCCAGCAATGGGAGTTACCTGGTCTATAAGGAGAGTCCAGCAATGGGAGTCACCTGGTCTATAAGGAGAGTCAGGTGGGTACCCAGCAATGGGAGTCACTTGGTCTATAAGGAGAGTCTGGTAGGTGCCCAGCAATGGGAGTTACCTGGTCTATAAGGAGAGTCTGGTAGGTGCCCAGCAATGGGAGTCACCTGGTCTATAAGGAGAGTCAGGTGAGCGCCCAGCAATGGGAGTTACCTGGTCTATAAGGAGAGTCAGGTGGGTGCCCAGCAATGGGAGTTACCTGGTCTATAAGGAGAGTCAGGTGGGTGCCCAGCAATGGGAGTTACCTGGTCTATAAGGAGAGTCAGGTGAGTGCCCAGCAATGGGAGTTACCTGGTCTATAAGGAGAGTCAGGTGGGTGCCCAGCAATGGGAGTTACCTGGTCTATAAGGAGAGTCAGGTAGGTGCCCAGCAATGGGAGTCACCTGGTCTATAAGGAGAGTCAGGTGGGTGCCCAGCAATGGGAGTTACCTGGTCTATAAGGAGAGTCAGGTGGTTACCCAGCAATGGGAGTTACCTGGTCTATAAGGACAGTCAGGTGGGTGCCCAGCAATGGGAGTTACCTGGTCTATAAGGAGAGTCAGGTAGGTGCCCAGCAATGGGAGTTACCTGGTCTATAAGGAGAGTCAGGTGAGTGCCCAGCAATGGGAGTTACCTGGTCTATAAGGAGAGTCAGGTAGGTGCCCAGCAATGGGAGTTACCTGGTCTATAAGGAGAGTCAGGTGGGTACTCAGCAATGGGAGTTACCTGGTCTATAAGGAGAGTCAGGTGAGTGCCCAGCAATGGGAGTTACCTGGTCTATAAGGAGAGTCAGGTGAGTGCCCAGCAATGGGAGTTACCTGGTCTATAAGGAGAGTCAGGTAGGTGCCCAGCAATGGGAGTTACCTGGTCTATAAGGAGAGTCAGGTGGGTACTCAGCAATGGGAGTTACCTGGTCTATAAGGAGAGTCAGGTGAGTGCCCAGCAATGGGAGTTACCTGGTCTATAAGGAGAGTCAGGTAGGTGCCCAGCAATGGGAGTTACCTGGTCTATAAGGAGAGTCAGGTGGGTGCCCAGCAATGGGAGTTACCTGGTCTATAAGGAGAGTCAGGTGGGTGCTCAGCAATGGGAGTTACCTGGTCTATAAGGAGAGTCAGGTGAGTGCCCAGCAATGGGAGTCACCTGGTCTATAAGGAGAGTCAGGTGGGTGCCCAGCAATGGGAGTTACCTGGTCTATAAGGAGAGTCAGGTAGGTGCCCAGCAATGGGAGTTACCTGGTCTATAAGGAGAGTCAGGTAGGTGCCCAGCAATGGGAGTTACCTGGTCTATAAGGAGAGTCAGGTGGGTGCCCAGCAATGGGAGTTACCTGGTCTATAAGGAGAGTCAGGTGGGGCAGACTAAGCCGTAGGTGCACGCAGTTAGCTGTTTTCATACAAGCTTGAGATAATCCTCTTACGATCTCTCTCACACTCTCTCTCTCTCTGATAGCTGCCTGAAGACAGACATTCTGTGAGTACAGATGTTGATAAAGTGGACCTGGCGGCAGCAAGCGGCCCCACCCAGCAGTCACACCTACCACAGGACTCACAGGTACATCTATTGCTATAATTTATATGCTCCCTCTCTCGTAACAGCTGCTCTGAATGACAAGAATGGCCACAATGCAATGAAGGAATTTTATTAGTCCTGTATTTATTTGTGTGTGCCTCTCTCTCTCTCTCTCTGTGTGTGTGTGTGTGATGTGTGTGTGTGTGTGTGTGTGTTGAAACATGGTCCCTCCTGCAGAAGTATTGTATGCCACCTACATATGCTGAGGTGTGTCTGACCACTCCCAAGAGCAAGACGAAGCCACGAGACAACACCAGTGTCATGTACAGTGAGCTGCGTCTAGATGATGTGAGTGCATGTGTAACCTGATACGCCACCATAACCTGATACCCTGTGCTACCAGAACCTGATACCCTGTGCCACTGTGTGCAGGCTCTAGCTAAAGGCACACCTGTGATCTGTCTACTTGCATGTACACACAGCACACACTCACATACACACACACACACACACCAAGGCAGTGCCAGCTCATTCAGAATATGTATGCACACTCAGACTTCACTAACACCCAAGGCAGTGCCAGCTCATTCAGGATATGTATGCACACTCAGACTTCACTAACAGCCAAGGCAGTGCCAGCTCATTCAGGATATGTATGCACACTCAGACTTCACTAACATCCAAGGCAGTGCCAGCTCATTCAGGATATGTATGCACACTCAGACTTCACTAACACCCAAGGCAGTGCCAGCTCATTCAGGATATGTATGCACACTCAGACTTCACTAACAGCCAAGGCAGTGCCAGCTCATTCAGGATATGTATGCACACTCAAGACTTCACTAACACCCAAGGCAGTGCCAGCTCATTCAGGATATGTATGCACACTCAGACTTCACTAACACCCAAGGCAGTGCCAGCTCATTCAGGATATGTATGCACACTCAGACTTCACTAACAGCCAAGGCAGTGCCAGCTCATTCAGGATATGTATGCACACTCAGACTTCACTAACACCCAAGGCAGTGCCAGCTCATTCAGGATATGTATATACACTCAGACTTCACTAACACCCAAGGCAGTGCCAGCTCATTCAGGATATGTATATACACTCAGACTTCACTAACACCCAAGGCAGTGCCAGCTCATTCAGGATATGTATGCACACTCAGACTTCACTAACACCCAAGGCAGTGCCAGCTCATTCAGGATATGTATGCACACTCGGACTTCCCTCGCTGAGACACGTTTGGGCGTGCCCCTCGACCCGGCATCCTCACATTGCATGTACGTGCGTAGACCTCGAGCTCATGGGAGCATGACTTGTTGTGTAGTCTATTTTCTTGCAAACAGAGAGCGACGCTTGCTCAGATTCTAGTGAGTTCCTGGTTGATAGCTTGTGCCTGAAGATGTTGAGACGAGACAGCATGAAAGTCCGCCCACAACAGTGATAATGAAAGTCCGCCCACAACAGTGATAATGAAAGTCCGCCCACAACAGTGATAATGAAAGTCCGCCCACAACTGTGATAATGAAAGTCCGCCCACAACAGTGATAATGAAAGTCCGACCACAACAGTGATAATGAAAGCGAAGTGGAGGAGGCCACGGAAGACTGTTGTTTAGTTATATTCAGTCACACCTGGTGAAGCTTACAAGGCTCTAGACATATCATGGCTGTGGCTGGAAATATTCTCCTTGTGAAGAAATGCATGACACTGCAGCTTGGACGAGACAGGAATCACTGAGGCAAACCTCCATTTAAATGAGCATGCTCTCGTTCATTAGATATATGCAGTGATTCAAAATTCAAGGCAAATCATCAATATTGGGCAGCATCTAGTGTGTTCCCAGGTTCAGCGGTCTCTGAGTTGCGGGAAGTGCCCGGTCCCATGTTGCCTGGGTAGGAGGAGATTGAGAGTGTACACCTAGCTAGATTAGAGGGTTAATGTATTATTTAACATGACGCAAGATTAGAGGGTTAATGATCAAGGTTAAACCACGAAACTAGATTTGAGGGTTGATGATCATGGTTAAACCATGAAGCTAGATTTGAGGGTTAATGATCATGGTTAAACCATGAAACTAGATTAGAGGGTTAATGATCATTGTTATAAACATGAAGTTAGATTAGAGGGTTAATGATAAACATGAAGGTAGATTAGAGGGTTAATGATCAAGGTTAAAAGGCATGCAGCTCACCACTTCAGAATACAACACATACAAGTTGTGCAATGCATTGTAGAACTATGTACTCAATACTCTCAAACATCACGTCCACCAGCACTTGTGTGAGTGTACATGATTGAGCCTGGCTGGTGACATCAGTGCTACTAGCACTTGTGTGAGTGTGCATGAGATTGAGCCTGGCTGGTGACATCAGTGCTACTAGCACTTGTGTGAGTGTGCATGATTGAGCCTGGCTGGTGACATCAGTGCTACTAGCACTTGTGTGAGTGTGCATGATTGCTGGTGACATCAGTGCTACTAGCACTTGTGTGAGTGTATATGATTGAGCCTGGCTGGTGACATCAGTGCTACTAGCACTTGTGTGAGTGTGCATGAGATTGAGCCTGGCTGGTGACATCAGTGCTACTAGCACTTGTGTGAGTGTGCATGATTGAGCCTGGCTGGCTACTAGCACTTGTGTGGGTGTGATTGAGCCTGGCTGGTGACATCAGTGTCCACCACCAGCACACTTGTTTGGGTGTACATGTTTTGCCTGCCAAGCAACCAGTTGGTCGCTGAGAAAGTTACTTCTGTGACAGGTTGACGACACAGATCTTCAACAACTCTATGATGTGCTTATACAGAATTGTGCATGTCCTTTAATAAACATGGCAACTAATAACATCTGCTATGTTTGGTTAGTTCTGGAGTTATCCTCTACAACTCTTGCCAAGTCCTTGAAGGAGGCTGTAGATCTGATCTTTGGCTGACTAAACAACAGAAGGTTTGGTGTGCGTTGTCTTGTGTAGTATACATTCCTGATGAAGGCTAGAGCATCTCGTCGAAACGTTGAGAGAATACAATTTCAAGTTGATTATTGAGAAGGTTATTGTAATTACAGATGATTTATAAGCAGTGGCTCATCCGTGCTGGTTGCTTCTGGTGGAGTTCTGCCACGCCCCCAATGTTGAAGGATTCATAACAACAAACAAACAACTGTAAACAGCAAATCTGTTGCTACAAACTCTACACAGCGTCGACCTGTTTAAAAGAAGACAATGCCCACGCAGACCACACCCAGTTATTGTCCATCCACTACTGTAGTTATGATTGGTGTATGCACATTTACATTATGAATGTGGTAAAGGGTTATCATCTCCCCCCCCCCCCCCCCCCCCCCCCGGATACACTCAAGTGGAGTTGCTTGGTGTTGATTAGCGGTGTGCTGACTGTGTATGTGTATGAGGTGGAGTTGATTAATGTGTGCTGAGTTATTTATGTGTGATCAGGAAGGGGGAAAAAGTCAACTGCTGGAAGATTTCTCTGAGTCCTTCTTAGAAATAGAAACCGAGGGTTCCAGCATTCTTGTGGGTGAGGTTATCACTTCTCTCGTCCCAGTCAGTTCATTCAAATGATAAACGAGGAAGCTCGACATCATGTTCCCATGACAACCTGCAGGTATAGGGCTGCGGTGACTGCTGATGGTGTCAGAAGTGGGATGGGCAGTGCTATCCATGGCAAAACTCTTCATCGTGACTAAGAGCCAATGAAAACCCTGCTGTCGTCGCATCCACAATCAACAAGCTATTTTGCAGGCCCATCACTGCAAAACAATGATGTATACGCAATGATTTGTGATTGACTTTGAGGCCAAGCCAATAATTGGAACACTGCAACGGCCAAAACAACTCCACATGTATGCCTAAGGCTATTGGAGATGGCCCGGAAGTGAAGAGTGCACTTCCTTCAATCATGGGACATGACTGTTGACTAGAACATCAGTAAGCATCGTCTTCAACAATATAGCAAAGCCAGGAGCAGAAGACTCCTCCAGCTGACAAAATACATACACACACACACACACTGCACACACACACTGCACACACACACACACATACACACACACACACATGCATACACACACATGCATACACACACATGCATACACAAACACACACGCACACACACTTGAACACACACAAACACATATGCACACACACACACAGACACACCCGCGCCAGCGCGCACACATGCACACACACTAGCGTTATTGTGATGCTTCTTCTTCTGAAGAGGCTGTTGTGACAAGACGCTGTTCCAAGACAAGGAGAATCCCTTGCAAACCAAACATTCACAGAGTTCAGCATAATGGAGTCCATACTAGGCAGAGTGAATAAGGAGGCAGCTGCAACCTTACAGTGTAGTGTGGTACTAGTCAGCCAGTAGTCCTGTGCTACCCCAATGGTTATGTTCTTGACACTAACCTCAATGATGTTATGTTTGTGACGCTGACCTCAATAGTGTTATGTTCATGACACTGACCTCAATGGTGTCATGTTCGTGACACTATAAGGACATTAGCTAGTGCTGTTTAATGTGCCATGTTGCTCTAAGACTTAGAGCCTTCTTGTCCACTGAGTATTCTCCTCAACCCCATCTGTTTCTGGGGGGGGGGGGGGGGGGGGGGGGGGGGGGAGGTCCACTAAATCATGCTGATTGTGACCCTTTACCAAATCATGCTGATTGTGACCCTTTACCATACTGATGCCCTGTTATCCTTTACCAAATCATGCTAGTGCCTTGTGATCCTCTTCTCATTCTTGCATGGCATACTCTCTGTGCTCCTTGCTGGGCCTCCTTGTCAGGCAGGCTTTCCTCTCAACTGGAAGTTTCTCCTCCTTGGGTGAAAGTCTCTCCTCTTGTCTTTCTCCTGGCTTATGCTCGATCTCTAAGAGCCTTCTCTGCTGCATAGATTTCATGGATCTCGACAGTTATCCAATTATGACGTGATTGCACCACTGCCACCAAATACTGCAGGAATCACTAAGCAGTTATAGCAAGCCGTATTTTTCATAGACCTCTGGACATATTCAGTGTTGTCATCTTCAGGCCCGTAGCCAGAAAAATTAGTGGGGGGGTTCTGTTGGTAAATATTGGGACCTTTTGGGTCTCTAAGCGACCCAAGGGGGAAGGTGTGGTAGGAGAATGTGCTCTCTCCTGTGCAAATATCGGAAACAAAATAAGCATTCTAAACATAATAATAAATGACTATTTATTAAGAGATTAAACTAGAGATTAAACTATCTAATAAGAGTTTCAAGTTCCATTCTCCTTGGGTGTAAGTGTCCAAATATTTCAACAACTTCATCCAGATTAATTGTGTCAAAATGTACATGTGAGAGTGCTAGAGATGTCAGGCGTTCTTCGTTCATAGATGCTCTTAGGTAATTGTTGAGACGTTTAAGTGTACTGCCACTTCTTTCGCATTCACAAGATGTTACTGGCAGAGTGCATGCGATTTGCAAGAGAACAGGAATGTTTGGGAAAAATGCTGCATCATCCTTCAAGGCACTAGATGGTGTGGATTCTCTTTTGTGAAAGGGTACATTTGCATATCTTGATTTCCAGCGAGTGAGTTCAGTTTCTATTAGTTCTGGTGATGGTGATAAGTTTCAACAACTGTGCTGATATCAAATGATCAGAGATGGTACAAGTACCAGAAGAGATGAAGCAATTGCTGACAATGATGAGAACCTTTCATTTAAGCTAGTGCAGATATGGTCAAGGAATGGAATAGCAAGATTACTCTTGAAGTAATCAAATACTGATTCTGCTGGTGCATTACCACGGTGCTGCTGTCTGCTTGCTATCATTGGCTTACTCGGGGTGGTGCCCGCCATCAAGACAGCCTGGTCATATATTTTCTGAAAGTTTTCTTCTCCTTGCTTTTTTAGGCGGCAAAAAGGAAGTTAGAGCCTGGCAGTTCTTGGCTGCCTTTTTCAGTTCTCTCTTTCTTTGCTGGGACCTACCAGGCATACTTGATTCTTTTGAGTGCTCACCACATAAAATGCAGCTGTCAGCTTTTCTTTAAATAAATTTTAACAAACCACAAATTAACCAACACAAATTCATTGTAGATGTACATACTCCATGATGTGGTTAACACCATTGTAGCTATGTAAGTAGCTTTGTGAAAGCAATATTTGAAAGTGTGGACCCAATTGGAAATGTGGACCCAATTAAAAGGGTGGACCCAACTGAAAGGGTGGACCTCACAGCCAGTGGGGGGGTTCTAGAGAACCCTGAGAACCCCCCCTGGCTACGGGCTTGCATCTTAGTCCACATGTAGACCTGGCAATTAAGCAGACATACCTTCCTAGCCCTAGCCCTAGCTTCTACTGAAGACGTAGCTAACGGCAATTGATCAATCGACACCAATCTACTACTCATTCATAACAACCACAAACTATGCTGCACAAACATACACAACCATCTACCTACAAGCCACCACTGCCAATAACAGCACAGCATCTATTACTTCAAGTCCATCAGTTTTACAATCCTAGCAGGGTGGAAGTAATCATTTAGAACACGTCCATTCAATGACCATTTACTATGTATCGAGCGAATATTATACAAACATTATGTACATAATCTGGTACAGGATTGTATGTAGTGTGTGTAGTGCTAATTCTATAAGCATGTAATACGTAGACTGATTATTGGAATACATTCTATAGGTAGTAGAGTGATGAGCACCAAGTATATACACCGGTAAAGATAAATATATATTTGATCTTGATTATTTTATTAGGTAAAGGGTTTCCATAAATCTACATGGATATATAATTGCCTTGTTGTGTATACACACATACTTATCAGGGGCGTATCTAGGAATTTAAAGGGGGGGTTTCCATCTCATGCATGTGAAACTTGTATAAAAAAATCACCTGGCCAACCAATCTGACTGTGCCCCACAATAGTTTACAATTACAGAAATGATAATTATTGTTGCGTTAATGACTCAAAATGTCCTGGAGTAACATTCTTCAAGGGTGTTGACGAGCAGAATAGCATCTAGGTCAAAGTTTAAGCCATAGTCGATGTATCAGTACCAGTCTCCTGATAACCTTTGCTGCCCCATAGTAGTACGCAGGTTTTGAGTCTTCTAAGTACACTGACACTACGTTCACATTCCAGCTGGTTACAGGTAGGGTACAAACAATACGGAGTAAGCAGTAAATATTCGGAAACATGCTCTCATTTGCACAGTCCAAGGCATGGGATGGAGTTTTGGGCAATTCTGATGAGAAACTACTCCATTTAGATATCAACAAAAGGCCAAAAGTTCCTTTATCAAATTAGACTCATTCCGAGTGACTGCATTGGCAGATGGAACTATGCTCAAAGCTCGTACTGCTTTCTTTTGTGTTTCATAAAAACGAGTGTGAATATGTGATATCATCTCATCCAGAAATGGAACAGAAATAGATTTTCTGTAATAATCTTCAGCAGAGTCGGCAGGTACATTGCTTCTACTTGTTTGCCTTGCACATCGACGTGGAAGAGATGGCTGTGATGCATTGTGCTAGAGTGACTGCAGAATCAATTCTTGTGATGAGAACCAATGTTGTCACGAACTTCATGTAAAGTAGTCTCGACCGTTGCAAATTTCTTGCAAACGGCTCTGTAGATCACTGTTAAGCCTTTTATGGAGCCTAGGCCATGGTACACCACCTCAAGTGCCATAATAAACTCAAACTGAGTTGTAGCTGTTAAAAGTGATGCAGCTTTAGCAGACTCTCTGTTCCACCCATCTTCAGTACTGATTGTCTCCAAGGTACTTGGTACCATATTTGAAAAGACTTCATAGGCCTCTATTCTAGCTACCCAACAGGTCTTGCAATGGCTTACCCGTTTCTGTCTGTTAGTTGTTCCAGTGGAAGTTCACTGATCTGTTTTCTAGTTCTGCTTCCCTCTTGGGAGAAAACCTAATGAAAAGGCATAGCTCCACAAGAGTTCCTTGCATATTTCGAATAGCTTGGATGTTACATGCTGCCACAACACAAAGATTCAGTGTATGAGCCACACAATGAACACTGACTGCTTTTGGATATTGTTTATCGATTAGAGCAGCAACCCCATGATACTTGCCAGCCATGTTTCTGGCACCATCATAGCCCTGCCCACGTAAATTATTTCGGTCTAAGGCATAATTTTGTATTGCATTTAGGATGGTTTTAGAAACAGCTACTCCAGTGGTGCCACCTTTAAAGAATAAATTCCACAAACTCTTGCTCTGTGTGATTTCTGCAAGCTGTGTTCCTTGAGTTTTTGCTTTGCTCGAGTCAAATTAGTCATTGGAACGGTGACCAGCTGTAGAATAGATCGATTCTTGGTGAAGAGTAAACAGCTCACACAGAAGCTACCATTGCACGAAACAGAGTAGCTCAACCAAGAGTACTCTTTCAACCAGGAGTTTTGGAAGGATCTAGACTTCGAGTACTCAATTTTAGTAGGGAACTTGAAGTCACACCCTGGTCTAAAGGCATTCTTCAGAAGCCAAACCTTCTGGTCATTAAAGAATTCTGATGTCCTCAAGTTTATAGTTTCCTAAGTCAGCCCCAGGAGGACATGCATGCACCCTAGCAGCTGATACACACCCTTGGCCTGACGCATTTCCCAGATCTTCAGGAGATAGAAACTGAGTAGTACTTGGCTGACTTACTTCCCTTTTGATCTTGAACTCTAACTTTCTTAGGATTAGTAGCAGTGCTATACTGTCAGACTCACTGCTTGACACTGACACCCCAAATGACAGAATGGACATTTGCCTCTTGGCCATGTCACAGCTTTACTACAATCTCAAATACAGTGCACCCTCCTGGAATAGGGGCTGGGCTACGGTAATCCTATAAGAAACTTACTAATATTCATAGGCTTGCCAGCTCCAAGCAAATAGTTTTCTACACAGCTGCTTGAGTGCTGTACTAAAAGTGTTGTGGTTTGTAGAAGTAAATTTATGAGCCTTAAATTTGCAATACAAGAGTACACTATAGTACAAATTTATATGTAGGATTAGCAAGGATTGATGCTAGCTTTCAAATGGCTTATGGGTGTGGCTTATACTCAGGGGGGGTTTCTGGGCAACAGGAAACCCCCCCTAAATACGCCCCTGCTTATGTATATATATATCCATCTCTATATATACATAGAACATAGATACATGGATCATAAGCAGTTGGTGTTGTAGAAGGTCCATGTAGAAGGTCTTTGCTGTTAAATACTGTCGCACTAGTCGGCTGATCACTTCCTTGCAGTGAAAATGTACAGCTGCTTGTTGACTCAGCTCAGCTATACTCAATATTATACATATACAAGCAGCATGTGGACAATCTCGTGCTGTTTTTCAGGTGTCTCATTGAGTCTAGATGGATTAGTCGTTGCAATGCATGGACATTTTGGAGCCTTCTCTCATTAGTATAATTATAGCAAAGAGACTTACTGTATACACGTAATGTGTGTGTGTGTGTGTGTGAGGGGGGGTAGGGGGAGGGTAGGCAGGCACTGCACCCTTGCAGACCAATTTCAAGGTTGTTTTTGGAGCTGAGACTGACTGACCTAAGGTAGGATACTAAGAAGCTTGAGACTGACTGACCTAAGGTAGGATACAAGAAGCTTGAGACTGACTGACCTAAGGTAGGATACTAAGAAGCTTGAGACTGACTGACCTAAGGTAGGATACTAAGAAGCTTGAGACTGAGGTAGGATACTAAGAAGCTGCCTAATGAAGTTTTAACTGAGATATCAATTACCAAATAATAACTAATTAACCAAATAAATTAAACACATCAATCAATAAATAAAAAGCTAACGACAAGTTCAACTCCCGACTGACCCCAAAACGACCTAAGGTAGGATACTAAGAAGCTTGAGACTGAGGTAGGATACTAAGAAGCTGCCTAATGAAGTTTTAACTGAGATATCAATTACCAAATAATAACTAATTAACCAAATAAATTAAACACATCAATAAATAAATAAAAAGCTAACGACAAGTTCAACTCCCGACTGACCCCAAAACAGGTAAGGCATTCCCCTGCTGGACTGCCACTGAGAGACACTGAAGGAGGTGAGCACGGGCATTCACCTCCCAGATAATAAAAAATGTTTTTATGATTTTGGCATCTGCCTTCTTGAATAGGGGTCAAACCAATGTTGGGAATGCCACACTCCCCACTGACAAGACAGTTCGATTACTTCACCCTGTCTCCATTACTTCACCCTGTCTCCTGAGTGCTTGGTGCAGGGTAATAGCATGCAAAATAGCACTAGGAATGCTCAAGAATACTTAACGGCCATTTTTATGAGCATCATTATGTGTACTATGCAGAACCCTCCTGATGTCCCAAATAGGACGTATAGAAAAACTGGTCGAGGTCAAAACAAGAGTTCCATTATTCAGAATGGCGGAGTGAAAGTGGAGGAGATAGAGAACGCTGAGATTGATGATCGCATCATTGTTTGACCAGAAACAAGACCAAATCATAAATATTTCTAAGTCACCACAAGAGTTCACCATGATGCAATATAATATTTATACGAGTGATGATGCATACATGCAAAAGTATATATATACTAGTGATGATTGCATACATGCAAGAGTATATATATACTAGTGATGATGCATACATGCAAGAGTATATATATACTAGTGATGATTGCATACATGCAAGAGTATATATATACTAGTGATGATTGCATACATGCAAGAGTATATATATACTAGTGATGATTGCATACATGCAAGAGTATATATATACTAGTGATGATTGCACATGCAAGAGTATATACGAGTGATGATTTACATGCAAGAGCATATACTAGCGATGATTATATACTGCAAAACAAAGTTTTAAAACTATTGGCTCGACTTGTTAAAGTATATATATATATAAACAAAACAATGATTTACCCTTGCAGACCACAAACATAATAGACAGATGAAAGTCAAATGTAATACAGTATTGACTATTAGGTGAAGGGGTTCTATAAATGTCTGTGGTCGACATTTGGTAAAACATTTATTTTTTGATAAGTCGATCCAAATATGTACACAATAAATGTTTTATTATATATATTGACAAGAAATGAAACGAGACTAGGAAATAGAAAACAGATTTTTCAAAAAACACATGTTGGTCTTCATTATTGGTGGGTGAAGTGAGACCTCAGGGGCGTTGGATGGAAGACTTGGTATTGCTGTAAGCATTGGACTGTAAGTTGGAGTCCTCTAATAGAAGACTGATATTGCTTGGATCTTATCAAGGAACGGTGAAGTGGAAGAGAATTTATATTGAAACCCCCTAGCATATAAAATCCTTCATGGAAAGGTGTAGTATGCCCCCCTCTGGCACTTCGATCTTTCACCCCACCAGCTGAAGGCCTGACCCTAGTACAGTAGACACTAGTCCACAGTACATAGCCCTAGATCCATTTTGCAGGCCTCGAAGAACGTCTTCAGGATAGCACATTTTGGGAGTATAATTGTTCAATACTGCTACATTTATTTAAAAATGTGTAATTTATGGATAATGTGACGCAATTTGTTTCGCTGCAATAAGGAAGCAGTTATTAATGGAGGTTATATAAGAGAATCTCTATGTGGGGATGTTGATACGAAAGAAGGGGAAAAATAGACGAAACAAAATTCTCATTTATTTGGACATGTAGAAGTTCTGCCAAATGAAATTTATAAATCAATGAATATTGAATTAGGAGACTTAATGTTGTTCCTGTACCTATATTTAATTAATTATCAATAGAAAATTTAACAATTTACAGCGAAAAGACATTTACAGTCAATTTAAAAATTCTTTTCACGAGCTCTTACAAAAAAATGACCCTCAATTAACCTCATAATAAACCGATCAACAGGATTGAAATCGTTTTCCTAAGCACAGATAATTCCACATCAGAGCTAGAGACTGTTTAGTTTTTCATCTTTCAGAGTAGAGCATAAATAGTTTTTCACTCGTTTGAGGGCAGAGCTCATCAGAACAGTTTGTCGCCAAAAGTGAGAAATATATGCGTAGGTATCCTGCAAGTTGTTGGATACAAGCGTTCTAAACATCTGCAAGCTAATCGAAGTAGCATTGGCAACCGATGTCACTTTTTTCTTTTCCACTCTTACCTGCACGATCTACAGTTTGCACATGTGCTCTTGGAAATGAAACATTTCCTCAAGGAAGCTGCTGTCAAGATCATGACCCATTTTTGTCTTTCCCATTTCTTCAAAATCATCGAAGCTTTAGAAACATAAGTACTTAATGTCTCATTGAGATCAATATCTGCACTTTGCAGCCTTACACTTCTCTTATGAGACCTTACCATGACCATTATTTACACTTCCAGTATCACTTGGACACTGATATATACCAGCTGAAGTGAAGTCTTCTTTTCTCACAGCACAATCATTCTTCCTTTTCTTTTCTTTTTTGAAATCCTGACTTGTGCTTGCATGGCATTTGTTCTTAAAAATGTATAATGTTTTGGCTGGTCCCAAAGGCCTGTGGGAAGGTTTGAGCACACGCGATCAAGGTCACGACTAGACTGTATTTGCTGACAAAGCATCACTCACACTGACAGGCACTAGTCACACAGTGATGTCACAGTGACTCACATAATGATGTTATATCGGAACAATAACATCGAGCACCCCTTAATTTGTTTTATCATTATGCAAGCACTAATGTAACCGCTAACATCACAGGATTCCACTGCTTCTAACAAGATGAGTCATATGGGACCATGCATGCAAAAAGGGACTTATGTTGATTTACGTTAAACTGAATTATTATGACGTAAACCACGTGCACCGTTTTGACAACTGAATTGGTGTGTTCCAAAATGAAAATAAATATATTTAAATGCAAATATAATCAAAAGTATTGCAGACCTGTATATATCATTTATAGTTTTATTTGCTTGACATATATTATTGAATATAAATATATATATAATTATATATAGTATACTTATGAGAGTATTTATATAGATAAATAAATATGTACATGTATCTCTATGGCGCAAAGTGCCTTTAACTATTGGAGCCCTAGGGCGCTGGTAATGGCCTCGGCAAAAAAAGTTGACAGACTCCTATATAGTCCCTGTTGGACCTCTAGGCTTCAGCCTATATAGTCAGCCTTGTGGATAATACAGACCTGGAGGTACTATGGGTGGGAGAGTAGCAAGTGATGCAGATAAGTCACCAGGTGGTGAGGGTGGACAGTTAGAATATGGCAAAAATGATTTGTAAGCTTGGAAGTTCAATAGAAATGGATAGGAGGGAGATGATGGAAGCAAGTAGAGATACAACAAACTGATGCCTCCACCATAGAAACGATAGCTACAATAGCAATAATGTGGGTTCTTTACATACATGTCAAAGCTGTGAATTCATCATATTTATATAGGAAGAAGTTAAAGTAGAATATATTTAGGTCGTTAGCTGCTAATTTGGGTAGTGTTGGACTGATGGGGGGAAGATGATAAGGATATTGGAGAAGGTAGGCAGGGAATTTTTTTTGTGTGTGTGTGTGTGTGTGTGGTGGGGGGGGGGGGGGGGGGGTAGACCAATATCCTTAGTTCAGTATCCTTGGTTAGGCTAGTGGGTGGTGGCAATAATCTACTACTCCAGGGATCTGAGGGACGAGTCTTTGAGAAGGTAAGTGGTACGTGAAAGTAGGTAACAGAGGGTGTTTTTAAGGGTGACTGCAAGTGTTCCGACGGAGATCAATGAATCTGGCCACACCCATAACCATACCTGATGTCCGTTGGAGAGGGGTTGCATGTTTGAAAGTTTATTTGGTGCCTGGGTGCTGTTTGTTCGGAATTGGGAGGTCCGCTATATTCGGGGGCTTTCTACAGCACTATTCCTATGAAAATATCCATCGGTGCACCTGCCTCTGTCCGTTATAAAGTAGGTGTCCACTATTGGGAGTGTCCGTTAACAGACCACTGTAAATGGTTAAAAAAATGAAATGTAGACAACAAACATTTACAGGACCCATTATATTAACTCCAAATATTAAAAAAAAACACCCAGTAGTATTATAATATTGGTCTCTTTATCATAATTATTAAGATCATGTAAATATTTATTGTCTGCATTACTAAATCTTCAAAACAGTATATTTATTTTAGAAAAACATTTTTCAATGAACTCTCAGTTGACGTAACGATTAACAATGACTTTCTCAATAACTGATTATGTATTAGAGAAAGTCGTTGTAAATCATCTTTGTCTCTATTTTTAAGTAAATAACAAATTATAGTCAAGTATATAGCCACCTGCAAGAAGTTACTCAATGTAACAGCAGAACTAATGCTTGTTACTAAAGTGGACTTGTTACTAAAGTGGACACATGCTTATGTATTCAGTTACTCCATGTAACAGCAGAACTAATGCTTGTTCACATGCTTATGTATTCAGTTACTGCAGCACTAATGTTGTTACTAAAGTGGACACATGCTTATGTATTCAGTTACTCCATGTAACAGCAGCACTAATGCTTGTTACTAAAGTGGACACGTGCTTATGTATTCAGTTACTCCATGTAACAGCAGCACTAATGCTTGTTACTAAAGTGGACACATGCTTATGTATTCAGTTACTCCATGTAACAGGAGCACTAATGCTTGTTACTAAAGTGGACACGTACTTATGTATTCAGTTACTCCATGTAACAGCAGCACTAATGCTTGTTACTAAAGTGGACACATGCTTATTATGTATTCATACTTTTGGATGTGCAGAGAGCCAGCTCAGCATATTTTTATTGAATTCGTGATAACATTGTTTTGCCTTAGAACATTTCTTGAGTTGTGCTTATGTGCACTTCATTGCGCATCATCTGAATGATGAGCAATGGATTCAATGGCATGTGTTGCTGAACTCACTGCATATGTTTGTAGTGTGATGCAATGAGTAGATCCACTCAAACTCGTGTGCTAACCATGCCATGTTTTGTGGCATTTCAGCGCATTAGTCATTAGTCAAGGTACTGTTTTGTAGAGCTGCAGACAGTGTCAGAATCACTCTCTGTTTTTTTTGAGTGATGCCAGGAGCACTCTCTGACGTGCAGTGACAGCAGTACATATATTACTCATATGCTTGTTCAACTGTGGGAGGGTACCTCTCCAAATGACTTTTAGAGGCCCACAGAGGGAGGAGTTGTTTCACGTGATGAACTTTACTCTGGTTGGAATTTGTTTTGCCTTCAAAAACCAAAAAAGCTAAAATGAGAATGTGCATATGCAAGTAAAAGTGTACACTGCATGAACATGCATGGACATGCACACAATGCAGGTTGATTCAATTTCGCTGTGTGGAACAGATGACATCATAATGCACAAGCGCATCTGAAGTATATTTCTAGTCTTTTGTTGTCGACACAGATGTATCTATCGAGATTGTCTGGGCAAAATTAGAACCAATTTTGTTGGTGCATGTCAAAAGTGAATAAATTTGTCACTAGCATGTGCCAAGGCGAGGACCTCTGCATTGGTGCTCCAAATAGATTGCGTTTTTCACATAGCTACATACTGCAGAACACTGGAATGATTTCTCAAAAACTTTTCCTGAAGCAAGTGAGATATCTGTTTGATAAAAGCCATGCACATATACAGTCATGTGCTGCTCCTCAGACCAGTAATAGTGTGAGACACAAGCAGTTGCCATCTATCCTTATACTCTTGATGGTTGTTTGATCCGGCAGCTTAAGTGAAACATTTGCACCTCCAGGACTCTGTCCTTGCTTCAAAAAAAATAATCTAGAATTAGGCAGGCCATGATTTGTCACTGAACACCAATGCAGTGGAATGAGAGGGGCCAAACAATTTTGACTTTACAGTTTGGGTTATCTCTGATTAGACAAGCACTCTCATTCTCTGAATTTCTGCGGTCCTGGGTTGTATATCTGGCACTGGATTCTGCTGCTGCAGTGTTTTTTGGCACGCTTTCTGTGTTTACCTTCCAGAGCAACAGCAAGAGAGGAGTGTAGTCATTCACCTCACTTCAGATGTGAAGGAGCCAGGTGGTATATATATATATATATATTACATGCTTTGAGGCTCTCCACCACACAATTCAGGATGGAAGTATGGGTGGCTAGGCGAGGAAATCCAAACATGCATTTGGTGACGAAAGTACTGCCACATTTTTTGTTCACTTGCAGTATTCGCTGCTCTTGTGTACACGATATTTTGTCACAAGCCCGTTCAGGTCATGATCCATCTCCTGATTTGTTATGTAACAGGCAATTCTTTCCAGTATGAAAGTGAAGACTCACGGGGTCATCTATTTTGATGACTGCATTGCATATCCATAGGAGGACATGGTATTGTGGAGTGCCATGCGCCTTGTATTTCTTCTTCCAGTAGAAGTAATTACCTATTCCAAGAGCATCATCTTACACCAAACTTTTTTGGAATAAAGCATGAAACTTGAGGGAAAACTTTCTGGACACTGAAGCAGATCTTCAGTGCAGAGCCGTCCAATGTTGTAACTGGAAGTACATCATTAACCTTTTTTCAAGTAGTCTGTAATGTGTGGAGAGTTATCTCATCTTAGCTAAAAAGTGAGAAACTGAGTGGGTTCTTCCCACTCTTGGATCATGCACTTCAGCTTGCTCTGGATACCTTCATGCCTCACACTGGAGCATGGTGACAAGTTTGCCTCCATCTGCTCATTGGACATCTGCACCTTGCTTAAAAGTGTGTCAACCGACATGGGTTTGGTGGAATGCAAGACATTGTAGACACTAGCCGAAAGGTAACTCATTTCTTCTGATGGAGTTATCTTAAATCTGAACAGAAATACTATACATAATAATTATACTCGCAATGAACTCTCAGTTGACATAATAACATGACAATAACCTTCTCAAATTCTCAATACTCAACTTGGAGTTGTGCTCCCTCGACATTTCGACTAGATGCTCTAGCCTCCATCAGGGATAATGACTAGATGCTCTAAGTAATTTACTGATGAAGGCTATATAGAGCATCTAGTCGAAACATCGAGAGAATACAATTCCAAGTTGATTATTGAGAAGGTTATTGTAATATACATAATATATTATAGTAAAGATATTTAGATTGATTATAGCAATTGTGGTAACATGAATACACATGGTAACAAGCAGGCCTCTGTACATACTGCTCAGTTTGGCTTTAGTATACTGGAAGCAATGATGACTGCATCCTACACTGGCAGAACAAGAGAATTGTGTATGTGTAAGAGAGAGAGTGCAAGTGTGTGTGTTTATGTGCGTGTGTGTATGTGTGTGTGTGTGAGTGTATGCAAAATCTAAACTGACATGTCAACTTGTGTTACCAATCTTTGGATCTATTATAGTCCTAATGTATGACAACTAAAAGAGGAGACAGGGGAGGCTCATGCATGAGGGCATGGACACTAGAGAGAGCCCAACATCATTTGAATGGGGTCTTTAGAGAGAATGCTTATCCACAAGCCTTCATCAACCTTTCCTCTGTATATACATCTAAATGCAGAAAGGAAGAAAGGTACACTGATACAGCAATCAAGGGTCTAAAAAGAAGGATCCTATGGTATATAGTAATTCATTATGTAGCAGGGATGAGTAAAGAGATCAGGAGGTTCTGCTGGAAGTTCAACATCAAAGTCGTTTTCAGATTGGAAAGAACTCTGAAGACACAACTGAGCAGAGTGAAGGATGTTTTACCAGCTAATGCACTTATGCATTGTGTATCGTATCTCTTGCAGCTGTGGGAAGTACTACATAGGGGAGACCAACAGAAGACTGGAGGCCAGAGTGGAAGAACATCAAGATGCCTGTAAAAGTGTGCTAAAGAGAAATCTGCAATTGCTGAACATGCATGGGATAATGACATCCTATTTTATGTGAGGAAGCCACCATCTTAGAGCAGGCCAGGAGACTGCTAGTGAAGGAGGCATTACACATCAGCATAGCTCCAAAGCGGTTCAATCGAGATTGTGAAATGGACTTGCTTGAGTGTTGGGGGGGTCACTCTCCAGAGCCTGAACTGGAAGCCATAATTATTCTGTATTCAGTCATTTACTTGTTGATTCAAGCACATCATTATTTTTAATTTTTATTATTATTGTTGTTGTTGTTGTCGTCGTCGTCATCATCACTTCATCATCGTCATCATCGTCGTCGTCGTCGTCGTCGTCGTCGTCGTCGTCGTCGTCGTCGTCGTCGTCGTCGTCGTCGTCATCATCATCATCATCATCATCATCATCATCATCATATTACTAGCCTTCATCAGGTATAATTAATTCCTGATGAAGGCTAGAGCATCTGGTCGAAACGTCGTGAGAATACAATTTGAAGCTGACTATTGAGAAGGTTATTATGAGAGCTCATTGAGTATTTATTTATTATTTAATTTTTTCACATTCACGCGCTGGAGGTGTGTGGCAGAGGGTGTGGTTTGATACACATGGAGCATAGCTAGCTACTGGTATATAACAACTTCAGTTATCGAGTGACAAGCAAAGAACAAGAAGAAAAAAATCACATTAATACGCAAGAAGTATTGCAGCTCTTGCCACTGACCTATCCCTAGAATGACTGAGGTCTGATAGGACTGATCTGTAGATAATGATGTCATCAGATTTTGTACTGCTTGGACCTCACTCTGGCAATGCAGCAATAGAAAGTCAAGTACAGTTACAATCAATTTATTTGTGACAGGAATAATTTTCAATGTGTAGGGGGAAAAAGTTAGCTCAATACAGCTAAGGCTAGATAGGGAATTCATAAACTGTCACAGTAGAAATAGCAAGTTTTACTGCTAATTTGACTTGATGCTAGTCCTATATATATATTTCCAAATCAATGTCTGTGCATTTTGTGGAGTTGATAATTTTATAGATAAGCCAAACAAATCTGGAACAATATGGTGGGTCAATTGCTAGCTAGTGGCAAAAGCAAGCCCCCATTGCCTCAGCATTATAAGTATTCTTGGAAAGTTATCACCTATCTATATACAAGACCAGTTCTCTCTCTGGTATCCAAGCCTCATGCATGTGCCTCCCCTCTAGTATCCAAGCCTCATGCATGTGCCTCCCAGTATCCAAGCCTCATGCATGTGCCTCCCCTCTAGTATCCAAGCCTCATGCATGTGCCTCCCCCTCTAGTATCCAAGCCTCATGCATGTGCCTCCCCTCTATATCCAAGCCTCATGCATGTGCCTCCCCCTCTAGTAGTATCCAAGCCTCATGCATGTGCCTCCCCTCTAGTATCCAAGCCTCATGCATGTGCCTCCCCCTCTAGTATCCAAGCCTCATGCATGTGCCTCCCCCTCTAGTATCCAAGACTCATGCATGTGCCAGGCTTCCCCTCTAGTATCCAAGCCTCATGCATGTGCCTCCCCTCTAGTATCCAAGCCTCATGCATGTGCCTCCCCTCTAGTATCCAAGACTCATGCATGTGCCTCCCCTCTAGTATCCAAGAGACTCATGCATGTGCCTCCCCCTCTAGTATCCAAGCCTCATGCATGTGCCTCCCCCTCTAGTATCCAAGACTCATGCATGTACCCCCCCTCTAACAAAAGGGTACTACCACGTCCAGATGGAGGAGTCATCGAAAGACAAGACAGCATTTGTAACAGAATTTGGGAAGTACGAGTTTAATGTCGTGCCTTTCGGTCTGGTGGGGGCCCCTGGACTTTCCAGAGGCTTATGAACTCAATTTTCGGAGACATGCAAGGCAGAGCGGCGGCCTATATGGATGATTTAATCATCTACTCCACCACCTGGGAAGACCATCTTGCTCAGCTCGACCAGACATTGATGCGGTTGGTGGACGCCTGACTGACACTGAAGATGGTGAAGTGCCAATTTGCAATGGAATATCTGGGACACCGAATAGGGGAGGGTCAACTACATCCCCAGATGGCAAAAATCAAGGCAATCCAAATGTTTAAAGTACACAGAAGAAAGAAGGATGTCAGATCTTTCCTCGGCCTGGCGGGATACTACCGCAAATTTGTGAAGGACTACGCAGCCATAGTGGCCCCTCTCTCTTTGATGGGAAAAGTCCATCCAGAAAAAGTAAAGTGGAGTGAGATGCATGACCAAGCCTTCAAGACGCTCAAGGAAGCTCTCCAATGCGACTCAGTCCTGGCTGGACCAGACTACGCAAAAATGTTCACGTTGCAGACAGATGCCTCGGATGTAGGGATAGGTGCGGTGCTGAGCCAGGACCATGGAGAAGACCAAGACAGACCGGTGACATACTTCTTCCGAAAGTTGAAGAAAGCAGAGAATAATAATGCCACTGTGGAGTGGGAGTGCCTAGCAATAGTGGAAGGGATTAGGCACTTTCAAGTTTACTTGATTGGAGTGAGGTTCAAGGTAGTCACAGACCATGGCTGCCTACAATATCTGGCCAGCATGGGGGACGGCTAATGAGATGGGCGCTGCAACTTCAGCCATTTGACTACACCATCTCTCACCGCCCGGGACGAGATAATGGCAATGCAGACGGTATATCCAGACAAGCGTGGGAGCCAACTGAACCAGAACATGAAGACCTGGGCTCACTGCAAATCGGGGGAGGGAGGAGTGTTGGGGATCACCCGCCTGGGCAAGCCCCAACTACAAGTCCCGACATGAAGAATGATAGATAAGAGGCCTGCACAGGCAAACCTTGAACATGATAGAACATGAACTGATATAATGTGATAAATGTAATGTATGCATAAGTAGTGACATGAGGTAAAGGGGCGATGGGGGTCTAAAAGGAGAGCACCATCACCCCACCTCATGTCAGGCTGGGGATTGTGAAATAGTTTTTGTGAAGCTTATCAATCTTGTTTAATCCTGTAGTTTGCGTAGTATGGAGACATTGTAGATCACAGAGGTTGATCTACAACATCTCCTCGACCATTTTGAACAGCCGGATTCTTGCTTGGACCTTGACCATTCTTTGTATTCTTCTCTGTAACTAGGGCAGGTATATAATTAACCAGCTATCATGAAAAATATAATATTGACAGAGGAAAGTTAAAGCACAGTCTGCATGAAAAGCAAAGCAAAACAAAGCACAAAAATCCACTCAACACTCAATATTCAAGCATGCAAACATTACATCACTAAGACTAGTGCATGTTCAGAATGCACATAATACAGGTAGTTAATGATACATGCATGCAATCATTTGTTACTTCATCACAGTTCTCATTCATTGCATACTTGTCTCCTCCAGCAGTTAACTCAGTGAATTAGTTTACAGCAGCCTCTTGCATAGCACGTGAGAGAGCATCACCATTCCCATAAGCTGTACTGGAGGGCAGTACACATCAAAATAACAGGCCTGAAGGGAAAGACTCCATCTCTAAGTCTGGCATTATTTTCTTCGAGACAGTCGAACTAGGTAAGAGATGGTGATCATGAACAGATGTCCCACGGACTCCTATCTTGATTGCAATGTATTCCTTTTCTACTGTGGAATAGCTTTCTTCTCTTGGAAAAAACTTCCTGCTGAAATAGGTGATAGAATGACCATCTCCATTCTGATCTTTTTGACTTAGCATGGCCCCAACACCATAGTCTGAGACATCTGTCTGAAGTATAAATATAGAGGGTTTACCAAAACCCAGATTGTACAAGACGGTGGCTTGCCAAGTAGGCCCTTCAAACTCTGAAATGCTGTTTCACAGCATTCACTCCAGTTGCCTTGTACTGAAAGCCACTTCTTGATGATGTCTGATAAGGGAGAAGTTATGGAGGCATGATTAAGTATGTATGGCTTGTAATAACCTGTCAACCCACAAAATTCTGTCTCCCATTTTTAAAATATGAGGTCTGGGAAGTCAAATAACTGGATCTATTTTTGATGTTACTGCTCAAAGTTTGCCACCTCTCCACTACATGACCGAAGTAAATACACCTACTTCACAGTAGCTGGCACTTCTTAAGGATGCTCAAACCTGACTTCTCAAACATTGAAGCAAGATGTATTATGTGTTTCTCTCAAGATGTACTGAAGATGATGAGATCATCATGACCTCATCTAAGTAAGCAGCTGTATATTCCAAACTGGAAGTAACCCGATCTATTACACTGCAATGACGCCGGTGCCCCTTGGAGACTAAATGAATGACATGTTAAAAAGGCTGTCTTATGAGCTGCCTTGACTACCAGAACTTGTCAATATCCTTTTGCCAGATCTAGAGTAGTGATGTATCATCCTTGCCCT
Organism: Cladorhizidae sp. MBARI D1340-BT2; assembly: GCA_028752905.1. Lineage (NCBI taxonomy): Eukaryota > Metazoa > Porifera > Demospongiae > Poecilosclerida > Cladorhizidae > Cladorhizidae sp. MBARI D1340-BT2. Next base: position 45,551,666 of record JAQNBH010000009.1, on the reverse strand, counting down.
AATGGTCAATTTAGTCATCAATGCAAGGCATTGGATATGCATAAGCCTTTGATAAGACATCAATGCACAGCCTCACTGACCCATCTTTCTTCCTCACCGGGTCTATGGGTGCACTTCACTTATATGCTAGTAGATGGTTCTATCAGTCCACTTCTCTTCATGTCCTCAATCTCTCCAGTTTCATTTCATCTTGTAAGCTTGGGGGAGTCGATATGATGGAAGTCAGATGGTCAGGAACTTCCAATTCCAATAATGTGCTCGGTCTGTCCTTCCTGGTGAATCCATCCCGACATCCTGAAACTCTGACATAAGTCTCCTTAGTTCATTGTGTTCAGTGGAGGTTTGGCCCCGAACTTAAGCTTCTCATAGGTTTGTCTCTCATAGTTCCAAACTGTAATCTCGTCTTTCTCAAGATCCTCCTCCTCTTGAATATAACCTGAGAATTCATGGCTGTGGGAACTTCCACAACATATTGATGTGAACAATTCAATGTCTTTTCTGGCGACCTAACATGTCAATCTGGTATATTCATTACCTCAAATGAACCTGCAACTGAAGCACTTGGTGTGGAACAGTACAGTAACTTTATTAAGGAAAGGCTAACTGAGTGTACTGAGCCTATTACAGAAGTGTGTCCAAAAATAAGTTCACACTGTTTAGTTCTCCGCCAGTCAAGTGTCCTTCAAAGCAGAAGATGCAAGTGACTGCATTGCCTTCTTTTGGCTAATATTGCATGTCAGACAAGGGATGGTGTGATCTTGATACTTTCTTCACACATGAGAATCAGAGTACTTCACCATCATTATCATGGGAGGGGCAGGCCTCCTTCACTGTCTTGAGTTGGAAGAAATTCAGGAAACAAACACCCCTGTAGTCAAGGCCAAGTTCTTTGATGCTGCTGCTGTTGTCCAGATGCTTCAACCTGGAACAGCTAAGACCTTTCAAGATTATGTTGATGCAATATTCACATCATAATATATATCTTCTCAGTTAGAGGGTGTTGAATGAGTGGACATTGTCTGGGATGTGTATGTTGCAGATAACTTGAGAGCACAACCAGGCAGAAGAGAGGTAAGGGTGTCAGAAGAGAGGTAAGGGTGTCAGAAGAGAGGTAAGGGTGGCAGAAGAGAGGTAAGGGTGGTGTAAGGGTGGCAGAAGAGAGGTAAGGGTGGCAGAAGAGAGGTAAGGGTGGCAGAAGAGAGGTAAGGGTGGCAGAAGAGAGGTAAGGGTGGAAGAAGAGAGGTAAGGGTGGCAGAAAAGATAACTAAGGGTGGCAGAAGAGAGGTAAGGGTGGCAGAAGAAGAGTAACCACAGCAATCCCACAGATCTGGAAGGACTTCCTACGTGTGAACGAAAACAAATCAGAATTGTTCAGGTTTTTGCCACAGCATGTCACAAACCTATCAACCAAAGAAGGCAAAGGCATCTACGCAACTCATGGAAGTGATGTCTCGAGCTCCATGGTTGACACTGACATAACAAGCCCTGCTCCCATAGGCAGATGCCGTACAGAAGAGGTCCAGGAAAGTATGTGTGCATATTATAGATCCTGATGTCATGGGTATTGGTGGTTGCAATGTTGATCCTGATGTCATGGTATTGGTGGTTGCAATGGTTGATCCTGATGTCATGGTATTGGTGGTTGCAATGTTGATCCTGATGTCATGGTATTGGTGGTTGCAATGTTGATCCTGATGTCATGGTATTGGTGGTTGCAATGTTGATCCTGATGTCATGGTATTGGTGATTGCAATGGTTGATCCTGATGTCATGGTATTGGTGGTTGCAATGTTGATCCTGATGTCATGGTATTGGTGATTGCAATGGGTGATCCTGATGTCATGGTATTGGTGGTTGCAATGTTGATCCTGATGTCATGGTATTGGTGGTTGCAATGTTGAACCTGTATTGGTGGTTGCAATGTTGATCCTGATGTCATGGTATTGGTGGTTGCAATGTTGATCCTGATGTCATGGTATTGGTGGTTGCAATGGTTGATCCTGATGTCATGGTATTGGTGATTGCAATGGTTGATCCTGATGTCATGGTATTGGTGGTTGCAATGGTTGATCCTGATGTCATGGTATTGGTGGTTGCAATGTTGATCCTGATGTCATGGTATTGGTGGTTGCAATGTTGATCCTGATGTCAGGTATTGGTGGTTGCAATGTTGATCCTGATGTCATAGTATTGGTGGTTGCAATGTTGATCCTGATGTCATGGTATTGATGATTGCAATGGTGGATCCTGATGTCATGGTATTGGTGATTGCAATGGTTGATCCTGATGTCATGGTATTGGTGATTACAATGTTGATCCTGATGTCATGGCATTGGTGATTGCAATGTTGATCCTGATGTCATGGTATTTGTGATTGCAATGGTTGATCCTGATGTCATGGTATTGGTGGTTGCAATGTTGATCCTGATGTCATGGTATTGGTGGTTGCAATGTTGATCCTGATGTCATGGTATTGGTGGTTGCAATGTTGATCCTGATGTCATGGTATTGGTGGTTGCAATGTTGATCCTGATGTCATGGTATTGGTGGTTGCAATGTTGATCCTGATGTCATGGTATTGGTGGTTGCAATGGTTGATCCTGATGTCATGGTATTGGTGGTTGCAATGTTGATCCTGATGTCATGGTATTGGTGGTTGCAATGTTGATCCTGTATTGGTGGTTGCAATATTGATCCTGATGTCATGGTATTGGTGGTTGCAATGGTTGATCCTGATGTCATGGTATTGGTGATTGCAATGGTTGATCCGGATGTCATGGTATTGGTGATTGCAATGTTGATCCTGATGTCATGGTATTGGTGGTTGCAATGTTGATCCTGATATCATGGTATTGGTGGTTGCAATGTTGATCCTGATGTCATGGTATTGGTGGTTGCAATGTTGATCCTGTATTGGTGGTTGCAATGTTGATCCTGATGTCATGGTATTGGTGGTTGCAATGGTTGATCCTGATGTCATGGTATTGGTGGTTGCAATGGTTGATCCTGATGTCATGGTATTGGTGATTGCAATGGTTGATCCTGATGTCATGGTATTGGTGATTGCAATGTTGATCCTGATGTCATGGTATTGGTGGTTGCAATGTTGATCCTGTATTGGTGGTTGCAATGTTGATCCTGATGTCATGGCATTGGTGGTTGCAATGTTGATCCTGATGTCATGGTATTGGTGATTGCAATGGTGGATCCTGATGTCATGGTATTGGTGATTGCAATGGTTGATCCTGATGTCATGGTATTGGTGATTGCAATGTTGATCCTGATGTCATGGCATTGGTGATTGCAATGTTGATCCTGATGTCATGGTATTTGTGATTGCAATGGTTGATCCTGATGTCATGGTATTGGTGATTGCAATGTTGATCCTGATGTCATGGTATTGGTGGTTGCAATGGTTGATCCTGATGTCATGGTATTGGTGGTTGCAATGGTTGATCCTGATGTCATGGTATTGGTGGTTGCAATGTTGATCCTGATGTCATGGTATTGGTGGTTGCAATGGTTGATCCTGATGTCATGGTATTGGTGGTTGCAATGTTGATCCTGATGTCATGGTATTGGTGGTTGCAATGTTGATCCTGATGTCATGGCATTGGTGATTGCCATGGTTGATCAGATCATTCCTGATTTCCATTACGTACCAGTCCATGAAATAGCTGCTGCAATGGATCCCAAGGTTTGTGTTACTCTCCATGTCTTTCATGCATTCACAGGGTGCAACTCCATATCTTCATTTGGGGGGAGAGGCAGGAAGACAGACTAGAACACATGGAAAGGTTTTTCTGGAGTCACTGCAGCATTTGAAGACCTACTACTCATGAAAGGTGACAGCTTTGGAAAGGTTCGTGATTTTGATGTGTATGACTGCACTAGTGACATCACGGAAATTAATGAGGCCAGGAAACAACTATTAACACGGAAGTCAAGGGGTCTGTAAAACCTCCCACCGACATTGGCAGCATAGGAACAACACATTCAAAGGGTTTGCTACCAGTCCAACTACTGGAACCAGGCCCTGATTCCAGACCCTGATTCCCGACCACCCTGATCTTCCAAGCCCAGCGGATTGGGGCTAGAAGTAAGACTGAACTGGATGGCAACCAGTATGGACCACACCCTTCCAGAAGCATCATGGTCATGCTTTGAACTAATTTGTTGTGGATGCAAGAAAGGGTGTATCAGGAAGTGCAAATATTTCAAGGCAGCCCTCAAATGCACTTTCTTTCTGTTCTGGTGATTGTCACGAAAATATGAATTATTATTAATCCTATTTAACTTATTTCAAGAGGTCTGATTCCTTTCTAACATATATCTAGATCTTATGATCAAAGTTTCATGCTGGCATCAGAAAGCACACTGCATAATGCTTGCTTTGGCTAAACCTGTCCAAATATGGAATACACCATTGTATATTTTTGTTCTGAAAAGCACCAGCACTTATATAGCTATGACCATAAATCCTGTACTTCAGATAGCACATGTGAATGCACTAATTTTTGTAATGAAATTGATATTTATATATTAATGCCATGCATGGTCAATTTTGATGTCTATAGGTCACCAAAGGTCAAATCAGAGGCAGCTTCACTTCTTAAAATAATGTTATGATGTGTAGAAACCATTGTACCAAATTTCATGCCTTTATCACAAAATGCACAATTAAGTACCAAATCCGCTATACTATCATATCACTTTTTTGCATCAGTGATACTGGTTTCACAACTTCTCTTTGTCCTTCTTCCCTAGGATTTGCTTCTGCACTTGAATGTAATCATCGACAGATCAGGCTACTTCTTCAGTGGTTTTAGGTTATTTTTCCTTGATCCAAATTTGGGCTTCCTTTTATATTATGTGGAAATGTTGTTCCAACACCATGGTGTCCCTCAGCACAGTTGAGCAATCTTTAGTCCACTGGCTAAGTGAATAAGTTTCACCACAAATATCACAAGGCTTTGATGTTGCTGCATGAGAATATTGTTCTCTTTCCTGACAGCTGTATCACTTTGCATACAGACACTTTCTAGTTGCAGACACTTTCAAGTTCATCTTCTGTCTGACCTCATCATCTCTTCTTAAAGCCTTATCATCATTCCTTCTCTTTTCCTACGACATATCTTTTGTAATAAAGCCTGAAGCATTCCAGTAGGGTCTGTCACCTCCACCATATTGCTAGGATTCTCCTTCTCTGTAGCCATCCTGTAGAGCTTCCTGAGCGAATTCTGCATGTTCATTAGTTATATTCTGAGACCTTCTGATTGCTGCCATCAAGTGTAAACAAGGCTAACCTTAGAACATGACTGACCTTGGAATTGTTACAAGCTAGGACAACAAGAAATTCAAATAGGTGAAAATACAATATTAAAGGGAAATGACATTAAGCATACACCAGCACAGCAAATCAAAACTAAACAAAAAAAGTCATCAACAGAGCATCACTAAGTCTACAGCAATGTTGAAACATGTACACACAATACCTATATCACTAAGACTACTACAATGTTCAGACATGCATAATATAGATGGTTAATAGATCGTTACTTGCAAGCCTTCATTTGAGGGAAGAAATGTATCATCATGCTTCACATCTACGGCAGTCTCATTGAGCACAAGAGCATCCTGCAAACCAAAACATATATAATAGTAACAACATTATGATATTTATAAAAACTGGCCAATTTGGTAGTAAATATTTATACACATAATTATATACACAATATACTTATATATACAGCACATATATACACAATATACTCATATATACAACATATATACACGCATATACACAATATATATATATATACAACATACATATACATGCATATACATATCTTTATCATACCATCTGTAGGATATTGTACGTTGCTTGGTTGTCATGTAAACATTATGACGTACCTTTGCCACAGGTTACCTTGGGCCTGGCATAATTGAAATCTGGATGGTTAGCAACCACTTCTAACCCCAACCTGCAAGAAAACCATCACTTACCTGCGAATAGGTTCTATTACAACTTATTTTGCACAATTTTTCAAGACTCAATGAGCAAAGAAAGGAACTCGTCTCAGAAGCTGGATGTAGGAGATAGAGATGGCATCTCAAGTATTTTTCGAGGCCACCATATCAAGAAATCAATTTTGACACCCTTCATTGGTGAAAGGCTCTGCTTGGGGGAAGGATGAAGATAATTCTCAGGACAGACATGCTGTAGGCATCTTCATTGTTCTTTTCCAACAATAGTAAGACCTAGCAAGGTACCACTTATATGCCTAACAAGGGTAGTTTACAATGACAGTGAGAGCAGCACTTAATAGCTTATTGTGCACTAAACATTGGAAGGCTTAACATCCTGATTGATATGTGTTAGATGCAGTTTTGTTTTACTTGGGTTTGACAATTCATTACTAGGCTTGATTAAGGATGATATACAAATTATCTCGCCTTGTATGAGCTCCTTTTCACACAGACACATGCATGCACACATGCACACAATAACGCATTCAAACAGTCCAGTGTTTATAAGGGGCAAAATACGCTCTTTTAATAACTGCAAAGCAACTAATCAAGTGGTCTGCTACCATTCAAAAACCATTAAAATGCTTGAAATTTGTCTGCAATGATGTATGTATCTACTTTTCCCCCCATACACATATATATTTTATACGTAAGTCCATCTTTACTTCCAGAAGAATCTAGACATTGTCTAACGATTGCACAACTGATCTGCTTCTCGATTAAATAAAACGCCCCAGAATTGCTTAAAAGATTGTCCATACAATAAACGTGTGTACATGCAATGCTGAGTCTAATTGAGCTGATTCAGCAAACAGCTGAATCTTTTCACTCTATCAGTTGGTGTACTACGAGACCACAAAAATTTGCAAGGACCATTCTCCAAAGTTCAGGCTTCATACTACTATGTGGGATGTGGAGGATATAGCCCTACATAGCCAGACACTTCACCTTCATTTTCTTTGGAGAGACAGAAAGAAAGGGTCTGGAGTTGCTAGTATGACTTGTGTGGCATAAATTTTTGTTGCATCATATGCCATAGAATGAGTGAACAGGAGAGTTGGTAGTAGCATGAACTAATAAACTGTCCATGAGGTACAACAAGTAAATATGATAGGTACTCCAGACCCTTTCCTTACCTTCCAAAGAAAAGGCAGGTAAGGGTCTTGCTATACAGGGCTATATCCTCAATTTAGAAAATAGAGATAGACGCATTTCTCTAATGAATCAAATTATTTGTTAAAGTTTGAGGACAAGATAGTGTAGTATTGTGAGGTAATTTTAAGCAGGCCTATAAGTCTTAGTGCTCTTGAAGTAAGTTTATGTCCTTCTCAACACTAAATGATCTTTCTGAAACATAGTTTGTGCTTGAGATGCTTGACAAATATTGAAGATCAAGGTTTGCTGAGCTGGGATTAAGATTAGAGGGACCCATGTCTGTGTGCCTCAGAATTTATGTGTAACGAGAAAAAAGTTGAAATTTGCTCATTGACTTACAATCCCTCCAATTCGTGTTCATATCTCTGTATCTGATGTTGAAAGTAGGGATTTGCTAAATGCTGGATCCTTTGGCATGAACTAGTCCATCTCATTGGACATAAAAATGGAATGCTGAGTGAATTACTGCTGACTTCTTCTTTGAACAAGATCTAGCATAACTTTGTGTTTCAGAGAACTAACTTCACTAGTTAAAAAATACAGTCCTACATGACGTCAGCTTGCTTGGTAATGTCATTCACACATAAATTTAAGGCATGCCATTTATTGAATTTTGACTGCTACACCTCCTGAGCTCCTGTCATAGTGCTACACCGTGAGCTCCTGTCATAGTGCTGCACCATGAGCTCCTGTCATAGTGCTGCACCATGAGCTCCAGTCATAGTGCTGCACCGTGAGCTCCTGTCATGAGCTCCGGTCATAGTGCTGCACCATGAGCTCCAGTCATAGTGCTGCACCGTGAGCTCCCGTCATAGTGCTGCACCATGAGCTCCTGTCATAGTGCTGCACCGTGAGCTCCTGTCATGAGCAGTGCTGCACCATGAGCTCCAGTCAAGTGCTGCACCATGAGTTCCTGTCATGAGCTCCAGTCACAGTGCTGCACCATGAGCTCCCATCATAGTGCTTCACCATGAGCTCCCGTCGTAGTGCTGCAACATGAGCTCCCGTCATAGTGCTGCACCATGAGCTCCCGTCATAGTGCTGCATGAGCTCCTGTCATAGTGCTGTACCATGAGCTCCCGTCATAGTGCTGCACCATGAGCTCCCGTCATAGTGCTGCACCATGAGCTCCAGTCATAATGCTTCACCATGAGCTCCCGTCATAGTGCTGCTCCCGTCATAGTGCTGCACCATGAGCTCCCGTCATAGTGCTGCACCGTGAGCTCCTGTCATGAGCTCCTGTCACAGTGCTGCACCATGAGCTCCAGTCACAGTGCTGCACCATGAGCTCCCGTCACAGTGCTGCACCATGAGCTCCTGTCACAGTGCTGCACCATGAGCTCCTATCACAGTGCTGCACCATGAGCTCCTGTTATAGTGCTGCACCATGAGCTCCTGTCATGAGCTCCTGTCACAGTGCTGCACCATGAGCTCCCGTCATAGTGCTGCACCATGAGCTCCTGTCATAGTGCTGCATCATGAGCTCCTGTCATAGTGCTGTACCATGAGCTCCTGTCACAGTGCTGCACCATGAGCTCCTGTCACAGTGCTGCACCATGAGCTCCTGTCACAGTGCTGCACCATGAGCTCCTGTCATAGTGCTGCACCATGAGCTCCTTTGACAATACATTGCCTTTTCGGCTTCGTTATAATGGCCATGTTGAAAACCAGTGCCTATGAAAGTTACAATATATCATCTTCTTTCCACAAACCCTCTTGGGGAATATAAAGGAAAGAGTTTGGTGTGGTTCTGAGGAAGCTGTTGCAGTGCCAGTAGTAAACTTATTGAACTAGCCATAATGGTTGAACACCATGGTTGAACACCAAGGTCGAACACCCAGGTCGAACACCAAGGTCGAACACCAAGGTCGAACACCAAGGTCGAACACCAAGGTCGAACACCAAGGTCGAACACCAAGGTCGAACACCAAGGTCGAACACCAAGGTCGAACACCAAGGTCGAACACCAAGGTCGAACACCAAGGTCGAACACCAAGGTCGAACACCAAGGTCGAACACCAAGGTCGAACACCAAGGTCGAACACCAAGGTCGAACACCAAGGTCGAACACCAAGGTCGAACACCAAGGTCGAACACCAAGGTCGAACACCAAGGTCGAACACCCAGGTCGAACACCAAGGTCGAACACCAAGGTCGAACACCAAGGTCGAACACCAAGGTCGAACACCAAGGTCGAACACCAAGGTCGAACACCAAGGTCGAACACCAAGGTCGAACACCAAGGTCGAACACCAAGGTCGAACACCAAGGTCGAACACCAAGGTCGAACACCAAGGTCGAACACCAAGGTCGAACACCAAGGTCGAACACCAAGGTCGAACACCAAGGTCGAACACCAAGGTCGAACACCAAGGTCGAACACCAAGGTCGAACACCAAGGTCGAACACCAAGGTCGAACACCAAGGTCGAACACCAAGGTCGAACACCAAGGTCGAACACCAAGGTCGAACACCAAGGTCGAACACCAAGGTCGAACGCCAAGGTCGAACACCAAGGTCGAACGCCAAGGTCGAACACCAAGGTCGAACACCAAGGTCGAACGCCAAGGTCGAACGCCAAGGTCGAACACCAAGGTCGAACACCAAGGTCGAACACCAAGGTCGAACACCAAGGTCGAACACCAAGGTCGAACACCAAGGTCGAACACCAAGGTCGAACACCAAGGTCGAACACCAAGGTCGAACACCAAGGTCGAACACCAAGGTCGAACACCAAGGTTCACATGACCTTGCTAGTGAGCATGAGTCAAGTTGTAAGGGCATGTGGTAATATTGTGCAATATATGAGATTAATGCTACTTGCAGCACTGCACAATACTGGCAGTCAGTATGAGGAATAGAAAATTGCAATCTATAGAACTGTGATGAAAGTGGTCGGGTTGAAACCTGACAAACCTGATTGGAGCAAACAGTCAGGAGCAAACATCAATATCTATAAAACAGTACATATGAAAGTGAATCCATAATGACATATTATTAACTCAAATATAGTTTGACATATCCCAGTGAACTAGATTGCCCTGGTGTGTGTGTCCTATGATAGTAGACAGACTACAGAGAGGCCTTTAGTTAGATCCTGTATCTGGTCACATGTGGTGTTAGGTTTGATATAACATGCAATTACATTTCATTGTTCATAAGTCCAATTTTGTGATATTATTTTCTCCTGGGCATATGGTAACATGCACCACCTCAGCATATATAACACTCTGCCATAGGATGGACCCACATTTCTACACACACACACACACACACACACAAACACACACACACACACACACACCCACACAACACCCACATGAGTGTGTTGAGGTCATAGTTGTTGTAATTCAGAGCAGCAGTATAGAGAGAGGCAGTATGTATATAAACGATAGCAATATCTGTACCTCTGAGTTCTGTGGGAGGAGGGGCTGCTGGGAGCGACCACTTGATTCCAGGTCCGCCTTATCAATATTCGTCTGAGCATGTCTGTCTTGTGGTGGCTATGACAGAGAAAGAGAGAGAGACAGAAGACCAGGTGGTTAAGAGCTCCCCATTGCTGGGCATCCACCTTGCTGTTTATCTTAAATGACCAGGTGGTTAAGAGTTCCCCATTGCTGGGCATCCACCTTGCGGTTCATCTTAAATGACCAGGTGGTAGGAACTCCACCATTACTGAGCACTCACCTTGCGGTTCATCATTGCTGAGCTCATGCAAGACAGTGGAACCTTGTAATCTTAAGATCATACCTTATTAAGATCCGATAAGAGAATACAGATCTTAAAGGAAGATATCAAGATCTTATTTTACTTAGTGCGAGATGATTAAATGCCATATGGCGCAAACTTGGACACGTCGCTTATAATGGAACATTTGTATATACTCTGCACTCCCATTCTTCATGTGCACATGCCCAATAGCATTTGATTTAAGTAAAACTTTACTATTGGTTGGACGAGGAGAGTGAGAAAAATTAGAAATGATTTTTTAATGGCTGACATTCGCAAGAGCTACATGAATGGTCTCTTCATGGCTTTTGCTACTGTTTCTGGAAGTTTCCGGTGGAAAGCTGCACAGGCACTACGCTTACCAGGAACAATTTGAATTGCTTTACTTTCCAGCAGGAGGTGCTCCTGGATGCATTTCTCTGCTGTAAGTTTTGCTGCAGACATATAGCCACGTAGCAGCTGCCTAGCCTTTGCTTGTTCACTTCAATGGAGCTGATTCTTACACCAACTGCAGCTTATGGCATTACATTCTAATGATAGGAACAGTTAGAAGCTTAAGTTAGAGGTAAAAATATAATCAACTACAAATATATTGTCATTCAATCGAGTAAATAAGAAGCTGGTAAGATCAAGTCTGATACTGTATGAAATACAAGATCGAATAAGATTGTTAGTTAGGACATGCATGCTGATCCATGGGGATCAAATCTGCTAGATATCCTAGTACCATGAAATCAATCTAGGATTTTAAAAAAGCTCATGCATGTAGCACAGATTCGAGTCAGTTTAGTGTTTGATCATTGTAAATACTGATATTTTGAAGTATCTTCAGAGGGGAGAATATCCTGAAGGCTGTAGCAAGAACCAGAAGACAACTATCAGGATTTTTTTTGGTTCAGGACAGTATCCCCTTCTATTCTGTGAAGGAAAAGTTGCAACAGTGGATTGATGATGAAGTTAAGCAGAAACAAAGAGTAGAGTGTTGCCATGCTGTAGGATACTTTGATAAGAGATAAGACTTGGGACAAAGTTGTGTCCAGTATAATAGCCACAAACAGCTATTGGCACCATTGCCGCAGTATGTAGCTGCTATATGATATATGCCTATGGCTTTCTTTTATCTTTTGATACTCACTTACTGTCTGACATTGATATTAATTCTTCAGTGAGCCACATTGATTCCTATATAAAAAATCATGTACAGTATGCCAGCAAGTGAATACGAAGCCTGAGAAATCAGTAGTTTACCTCCATCCAATACCAGTCCACAAGCAGTCCATGGCAACAAATAGGAATTAACTTTATTGGACCACACTCACTCAGGAATTTAGGAATGTCATACATCATTAGATCATTCGCATGACACAAGATAAAATTACAACAGACAGACTAAGTGGATGGAAAATAATTCTGTATAGAGTTATAGTTTATTAATTCCTGGGTGTGGTCAATTATTCTAGTGGATCAGTCAGGATGGCTACATAGGCAAGTTACGGGCAGAAGGGGTGGGGGGTGGGGGGGGGGGGGGTCATTAGTTCTGCTAGTACATGTGTCCCAGCATGGCTACAGGAAAGACTAGTACATGTGTTCCAGGATGGATATACATACATGTCATGCACAGGCAAGACTAGTACATGTGTTCCAGGATGGATATACATGCATGTCATGCACAAGGGGATTAATTACTGCTAGTAAAGCTGTTCCCAGATGGCTATAGTTACATTGTGCGTAGGGGAATCAATGAAGGATCGATTCCACTAGCTAAAAAAATATTCTGGAGGGGAGTAAATCTGCTAGCATATTTGTTCCAGGCAATTAAATTCGTTAGCATGCCTGTTTAACCCAGATTGATAACTACCCGAATACATTTTACTGTAATACCTGCTCAAAATGGGCTGATGCCTTGACCAGACAAAGAATGTGTTATACTGGCCCATTGACCCATCATCGAATCCCTGAGCTCATTCAACTCATTTGATGACAACCACTTACGAGGTCAATCATGCTTAGACGTGAACTGCAAAAATCCACCTCAAAACGAGCCCATCTATGAATAAACACCCATTTACACTTAAAAAAAAAATGTCTGAAAAGAAGCCCATGCTCAAAATAAAACCACCGCTAAGCATCTTGAATACCTATGCAGCCTGAAAGTTTACATAAAGGACTCTGTTCCCATTGCATGCCCATGACCTGAAATTAATCCCATGCTCGAAGAAAAAGCCGACATCCACTCTTTTAAAAAGCTTGAGCCAATGGGCTTATTTTTGCATCAACTGTGAAGGAAGTGCTTTCCAAATCAGCATTGGTTCGTGGATTCAATGGTTCCGAAATCTCTGTCAAAATATTGTAACTGGATGAAGGGAAATGAAGAATTATAAAGGAGATGCAGAAAAGGCAAGATCGAAAAATTTGGAACAGGTTGCTATGAAATATGCCAAAGTGAAGTCGTTTGCAATAAAAGTGAACAGGTACTAGCAGTTATGCACTTATTTATGATTTTAAGAAAGCCCTATAGTAGTGTTGGTATAGTAGCTAAATTTTAATTCATATTCCCACCCAATCATCTTTTGAAATCAACCAGTATTTTTGTAAAACCTACACTGACATAAATGTGTTGTAGGACTGTGTGTTTTATTCCAGTTCTGGTTGTCACCATCATGTTGCTGATGTCCTAACTCTCACTTCTACTAGTGCACACTCTACATTGAGCAGTTATTCATCTCTCCATCTAAGATAGGTTTGTGTGTCACCGCATGCCACCCTTGGATACGAATGAGGTATGAAGGTGCCTGATCATTGTGCCACTCATGACAACTTGGCTTGAACCAAGCATGTTCACCTGTAGTTTGAAGAAAGCTAATACTGCAGAGTCATTATATGTTTGGTAGTAACATGACACACTGCTTCTGGGTCGTCACATGACACAATGCTGCTGGGTTGTCAGACGACACACTGCTGCTGGGTTGTCACACGACACACTGCTGCTGGGTCGTCACATGACACACTGCTGCTGGGTCGTCACATGACACACTGCTGCTGGGTCGTCACATGACACAATGCTGCTGGGTTGTCACATAACACACTGCTGCTGGGTTGTCACATGACACACTGCTGCTGGGTCATCACATGATGCACTGCTTCTGGGTTGTCAGATGACACACTGCTGCTGGGTCATCATACGAACACTCTGAATCCATCCCAAGTGGTTGGACTTGCAGGTGTGAGCAAGCAATAGAGAAGGAACTTGAAGCCAAAAGAGAGTCAAGCATACAGCACACCAACTTTGAATGACCACACTTCCTTAGAAGTCACAAGGTCGTCTGAGTCGGGTTCTTATGGTGGAATCTTAGGGAGTTGAGGTGGAAGAATGGAGCTACTTTTATGCCCAGGGGCACGCCTGTGAAGTGGGATGGGTTTAGCACTATAAGTGTGAATATCTCAGGACCTGTTCACATCATGTGAAAACTGTTTCTAGGTACATCAAATATTATAATGCCTGCAATTTTTTTTGTGACCATGATTTTAGACAGTAAAGGGTCATCTAATTGGTGGTGGTCTACATGGACACATTGTATTTCTCTATTAGGAACCGCCCCTCCAATTGTAACAGCATAGCTCAGTCTCAATAGGCTCTTGGCTTTTAGGATCTAGAAAATTGATATCATGTGTATTTTTTTCATATTTCCAATATAAAAAAGCTGTTGCAATATTGTTTGGAGACGTTTATGCTGGCAGGCATTATATTTAATCAACCTTAGGCCTAATTATTTACTTTAAACCGTATTTCTTGTCATTGTTGTAATTATTTATGTATGAGATTAGAGTTGAGTATAGGGTCAGCTATGGGGCTAGTCCTGTCCAGCAACATCATCAGTGTCTTAGTGAGTTCTGAGTATCCAAGTTTCTGCAACTCCAGCATGAGCGTCACCTTTAACTCTTCTTTAAGTCACTATCTCAGTGGCATGTCTACAAGCAGTCACCAGCTAAGACTTGCTATATAGCAACCTGTGGCATGGCTACAAGCAGTCACCAGCTAAGACTTGCTATATAACAACCTGTGGCATGTCTGCAAGCGGTCACCAGCTAAGACTTGCTATATAACAACCAATACAATACTGCATCTTCTATAGAACAACTCAGCACTGGAAGCAGGCAGTGAGTGCATGTACCTGTGGCCCATGCACTCAACAAAAATGGGCTAATGGAGTTACTGCTCTAGCTATAAACAGACTCTAGTAGGAACTGCCTCTGCACCGCTGATACGCTTGAATTCTAATGTGGGTAGAATTAACCACACATCATTCTTTCATATGTAAACTAAATTCATATGTGGGAGAGGTGAATCCAGCTAAATTCACCGAGATGGTCAAGGCCCACTGAAATAGTGCTGGCAGATGGCTTCTGTGAGCAGATTTTTTATGAGCAGATGAAAGACTGACTGGTCTGCTCCACTTGGGGACGGGAGGTCATGATCTCACATTATCTATTATCTTGACTGCATCGAACATGATAACCTGGTTACCCTATTATCCTCAGCTATCTGGCTAGGCCAAATTGCTGGTTTCTCCTTGCTAATGGTGGTAGAGATACACACAGATACCACACACATATATACCACACACACACACACACATATACCACACACACACACACACACATATACCACACACACACACACACAGATACCACACACATATATACCACACACACACACACACACACACACACATACCACACACACACACACACACACAGATACCACACACACACACACACACAGATACCACACACATACACAGACAGACACACCCACACACTCTCACTTACACACACACATAAAGACTCACAGTGGTTGATAGCTCAACGCCAAGATCTACCATATGGACCTGAGGTTGAAGTTCATTCTCTTGCTGTGTTCTACAAGAGAGAGGACTATATATAACAAACTCCCACACATCTAGCCAGCTTAGCTCGTGACAAATACCCATGGTTATGCATTCTCTAAGTACACATGCTTCTACAAGACTTACCCAGTGTTAGTTGCTATGGTTACAGCTGTATGTTCTCTATTCTGGGAATGCTGTGAGGCATCTACGTCTCCATAAAATATCACTCTTGTCGCTAGTGTTAATAGATATCAACAGCTTCAGTTAATTAATAATACATAAAAGAATGTGATCATATAAAACAGGAAAAATATAAGGATGGGTGATTGGGGGAGGGGATGGGCTAGAGGGGAGGCCATGGGAGGAGGGGATGGGCTAGAGGGGAGGTCATGGGAGGAGGGGATGGGCTAGAGGGGAGGTCATGGGAGGAGGGGATGGGCTAGAGGGGAGGTCATGGGAGGAGGGGATGGGCTAGAGGGGAGGTCATGGGAGTAGGGGATGGGCTAGAGGGGAGGTCATGGGAGGGGGGATGGGCTAGAGGGGAGGTCATGGGAGGGGGGATGGGCTAGAATGAAGGTGATGGGGGCTGAATGTGTGACAGCCTAAGAGTGTAGTAGAGCTTATGCAGACATGCACACACACACACAAACACGTACACACATGCACGCACACATGCATGCAAGTATATATACATGGTGGTTCCAGGAGCACAGCCAGGCCAGGTTTCCAGTGTGACCACACCCATTGGATATGTGATGTGTATAGAGTATGCATCTATAATGTACATGCAGTGTTGTCTCAATGTGAAGTGCTGGTACATAGTGCTAGGGGACAATGTGGGCCTGTGGTAGGGCTCAGTTGACATGTTCTATCTTACCATATATGGTGAAAAATGCATGCGATATTTCGTGTGTAACTTCTGTTCGCTATTTTATCCTGCATAAATTCTCTCTATGACATCAAGTGATCACATGAGCTAGTTAGCCCCTGTATGCACTCCATTTGTCTCTGTTCTTGGTGATCTGCTAAATCTCGACAAGTCTGTATGTTAATCTCACCTTTCAAAAACAACAAAAAAACACAAGATTAATTGTGCCTTAAACTATAAACCAAAAAAATGTTTCAGGGATTGCTGCATTGTTTCAGGGATTGCTGCATTGTTTCAGGGATTGCTGCATTGTTTCAGGGATTGCTGCATTGTTTGAGGGATTGCTGCATTGTTTCAGGGATTGCTGCATTGTTTCAGGGATTGCTGCATTGTTTCAGGGATTGCTGCATTGTTTCAGGGATTGCTGCATTGTTTCAGGGATTGCTGCATTGTTTGAGGGATTGCTGCATTGTTTCAGGGATTGCTGCATTGTTTCAGGGATTGCTGCATTGTTTCAGGGATTGCTGCATTGTTTCAGGGATTGCTGCATTGTTTCAGGGATTGCTGCATTGTTTCAGGGATTGTTTCAGGGATTGCTGCATTGTTTCAGATTGCTGCATTGTTTCAGGGATTGCTGCATTGTTTCAGGGATTGTTTCAGGGATTGCTGCATTGTTTCAGATTGCTGCATTGTTTCAGGGATTGCTGCATTGTTTCAAGGATTGTTTCAGGGATTGCTGCATTGTTTCAGGGATTGCTGCATTGTTTCAGGGATTGCTGCATTGTTTCAGGGATTGCTGCATTGTTTCAGGGATTGCTGCATTGTTTCAGGGATTGCTGCATTGTTTCAGGGATTGTTTCAGGGATTGCTGCATTGTTTCAAGGATTATTTCAGGGATTGCTGCATTGTTTCAGGGATTGTTTCAGGGATTGCTGCATTGTTTCAGGGATTGCTGCATTGTTTCAGGGATTGCTGCATTGTTTCAGGGATGCATTTTTATGACCACACTGGACCACCTAGTCACTTAATGAAAACATTCTTTGTAGGGCTTCCTCTTACCACACCAGTAGTTTTGTAATTTGAGCTGTAAATGTTCCCATCTCTCTGGTGTATGTCTCTTACCACACCCTCTAATTATGAGATCTAAGTTGTCAATCACTTCTTTTTACCTCCTTCATTAAAGAGAATGGCATCCCTCCTAAGTCAAAGACCCTGAGTTGCTCAAATCGATCCACCATGAAGCCCCTGTCTGGAAGGACCAAGAACGTTCTCTGTGATAATTGTAAAGAAAGCTGGTCTTCCATGGCAACCATAATTACTCTTCAGAGTAACATTCTCGTTAGAAAAAGAGAACTATGTGGTGTGTGTGTGTGCATGAATGGCTTGCATGTAGGTCAACTTTGAATAAAGATATGTATGTATCTGTGCTCCTGAAAGATTTAAGCTGAATCCCAGGAACAAAATGGTGAAGATCTACCTGGCTAATGAGCTGGCAAAAATCCTGAGCCCACCACTCCCTGGATCTATTGCACATCTATGGCCATCATTATTATTAAAATTACTAGCACAGAGCAATTGCACAAACTTTAGGTTCTTTTGGACCAGTAAGCCATCCTTACAGTCTAAATAAAAATGTAACCTCGAATACAAACTGCTTTTTTGGTTTCTACTGCTATGAATTTCAAATTTCTTCCCTGATCCACATTTTTATGACCACACTGGACCACCTAGTCACTTATCACTTAATGAAAACATTCTTTGTAGGGCTTCCTCTTACCACACCAGTAGTTTGTAATTTGAGCTGCCTCGCACTTTCCTATCAAGCTTGCAACAAATTCAAGTGCATGTACTTATATGTTAAGTATTGGGGTACATCCACTTTAGCTGCAGCTAACTTTGGCATAGTTATATCTGTGTAGTAATTTTAGTATCTAAAGGGGGCACACAGGGTAATTAAAGGGAGCACACAGGGTAATTAAGGGGGCACACAGGGTAATTAAAGGGGGAACACAGGGTAATTAAAGCGGGCACACAGGGTAATTAAAGGGGGCACACAGGTTAATTAAAGGGAGCACACAGGTTAATTAAAGGGAGCACACAGGATAATTAAAGGGAGGGGGCACACAGGGTAATTAAAGGGGCACACAGGGTAATCTATCTATAATTATATGAAGTTCATTCTGCAAAGTGTGAGTAATTTATGGAGCTCCAAATCATTAACTACACTTTTTGATTTTTTTTTTTGAATTTTTTTATGGTTCACCCCCCCTCCCCCCTTCCCCCTCCCCTCCTCCCCTCTCCCACTTCCCCCTGAAGGTGTTCTTGGCAATATTGATATGTATTATAATAAATGGTATGATATAGCAGTATCACTTGGTGCTCGAATCAATGCATCACCACCTTCATTGCCACAGAGGTGTGTGCACCAGACCCATAGAGAAAATGTGCCTTCAAGTTCACCAGAGGAGTACTATGGAGGAACATTTCATGATGATATATCACATCTCAATGCCAATTTTCTGAAATGCAATGTTGGCTTTAAGAATTGTACCATCCATCTTCACAAAATTCATGAGCTATTCCACAAAATAACTGGCAAAATTACTCATAAAATATTATATTAATGACTTCCCAGCCCTTCAATATTCAATAATACAATAGGAGATGTATTTGAGGATGTCTGGGCAGAAATCTTGGTTCCCCCCCCCCCCCACACACACACACATGCACACAAAAAGACACCTTCAAAATCTCTAGCCTACACTCCAATCAGTCCGTGTTTCTGAACACTTTTGTGCATAACCTGAAACAGCAACAAGTAAACATAACATTACTGTCCTTTACTGTCTCAAACATAATATATAAATATAATATTAAGCATCCCATCACGGGAAAACCATTTAGGAATAAAATGTGATGAAATAATCAATATTTTTGCTGATAGCATCCAAGTAGATCACTGCTTACTGATATTGTAGATAGCTACCAATTCGTTTTTGTATTCTATCAGCATTTAGTTTTGTCACAATAAAATCCTACCTCAATGTTTGAAATACCCCCCCCCCCCCCCACCCACCCAAATACTTGAGTATCACTCTCATCTATACCAGCTATGATAACTCCAAATCCAGGGTCAGGTTCCATTAATACAAGAGTGCCCATGACCGAAAGGCAACTGAGATACAATTGGCTGTCTCTGCTTAGATGACATGTGAAGTAATCATGATCAAATCAGCTGAAGTACAAAATTTATCCTGGTTATGCTCATGCACATGTGTGCGCGCATGTGTGACCAATATGTGCAAGTATATGATTTGATCTGTGATTCCATGTGACTGATAATTGCATGCAGGTGGTCTCACTATGAGTCGTCTTGCTGTAACCGGATTGATTGCTCCTCTTCTTCCAACAACAGAAATAGATGAGGATCAAAGCTAACACGAGAAATACCAGAATTAAGAACACCACTGCAGCTACCACAAGTCCTGCAGAATGTACACACACACACACACACACACACACACAGTGTAGCAGTATGGTAAAGTTTGTCTGCAGATGTAATGGGCAGATGATGTGTTTCTGGTGCTTACATGCTACGACAAACTTGCCTATTATGAGGCCAATATTGCTCGGAGTGGTTGTCCCTCCTTCACTACCTTTAAAAAACAGATGAACACATGCAATCAGAGTCACATCCACTCTAGCACATTTATATACATGTATGTGCTATTATGTACATGTATTATTATGTACATGTATGTGGAATACTAACTATTATATACATGTATGTGGAATACTAACTATTATGTACATGTATGTGGAATACTAACTATTATATACATGTATGTGGAATACTAACTATTATATACATGCATGTGGAATACTAACTATTATGTACATGTATGTGGAATACTAACTATTATATACATGTATGTGGAATACTAACTATTATATACATGTATGTGGAATACTAACTAGTCAGAAGAGTAGTAGTGGCTGGCTGATCCTCACTCAGAACCACTTGCTGCAAGGCCAGGGGCGTGAGGTCACTGATCACGCTGAGGTCACCATTCTGCTCCACCTCCGCCACTTGTGTTACCATGTACACACCTTTCATCAGCCCCTCCAATACAATCATGGGACTGCCCCGGGTCAGATCCACCTCTCTGCAAGGTAGGGAGACTGTGCCTCCCCCTCCTTCTAGCTTGCAGAGGGTGAGGCGGCAGCTTTGTGCTGCAGAGTTGGCCAGGAAGACACAGGTGAGTTTCATACTCCCAGGACCTTCTTCATTCAAGGACACTTCCTGGACATCATATGTACCTGCACACATATGACACACACAGCACAGCATACGAAACCAATGCTAGTCAAGCATGAGCAAACATTAAATGTAATGATATTCTTGTAACTGAACAAATTGCACCATGGCCTATCAACCATCAACACATTCCCTCATACTGAGCCATCATAAATGTTCAGTAGAGGGGAAGTTGAGGTGTGGTTCTTGTTCATGCTAGTAAATAAATGGCTGCATGCATTCTCTGGTAACTAGACACCTACCACAATAGCGAACATGTCAATGCATGTTATATTATAATACCAGTGGGGTAGGCATGTCACACATTCAATACTTACTAATCAAGAAGCCATCATCAGTCACATTCGTGTTCCCATTGGTATTGGAGGCCAGTAGACTGACAGAATAAATCATGTTCTCTGCAAGGTCTGTAAACTCATGGACGACCTGCGCGATTTGTTTGTCCTGCTCTGTGATGATGGGCAGCAGTATGGGTGACATACTAGAGAAGGGGGAGGAGGAATTAGAGGAGTTGGCCAACACGAGCTGGTATGCATCGTGACATGTTGTCTGAGAAGCCTATAAGAAACATTCACTTGATTATAAACATGATTTGATGTTGCTGGCAACATATATACCAGTTATAGTAATGTACCAGTGTGAAGCTTGCAGTAATAGAAAACTTTCCTCCAGTAGAAAGAGAGACTTGCAGCATGAGCTTATCCACAGTCATAAAATCTGGTGCTGTAGAGATATATAATAATATAATACTTGCATAATAGAATTGCCATGGCATTCTCATTGATTCTACATACCAGCTGTGCATGGCTGGTGAATCACAAAACTTGAGGCACCATCTCCTACCACATTAATGGGAGTGACAGAGAACTGGAGGAGGAGGCCAACATTGGAGTAAGCATAAAAGCTGTTCTGCGTGAGCACACAGTGCAGGGACATCTCTGCAGCAGCAACATCCACAGAGGAGAGATTGAAGCAGACTCTGTAACCAATGATGTCTGGCTCCTGGTCAGTCAGGTTGAATGTGAATGGAGGAGTCCATGATAACAGCTGATAGCTGAGATTAGTGGAATTCATTATGGTTAGTGCATCTGGAGCAGATAGAAGACCTTGTACGAACAGCCTTGCTTTTTCACTATAGCTTGGCATTTGATTCAATGTGTCGAAACACTCCACCGTAGAATTGTTATTCACTAGACGAGGCATTATATCCAGTACTGCAATAGTGGTATTCAGAGTATCCACAATTATGCCTCTAGCTTCCTGTAATGTCACGTCTATTGATTCTCCGTTTAGAAAGAAGGAGATGGGAGCAGGTTCGGACCCTATGCAGGTAAACCGGACAACGGAGCTGTTCTCACTTGCAATAAACACGAGTGGAGTAAGCAATACAATCCTCGGACCACTCTGCGCTGTACTGGTATAAACAAGATATAAACATATCAGAGCAAAGCAAGGACCAGTTACTCGGTTCATTTTGTCGACTACAATCGAGAGAGAACGGCTGCTGTATTTTATGGCTGGGCATGCGTACCCGACACCGCAATTACGTACTTTATTATTTTATTTTAATGACGACATAACATAAACCCTTAGAACCCTATGCTCCCTAATATGTGCGTACCTGCCACCCTGTGGTCCTGGAGAAAAAAATTACTAAAAAGTTTAAAGTTGATTATAATGCCAAAAAAAAAAAAAAAAAAAAAATGGGGGAAAAAAAGAAGAAAAAGAAAAAAAAGGCGAAAAATCGGCCGCTCGGGTATATACCACTCTAGGTATCGGCCGAAAAATCGGCCGCTCGGGGTCTAAGAGTCAGTAGGAAGTCAAAATCATGTTGAGAGACAAACACCTCTTCAGGTGCAGCTGGTATAATTATAATATATATGCTATCGCTGGAACAAATGACAATTAGAACAATGACATCGGAAGTGGTGCATGAAATGGTTCCAATAAAATAAAATAAATTGGTCAGATCTAATTCGGGAAGTGAATTCCATAGACGAACGATCCTATTAAAAAAGTAGTGTCGCCCAACATTGGTTCTCTTAAAATGGGAATTCAATTTTATCCTTGAAGGTCTGGTACTTGTTGAAGAGAATGACAAATATATCAAAGTTGTCTGGAGGATCTTTAAACACTTCACTAGGAATATGATATCCATCAACATAGAGATAGGCAGCAGGCCTAAAGATATCAATCTGTTCTTGTAGTCAGTTGAACGGTCCTTCAGAATAAACTTTGTAGCACGGTATATTGTACATGTTCTAGGTTATTAATGATAGTGCGCCATAACTGTGAAGCATATGTGAGGTGGGATCGAATCAAAGTGAGCTTTTCCTCAAACATATTGAAGAGCTAGGGGGGATGTTCCTCTTAATGACATGTAAGTAAATATAAGCTTGAGAACAAATCTGATCTATGTGGGTTGACCATGATAGAGATTGAGTTACAGTAATACCTAGGTCCCTGTATGAGCTGGATTTAGCACCAACAGTGATTGCGATATTATATTGTGTAGTAGATTCACTTCCTTTCAACGAAAAGTGTACAAGAGAACACTTCAGAGTATTGAGCTTAATTTTCCATTCATCACTCCAGTGATTGATGTAGTTCAGGTCTTCTTGTAGGAGTTCTGAGTCCATACTAGATGATAGTATTTTTGCATCATCGGCAAATAGGAAAACTGTATTAATGTAGATAAGAAATAAAAGTGGCCCAAGGACACACTGCCCTGGGTTACTCTAGAAAGGACCGGGAGTGAAGAAGAATAAGTTTCATGGAAGCAAACAAAGTGGCTTCTATTGGTTTAAATAATTTTTTAAACCAGTATATACCAGAGGGGGCCAGTAATCCCAAAGTTTATATAACAATTCATTATGGGGGACCGAGTCAAAAGCTTTTTTCATGTCTAGATAGACTATATCAGAAGAATTTCTGCCATCGACAACTTGAGAGTAACATGGTAGTACTTTGTCGAGGGCTGACCCTAGACATTGGCCATGAAGGCCTCGAACTGGCCCTTGCAGGCTTGACTAATTAGCTAGTTAATTAGCATAAGAGTGGATGTACTCATAGAGGTTTCATTAGCACCTTTCACACCTTTATTTTATATTAGCTTATGGAAGCCTACCTGCTATTTGTATGTTTGACTTTCGACTGTTGTGTGTGATTATAATCTCCTGTTTCCTGTACGTTCTGGCTGTCAGGGTATTTAAGCCAGACAGCCAGACCTATGGCTGCTCAGTTTATCTTTATCATATTGAAGATGATGGTGATAGCATCCTGCACTGGCAGAGCAGGAGAATTGTGGGTATATATGAGTGTGTGTATGTGTGATGTGTATATATATGTGATATGTATGTGTGATGTGTGTGTGATGTGTATTTGTGATGTGTATTTGTGTGTGTGAGAGAAATATAAACAAACGTGTTGCAATAACCTCATAATCAACTTTCAATGTTTCAACTAGATGCACTAGCTTTTATCAGGAATAAACATGTTATCTTGAGTTACCAATCTTTGTAGTTCTAATGTTTAAAACTTGAGAGAAGAGTGTGGGGGAAACACATGAGAGCTTGGATACAAGACAGAGGACTCATGGCAAGTTACTATTATGAATAGTAACTTGCCATGAATAATGATAATGCTGCTGCAATGGGGAATCTATAGGACATGTTTTTTCCATTAGCTAGCAACAATTTTTGATAACCAAGCCATCACATATGTTTCCAGATTTGTTTGGATTTTTATGAACATTATCTAATCCATAAAAAAGATAAATTTGGAATTATAACCAGTATCAATTCAAATAATCAGACAAAACATGGCTATTTCAAGTTAATTATCTGAAATAATTTATGAACATCCCTACTACTATGCCTTAGCTTTATCTAGCTAGCTAGCTGCACAAATAATTTATGAACATCCTTACTACTATGCCTTAGCTTTATCTAGCTAGCTAGCTGCACATTAAAAAATATACTATTCAAAATCAATCAAAATACAGTTGCCTTTTTCTTATCTAGCACTTAGCATCATCCACGATCAAGAAGCTTGTTTAGGCTCATTCAAGGTTTACACTCCATCTGTCCATGTTTCTAGCTAAGGAAAAGGAGCTTCACAAAAGGCTAAACCTTGATTGCCTTTGAATCATGTAACTCGAACTCCAAACAGACACTAAAGTGTGGCAGACTATTTGGTTTCATAATCAGGTAGCAGTTGCTATCGAAGCTCTTCACCTCCACATATATACTGGTCACTAGAAATTAACTCCGCATTACATTAAAATTTAAATAAAGCTGGCAATGTAAGGAATGGTCAGCATAAATGCAGGCTCATGTAAATCTGGAGTGGTTGTCACAGTGAAGAGAAAGAGAAGCAGCAGATTAGAAGTTAGCTATGGGAAGGGAAAACTGGCCACACAGACAAGTGAGAATGAGATGCATGATTAATAGCTGGATTGTGAAGACATTCTGACTTAGCCGCTGTATTGAGCAACACATTCGAGCACTGTCTTAATAATGCAGGTTTATCTAAATCAAGAATTCTCATCATTCTGAATACACTGAATGAGAAAGCTATAGCAGATTCTTAGCTGGAGGAAAGAAAACTGGTCGCAAAATGGCACTGCTTCTGCAGAAAACAGAACTACGATATAAAGAAGCTAACATGGTTCAATATGCAATGGGTTTACTCTGGAAGCCACAGGTATGATGACTATGCATATACTTTTATCTCTAATATATATATAATAAAGTGAAGATTTTAGAACATATATTTAACAAGGAATTCTTCCCAACATAACAAGCAGGCCTCTGTGTATACACTGCGCTGACCCAGTAGTCTGCCATGAATGTTCAGTTTGGCTTTATCATATTAACAAGAGCATCCTTCCAAGGAAGAAGAGGAGTGTGAGTGTAGGCGTATGTGAGTGGAAAATGTAGATAAACATATTACACTGTACTAATCTTTGTATCTTTAATAATCCTAACATATAACACTTGAGAAGAGAAAGGGAGGTATATGCACGAGGGCTTGGACACAAGAGAGAGAAATCATTTTGTAGCTCGATAATAACTTGCTATGATGCTGATAATTCAATGGAGTATCTAGAGGACAGGGTTTTGCCATAAGCTGGTTACAAGTTTTAATACCGTCCTACCGTCCTTTTCTATGTTTAACTTATCTATATGCAGGCCAAACATACATAAGTTATATATTTGGAATTAGAACTAGGATCAACTCAAACCAGCTGAAAAAACTTGGCTATTTCTAGCTAAATCTCTGGGATAGTTCATGAATTCCCTTGCACCATGTCTTAGCATGATAAGCTTGCTTGCTATGTATTAAAAATATATTCCTACTTCTTCATTGTTAGCCTTTGGGTCATTCCTAATTGAGAAGCTTCCTTGGGCTCAGCTAAAGCATCTACACTCTATCTTTCCATGTTCGTATAAGAGTAAAAAATTGACAGGAATGGAAGGTGAAGCTTCGTTCTGACTTAGCCACTCTATTCATCAACACACTAGTGTTTTCTAAACTGGAAATGGTCATCACGGTAAATGGCTAGAAATGAGAATATCTGAGATGATTCTCATCTTGCACCAGTTTGGAATCTGTAAGAAACATGATCCTTAGCTACTACTCCTATCACAATCCAATCTTATAACATCATCTTGTAGTGAATAAAACAAATGTGGTTACAACAGCTAGGGGGAAGAAAACTGACTGCACTGGCAAATAAGAATGGCAGTTGGAAAAAAGAATTATCTTATAAAGAAGCTAATATGGTTCAATACACAGTGGGTCTTTACTGGAAGCCTCAGGCACATGCACTTCTACTGATTATCTGAAATCTGAACATAAATACATTAATTATAGTAAGATTGTAACAATTGCGGTAAAATGAATTTGACACGGAATCCTTTCCAAAAGTAATTTGCTGGCCTCTGTGCATACTGTGCTGACTCAGTAGTTTGCCATAAATATTGATTTTGGCTTTATCATGCAGGAAATCTATGATGACTGCATCCTACACTGGCAGAAGAGGAAAATTGTGTGTGTGTGTGTGTGCATGTGCATGTGTGTGTGCGGAAAAAACATATCGTTGAGTCTTTTATAGTTCTAATGTTTATCACTTGAGAGGAGTAAGGGAATGCATTGGACACAAAAAATAGAACTTATATTGTAACTTGTCATGAATACTGATAAAGCAATGGGGAATCATTATTATTGCAATTAATTAGCTAGAATTTTTTGATTACAAACCCACCATACTTTTTGTTTGTTTGGCTTATCTATAGAACTATCAACTCCTCCAAAACCATAGACAAGAGGAATTATAACCCAGCATCAACTCAAATAAGGAGACCAAACTTAGCCATTTCTAGCTGAGTGTCTGAGACAAATTATGAATTCCCATACTTTCATGAGTTAGTAGCATCCAGCAAGATAGCTAGCTATCTACACATTCAAAATAAAAATTATTCATCTTCAACATAAACCATACCTTAAACTCTGGTTGTTTAGCACACCACTTCTAACCCAACATGAACGGGTGCTGAGAATAGGAACTTACCTTCCATTTCTTTTTAGGTAGATGTAGAATTGAGGACCTAACCTTGCGAGCTAGTCGAAGATTGAGCTAATTTCTCAAACCAGGTTATGAAAGACCCAGTCTCTTGAGGCAGGTAATGAAGCAGCAAGTCTCTCTCGAGGTGAACTAAGAAGGAACTAGCAAGGAACTAGTGATGACCATTCCAGCATTTGACTTTTTCCCTCAGAAACAGGTTCTATTTGGACATCCTACATGGTGAAAAGCTTCTTCTTGACAACGATGAGGACAATTATTCCGACAAGTTCGCTGTTAGCATCCTTAACAAGCCAAAAGTACAATCGCTGTGCATATGGGAAAGTGTTTTGGAAATCCATAGGCGGTGGAGGAGTCAACTGCACTATTAGAAGACTTTATTGGCCCTTATAGCCCTAGCCCTAGCCCTAGCCTAAAGAGCAGCAAAAAGCTTGTCGGGATATTTTGAACAACTCTAGACAAATAATACTAAGCTTAGGCGGTGCTAATATGCATGCACATAATTGGTGTGACATCAATATCAGCACTCACCACAAAATACCATAAGAACAGCTAACAAAGACTTTTTGCACAACGACAGCAAAATAACTTTATGTGTGCTAGACAACGAGATGCTTAATAACAAATTTATGGTAATTGTAGTTGATTTTTAATTGCCTTCATTGCTAGCACTCAGCGTCATCCAAACACCGAGAAACTTCCGATTACCTTTGAGATCTAGGAACTTGAACTTCAAATGGACACATAAGAATGATATACTATATACAATAGAGAGCTTGAGTGCTGCGAGAAAGCTATAACTGCAAACCTCATCTGTAGCTTTAGCTGCAAACCTCATCTGCTACAAGTCTCATCTGCAGCTATAACTGCAAACCTCATCTGCAGCTATAGCTGCTGCTTTGACCAAAGAAAGAAATCTATAGATGAAAATTAGCTACTACCTTTCAAAGTGCACGCAGCTTAGTTAGTTATGCAACTTACTTTTATGATATGTTGTGTTGTGTTTTTTCTTAATGGTGCGAGATAACTTTAGCTACAAACCACAATAGTAGTTGCACCGGTCAGGCTTGGACTATAGAAGAAGTCTATCAATGAAAAACTACAACACTAACTGCTATCACACTCACCATTGTTCACTGTTGATGATCAGCATGGTCCAGATTATGGAGGTGTGATTAAATTTGTCCTGGGAATAGTCGGCTACTAATGTGAATAATTCTTGCGGACATGTACCTATATACTAAACCCAAAGCTGTGCACAGCTCCAGTTCTGATATTTTTTCAGCAGTATTGCCACTCCCATGTGATTTGGAACACAAGATCACAAGTGACTTGATACTTTAATTTTGCTGAATGTATACCTATGGTGTTTGGTTTTATTATTACCACTGGCGAACAAACCCTCCCCCAAATCTATGTAACTGAAATACACTCATCAAAAATATGATTGGGTTACCTGCCTTAAATAATGTGAGCTTACATAAATCAGGAATTTTCATAATAATCAGTGAAGAGAATGATGATTGATAGAATGTCCCTGCAGCAGACTGGCTTGACTGCACTGTGCAAATGAGAACAGACTGCATGGTTAATAGCCGCAATCCCTTACCTGATAGTAGAACAAGCTAGCTTGAAATAGAACAAACAACAAAGCAAGACTCCCGCAAACCCTCCAAACCATTTTTTTGCTGCACAGGATGAAAAATCTCAGAGTGCATGGCTGACAGGATAGGATGATGGATATTAAGGGAGGCTTTTACCATTTCTGGGGTGGTCGACACAACTTGTCATAACTTTTTTGTTTCTCTGGTGAATTTTTATCAAGATGCAGTGTATTGAATGTGCTTTCTTTTGATATGCTCAGATTTTGCATATCTACTACCTAGGTGAAGTTATGGATCCCACCTCAGTATGAGGGGTAACTCATGGCCACTTAGTCCTAACCACTTCCCACTTAGGAAGTGCTTATGATCATAGAAGTGCAAAGTGAATGGCTAAAAAGATCATTAGCACAACAACTGAATTTTAAGAGAGGTAAACCTGAAGTTCTAAACATGGTATGTATATCCATATGCATACCTCCACCATGGATGCACTTAAACATGTTTTAGCCATTCACTTTTTAGAGCAGAGAAAGGTCTTTCAAATGATATATTAAAATCTTGTATACATTAACAAATGAGCAAGTGAGAATATTTCCAGATTCGGAGACAGTGATTTTCAGGAGAAGCCATGAAAAGTGGATGTTGTTGTTTTTTGTATTTTTTGGTAAAAATCGAAATGATGACGGTTGCCTGACAGGATGCGCAGATCATGTGATGACAGCACAGGGCTGCTTGGTAACTATGGTAATTGGAAGCCTACTGAGAGCTTCATTTAGAGTCCTTTTCCAGACTTCTATCATGAACGGTTAGGAAGATACGCTTACCTTTGGCAGGAGCGCCGTCTTCAAGATACAAACGGTATTTTGTGTATAGCTTGATAATGTGAAATAGCATGCACAAAAAGGTGCATAACTTCATAATGGAGCATTGAAATACTCTGAAACTTGAAACATAACAACTACATGCATCAAGGTATAGAATAGAGCAATAAAAATGTTTTTTAAAATCATTAAAAAAATGGTAAAAGCCTCCCTTAATACACAGTTCACTAAGAAGCTCTAGCTGTTTTCATTTCCTTCTCACTACTCAATGCCTTAGCATTCATTACTAGTATATATATAACTTGAGTACGAGGACATTGAGAATGGGGAGGAGTCCACTCACGAACAGATTCAAGTCAATGAAGGAATGCGTACTGCAGTTCACAAGAGGAGAGCGCAGCATCATTTAACAGTGACTCGAGGTAACCTTTGAGATGTTGATGCAGAACATGCAGCTTGAAAGGCAAGAGGCCGAGAGAGCTCGTGCTGAGGAAAGAAGGGAAGTAAATGAAAGCCTCAAACAGATGATGAGATTGGTGATGGACAGAGAAAGTCTAAGAGATGAATCTTGGAATCTGAGAAGGCAATAAGGCTCAGAGGATTCTAATTGACCAATCAAGTGTCAGTACTTGGTGACAGTCCCAAAAATGGACCAAGGGAACATCAATACCTCTTAGAATTTGAGAGACAAGCAAATACCGAACAAGTTCAAAAGGAGCATTGATCTAGTCAGTTGGAGCGGAAAAGCTTACCAGGTGTATGTTGTGGCAAGTGACAAAGTAGCAAAGGACTATGAATCCTTTGACAGATGCAATATTGGAAGCATATGACATTTGGTCCACTCACTTACAATAAGAGATTCATGCACGCAAAGAAGAAGAGAGTCTTTCTCTGCAGCTGGGAAAAGGAGGTGTGACCTATTCCAAAAGTGAACAAGACATGTGCTATCATGAAAGAGTTACAAGCAGTTCTGGAAACAGAATGTGCTGATACCAAGGGAGGTGCAGCTCCACTATCAGAACACTTTTGGCAGAAGGAATACCAAAGCCAGACTTGGAGGAGTATTCTTTTGGCCCGGGTTACCAAGGATGCGAAGGACACCTGCAAGAGATGTCCAATATGTCAAATAGCTGCAACAGTGACCAGGCACAGGGCTCCGCTAGTCCCTTTACCTATCATTTATACCACATTCGGCCAAGTAGGAATGGACATGGTTGGCCCATTGCCCCGGACACCCCGTGGTCACAAGTATGTGTTGACCATTAGACTATTGGCTTGAAGCAATCCCAATGGACAATGAAGTTGTTGTGGATGTGCTTTACAGTTGTTCACGAGAATGGGATTACCAAATAGAATCCTAACAGACCAAGTGTCAAATTTTGTGTCAAAAACCATGAAAGACGATTGACAGGAGTAACGCCAATCAAGAACAAGCATCTTCACCCTCAGACTGATGGCCTGACTGAGAGAGGTTCAATGGCATCCTGAAGGGGTGCTTAGGAAGGTGGTTGCCAAGAACAGGATGGACTGTGATGTACACCTACCATATCTGCTAAGGCTTACTGGGGAGTGGTGCATGCTTCGACAGGATTTAGGTATACAGAAGAAGAATGAAGAGTACCCTCGACAGACCGGATGAATTATGGGAGATGCCCGAAGAGTCCAAAGATGTCAATACATACATTAGAAATATCCAGGAGAACAAGATGATGGGCATAATCCTGAAGGAGAACATTAACAAAGCCCAACAAGATAAAAAACCATACAGCCAGAGACAATAACTGTGGAGGATGAGGTATACCACAATGGAAACCAAATCTAGACAAAAAGTGGCTGGATCCTCACCAAGCTATATGACTGATTGGCAGAAACAAAAGTGAGTCGTCCATGCCAACAATTTGGAGAGCACACACCATCAGCAGCAGTGCTACTACTTGAACATGCTCAAGGAAATGTAGGAGACATTCAGACTTGGAGCTTGAAGGAGTCCAAGGAGGAATTCCAAAATGACACACAGCTCAGCGAGGGACAAGCGAAGGACTTGCAGATGATCCAGGAAGAATCCATTGATGTACTATGTAACACACCAGGAAAAACAAATGTGGCCCAACATAAGACTGAAATAAGACATGCCTTACCTATACATTTAACACTGTACCAAGAGTTAGAGGAAGCAAAGGCAATCTTGAAGGATGAGATCTGAGACATGCTGGAGAATGTTTAGCAATTACCGTAACGATCATTTACAGTTTAGCAATTGTGTCTATAGCTAGTGAGTCTTGATGAATAGAGTGGGTAAGTCAGAATGAAACTTCAACATCTGTTCTGTCAGCTACTAACTCTTAGAGAAATATGGACAGATGGAGTGTAGAAGCTTTACCTGAGCCAAAGAAAGACCTGAGCCAAAGAAAGGATCTCAATCATCCTGGATCATGCCAACCAAGTGCTGGCAATGAAGGATAACTATAATTATTATCAAACTTGAATATTTTTTAATGTGTAGTTAACTAGCTTATCTTGCTAGATAGAGCAAAGGCCTGGTAGAAAGGGAATTCATAAGTTGTCCCAGAAACATAGCTAGAAATAACAATGTTTTGTCTGCTGATTTGAGTTGATGCTATATAGTTCT
This sequence comes from Cladorhizidae sp. MBARI D1340-BT2, assembly GCA_028752905.1. Lineage (NCBI taxonomy): Eukaryota > Metazoa > Porifera > Demospongiae > Poecilosclerida > Cladorhizidae > Cladorhizidae sp. MBARI D1340-BT2. The sequence goes on along the minus strand of JAQNBH010000009.1, from coordinate 45,519,037 downwards.
AATTCCAAATTGATATCATCTGTGGTTTTGGTGGAGTTGCACATATTATAGACAAATCTGGAAAAGTATGTTGAGTTGGTATTAAAAAAATATTGCTGGCTAATGGTAAAAACATGTCCTATAGACCCATTGCATTCTTGGTAAAGTTATTATCCAGCTAAAACAAGTTCTCTCTCTTGTGTCCAAGCCACGCACGTGCCTCCCATCTCTCCTGTCACATTAAGAATATCAAAGATGGAAGGAGTAGTAATACACACAACACACACTCACTTCTCTTTGCAAGTGCAGGATGCAGACTAGGCTCTGGCAAATTATTCCCAAAAGGTCACCTATTATTCTATTCTTTATTCTCAGGTATTGAGCCAATTATTATTTTAAAGGTAGCCCATTATTCCTAAATTATTCTCAACTTTGTTGTAATGACTAATGATCATTTCTATAATTGTACTGCATCATTATAGATAGTTGAATGTAGTCTTCTAATGACTGTTCTTGCTGTTTTCCGAAAGAACTTTGGAGAAGTGAAAATACCCTCTCTGCTGCTCTCACCTTAAAGAGCATATGTGGCCTTGACAAATGGCTCCATGCCATCGACTGTCATTGCTAACTCCATTTTCAGCTTTCGGCACTGGGAAGGATTGTTGAGTACATCAACCATCTTCTTGGTCGTAGCAACAGGTCATTCTGTATTCACTCTTAAAAATTCAGACACATCACCAAATCTGTTGTGCATCAGATGAATCACTTCGAAGCGACTCCACCATCTTGTTGCAGAATACGAAGGAGAGGAAAAACCTGTCCTAGACTTCCAAGCCAATCTCACCTTCGGACTGTGGGAAAACAAGCTCATCCAGTGCTTCGTGAACTCATCCAAGATGGGTGTGTTCATGTTTTCCCCAACACGATCAAGTGTATGAGAGTAACATCCAATATCGATCATGGAGTTGTAGATAACGGAAACAGTCCTCATAGCCACATTGCTGACTGAAGCCCGATCTCGCATGAATGCTACCACATAGTTTACTGGAATAGAAAGCTCAGTATCATATTGGCCTGTCAACCATCTTTAGACAACAAAAAAAGTCTAGTGTCTATATACCTGTAGGCTGTAGCACTGTACTTGCTAATGCAGCTTTAGCTATATACCTGATGACTGATGAGTGTCAACACAGTGTACTAGAGGTTAGAACTGTCCTATTATGCCCTTTGATACCACTCCAGATTGTATTTTGCCAACAAAGGAGGTGTCACAATGATTATTCCTGGGAGTTGTGCCTATTATTCTCCCAAAACTAAAGGACACCTATTATTCTCAAATTATTCCCGGAAGAATTTGCCAGAGCCTAATGCAGACATCACCATTTCCAGTATGATAATGCCAAATTGAGCATTCATAGCAAACTAATGAATCAGCTGTTATTTTGAGATAGATTCCTTGTGTAATGAAAATATATTCATTTTACCACAATTGTTATATTACATATATCTGTTCAGATTGCTTTTCTTCAGTGCTGTTCTTTTCTCATTCAGTCTCTTCACTAAGACAACCCTTCTCAATTTAAATAAGCCTGCATTATTTAAGACAGGTCTCTCATTTCAATTTTTTTATGGCTGAATGTATGGTGAATACAGATAGATTCATAGTTATGCCATGCACGTCAACACCAAGTTTTTCATCCCACTCTCCTCTGAGGACTCACTTCGCCGCAAATAATAAAGCCAAACTAAAATTCATGACAAACTACACACACACACACAACCCTCACACACACATTATATATTTTCTCCTCTGCTGTTTCAGAATGCAGTCGTCATCATTTCCAATTGATAAAGCCAAATGAGCATTCATTGCAAACTACTGAGTCAGCACAGCATGCATAGAGGCTTGCTTGTTATTATTTTGGGAAGGACTCCCTGTCAATTTATCACAATCTAAAACCTTCTGTATAAGTATATATTTCTCTCAATGAACTCTCAGTTGACATAATAACATTAAAATCACCTTCTCAATTATCAACGTCAAATTGACGTTTTGACTAGATGCTCTAGCCTTCATCAGGAATAATTATTGAGAAGGCGATTTTAACTGTTTGGATTTCAGATAACCATTTTCAGATAATAGTACAAACCTTTGGTTTCCAAGTAAACTCACTTCATATTGAACTATGTTACTTTCTTTACAAGCAGAGTTCTTTCTTCTGCATAAGCAGCACCATTCTCACTTGACCTTGCAACCAGTTTTCTTTCCTTCAACCAAGAATCTGTCATTGTTTTCTCATACAATGAACTAGAATCTGCTTTTATTTTCTCGTATATACCATTCCCAAATTAATAAGTCTGCATTATTTAAGATGTGCATCCCATTCCTATTTTTTCATTCCCTGCCAGGACCTGGGCCATTTATTGGATTGGGATTTCCATCTCTGCCTTCAGTATTGGCTTGGCATTGTGATGTTTCCAAATGGTACTCCTTGTCCCATCTGCCAGGTTGCACCTGACCCTTTTGGGGACACCAGGAGGGATGCGGAGGGAATGGGGATAGGATCCATCGGCATGATCTATTAGGGCTGCACTTTTCTCTGCAGCTCAATCTGCTGCCCTCGCATCTCAGAAAGAAACATCAGCCCTCAGCTCAACTCCTACAGCCTCCCAACTGGATGTGTTCATCCTTAATTGGAAGTTGGGGAAGCCTGCTGCTGTCAACATCCATGTCTTCTCATCCCTTCAACACCTTACTGTGGAAGGAGCTGCCTCCACCCAAGGGTACATGCTCAATGTAGGCATGGAGAGGAAGATGACTGCCCACTCGGATGCTTTGTGATTCTGTTGGGGTGACTTTCATTTCTCTGGTCATCGAGTCCCTGGGTGGCTGGGGTCCAGAAGCAGTGGATTGCATTAGATCTGTCAGCTGCCTTCAGAGCCAGAGGTTAGGCATCCCCCCTTCAGACTTGATCTTTTTCAGAGGCTTTCAGTTGTATTATGGAGAGGAAATGCTGCTCTTTGGGCCAATAAAGTCCCATCTGTCCTCCCGACATTGATGGTGTCTCCTAGTTAACATTCCGTAGTCTACCTATAAAGTTATTATCCATGTAGTATGTATCTCTATATATTTTTTAATTAAGAAATTTTACTGACAAGTTTTCTGTCCAACTCTCCTGTGAGGACTTGCTTCGCTCACCGATGTCGGCCAAAAAAACAAAGCTTATATTTCAGCTAAAACTCACTTTGGCAGCCCATAAATGGTGTCTTTTGCCAATTTTGCCCCCCCACAAAACACAGTCAACTGCATTGAGTCCTGCAAAGGAGGTAGGCTTGGAGTTCACCTCCCCCTCCATGTTAAAACCGTCTTCCAGATCTTGTATATATCCAATTATGGTTGACTGCCTTTTCTGGCAAGTTGTTGACTAACAGTGATGCTTGAAGGTTTTCGCTCCATTTTTGTTTCCATAACTGAAGCTCTGAATCCAGGCACTCTGGTGAGGAAGGTCATTTCTGTACAACTGTAGAATACTACCTTCAAGCACTTCACTGCTCAAATCATCAGAATCAGCAGAAACAATTGAGGATGGTAATAGCTTGGTAATATTTTTTGACTTTGAATTATCAAATCGAGTATCGAGCTCAGTGATCAAGTGATCTAGCAAGGCAATAGTAAGATTCCAGCAGTAATATTCCTGGTAGTTTGTGGCTGTTGTATTACTTCGATGTAGCTGCCTGGATGCAAGTCTTGGCATAGACTCTTCAATACCTACTGTCTGGGCCCATTCTCTTTGCTGCAGTGTACATTTTTGCATGAAATGTCTCCACTTCTGTGCGAAGCCTTTTCACAGTTTTTTTAATACCATTTCCACTTCCTGGTAAGCCGTGCTACATCAATGTATCGACCTTGAAGTTTAATACTTAATCCTCTTGTGTACTCCAAAACCTTCTTTGTGGTTTCTAAGGCTACAAGAAATTGAAATTGAGATAAAGCCAAGAGTAGTGATCGAGCATCTGATCTGGATTCTCTGTTCCACCCTGTACTGTTGGCAAATTGACTCCAAAGAACTGACAATAGCAATGTAAAGATCAGAGAATACTGAAGACCTGAAAAGCCTCATGGCGTTACCTGGTGCGACATAGTGATTTTAGAGTTTTTCTTCTTTCTTCAGGTATATTCTATCCATTTCTCTAAAGACAGCTGCCTTTTAGGGGAATTGGAAAAAACCCGAACTACTTTGTCTGCCACTTCCATCATAATTATTGCTAACATCTCTTATGGTACAACAACATTTCACTATGCACAAGTTTAACTTGTGGGATGCACAATGTGCATAGAGAGCTTTAGGATATGCTGACATTATTCTTGATGCAGCTCCTCTTGACCTACCAGCCATTGCACCAGCACCATCAAATGCCTGGCTTCTCAACAAGTGTGGATCTAACTGCCAATAATTAGTAAGCTGACCAAGAATATCATTGGCAATTGCTTTGCCTGTGACACCAAAAAGACACTCACAGAACACTGAAAACTTTTCTTGTGGCTTTCCATCATCAATGTATCTTACTGATGGCTAGCTGTTCATCATTTGCAGAATCTGTTGCTTCGTCTGCAATAATGAAACTTCCCGCACCTTCGTCAAAATTTTACTCCGAATTAGATCTCTGCTGATTACTATTATCTGATTTCGAGTTTCTTTGCAGCATTGGCACTTACTGTTTCCAAATGTTCCATCAAGAATTGATCACCTGCATCAACTCGAAACTTCAGCAGAGCTTTCAAGTTCCCCATGTTCTCACTACTATTTAGCTGGAGAGGTCCGTCTTGCTGAATCCTAAAAGCCAATCCTGACTGCCCACAAAAGATAACAGTGGCTGCAATATATCTTAGTTTCAGCCAGTTTTAAGGTACAAGTTTAGCTTTGTGGGAGGTAATTTACTGATCTACTGACAATACTGTATTTTGTTGAACTGCAGTGCTTTTTCTACAGCTATTTGATGTGATAGCCTTCCCTTAGACTTTGTAGAAAAATGCTCATTTAATATTTCTTTTGCTCTCTTTAAAGGCCGCTGAACCAGGCTCCCCAACTCTTGTGCAAGCGATTCACTCGGTGCAAATAGAGCACAACATTTTCAGTATCCTCCATCATCTGAAATAGAAAATGTGAGGCCATTGTATTGATCTAGCCAGCTATTTTGAAACCTGCAGTTATGATCACCAAATTTGTGGACGGGGAATTTATCTGGCACAAAATGATGCTTTAGGAGATAATATTTTTCGCTACTTGTAAGCCGTCGCTTAGTCTGTAACTCATTACATGCCCAAAATCACCTGATTCAATAGAAGGATCAATAGTCATTGTCAAAGAACTGCATTCACCTGATTCAATAGCAGGACCAATGGTCGAAGAACTGCTTTCATCCTCAAAATCACTTGGACTTGATTCGGTATCAGTAGTATCAGCAGAGGATTCGTAATATAAGTTCAATAAGTTCACCAAATTAGAATGACTACGGTTGCTTCTTCAGAAGAGACAGTTGGAACAGATCTAACTTCATCACTACATGCCACAAAAATGTAAATAAAGCTTTGCTAAAAATTTAAACAACACAATAGACATACGCTTTGTTGAAGAAATGTCGAATGTCCATGCTCTGGACTTTCTTAGCAGCTGGTCCTTTAGACTTGGCTCTCACAAAGATCCCAAAGTCATGAGCATGCTTATGGCTGTATGTACTTATGTACTTTGAACACATGGTTAGATGGCATGCTTGTTAACACCTAACTGTGTCACCCTTAGGTGTTAACCAGCTGCATTCCATCTAACAAAGTGTGACAATCACCCAGCCAAATTAGAAAGTGCATGATTGAATTTGCAAGATCAAATTTGCCAACCCCCCAAAAATTGGAAGGAGAAGGAGGAGGGAGGTGGGGGGCAAGGCCCCCCTCCCCCCTGGATCCACCCCTGTATGTTGTAGCTTTTTCATCGTTATTTTATGACAGCTTTTAACATCACCAAGCCTAGCCCTAATTAGAATAGGTGCATGAACCGTACCTTTGATGATAAAAGTGCCTAAGAAAAATTGGTAGGTATTGCAAATTTGTCGTGTGACAAAAATGGCAGATCCTTTCCAAAAATGATCACTGGTCAGCCAGTCTTCTATGGATTTTGGGGTAACAGCTAGCGCTGGTGTCATAAGTATTCTATATAGTATTCTATATAGTAGTCTTTTCCCACTGCCTCCAGCATATGACATCATGTCATATCCAGTGAACATTTAAAGGGCAAAGCAATTGTAAGGACCTAGTTCTTTGGCAATCTCATGAGCTGCTAAGAAGCAGCAGTCACAGCACCAAAGGCATTGATGGGTCACTTACATTGGAGTAGAGGTTTGTTGGCACTGCCATCACTCTATGTCCACTGTGTCCTTCTTTCACAGCTTCTTCCAGGTGGAGTAGGATTTGCGAGTCGGCTGCCTTGTGAGAGCTTGGAGCAAGACCTGGTACCTCTTGGAGATGAGTACCTTCAGTATGAGGTCTGCTGATGACTTGTTGGTCAGTGCAAGTCAATGGTAGAATCAGGGAACGTCTTTTCACAGAACCATGTCTTAATGTGTTCCTGATAAAAGCCCTATCTGGGATGATAACTTCCATGGGAATGGGGACATGCTTGAGTGAAGCAACTATATAATCTTCCAAAAGTTCACCAGGTTAGACTTTATCCTGGTTATCAGCTTCCCAATATACGATAATGCTATATCTAATTTTCCTGTGAAAGAATTCATAGAGATCTCTATAGCTATATTACATAGAGAAGGGGGAGAAATAATTCTTCAGGGAACAGCTCTTGCTGAATGTTTCAACTGGAAACTGTACAGTTGGCTTTGAGATGCCAAAGTATTGCATCAAGGCCTCATGTGACAGCTGACATGCTATCTGGTCAAAACCACAGATTATCACAAGATTGTAACCATTAATCAATGGTCACATCTTGAATCAATTGGACATCAAAGCACCTCTCTTGAGTCTTCCTGTATAAATGTATATGTATTTTAGATCTATTGGCAGGTATTGCATACATGATATTGCAGGGTGTAGAGAATAATGAATATGTCTTTGCTCTTGCCATTCACATTCATATAATAGTTTTCTGATGATGCTGTTCAACCTCGACTATTATGTATATAAGACTGGGATTTAACCAAGAAAAAAAAAGTCTCAAACATAATTAAGGTATCTCTTACAAGTAGCTATATTAACAATCCTACATGCCAAATAATTGTAGATGTCTGATGTTCAGTCACCGACTGCGGATGAGTATAAGAAAGAGCTTGTACCTCTACAGTAATCCAGAGACACCACCCAAGCCCACTTCCAGTCAACCTGAATTAGAATGCATCAAATTACTTACTGTTCAAAATGACCTCTAGCACCTACCATATACGGTCAAAAAGCTAAACTAGTGCTATTATTCACTCAATCTTGTTATAACAACACTGCGCATTATTTCTATACATCATCTCTAGTGACAGGCAAAATGGACATGGATTCCCTTCCTCTGAAAGAGGCCTTATTGTCCTTGGAAGAAGATTTGCAGCAGTTCCTGGAAGGGAGTATATGGAAGAAGATTTGCAGCAGTTCCTGGAAGTGATTATACGGAAGCATTGGGAATTGATTCAGCAATTGTTACCATGACTATTCTGAAAATGAAATGTTCAAAACAGACAACTCTACAAGATTTTATGTAATGAACACCATAAATGAACACCAACAATGAATAACGATTCAATGATTGTCACACACTAAAAACAAAGATGAACCTCTGAGATAGGGACAACCTCTAACAAAGGATAAGGACATTTCCCTAAATATCCCTACCTTGGAGATTCCACTGTAGATAATGATAATGACGATTATGATGATTATAATAACAACAACAAAACAACCATAATAATAAGACAAAACAAAAAATAAATTCGTTAGATTGACCTGTCAAAAACATGGACACACACACACACACATTTACACACATATGTATGCAGGCACACATGCATGCACACATACATACACAGCACAGACACACATGCATGCACACACACCAGTTTGTGCATAGATCACAAGTAGTTTTAGGTCTATGCTGTTAACTATTGTCATATCATGCGTGGTGATCTTTACTGATTGTGTACAAGATGCTCAAAGCAGACTATATATTAATATACATATTTTCTAAACGTCTTTTTCACACTAGAGTTAATCTTCTCAGTAAACCAACTGACCGTTCACTTCTTTAGCAAAAATATACAGCTGCTGAAGCAGCACAGCTAGGCCAATATTGCTCGCATGAATGAACATGATATTTGTTTTGGCTATCTTACCAATATTCATGTTTTGCTGAATCAAAGAAAAAAATTGTTATTCAAAGTCATTTGAATATTTGGAGTCTTCTGGCAAAATTGTAGACACGATCCTCAAGTTAAGAATTTGGAAGAACAGGTAGAGAGTTCCTTGAGAATAAATTTTGTGGGGGAATTGGTTTGCTGTTCTTAGCAAAGGATTCAAGGCATGAAGTATTTTTGGAGGCAGGTGCAAGAAACTGCCAAAGTTAGTTTTAACTGAGATATGAGCTTGGCCTTTTTTGTGTGTTCTTGTCATGTGAAATGGGCTCGTACCAACATAGGAAGATGGTTAGACAGTGTAGATCCCATTGGTCGAGTTGTCTAACTCATTTAGACTACAAGTCATAGCAACTGAAACTTGGCTTGGTAGCTCAACTATTAGCTCCAACTGCTTAGCCATGGAGGTTCTTTGCAACTAAATTTGTCAATTTTAGGAGCGAAAGTGGATGCCAATGACTACAAAGAATTTTGTATGGCTAACTTTCAATCATGCACTACCTGGTATTAGCAGTTGAAGGGGGTGTAGCTTCAATGGAGGAAGCAACTACCTGAATGGCTACCCCACAGTAAACAACACTTCACCAAGCCTGCTGAAGTAGGCAAGCCTGCATCCTGTTAAAAACTTGGAAGGAGTAAAAATTTAGGGAGTTTGGAAAGCTGAAAGAAAACAACTTAATGGAGAAAAGGACATCACACAGCCAGCCTAGGAGTAAGAATAGAGCATAAAATGAGCAACATCAACATTTAACTGATAAATTATATATTGTCTCAATTATGACATTCCAAGACCATGAATAATTCCACTATATATTATAAACATCAACATCATTGATTTACTATTACAGCTTAACACTCGCATGGTAATAGCCAGCGTAACATGTAAATGACCGCTCCACAATTTGAAAGAGTTAAAAGCTGCCAAAAATTTCCTTTTTTTAATGGCAACTCGTAAGCCCATCTCCTTTACCAAAGATATCCTTTACCAAATGCTATGTTAGTCCTACGTTTCAGTGCGATCCATACCTTTTGGGGGCATTGTGTTCGGTCAAGTGTGTGGGTGTCGATCGCTGCAATATGTATGCGCAGTTCAGTGTGGCTTTTCATACGGGTTTTGCAATAAAATTGCTCCATACTGCCAGTTATCGTTGTTAGCTCGCTTTTAGGAGTGATCTCTTTATTTGAGCGAATATGGTTTGATCGGCAACACTTCGAGATCTGGTATATTAGTTATCTCGTCAGCAATCTAGCACGAACCTAGATCAAGTCATGACAGGTGTGGTGTGTGGTCATGTAGATAATTTTACACTTACTCAGACGCGCATGCCCTGTAGTAGCTCGCTCATTTCGCAAAGATGAAGAGTCCTTGTTTAGCTCTGACATTTTCTATATGTCTGCATATTATTTATATTTGTACAGCTCAGAGTAGTCCAAGGAATGTATTGCTCACTCCAGACTTCTACAATGCGAGCGAAGGAAACTCCATTGCTGTGCAGTTTACCTGCACTGTGCCCAAACCTGCTCATATCGGCTTCTATGTGGATGACACTCTATTATACATCGTGTTACAGGAGCCCAGAGGCATCAATGCAAAGATGTTGAATGGTACTGTTGCAGTCTTGTACATGCTGCCTCTTCTAGTGAACCACAACTCAACAGTTGTGTGCTTTGATGTATTAAATTCCGTGTCAAGTTTTAGTTCAAAAGGAGTGTTGATGGTACAAGGTCTGCTATCTGCTCCACCTGCACTCACCATAATGAACTCAACTAGCCCCAGCTCTCTGCTGTTATCATGGAGTCCTCCATTTACACTGGACCTGACTGATCAGAAGCCAGACATCATTGGTTACAGAGTCTGCTTCAATCTCTCTTTCCTGCACTGTGTGCTCACACAGGACATCTCATACACTTACCCCAATGTCCGCCTCCCCCTCCTGTTCTCTGTCACTCCACTTAATGTGGTAGGAGATGGCAACTCGAGTTTTGCAACTCACCAGCCATGCACAGCTGGTATGTCGAATGAGAGAGTCGTGCCTTATTTTATTTAGCAAACACTGTATATCTCTACAGCACCAGATTTTATGACTGTGGATGAGCTCATGCTGCAAGTCTCTCTTTCTACTGGTGGAAACTTCTCTGTTAATGCAAGCTTCAGACTGGTATATATATATGTATACTAACAACACAAAATCGCAACCTGTCATGTGAATTTTCCTTATAGCCTCCTCAGACGACATGCTATGATGCATATCAACTTGTGTTGGGGAACTCCTTTAACTCCTCCCTCTTCTCCATTGGGTCACCGATACTGCTACCCAGCATCACAGACCGGGACAGACAGATGGTGCAGGTGCTCCATGAGTTTGCAAACCTTGCAGAGAATACAATTTATTCTGTCAGTCTACTGGCCTCCAATACCAATGGGAACACGAGTGTGACTGGAAATGGTTTCCTGATTAGTAAGTTTTGAATGTGTGAGGTGCATACGATAGAGTGCAGTATTGGATGTTGACATGTTGTGATGTTTACTGCTGTGCAGGTGCCTAATAACCACGGAATGCATGCAATTACTTACGTACTAGCACTAACCACAACCGTTCAAACTTGCCCTCTACATTCCTTCTAATATGATTGCACGTGCATAATATGATGGCACGTGCAGTGACTTTTTTTTAAAGAACAACTTCACTCGACTTTTTGGCTAGATGCTCTAGCCTTCATCAGGATGCTAAGATTTGTGTGACGTTGATTTATCTAGGAGCTAGCTATAATATCCACCTCATGATGCAAACCACATTCTGCACACATGAACCAGATGTGGCAGTAATGAGGGGGGGAAAGAAAAACCAAAAACAACAATAAAAAAATTAAAAATAAAAAATAAACGGCCAACAACAAAAAAATGCTATAATTTTTTAAATTTTTTAATTTTTTAATTTTACAAAATAAATATGACAAAATAGATAAATGACTAACCAACTTATGAACTGATTACTTAAGGATTACTTAAGGGGGTACTTAAGGTGGATTATACCTCAAAATAATTATAATTTTTTCCAGTTGTATGTATACTACATAGACATTTCCAACGGTTTATATAGAAGCATTGAATGCTCCATTTCAAAATTATGTAACCGAAGAGTTAACTTTTATGCCAGCATATAATGGCTACCCATGTATACAGGAAGTTCATTTCTTGCCGAGAAGAAGTAAATTTAACACTGAGTGACTGTTATGCATGGCCCTAAATATGTTGCTCTACTGACTGGGCAAGTTATTTTTCCAGTTCAATTTTTTTTTCATGGGTATATATGATGTCTTGAATTTCCAATATCATGCAAACTCAAACATTTCGTTCTTAGAAGAGGTGACTTTTGGGTTTTGTGCATGGGGTTGCCACGATTTAATTAACTGGATTGCGGAGTCAGTTCCATTCCACTCATAACATAGCTAAATTTTCAGGAAGTCTCAGAATATATTTCAGCCTTTGATACTACCACAATGAGGAGGACTCTATCCGCAGATGAGTGCATTTTTTGGCTGACCTAGATGTTGCTGGCTGTATCTTCTAAGAGAATGTGCCTATGGAGTCATTCAACATATCAGTGGAAAGCACACTAAGCAACAATATGGTACAAAAATTATCTGCACTGAGGAAAGGAAAAAAAAGTTATGGCCATTACATTTAAAAAAATTATGAAGTGAAATCAAAAGAAGAAAGATTATGGTGGTGATGGTTTCAAGTTCAAGCTCTTGGGAGTGGCCAGCCAGCTATATAAGTCCAACCTACATTCTTGACTGAACAGCTCACTCTCTGGTTCTAGGCTGATGTGCAATTCCTATGTAGCAGGGATGAGTTAAGACATCAGGAGGGTCTGCAGGAAGTTCAATGTCTAGATCAGGGAGAACTCTGATGGCACAACTTAGAAGAGTGAAGGATGAATTTCCAACTAGTGTGTTGTGTACCGTATCCCTTGCTGCTGTGGGAAGTAATACATAGGGGACACCATCAGAAGCCTGGAGACCAGAGTGAAAGAACATCAAGATGCCTGTAGAAAGTATGCTAAAGAGTAGTCTGCAATTGCTTAACATACATAGGATGATGGATATCCTATTTGGTGGGAGGCACACACCATCTTAGACCAGGCCAGAAGACAGAAGGAACTGCAAGTGAAGAAGGAATTTACGTCAGCATAGCACCAGAGTGCAAGCAATTCAATCGAAGTTGTGGAATGGACTTACCTGGCTGTATATATCAAGAGTCTGAATTTTGAAATGATGACCATAAATTTTCAGTATTTTATAATTTAATTTAATTTTATTTTATTTCATTTCAATCGTTTCATTTCATCTCATTTCAAATTTGATATAGTTTTATGGAAAATATTGGATATAGTTACAGTATAATGAATGACTAAGGTAACTATAATAATAAACTAAATCCAGTTGACCAAAGTATTGAATGATACAGTGTTTCCCCTCTGTATGTCACAGATGGTCTCTGGATAAGGTATAACCCTGTCTTCTCCTTACCAGTTGTTATCTTTACTTGCTTCCATTATCCTGTAGTCTCCACTTTATTGGGTTGAAAATGTGTGTCTGGTTGAGCTGAAATATTTTCTCTCCTTTCTCTCCTCTGCTTGGGCAGTCACTGCACCACCTCACTAGCAGCAACTGCAATATAGGATGGCGCAAATGTGTCAATACAGGTTGTGTTCCACACCAGCAGCTTGCCACTTGACCAAGGCACCACAGATACTCCATCAGGTCTCTTACCATCTGCATGCGAGAGGCCAGTGGGTTCCAAATGTGAGAGCACTCTGGCTAATGAGAGGGCTCTGTGGATAACGTCATTTACGTATTGATTTATTTATATACTTATTTACTTATTTATTTATTTATTGGTAAATCATTATAAAGTTAGAGAGATCCCAAAACTGCCACCTCATTGCCCCTCATGACTGCCAGTGACATATGTCCTTCAACATATTGCGTGGAACAGTTTTAGTTAAATAATTATATAATAAAATAGAAACAACATTTAATTATAACATGATTAAAAAAAAAATACTTATTGTTTTCTCTTATTGTTATTATTTTTGTTATTGTTTATCCTTCTTACTTTTTTTATTTGCTTATGTATTCCTTCTTTCTTTCTTTTTTAATTGTTTTATTATTCTCCCCCTCATCCTTCATTGCTACCCCACATGTGTGTTCCACATGTGCCCCAGGGTATGTTCTGTGTTGTCACCATATGGTGGATAGCTAGCTACTGGGTTATATCAACCTCACATGAGTCTTAGCATCTCATTATTCCCGATGAAGGCTAGAGCCTCTAGCAGAAATGTTGACTGAATAAATTAAAGTTGATGATTGAGAAAGTCCTTGTGTCGACTATGAGAATGTTGGAACGTGCTAATGATTGAAAGTTAATGTTGCTGGTTGTTCACTTACAAGAATGTCACGACACAAAAAAAGATTGTGAAGAATTGAAACAGGTGTTAAGAATAGCAGATGTTTGCTCATGCTTGACTTTCATGTGTTTCATATGTGTGCTATATGTGTGCAGGTACATATGATATCCAGGCAGTGTCCTTGAATGAAGAGGGTCCAGGGAGTATGAAACTCACCTGTGTCTTCCTGGCTAATTCTGCAGCACAAGGCTGTCGTCTCACCCTCTGCAAGCTAGAAGATGAAGGATATGTGGCTCTGCCTTGCAAGGAAGTGATTCTGACCCAGAAATTTCCCATGATTATATTGGAGGGTCTGGTGGAAGGTGTGTACATGATAACACTTGTGGAAGACTTGGAAGAGGATGGTAATCTAAGTGTAGTCAGTGATCTCACCACCCTGGGTGTAAAGAAGGTTGTTCTGACAGAAAGTCAGCCAGCCACCACCAGCTCTACCTTTCCATTTAGTAAGTATTGCACATGTGGCATATGCAAAAGTAAGTGTGAGGCTCTGAGTGTATGTGACCTGTAGAAATCATGTACTTTGACCTTTCAAAATAGTAGGTCAAAAATATCTTATTAGCTAAAACTCATTTAAGCAGCTTCTTAGCATCCAGTTTGGGCTGACTTTCACCCTCCAAACATTTCCAGTATGCATTGAATATCCTTTGTGAAGGTAAAAATGTAGCCCAAAAAACTGTTATGAAATTTACCTTCAATGGTCTTGTATCTATTTTTGTACTACTTTCCACCCACACACAATTTGTGTACAATTAAATACCAGAATGGTCCAGGGCATTTAACACATTCCTGTTTCTAGATTCAGAAAAACACTAAAAAATCAGTAAATGATTATCAATACAACAATGAACATGCTCTGTGTATCAGTGTTGAGCCTAGCTGAGCTCATTCAGCATTGTTGCACATTTTCTTTGCAAGAAAGTGAACAGTTGATTTACAGAGAAACTTGCTCTTATGACAATAGATGATGGCATAGAACTTCAACAAAACCAGTAACTATTTATGATCGATGTATCATGTGTATATATATCCAATCCATGATATAGATTGGGCAGCACAATCTATGAATTCATAGATTGTGCTGTGAATGCCTGCTAATCAATACGCTGAAAAACATGGTAGCACATTAACACCCTTTGCAACAGATTCATAGATTGGATGGAACATATCGACCAGTACTTATTCGACTAAGCGAGTGTGCAAGCCAAATATACAAACCCACCCACACAATTGTGGTGAGTCTGATTCACTATGACTTCCTTTCAGTATTCTCACTATCTTTGCTCCTTTTGCCGTTATTATGGTCTTGCTCTTGGCACATCCGTGAGAACTGTCGCTGCCATAACCTCCATAGCATTCCTTGCAGAATTCTTCAAATATCTTTTTTTGCTCTACACTTGCCATGTCACTTAGTTCTTTATCTGCCAAGTCCACGTGGAACTTTTTCTCAGTACATGTATCACTTTTTTCTACATCATTACACTCTCAGTTGCAATCTCTGTTTCTCTGTTGCAAAGGGTGTTAATATGCTACCATGTTTTGAAGTGTATTGATTGGCAGGCAATAGATTGGCATTCACAGCACAATCTATAGATTGGCATCCAATCTATGAATTCATAGATTAGATGGTATATATTATATATATATAAGCCATCCCCCCAGTCCAGCTATTATAGGCTGGACTGGGGGGATGGCTCTGAGCAAGAATAACAAGCATCAGCCCACAAACCATTTTGTTGGAGTAGGTAACTTACCACTAGCACGAGGCCTGTTCACTTGTTGAAAATTATGCTGCTTCAAGTCTTCAAATCTTTCAATCTTTTCTGCATTTTCTGTGTTTTCTTTAAAATTTCTTTGCTTTCCTTTCATCAATTTGCAATATTTTAATGGAGAGTCCAGAGCCGTCCAATCCACGGATGCACATGCGTGAACAACCTAGCACCATCCAATCCATGGATGCACATGCATGAACAACCTAGCACCATCCAATGCATGGATGCACATGCGTGAACAACCTATCACCATCCAATCCATGGATGCACATGCATGAACAACCTAGCACCATCCAATCCATGGATGCACATGCGTGAACAACCTAGCACCATCCAATCCACGGATGCACATGCGTGAACAACCTAGCACCATCCAATCCATGGATGCACATGCGTGAACAACCTAGCACCATCCAATCCACGGATGCACATGCGTGAACAACCTAGCACCATCTAATCCATGGATGCACATGCATGAACAACCTAGCACCATCCAATCCACGGATGCACATGCGTGAACAACCTAGCACCATCCAATCCATGGATGCACATGCGTGAACAACCTAGCACCATCCAATCCATAGATGCACATGCATGACAACCTAGCCATCCAATCCATGGATGCACATGCGTGAACAACCTAGCACACAATAATTTAACAAAGTACTGTAAACAGGCCCATTGTTTCAAGTTTTTAAATGGGTTGAAGTTTTTCTAGCATGGGATTCCTTTCAGATACTTTTGCAAAGTGTAAACAGGGGCAATTATTCATGGTTGGGATTGTGTGAGTTTGGCTTTCTTCAGAAAAGAGCTCTGGGATTTAATAATGGTTTAATGGGCCAGTATAACCCTCTCTTGTATTTAGTCAAGGTACTGGTCCATTTTAAGCACGTTCCACCAAGCATTACCTGGTAAGCCCTATTGCCTGTCTGGGCCTGTGTATATATCTATGTGAATACCTTAGTAATAAACGTGATAAAGAATAATGTCTATGATTGGTTACTTCTGCAGTTATCCTGAGCAACTTCTTGCAGGCAGATAAACAAGAACTACAATATTCTTATTAAAATCAAACTTAATAGAAACAAGACTCTAACCATTTATACCACAACCAGTTAGATGACCTTTTGCACACATACATACGAATGTTGTACTGTTTTTAAACTGTATATAGTATATTGAAGCGAATTACTTTTGACAAAAACTGATCCCCTTATGAACACGACAGTAGTTCTTATATAGCCTAGCAAGTAACACTTGTATACAACACAGCAGTTCTATAAACCACATGTAAACTAAAGTTCATTGATAAGTATCTGATTGCATTCCAATGTGGTGTGCAGAGCTTGATGGTTCGAGGAACGTGGTGCATGCTGCCACAGGAACCCCCCCCCCTCCCCCAGAACCGTGGATGTCTGGTTCGACTTTTCTGTTTGGTGGGCGTCCCCGTCGCTGGGCTACCTGAACTGGCTGGTCGATGTTGAGGTGTGCTGGCTTGAGACGGTCTACTGATATGGTGTCCTTCTTTCCTCCAAAGTCGATTGTGAAGTACTTTGGACCGCCGTTGTAAGACCTGGAATGGGCCTTCATATGGTCGCTGAAGTGGTGTGTGATGAGCATCATGGCGGATGAAAACGTAGTCACTTCTCTGTAGCTCAGGCAAAAGGGCCGTCATAGTGGCTCCATGGTGGGTTGTTGGGATCGGTACGAACTTGCTGACAGTCTCACGGAGTTGTGGCAGAAGGGTCGCTGAATCATGCTTTCCTTGTGGTGTTGCAATGAAGTCACCAGGAACTGTTAGTGGGGTACCATATACCAATTCGGCAGAGGAGCAGTTCAAGTCCTCTTTTGGTGCTGTTCGGATACCTAATAAGACCCATGGTAGTTCATCCATCCAGTTGGGACTGGTGAGTCGTGCTCGCAAGGCAGACTTCATGTGTCTATCAAAATGCCATTTGCCTGTGGATGGTATGCCGTTGATGGAGTGTGGTGCCCAGGAGCTTAGCGATTGCTGTCCATAATTTTGATACGAACTGTGAGCCCCTGTCTGAAGTCATGTCCAATGGCATGCAAAAACGAGCAATCCAATGGGAGACTAATGCTCTTGCACAAGTCCCTGTATCTGTCTCTTTCAGTGGAACTACTCCTTAACCAGATGCCCGATGCCATCCGCCTTCAGCTAGCTGACGCTGATTTCACCGATCCCCGCAGAGTTGTGGAGCACGCTGATGAGCGGTGGCAGTCCATGAGCCTCAATAGCTATTCCGCCATTCCAAAAGGTGAGTTTTCCCCGTCGTCCAGAACGAGCAAAGCAGGCAGGACAAGGTAAAGTGACAGACAACAAGAATGTGGACTGGTGCTTCTATCACAACAAGTTTGGTGACAAGGCAAGGAAATGTATAAAACCCTGCAAGTTTGCGGAAAACTCCCAGGCCGGCCGTCAATAGCGATGGCATATTTGGTCTGGTCCGATGTTATGTTACGGATCATGAACTGGGCCTCTGCTTGCTGGAACCACACCTGAGGTTGGGAGGTCCAGAAGGTTGGCAGCTTAAGACTGACAGCGTTGGTTTCTACCATTGTTCTCCAAAATAACGTTTTGGAGGTCGGGGTCACCAATGAAGCGAATTACAAACTTTATTTTCATAAAATCACAGATCCCCTTATGAACACGACAGTAGTTCTTATATAGCTTAGCAAGTAACACTTGTATACAACACAGCAGTTCTATAAACCACTGTAAACTAAAGTTCATTGATAAGTATCTGATTGCATTCCAATGTGGTGTGCAGAGCCAGAATGACTTGATGGTTCGAGGAACGTGGTGCATGCCGCCACAATATATACTGATTGGTTTATATGACTATCTGCTATGGAATAGGCACTGTCATGTTTCTGTGTTTTTTTGTTTTATTTTTTGACAAATTTAATTTTACTTATTTGCTGAAGGCTAGAGCATCTAGCCGAACCATTGAGTGAGTCAACGTTAGTTGATTATCGATAAAGTCGCAATATTTATATATATTTTATGGTTGCTTTTGTGTATTTATGTCAACAGGCATAGGAAGTGAAGGAGGCATGAACCCTCCCACTCCGAGCAACATTGGCATCATAATAGGCAAGTTATTTGCATGCATGTCAGCACCGGACACACTCTGAATTTCCCATCACATATGCAGTCACACACCCTCAACTCAACCTTCACTGTTACAGATGTTTGTGTGTGTGTGTGTTGGTGTGCACTATGTAGGATCTGTGGGAGCTGCTCTAGTGGTGTTAATTCTGGTGGTGCTGGTCTTAGTCCTGATCCTCATCTATTTCGAGAAGAAGGAGAGATTTTTGAGTTGTAAAGCAAGAAGCCACAGGACAAGTGAGACCATGAATGTGCTTACTCAGTCACAAGTAATAAACATCATGCACATACACCACAAGTGTATATAGCTAGGATCAATTTAGTAGTGAAATGGGACTTACCATTACTGCATCACTTCATGCATCATCTAGTGAAGTCTAAATATGTTTTCCCAGGACTATAGAACGGTCCGGCTTTGGCCAGACCATTCCTCAGTTTTGATTGATTGCCATAAGTTTGTTCAGACACAAACTAAAATACAATCCACATTTTAAAAATGAATTAATTTTAGCATATTATTAGCATAAAATAGACATAAAAGTGCATGAGGGGTTGAATTGGCGTAAAAGTCTAAAAATCCATTACAACTGCAGTCCCACACAGCATCATCAAAGACCTTACTTCTGTTTCAAGACCTTGCTTCTGTTTCAAGACCTTGCTTCTGTTTCAAGACCTTGCTTCTGTTTCAAGACCTTCAAGACCTTGCTTCTGTTTCAAGACCTTGCTTCTGTTTCAAGACCTTGCTTCTGTTTCAAGACCTTGCTTCTGTTTCAAGACCTTGCTTCTGTTTCAAGACCTTGCTTCTGTTTCAAGACCTTGCTTCTGTTTCAAGACCTTGCTTCTGTTTCAAGACCTTGCTTCTCTGTTTCAAGACCTTGCTTCTGTTTCAAGACCTTGCTTCTGTTTCAAGACCTTGCTTCTGTTTCAAGACCTTGCTTCTGTTTCAAGACCTTGCTTCTGTTTCAAGACCTTACTTCTGTTTCAAGACCTTACTTCTGTTTCAAGACCTTACATCTGTTTCAAGATCTTACATCTGTTTCAAGACCTTACATCTGTTTCAAGATCTTGCATCTGTTTCAAGACCTTACATCTGTTTCAAGACCTTACTTATGTTTCAAGACCTTACCTCTGTCAAGACCTTACTTCTGTCAAGACCTTACTTCTGTTTCAAGACCTTACTTCTGTTTCAAGACCTTACTTCTGCTTCAAGACCTTACTTCTGTTTCAAGACCTTACTTCTGTTTCAAGACCTTACTTCTGCTTCAAGACCTTACTTCTGTTTCAAGACCTTACTTCTGCTTCAAGACCTTACTTCTGCTTCAAGACCTTACTTCTGCTTCAAGACCTTACTTCTGCTTCAAGACCTTACTTCTGCTTCAAGACCTTACTTCTGCTTCAAGACCTTACTTCTGCTTCAAGACCTTACTTCTACTTCAAGACCTTACTTCTGTTTCTGGAAGCTATTCTGCTAATAAACGCTTATGGGAAATGTTTCTGAGAAAGGAGGTGCGCCTGGATGATTTCTTGCTATGGGTTTTGTTGTAGAGATATTGTGACATAAGCAATGCTGCAGACCTTTCGTTGTCTACCTACCCCAATGAAGCCGATTGCTACATCATGCCACTAGCATTTGCATTCTGAACTTGTTGAAAAAGTTATATATAGTTAAAAATAACACAGTCATTATATTACAAATGCATAGATATAATAGTAGTAATAGTAGTAGTAATAGCAGTAGCTATAGTAGAAATAACATACTAAGTGCAAAAATGAACAAAAAACTAAATAACTGGAAGCAAAATACTCCATTATTATAATAATCCACCTGTTCCACTATCCTAGAACAGAAGACTATATTATTATAATAGTCCACCTGTTCCACTATCCCAGAACAGAAGACTATATTATTACAATAGTCTACCTGTTCCACTATCCCAGAACAGAAGACTATATTATTATAATAGTCTACCTGTTCCACTATCCCAGAACAGAAGACTGACTATATTATTATAATAGTCCACCTGTTCCACTATCCCAGAACAGAAGCTGTTACTAGTCAGAGACACTGTAAAGATAGGAGAGAACCATCTCCTCCCCAATGTGCCGTCGAATCATGTGACTTAAGGACAATTCAGCATCATATTGCATCAAGAGACATGATGCAACACATTCCATGTTAAAAATGAACATTGTGTTGCATTTCATCATGT
Source organism: Cladorhizidae sp. MBARI D1340-BT2 (assembly GCA_028752905.1). NCBI lineage: Eukaryota > Metazoa > Porifera > Demospongiae > Poecilosclerida > Cladorhizidae > Cladorhizidae sp. MBARI D1340-BT2. The sequence continues at coordinate 45,498,078 of JAQNBH010000009.1, read as the reverse complement.
CACTAGTGCATATGCATATTGTCACTGACCTTTAGATCTTCGAGGAAAAAGTTTGACATTGCTTCCGTTGCAACAAGAGAAGCTTGAATGTCCTTTATATGCGCAAGTGAACTAACAAGCTAAAATATTTTCAGGGAAGGGATAAAGTAGGGAGCACAGTTTACTGATGATTGGCCTGCCTTCCCTTGCCACACCCTTAGCCTCCTCCATCACCCCCATCCTTCTAGCCTTATCACTCAACCCTCTTAGCCTCCACCATCACCCATCCTTCTAGCCTTATCACTTACCCCTCTGGTCCTCCCCCATCACCCATCCTTCTAGCCCTATCACTTACCCCTCTGGTCCTCCCCCATCACCCATCCTTCTAGCCCTATCACTCACCCCTCTGGTTCCTCTCTATCACTCATCTCATTTATCATTCTACTCTCCCTCTCTTGTTATATTTTCCAGCTATAACTGGTGAAACTCAAATTGGGTAAGTATTGTAGAAGATATGTGTACTTATAGGATACATAGCCAAGGGATTTTATCATAAGCTAAGCTAGGAGCTTATGTATAGGTGATGTACTCTTTCTCCCTTTAATAGAGCACATCAAGAAGCTGAACCTCATGCCATTGTGGTGCACCAAGGGGTGGTGAAGTCTACTAATGTGAGTCTGTGTGTGTGTGTGTGTGTGTGTGTTATGTATTATGTGTGTGTACTGTAGTTGGATTGTGGTCCCTAGCTCACCACTTATTCTTCTCTCTATCTCCTTGGATTTATGAACAGAAATGCAATACAAAATAGCATTTCTTTGGTGGTATAATGTAACTACGACCACTGCTTGGACCATGTGGGCTGACATGATCTTCTACTTCATTACTGTTAGTCAAAGTATAGTGGACGATGAGTAGGATGAGCAGGAATACCAGTTAATTACTGAAGAGCCATCACATACCTAGGAATCACACATAAAGAGCAATCATGCAATAATAACTGAGCATGCTCAGTGGTAGTTCAGATAGTCGAGACTGAGCTTTGAACTTCTCTGTTCCTCAGGCCTGACTTCGTAGTAATCATGGTGAACAAGGAAAAATTGCCCTCCCCCCTCCTCTCCCCCCCTTCACAGAGTTAGATGGGCATTGCTCCCATCAACTAACAGCTTCAATAGCACACTTTTAGCAGATCTGTCCACTCATTTTCTGAGTTTTGAGATCATTATTCCTGATGAAGGCTAGAGCATCTAGCCAAAAAGTGAGGAGCAAAGTTTAAGTTGATTTTTGAGAAAGTTGTTAATATGCCACATGTTGTCTTCCCCCTCAACTCAAAATTTGCTCCCCAACTACTGATTTCATACGAGTTGTTAAGTACCTGACTCTGTTAAGCACATTCTTTGTTAAGAACCTATTAATTTGCTATGCCCCAAAGGCCTTTGCTTAGAGCTCTAGTACATACAAACATTTTCTTACATGCTACATGCACTCTGATGGAGCCAAACAAATGGCTGATGTAACAGCAGTGGGGGAGGGGGGGATGCAGTACCTATTTCCATAAACATTACACTGATTGCTGTCCATAGAGCAGAAAGAACGAAATTTTTCTAAATACACATTATTGTGTCGTAGTCGTATTGAGTTTGAAGTGTGCAATTTTTTGTTACTCTAGTTAAAGTACACTGATCATCATATATATCGATGTTATTAGATGCCTATTGATTAAATGGTATAGGTTTTTCCCCTTATAAGTACTGGAATGAGCATGCTCAAGTTAATACATTAATAGTCAGGAGAAGCCAACAATTTAGTCTAGCCAGCTAGCTAAGGTTTATATAGCACCGTAAATCATGGAAGTCATGCTGCATTAAAATCATGTGCTTTTAGGCCAAAATTACTTCATGAAAAATTGGCGTGACTTAATTTATGCAGATTTATAATATTGGGTTATTAATATTGCGAAACACGTATATAGCATAACAGATACTGTTAGTCCCAACTCTAAAAAGAGATCCGCCTCATCATCTGCAGGTGGAATATTGTCAGGATTGAAGATTGCCTTGTCTATTCTGCCTCCACAAACCCATTCTTGCAGATCTCAGAATAATTCTGAAGGTAATCGTATATTGACACTCAATAGTCATTTTGCTCCAATTTCTTTCATCACCATCAGCTTCATGTCTACTACAAATGCGTCGTGACTTTCCCAGCATCTATTACCTTATCAGTATACTTATGAAACTTCTGCATAAGATATTCCTCTGCTAGCTTTGTTTGCCAACAAGTAAGGGTTGCTGCTTGTCTGTTCAATTGGTTATCCTCCAATAACTCATGGATGTCATCTACAGTCTGGTCATTAAAAAAACACCAAAAATTGCCAAATCTGGGTTAGTGATGATACTTCCTTCTCAACTCATCTCTTTTGGACATAGCGTAGTATGAGGTTGCAGATAAACCTAAGCTAGGTTTTCTGATTTCCCAGTGATTTTGAGAATGCAACACTTCCAATTTTGCTGGGAATCCAGTGTAGTGAGGATGATTCCATGGTGTTTTTCCCTTGTAGAGGATCTGTATTGGAAGAAAGGCACTACAGGGTGCTTGTGAAGGTAGCACAGGTCTGGCATTTGTCATCCAGTCCACCAACCTCTCTTCTACTTGCACTCACTTTCTCAAGAGTCCACTTTCCATATGGCACCAAATTGAGGCCTGTTTGTCCCAGTTGAGGACTAGCTCATCATCTGGAATGCTTTTAGCTCACACCATATGTGAAATCTCCAGCAATTCTGATGTCTTTGTTCAAACTGTTCATTTGGTAATTTTACTCTCTTACAATAGCCAACTACCCATCCTCTAATGAGAGTCACTTGTCCTCCATTCCCAGCTAGCATGGTTCAAACAACAATGCTTCTAGAACTATAGGCTTCAACTGACAGGTGTGCTAGAACTATAGGCTTCAACTGACAGGTGTGCTAGAACTATAGGCTTCAACTGACAGGTGTGCTAGAACTATAGGCTTCAACTGACAGGTATGCTAGAACTATAGGCTTCAACTGACAGGTGTGCTAGAACTATTGGCTTCAACTGACAGGTATGCTAGAACTATAGGCTTCAACCGACAGGTGTGCTAGAACTATTGGCTTCAACTGACAGGTGTGCTAGAACTATAGGCTTCAACTGACAGGTCTGCTAGAACTATAGGCTTCAACTGACAGGTGTGCTAGAACTATAGGCTTCAACCGACAGGTATGCTTGAACTATAGGCTTCAACTGACAGGTCTGCTAGAATTAGAGGCTTCAACTGACATGTGTGCCTGCCAACAAAAGTGCATATACATAATTCTGAATGACAGTCTCTAGGCTTTCTCATGACACTAGTAATGGTCCTGCTTTGATGGTGGAATGGCCATTGCTAACTTCCGGAAAAATGTTACATTCACATCAGAAGAAACCTCTGGTTTGTTTTTATTGATGGTTGTCACTGACTCTGATTGTTTTTATTGATGGTTGTCACTGACTCTGGTTTGTTTTTATTAATGTTTGTCACTGACTCTGGTTTGTTTTTATTGATGGTTGTCACTGACTCTGGTTTGTTTTTATTAATGGTTGTCACTGACTCTGGTTTGTTTTTATTGATGGTTGTCATATGTTGGTAAGGTGGACGTGATAGCAAATGGCCCTTACCAGCAGTCCAGCCTCTCACAGGGCTCACTGATACATATCTATATATATTGCTATGATTTATTATATGCTGCCTCTTTATAGCACTGCTCTGAAATACAATAATTATGACTACAACTGCAATCGCATTTAAGGAATTTTTATTAGTCTCGTATGTTTTATTTGCGTGCGTGGGAATATGTTGAAATGTGCATCTCTCCCTACAGAAGTGTCCTCCATCACCCACTTATGCTGAAGTGGTGCATGTGACAATGCCCAAGAAGAAAACAGTGCCACGAGACGAGACCTGTATCTTGTACAGTGAGCTATGCATAGATAATGTAAGTGCATGTAATAATACCTGATACCTTGTGTGGCTTTGGCTGGTCAGGGCATGCAGGCTCTTGTTAAACACCTGTCTAATACTAAATGTGTTGCTATGCAGGTACCTTCACGCAAGAGTACAGCTGTTAAGAATGGTGGAGTGAAGGTGGAGGAGCTTGACTACAAGATCTGATCATGAACAAGACTGACTCACCAACACTCTTAACAAGTTATTACTTAAGTGCAGCAGCTGCAACATATAATTTATGTGGCAGTGGCCAGTACTCTCTAATGTACCATAATAATTATCATATTTGATGTACCATAATATCATAATGTGATGTACCATAATATCATATGTGATGTATATAATAACTTTATGTTTAATTTTATGACTTGTTAGAAACAAACATACAATATAGAAATACATACACTGACACACATACATAATTATGATACCACACACATTTATTAACCCTTTACCACATTCAATCCATATGTGTGCTTAGGGGTGTAGACACTAGGGAGGGAACTGAGATGAGAGAGAGAGAGGAGGAGGAGGAGGAACACAGGAAAATATATATTATGTAACTAAGTGCATGATAACAGATGCATGATCAAGATGAGGTATAGTTAATATGAATTCATTAAGCAACTTTGTAGGAAAAAATGAGTGGGGATAGGGGAGGAAGGGGTGGGGTGGGGTGAGGGGCATTGGTCATCCCCTTCCCCAGATAAAAATATGGGTTGCTGCTCACTAATGTTGAAAGTACTGTGTGTTTGATTAAACATCAAAGAACACGACCAAATCATGCAGGACATGGTAAAGATCACCTTTTTCTTGCCAAAACACATGGCTTAGAGTGATCATCAGGCAATGAAAAATTTATAAGCAAATATTTGACCTGTAGCTCTTCATTGATCACCCAGGATAACCTGAGCAGTTCACTACTGACGAATTAATTCAACATGTTGTGCAGTATTAGGAATTGAAATTGACCCACTACTAGAGGAAGAGGAGCCATTAGATGGTAGAGAGAAAGATGGAGAATCTCTTGTATTTAAGGATGCAGAAGATTGTGATGCTGCTGCTTCTCAGCAGACATAAATAGTTACAAACACTCTCACAGTTGCCATTTATTTCTTCAAATCTCATCAACCAACTAGCCTGTCATTTCCGAATTGTACATATGGTAAGCAACACAGTTTATACTCCTTCATGATATATATTATATATATATATATATATATGAACAATTTTCATATGATAGTGTTTTGATTTTTAACTGAGCTATTTATCTAAAATTTGCAAGGAGAGTGTCTTCTTCTCGTTGAAAAAATGCATTTCAAGTTTGAAAAACAGCTGCACATCAGGAGGTGGTAAAGATTCCAAAAGCTGTATGTAAATGCATAGTATTACCTATATACACTAAACTGAGAATTGGGAGATGCTATACTATAATTATCATGAGTACCATTGTATCTAGATTGGCACAAGAGTGATTCTTCCGAGGAAAGTTAGATTCCATCTTTGTTCAGCTTCAGCTGAAGAAAATCTTAACTCGATCAAGTGAATCGAAAAGAATCAGAACAAGTTTAAGAGGCCCAACATTCAAAATAATATAATTATAATGATTTCAAAAATAGTTCATAAAATAGCTCAAGGTAGCAGTAAATCTGGAAATTGGTTTACTATAATGGTGGAAAACACTGACTCAACAAGTGTGGAACAAATGATATTTTATTTACATTATGTGGATGATGATTTACAAGTTCATGCAGGTAATAGGGCTATACAGCATGGATTCGACTTTGGAAGAAACATCATAAGGATTATCTTCTATGCATGAATGCCAGAATTGAAAATTGCCACAGCCAGTGCTATGATGGTACAGCTCATTCTAGCTGTACCATCATAGCACTGGCCGTGGCAATTTCCAATGGCATTGAAAGCTTTGCAATCAAATTGGGAACTTGTGATAGAGGCCACAAAAGACACTGAAGTAAGAGCATGAATGACTTGTGTTGCTGTATAGATGGAGAAATTTGAGCTCTTCTTTGACATTGAATTGAGTCGAAATCCTGAGCACGGTTGATAATTTGTGATGATCATTATAAGATAGATCATTATAAGATAAAAGATCAAAAACTTGTGAATTTCACCCTACAGGCAATTCTGCAGATTTGCTCAGATGAATATTTTGTCTTGCTTTTGGATTAATGTTGAAAAGTGAGAGAGATTCTTTACTTGAAGTGGCTATAGGTAAATGACCCTCACACAGCACTGGTGCATGTGCTCTATATATATACCTTTGTTGCCACATGGAAGGAAAGTGTCACATCAGTTTGAGGAGAAGCTGCATCAGAATTTTCCTCTTACATAACAAGAAAACTCCAAAAGAATCTATTTTGAGGCCATTGACTATATTTTATCTTAATTTGTAATGCTCAGTAAATTAGAAAAATTCACCTTTAAGATCAGAGATCTTAGAAGAAGAAGTTGCTTCATTTTATCACTCTCACTTCAGCAATCCAAGCTTATAACAAACACATTCTACCTCCTTCATGCTAGTAACTTACCACTGGAGGATTACAGTCAGTAATTGTGCTCCTGAGGTCTATGTAATACTGAAAAAGGATCCTACCAAGATGCGGGAAAGCAAGGTGAGTCATGCACTAAAGAATATAGAGAAGATGGGAGAAATAACAACTAGGCCCACTGGAAGTAGACCATCACTGATTTATGGGGCTCCCAAAGGTACATAAACCTGAGGTTCACCTTGGGTCAATTTTCTCTTGTATATGTGCACTGTCATATAATATTTGCAAGTTCATAGCTCAGTTGATATCTCCTTTAGCTCGCAATACAAGCACATATGTCAAGGATTCTGGGTATTTTATTTAGCTTATTCAAAGTGAAAGTTTGGCTGGGATGAGTGTCTTGTTAGTTTTGATGTTTCCTCTCTTTTTATCAATGTTTCCATGGTGAATAAAAGTCATTTTTGGAATGTTCACGAAAGACGAGAGCTGGCATGAGAGGGCTGAACTAGATGCTGACAGGGTTTCTGAACTGTTGGAGTTGTGCCTGAAATCCACCTGCTTCAGGTATCAAGGAAAATACTATGAGCAGAAAGTAGTTGTAGCAATGGGCCCTCCAGTATCTGCAGTTGTAACATGGAGTTTTTTTAAGGAATTGGCATTCACCACTGCCACCCTGAAGTCAAGGTTTTGGAAGGGATATATGGATGATACCATCTGCATTGTGAAGAAGGGGAGAGAGCAGGAGTTGTTGGACCATCTGAACAACATCAGGCCATCCATAAATTTGAGCTTGAGAATGGACAAACCATTGCCCTTTCTCGATCGCCACCTACACAGAAAGCAAGATCGAAGACTAATTGCAACACTTTACAGAAAACCCATGCACACCTACTGGTACCTTGATTAGAGATCACATTATCTTATCATATCAGAAGAGGAATGGTGGAGAACTTTTATGATAGAGCCAGGAGAGTAGTGACAGAGAAGAAGGACGGTATGAAGAACATCATTTGACTAGGGTTTTTATCAGGAATGGTTATCTGCAAGCTTTCATCAACCTTTCTTCTGTTGAACATCTAATTGCAGAAAGGAAGATAAATACACCAATACAGGCCATCAGGAATGTGAAAATATGGTAGTAATTCTTTATATAGCAAGGATGGGTGACGACATCAGGAAGATCAGCAGGAAGATCGAATTCGGAGGGCACAACTGAGTAGAGTGAAGGATGAATTACCAGCTATATAGTATGCACTCATGCATTTGTACCACATCCCTTGCAGCTGTGTGAAGTACTATATAGGAGAGACCAACAGAAGACTGGAGACCAGAATGAAAGAACACCAGGAAGCTTGTAAAAAGTGTGTTTAAGCAATTGCTGAACATGCATAGGGTAATGGGCATCCTATTTTGTGGGAGGAAGCCACCATCTTAGGCCAGACCAGAAGACAGAAGGAACTGCTAGTGAAGGACATCAACCTATCACCAAAGTGTGAGCAGGTCAATCAAGATTATGGGATGGACTTACCTGGCTGCATGGTCACTCTCAAGAGCCTGAACTTGAAACCACGACCACCATAATTTTTCTGTGTTCAGTTATTTGTCATTCTCTGTTAATGTTTTAATACCAAGCATGAGAATGACAAATAAAAATAGAGAAAAAGGTCGGAAATATTTTGATTTAGCATCCTGCTCGAGACAGTCATCATTGCCATTTTAGAACACTTTCATTGCCTGGCCAACCAACAGCTAGCCTCTCTTCCTCGTGTTCCTCACAAAAAGATTCGTGCTCACCAATGGGATTGCTGGTAAATTGAAATAATAAGTTTTCTAAATGAAAACGGTCCACCTGCATCAGTCAAACATTAAAACCAGCAACATATTAGTCTTCATCATTATCCAGTTGGTGGTGATGTTGCCACAACCAGCTCTGCAGAGCCCAGTATAAAAGAAGCAGGTGATGCAATATGCAGATTTGTGATTCTTATTTGCCTCCTGATCATGTACATGCATTCAAATAAATACTAACCTGAAATTCTATAATACATACTAATTAAGAGCACAATAATGCTAAAAGGTGCACCATTCTCCTTCTGATGTTTAAAAGTAAGTACCCCCAGAGTGGCTGGCTGCCCTTACTAACAGCAATATGATTGCTAAATATCGTAGAATGTAACACATTTTGATCTGATACGAGTATTATCAGTGATCTTGCTTAGTATCATCAGTATTGCCAAAGAAGGTGGTGGCTCTGGATGTAGAAGAGGTGAGAGTGGTCTCCTCTGTTCCGGCAAGAGAACTAGTATTTGGAGTAGAGGGCTTGTAGTTCTCTTTCAGAAGACAACTACTGTATGATTTCTCCATGATGCTTCTAGTTTTAAGCAGTCTGTATCTTCCCTTGGACAGCTTCTCCTCTACTTGGTACGGGCCAAGCCACTTTGGATCAAGCTTGCCAGCCATTCTGTGACTACTCTTCATATTTCAGAAACTTCACAGATGAAAATGAAATAGAGTTCAATGAGATCAGTAGCTTACCAGAAATTCTACTAAATGCCAACATTGTCCAAGTAATATTATATATTCTTTACATTCAACTTATAATTCAAAATTGCCACTTCTCTAACATGGACAAACCCGTGGGGAGAGCACTCTAGATAACCAAACATATTTTTGTAAGAGACAAACCTCGCTCATGGTCTCGTATCTCCCAAGGTGACCACCATCTATGCCATCATGGCAAGCTTTGATAAGCCACACTTGTTCAGAACACGGTGAAGGGTGTGAGAACCACCAAATGCTGAGTCTTCACCACATTGAAAAAGAAGGCTAGTCAAAAGAAGCTTTCTGTTCAGCCCACACTTCTGTTCTTTGCCAAATTACTAGGTTGGTAAACCTTGTCTCTTATCACACAGGTAGTTAATCAAATGTTGATAACACTTCTGAGTCAAACAAGCACTCATGTTGAACACTAGTAGAGAGAGGACCGAGAACTGACTGAAAAAACTGAGCATGCTTGTACACAATTTAAGCCGAGCATGCAAGTAATTAATTAACCTTCAACCACATCAACATGATTAACTTGCATGATTTTTATTAAATAGTATTGAATCATATATAGGCCGACAACTAAGCCTTAATAAAAAATTATGCTACCTAAAATATTTTGAGAGTTTCAAGACTTTAGGAATAATGCTAGCGTTTTAGGCAGCATTTTGAGCCTTTTAGTTAACTTTTAAAGTGGAAACCATCATCATCACATCGTCAGCCTTGCAGAGTGAGGTCAGTAAGGTGGGGCCTGAACCAATACATGAGCTGAACATTGGTGCATATCATGTCTGAAAGTGAAAGTTAAATTTTTTATCTGACAAATAGAACACAGAGAGGATTTCATCTGAGATCCATCTGTGAAGACCCATCGTAATTCACCTTCTATTATATAAAGGATGCATACAAATATGCATACATATATACACACATGCAAACATACATGCAAATACAAACATTCATGCATATCTACAAACATTAGTGAAGAACATAATATAGTCAAAAATAATTTGTGGAAGCAGTGCATATTTTTGGCTCATTACATGGCCTTTCAAGGATGTTTTTCATAACTGTTTTGTGAAACTTATACATACATATATATACACACGCACACACAGTTTTACTACATTTTCACTGAACCATCTTTCTTAAATGATAACATTGGAAACCGAAAACAGCGATCTTGCTTACCTTTTATTAGCCCAGAGAGATGACGAGTAATAAGGTATAGTGTTAGTTTGTGCATCTGTCAGTGTGTGTGTGTTTGTTTGTTTTGTGTGAATGTGCGTGCATGTGTGTGTGTGGTGTGTGTGTGTGTGTGTGTGAGGTGTGTGTGTGTGTATGCATGTGTGTGCGTTCTCACTCAATAATGTCTTGTACCAAACCTGGTAAGCAGATTAACCATTCTTGTCTGGATCATCTCTTTACTAATGACCACATCAATACAACCTTGTGGTTATGACTTTGGAGTTCCAGATTATCTTCACTGTATGAACTTAGATCTCTGTGCGCTCTCTAAGCTACATCTACATGCAGACAAAGTGAGGGTGCCTCAAAATCTGAGTGCCTGAAATGGTTCAAGTTTTGGTTCCTGATTGGAAAGTGCCATCCTCTACAACTTCCTGCTTTCATTTAGGCGCTAAAACGCGACGAAGTAGGGTGTGATTTTTTCCCATCCTTCACACAGCGGTTGTCTCTAATTCGTCACTTTTAGAACCTTATGCATATGCTTGTTTTGTAGAGCCTCTAGCAGCACTTTCCAATCAGGAACCACAACTACAAACAAACAGTTCAGTCAGAAGTCTCCCACTTCGGCTGCATGTAACTTTAGCATAGTTATACTTATGCAACTTTTTTAATATGAGCACACAGAGCGATCTATCATTTGAGTTATATATCTAGTGCACACAATGAAGTGTGCAGAATGTATGGAGCTTCAAAGTTGTAACCACAAGGTTTTGTTAGTGTTTATTTTATGCCTCCACTTTAAAAAAATATCTTTGCACCAGGTTGTAGTGTTTGTACAGCTCTATCAATCACAGTTATACCCATTCAAGACTTGATGCCTGAAAGTCAAATGGCAGAGTTGCCAAGCGTCCCGGAATGGCCGGGACAGTCCGGAATTTTGGGCCTTGTCCCTGTGGTGTCCTTGTCCCTGTAATGTCCTGGAATTTACAGCTACGCGCACCTTGCACTTCCACTCACTTAGATGACTACTGCAGTCCCAAGCTTGTTTCGTTTAGTCCTTTAACATTCGTAAAGCAACAAAAACAGGACACTTCAGATTCAGATAAAACAATTACGGCTTCAGTGGGTGTGCCAAACAACCTTTGACCTTGTTTTGATTGGAGGTGTGGCATTCACGCCAATCTCAAAGCAGAAGACCATTTTGACAGTAAATGGATTAAAGAATTTCAGGGGATAGGCAAGGTATAAATAAAACAAATATAATGAAATTGATTTACAAAGCATGGAATACAGCAAATACAGGCTAAATAATAACATCATGGGTACAGTGTGCTTCTTGTGTTCAATGCAATAGTAATGTCAGTAGTCTTGCCTTCATTTTTTAGGTCACTTGTATGCACAATGTACTCTGTGTGCAAGCGACTTTGGTGTTACCCGTGGTGGTCGTAATGATGTCACATCTCACCTCAAGAGAAACATAAGGATATGTCAAAGGCTGTGCTATCAACTATTCCAATCACCTCTCTCTTCCAACATCAGAGAAGTGATAAAGTAATCGAAGCAGAGGTCAGGTGGGCTACATTTGCTGCTAAGCACAACATATCCTTTCTGTCTAGTGACCATGCCACCAAGCTTTTCAGCAAGATGTTCCCAGACTCTGAAATTGCAAAGAAATTCTCCTGTTCCCGCACCAAAACCACCGCCATAGTGAAGAAAGCTCTTGCTCCTTACTTCACACAGAGTCAATGTCAAGTGGTCAATTTTCTTTGATGATTGATGAATCCAATGACAAGAGGGATAAGTCTTGCTGCATAATTCTTGTGAGGCTTCTTGATCCACAGATAGGTGAAGTACGGACGAGATTCTTGGATATGCCTGTTGTGAACATTGGTACAGCTACCAACTTGTTTCAAGCCTTGAAGGAGTCACTGACTAAGAATGGGCTCAGCTTTGACAATGCAGTGTCTTTCGTGTCTGATACCACCAATGTTATGAAAGGAGTGAGGTCAGGTGTGCAGAATCAATTAGTGGGTGTAACATGCTAATAAGAAGTGACGTGGTTGAAAAATCGCTCATGCTAATTAAGGGCGTGGCCAGGAGAAACAATCCACGCTGATCGGGGGGGCATGGTCGAAATTTGTGCCGCATAAGTTCCCCCCCCCCCCCCCCCCCCCCGAAAGAAGGTTTTCCAGTGTGTGAGTAATGAGTAGGAGATGTGGCCACCTGATTCAGAGAAAACAAATGGCATAGAGCAGTGGGGTCATTGGAAAGAATTGATGCACGAGAAGGATCAGTATTAAAATCACCAGAGATAATTAAGTTTTTAAGATCTTTTGGTGGAAAAGAGCTAAGGAGATCAATAAGTAAGCATATATCATTAGGAGAAGAAGGGGGGCGATAGAAGGAACCAATGGTGGCTACTTGACTGTGTGTGCTGACAGAGATAAGGAGAAGTTCTAGTTTAGAATTTAAATTTATAGGAAGAGAACAAGCGTGAAGGGAAGAATGGACATAATATGGTAACACCATCACCCCTACGACTTCTATCAAGACGGAAAATATTAAAACTAGGAAGAGAGATTTCTGAGTCAAGGATGTCAGAGGAGAGCCAAGTTTCAGAAATACAAATGATGTCAGGAGAATGAATTGTACAAAGAACTGAAAGCTCGTCTATTTTTAGAGAGGAGACTACGTGCATTGAAAGATAATATTTTTATGTGTGAGGAGGATGGTAGTTGGGGGAGAGTAGGAGGTGTGGTGCAAGGAGAGTTGTAAGTAGACCCAGGAGTGGAAGGGTGAGGTGAGGCTGAGAAGCGTTGATGTTGAGGGCTGACATGAAGGAGGTGGTTGGAGTAGTATGGGAGGGGTTGAATTGGAGGAGGTCTTGGAGGCCGAGTAACTTGGGACGGGGGTCTTTGGTTTAAACCAGGGGGCTGATGGAGAAACCCTTGGGTTGGCTGAGGATGTATGGGAGTGTGCATATAGAAAGGATGGGTTGAAGTGAGGGGCATCTTGGTGTTGAGGATGTTGAGTGTAGGTAGCAGAGGGGGCTTGTGCAGATGGAGGCCAGATAGCTGAGGGAGGTTTGGAGGCTTTGGGGAGGGGCGGCGGTTGGATAAAAAAGAATTTTTTGGTACATTATGATTGTTATTAGTTGAACGGGTGGAGTGGGTTGACCTTGTGTCCTGAGATCTTTGGCCATGCATAGCAGGAGAGACAGAAATAGATGAGGAGAAAGATGTGTCAACACTTACAGTTTGAGTGTGTGTTTCTGAATGTGATGTAGGATTTACACTTGGTTGAGACGAGTTTGGTGGGTCACCAGTTGGGCATGGTTTAGTAGGGGGGTCATCTTTGGCAAAGGAGGCAGCTTTGCTAGTGAGATCAATAAGGAGTGGATCATTAGATGACTTGGCAGCATTTCTCAATTGTCGAATTTCAGCTTTGAGTGACTCCACTGAGCTATCGAGTGACACTAATAGTTGTTGGTGTTCAGAAAGGATGCACGAGGGGCACTTGAATGGAGTGTTGTTTGATGACAACTGCTTGTAATCTTCCTTATGGACTCCTGCACACCAACGATGCAACCATTTCTGACAGCGGTCTTCACAGAAAAGTGCTTCCTGACCTTCCCTCGGCATCGAGAATTACGTTGCAACAAAGAGGACACTCATGTAAAGAAGAAGCAGATATCACGTATGGAGTGCCAGGACCAGGGTTGGTTTCTACGTCTCCAGACAAAAGAAGTAGTAGGCAGCTGACATTGGCCAAACTAGTTGAGGATGAACGGGAGTAACGGCGACGGCAGATACGAACGTATAAGAAACCTGAGCAGAGTGATGGCTTACAGGAAACAGATACCAATGAAGTTGGCAAGTATGGATAAGAAATAAAAGGTATGGCAAAACATAAATTAAAATCAGAACGGCAGTATATATTGTTTAAACAATATATAAAAACAACAACACTTGGTGAGAAGTCCAGATGAGCTGCGGAGGAAAATCGCCCGTCCGGCGGGGAAAAAAGAGGGGGGGGGACTGGTGATGATATTCTGTACGGGGGTTCCAAAAATTGTGTTACCCAAAAGTGGGGGTGCCAAAAATTGGGATGCCTGCCCGGAGATTGCTGACCCCTGGACACGTGGACACAATTGCACCTCTGGGATGGTGTGGCTTGACAACTGATTGGCCAGGCGTTTCTCATGTCCCTTAGACTGAGGCCTGGTCTGTGCCCTCTCCTCACAGAGGATGTTGTTATTAGCTTGAAGAAGTGTGGTATCCATTCAGGCAAGGATGTTTGTGATAAGTAGCTATTGTATGCAGAAGGTGCCACGCTGAATCCTCCTTTTATCAGGCATCTTTGCTCCACACTTCAGTCCCTCCTACCTTCTCTGTACTCATATGCTCCCATTTTATCTTTTATCTGTCTGACCTCTCTCTCTTACTGTCCTCTCCTTCCCCCCCCCCAATCTGCTAGACAATTATCTGCCATTCCTCACCTCCCTTTCTTCCTTTTCATATGTCCCTCCCAATTATGTCCCTCCCAATTATGTCCCTCCCAATTATGTCCCTCCCAATTCCAACCTTCCTCTTTTCTTTCTACACGCCTCTTGTCAGCCAATAAGTTGGTGTGTTCTTGTTTAAACATTGTGCGTGTTGTTTGTGACTTGCACTACATTTGCAGTTACTGGTTTGTTGTGTAGTAAGCTAGAGGGTGTGGCTTCCTCTACTGGGCTATCTGCAACACTGCTATATGCACTACAGCATACACTAGCTCTATGCATGGGACCACACCCACTCTCAGGAAGGACGCTATTGGAGGAGGCAGAGCAACACGAACGTTGCTTCTCTTTTGGTGAGGATCTTCTACATAGTGAAGAGGATATATTCTGTATTACACCATGCTTATATGTTGCTAACTAGGGTGCCGCAGGTGAGTCCGACCTCGACTCTGCTGTCTTGGTGATGATAACTACGGTATTGCACGTATATGTGTGGCTGCAGTGTGGATGAGATGCTTGGGGGAGGAGTGTGTAGTGGTGAGGTGCTAGAGGTGTGGGGACCTGCAGCCTCGGGCAAGACACAGGTACACACAGTTGCATATTTATTTAGCAATCGGCTGGGTACAACAGGTCGACCATAGTTTCAGGCTCCCTGCTTATAGGGAGGAGAAACAATTGGTCTAGTGAGGGGAAACAACTGATCTAGTGAGGGGAAACAACTGGTCCAGTGAGGGGAAACAACTGGTCCAGTGAGTGGAAACAAATGGTCCAGTGAGGGGAAACAACTGGTCTAGTGAGGGGAAACAACTGGTCTAGTGAGGGGAAACAACTGGTCTAGTGAGGGGAAACAACTGGTCTAGTGAGGGGAAACAACTGGTCTAGTGAGGGGAAACAACTGGTCTAGTGAGGGGAAACAACTGGTCTAGTGAGGGGAAACAACTGGTCTAGTGAGGGGAAACAACTGGTCTAGTGAGGGGAAACAACTGGTCTAGTGAGGGGAAACAACTGGTCTAGTGAGGGGAAACAACTGGTCTAGTGAGGGGAAACAACTGGTCTAGTGAGGGGAAACAACTGGTCTAGTGAGGGGAAACAACTGTCTAGTGAGGGGAAACAACTGGTCTAGTGAGGGAAAACAACTGGTCCAGTGAGGGGAAACAACTGGTCCAGTGAGGGGAAACAACTGGTCCAGTGAGGGGAAACAAAACAACTGGTCCAGTGAGGGGAAACAACTGGTCCAGTGAGGGGAAACAACTGGTCCAGTGAGGGTAAACAACTGGTCCAGTGAGGGAAAACAACTGGTCCAGTGAGGGAAAACAACTGGTCCAGTGAGGGGAAACAACTGGTTTAGTGAGGGGAAACAACTGGTCCAGTGAGGGGAAACAACTGGTCCAGTGAGGGGAAACAACTGGTCCAGTGAGGGAAACAACTGGTCCAGTGAGGGGAAACAACTAGTCTAGTGAGAAAAACTAAGCAGTGACTAAAATAAAACCTGTTCTCCAGATCTTTGTGTTAATTTTTATGAAGGTTGCCGTTCCCACCCTCCCCAAAAGCTCACCCATTATCAACTGAGAACTGCATGACTGCCCTACCTGCAACCACATCCCTCTCTCCATGCAGCTTTGTCATAGTCTGAGTGCTCAAGTAGTGGCCAGCACTGGTTACAGTGTGGCTTATGTGTGTGGGTCATGTGACTTCTCTGCGGCCAGGCTAGAGCAGCTTCTAATGAGTCAAGATGTGACAGGACAGGCTCTAACTGTTGCGATGGAGAAGGTACGAGTGTTCAGAGCCTTCACCGTGTTTGACCTGCTGGCTACCCTGGCCTCATTGCAACACAACCTAGCCCACCAGGTTAATACTAATACACTATGTTATCCACACTGTATAGAGGCATCATTTTTAAGGCATTTAATATTCAGGGTTAGCATATGTTAGGTACATACATAGAGCGTGTTGCTACACAAACCACAAACTCCCACCCCCCATGAATTCTTGCATTAAAATCATAACCTGCAAATATTTAACAGTTGAAGAAAATATGCCTCTATATAATATATATCAGTTATTTGTATTGGTAGATCTGAAGATTGTGCAAGAAATGTCTTCCATCCCGTAATTAAGATTCATGACGAGAAATCATCGGATATGAACAACAAGCCTGACAGACTTGAATGGTTGGGCGACACTGTTTATGATTGTGGGATGCATTTATGTAGGTGGACAGTTACCATGCCAACCTTGGTGTTGTGATAGTGGACCCAGTGACCTTGTACCTATCACCATTACTGGGAGCTCAGCAAGGTCAGAGTATGCAGAGTGTAGTTGCAACTACTCCCACATAATGTGCTATTATTATTTGTATAAGTAGGTCATGTGATGCTGGCACAAGTGGGAGGAGCTTTGAGGGATCTGGCACGCCTTGACCTCTTGGCAGTCTTGGTATGTGGGTATGTTTACCAAACTTGAAGCAATTATGCCCACTACATGTAGATCGATATCTCCTTGATTAGACCACACATGATGTACATCTTGAATCAAGTAGTACGAGCCTTCGATTAGACCACCCAGCAGGAAGTAGGAAAGCTAGAGAAAATGCTGTCTGGAGTGGGTGAAGGAAACTTGGCAACTTATCACCGCTGAAATGATAATCAAATCCTTCATTTCAGTGAAGACAAATGGGTCACTTGATGGTCACATGATGACAGTCTTCACTACTGGGCTGGTAATATAAAGTGCTGCAGGAAATATTGCCAGGAAAACGGCAAAACTCCACAAAGAGGTGGGAGAGGCTGATGGTTATGATCCCTTCGCAAGCAATGAAACTGACTGTAAAGAAGACAAACCTAGAATAGAGGACGATAGCTGGAGCACGAACACTGCCATTATCAATAACTGTGACCTGTTTGAGATGAGATCTCGTGCAAGTATTGTGTATATGCCTGTTAGCATCTTCAAGTGAATAATAGTTCAAATAATAGAATGCACCCTCGATTGGCACCTGCCCTGAAATAGTTTGTGCAACTATATAGGCAGCTGATGAAATGAGTGCACAGCCTATTCGAGGAAATATGGTATACACTCAAACTCACTTCATCCAGAGGCTCCATATCTGGGCATGTCCGACCTCATCCAGAGGCCCCTGGGCATGTCTGGCCTCATCTCGATGCTCCATATCCAGACATGTCCGGCCTCATCTGGATGCTCCATATCTGGGCATGTCCAAATGTGTCACATATATCACACATTGTGCTTGAGGGAAGCATGGCTCATTTTGTCCGTAGTACAGTCCCATTTCTTGCAGACAGAGCAATTCTTGCTCAGATTCTAGCTAGTTGCTTGTTCCTGAAGTTCTAATATGGAGGAAGGCTTCCCATACAAATGATGAGAACAAAGGGGAGGAGGCAATGGAAGGCCATCGTTCAGTCACCCCATGGTGAAGCTTTCAATACTCTTAGAAATCTCACTGCCGTGGCTGGAATCTTCATCCTGTGAATAAATGGTGCAACACTGCAGCTGGGATCATGGGAACCTCTGAGGCAAACCTCCATCATCTATTTTTTTAAGCAACTGAATGACCACTGGTTTTGTTCAGTCAGTGTACATGTGCAGTATGCATGCACTTAATATATGTAGCGCTGCAAAATTCAAGACAAATGATTAATATCAGTGCACAAAATAGCAGAAAAAAGATGGTAGGACATTTTGTCATACCAGTTGCAATTTTGACAGGCCACTATTCTAGATTGCTCAGGCAAATATTCATTCACTTTTTTTGGTGTACCAATCGAGTGCTAACTACATTTAAACATGACGTTTCCGTTGTGTTGGATTCCGTGCAGAACCCACGGAATGCATGGACCCTCCGTGAAATTCATTTTAACAACATTTACTTCCTGGAGGGGGTCTGGGGGGGGGGGGGGGGGGGATGCTTCATCACTGCTTGAGCTGCAGTATTCAAGTAGCAAGTCAGCTTTCTGGATTCCACGGACTAATTCAGTATCCAGTCGAGCCGCCTATGTGCTGTGGTGATGTAGAGATCTACTGCATTGAGCGTCGGTCAACTGAAGTGATGTCTGGATACTGTGTTCGAGTGACAGTCAGCTATGGTGATGTTGAGAGCTACTGCAGTGAGGTGGCCAGTGTAGGGGTGGCTTAGCAGGGTGGGCCGGGTGGGATGGCCCACCCAACTTTCCTAAAAAAATATATATATGCTAGTTGCCTGCTATATGTAACAGACGGTCTATTGTTTGGTCACTGTTTGGTCACTGCAGTAGTGACCAAACAATAGATGTCTGTTAATCAGTAGACACCACAGTGAATGTAATTTTCCATTAGCTGTACTAGCTACACTATAGTTCAAAGGTCAACAGGCATTTACCTTTCAACTGAAGTAGAGCCAGCTGGATTGATCATTAATGGCTGTTAGTGAGTGCATTGAACCTTTTCATCCAGGGAAAAAGTTTAATTTCCCCAAGAAGAAGTATGAGTCAAGGTTCAGATCTTGTCAAGCACAGTGGTTTCAGGATTACCTATTTCTTCACTATGATGTAGAGAAGGATGCCATTTTTTGCCATGCTTGTACAAAGGCAGTGGCTCAAAAGAAGATTTTGGCTTCAAAAAGACCAGATAGTGCCTTTGTAAGTATATTCTATAGTTAGCAAGTTAGCTATAAATATATATTTACATCTGCCATATCTTATTTTATATAGATATCAGCTGGCTTTTCCAATTGGAAAGATGGAATATCTAAGATAAAGAAACACCATGAGTCTAAGCATCATAGGGAGGCATGTGAAGCCCTTTTTATCTTACCAACCCAAGCTAAGAGCATCGATGAGCTGCTTGACATTGGTCATGTAAGTAAAAAAACCTGGAAATCATCAGATATTGAAAACAATTTAAAAAAATATACATTTCCTAGCTAGGCAAGGTATTCCTCTGAGGAAATGGGGAACTGAGGAACTGACAGCAAAGAATTAAATTCAAATTTTATGCGGCTGTTTCTTCGTTCGATTGATAATCCTAACATCTCAAAATGGCTTACTCGTCAAAATGATACGTACGTTTCTAAAGACATACAGAATGAACTAATGGCACATGGTGTTCTTCGTGATATAGTGCAGCAAGCAGATTTTTATGTTATTATGGCTGATGAAGCAACTGATGCATCAAATAAAGAACAGCTAGTTTTGGTTTTCCGTTGGGTAAACAATAACCTTGATGTACATGAAGAACTTTTAGGTTTGTATCAGCTTGACATGCTACAACCATTTACACGGTAATCAAGGATGTATTATTAGCCTTGAACTTAGATATACACAAGGTAAGAGGCCAGTGCTATGATGGGGCCAGCACCATGTCAGGAGAAAAGGGTGGAGTAGCAAAGAAAATCAGAGATGATGAGCCCTGTGCTATATATACCCATTGTTATGCGTACGCCTTAAATTTGGCTGCAGGAGACGCTATGAAAATATGTAAATTGCTAAGGGATTCAATGGATACAACTTCTGAATTATGTAAGTTAATCAAATTAATTTTCACCGAAGCGTGATGGAATCTTAAAAGAAGAATTGGAACAGACACTCATGGATTGAAGCAACTTTGTCCTACCTGTTGGACGGTGCGTGGAGACTCACTCAAGAGTGTACTTGACAATTACACTGTTCTTCAGGAGCTATGGGCTGTTGCTTATGATCAGTCAAATGATTCTGAAATTAGGGCCCGAATAACTGGAATTTCTTCCCAAATGTATCCTTTTTTGGCTTTCTTTAGCACAGTTGTTGTTGAGACATTTAGACAATTTAAGCTGTACACTGCAGCACAAGAATCTGTCTGCAACAGAAGGCCAGTAAGTTGTTACAATGGTCAAGCAAACCTTACATACAGATGATGATTACTTCAAGGGGTTTTGCAAAGGTTGTCAAAATGAAGGCTATGCAGGTAGATGTTGGTGATCCTGTTCTTCCACGAAAGAGAAAGCTTCCAAGGCGCTATGAAGATGGTGACAGTGGAGGTGATTTTCCATCTGAAGATTACTACAGGAGGATATTTTGTGAAGCTTTGGACTTGAGCATACAGTGCATTGAAGACCGTTTTGACCAGCCAGGTTACCATATCTACTCAAAATTAGAGCAGTTACTCCTCAAAGGATGCCAAGGACATCTTCATGAACAAGAAGTGGAAGCTGTGAGGAGCCATTATCATGACGATATTCATTGGTATGACCTTGAGGTGCAGCGACACTGTCCGATCAGTTGGGTGAAGACATTTCACTATCGAGTATAGTTTCATACCTTAAGGGACTATCTGAACCCGCTAACCATCTATTTTCGGAAGTCATTGTCTTAGTGAAGCTGTTGCTTGTATTGCCAGCAACGAATGCAACAAGTGAGAGGTCATTTAGTGCCTTTAGGCGTCTCAAAACCTATCTCAGATCTACAATGACTCAACTTCGTCTTAATAACTTGTATGTGCATCACGATAGACTGGACAAAATGGACAAAATCAACCTTTTAGATATTGGTAATCAATTCATTGATGCCAATGAACACAGGCATGCAATATTTGGTAGATTTGATTTGTAATGTGTAATTTCATAACTCAATTGTGACTCAAACCATGGTAGAACAGTAGTTCAATAGACAAAAATCCTAAACTTCTAATGGCTAATTGCAAACATTTAAAAAAAAATTCGTGGCTGCAAGCTGCCTCATCCTCGTTTTGACCCATTCAGCCTTAAAGTGGCTGAGTCATCCCTGCCTTAGAGTGGCTAAGCCACCCCTGCAGTGAACTGAGGAAATATTTAGAAGCCACTCCAGTCGAGCTGTTTTCCATCTGTAGTGTTTCCTGGAGCTGGTTCAATCGAGGGCACAGTCAGTTGTGCTGATGTCGAGAGCGATTCTGAGCGATCATTAGGTAGCTGTTTCGGTGTCTACAGCAGCTCCAATCGATCCTCAGCTGCTGTGATGCTGAGGGCTACTCCAACAATTCTCAGAGCACTGCAGTTAAACTTCATCATACAGGAAGGAAAAAAATACTCCTCCAGTTTTCATCACCATTTGTCTTTTGGACTGAGATATTACTACTCCCAACCATAGCAGTGTAACAACTTGCGAAGAAGAACTAACACAAATTGAGCTTGTTAGAACAACAAACAGAGCTAAGTGGCTAGCTCTAGATGGCACAATTACTACACAAAAAATGTGGACTAGTACTGCACGTCCAACACACTCTGAACATGTCCGCATCTTGATCGAGATAAGCCCCACCCACAAATGTTGGTAGGTCTGTCTGGCAGACCATAAGCTGTCTTGCTCGGTCATTCTGGTATGGACGGAAATTGGCTGATGGCCAGCTGCTATTTTGTGCTCTGAATATTGGTCGGTGTTCCCAGATACAACTGTTTCTGAGTTACGGGCAATCCCTGGGGTCGAAGCTGCCCAGATAAGGGGAGTTGGGTATATATATAGTCAGGACTTTGTTTTTGAGTTATTGCCATGGCAGTTTGTCTCTGCTGATCCCATGAACCATTCCCCTTGACTAAGGCTCTCCGTTGTTCTCTAGCCTGGACTAGTACAGTGTACATCCGTACCATTCATTGATAGAGTGGGAGGAGTCTAAATACATACATGTATGGAATGACTGCCAGTGATGGAGGCTAACAACAGATGTCAAGTGTGTTTGACAGTATAACTCGGACACAACCAAGACTTTGATCATATAGTAGCCTTGGTTTTTATCCTGTACTAGTAGCCTTGGTTTTTATCCTCTACTAGTAGCCTTGTTTTTTATCCTCTACTAGTAGCCTTGGTTTTTATCCTGTACTAGTAGTCTTGGTTTTTATCCTGTACTAGTAGCCTTGGTTTTTATCCTGTACTAGTAGCCTTGGTTTTTATCCTGTACTAGTAGCCTTGGTTTTTATCCTCTACTAGTAGCCTTGTTTTTTATCCTCTACTAGTAGCCTTGGTTTTTATCCTGTACTAGTAGTCTTGGTTTTTATCCTGTACTAGTAGTCTTGGTTTTTATCCTCTACTAGTAGCCTTGGTTTTTATCCTGTACTAGTAGCCTTGGTTTTTATCCTCTACTAGTAGCCTTTGTTTTTATCCTATACTAGTAGCCTTGGTTTTTATCCTCTACTAGTAGCCTTGGTTTTTATCCTGTACTAGTAGCCTTGGTTTTTATCCTCTACTAGTAGCCTTGGTTTTTATCCTGTACTAGTAGTCTTGGTTTTTATCCTGTACTAGTAGTCTTGGTTTTTATCCTGTACTAGTAGCCTTTGTTTTTATCCTGTACTAGTAGCCTTGGTTTTTATCCTCTACTAGTAGCCTTGGTTTTTATCCTCTACTAGTAGCCTTGGTTTTTATCCTCTACTAGTAGCCTTGTTTTTTATCCTCTACTAGTAGCCTTGGTTTTTATCCTGTACTAGTAGTCTTGGTTTTTATCCTGTACTAGTAGCCTTGGTTTTTATCCTGTACTAGTAGCCTTGGTTTTTATCCTCTACTAGTAGCCTTTGTTTTTATCCTATACTAGTAGCCTTGGTTTTTATCCTCTACTAGTATCTTTGTTTTTATCCTGTAACCAGTAGCCTTGGTTTTTATCTTCTACTATAGTAGCCTTGGTTTTTATCCTGTACTAGTAACCACATCACAGTCGAGGCAGGGATGGATCTATTGTCTCCACGTCACAGAGGGGGCAACTCTTAACAAGCCTCATCTTCCTCTTCTGGATCACTTAGTCTAACTTTCTGTGTGTGCCCTCCCTTGATTCCAGCACTCATCCTTCTTGACCAGACCAGCTCTCAGCCTGGCATTCTGCTAGACCAGCCCAGCCCTCAGCCTGGCATTCTGGCTCTTGCTTGACAAGCCCAGCTCTAAGCCTGACATTGTGCTAGACCCACCTAGCTCTTAGCCTCTTCTCGAGGGAGAAGGGGGTGGGTGATCTGCACTATGCTTTGTCTCTCTTGATAGTCCGATCCAAACTTACTTATCTTAGTTTGTATATCACCTCTCCCCTCTCTCGTTCTCCTGTCCCCATTGTGCAGCTGAGTTTTCCGTGTAGGATGTACCAGTGCAGGCTGGACCAGAGCTCCCTTGCCTATGGAGAAATCCTATACAGTATTGCCAGGATTTCCATAGCAGATGCCTCAACGAATTTGTCAATGCTTCCTGGTCCCCTACTAGTGCCCTCTCCATCTCTTACTCTGCCTTAACTATATTTTTTTCTGGTGTGCCTGTCTTCAGTCAGCTTTCTCCTGACCTTCCCCACAGGGTGTTGGCTTGACCGTCTGCATGAGGAATTTTTCACGCCTACCAAGGGAATGTGCCATGCCCCACTCTGCCATCTTCCCAATTAACAAGCCAACAAGCCTTATTATTTGTGTAGTGGACAACGTGATGTGCATGAGTACAGTCAACAATAGCAATAAGACATGGCATGTGGACACCGGAGAAGACATGGCATGTGGACACCGGACAAGACATGGCATGTGGACACCGGAGAAGACATGGCATATGGACACCGGAGAAGACATGTCATGTGGACACCGGACAAGACATGGCAAGACATGGCATGTGGACACCGGAGAAGACATGGCATGTGGACACCGGAGAAGACATGGCATGTGGACACCGGAGAAGACATGGCATGTGGACACCAGAGAAGACATAGCATATGGACACCGGAGAAGACATGGCATGTGGACACGGAGAAGACATGGCATGTGGACACCGGAGAAGACATGGCATGTGGACACCGGAGAAGAGAGTTTAAGTTGATGTTGAGGAAGTTGTTATAAGAAATGGCGTATGTTGACACATGATGTAGTGTTGAGCAGCAATAATGAGTGCTGGAGTGCTGATGTTGGCACATGATGTAGTGTTGAGCAGCAATAATGAGTCCTGGAGTGCTGATGTTGGCACATGATGTAGTGTTGAGCAGCAATAATGAGTCCTGGAGTGCTGATGTTGGCACATGATGTAGTGTTGAGCAGCAATAATGAGTCCTGGAGTGCTGATGTTGGCACATGATGTAGTGTTGAGCAGCAATAATGAGTCCTGGAGTGCTGATGTTGGCACATGATGTAGTGTTGAGCAGCAATAATGAGTCCTGGAGTGCTGATGTTGGCACATGGTGTAGTGTTGAGCAGCAATAATGAGTCCCTGGAGTACCTGGAGCTCACACTTGGCATAGAATTCCACTGCTCAACTATAACTTACAGAAACATGAACAAATAATGTTATAAGGAATATAAAGAATATATGCACACAAATAAGACCATACCCATTAACACCACAACCCTTTATGTTGACTCGTATGCACCAATTTATACTGCTAATTTAAATCATTTTTGTTCCTGCCTCGGTTTTTATAGTCGGGTGATTTATGCCTTTTGAATAAGGTTCCACCCCCGTAGTTTCTGGAAATCTTGAGTGAGTAAACTTGATGTTATACTTTAAATGTTATAGTATACCAACAATGTGGTGGCGGACATGAAACCCAATGGAGGGAGAGGGGGAGGAGTGAGGGATTGTGGTGCAGGAGGGGTGAGACCTGCTTTGGGACAAATGTGGTCTCCTGTTCCTTCTCTCCGTCTCAACCTTTCATGCTGTCCTCACCAGAAGCAGCAGCAAAACCAAGAAGGAGAGGAGGATGGAGATGATAGTAGCAGAGGAAGGCTGCTCACTGTCTCCATGTCGTCCCAACAGGTAAGATATGGACTGTGTGCATGCTGGTGGAAGTGTCAGGATGGTATGCATGCACTTGTCTGGGTGCTTGACTAGCTAGTGTACCCACCACACAACAATATGTTGTTTCCTCTATAGCTGCAGGGTCCTACCTTGACTATGACATTAATATTCCCCTTGAGACAACAATGGAGGACTTGTACGATTAGTTTCAACTGATACTTTGTTTTCTCTTTCATCAGCTTTTTGTTTTATTAGTGAGAACTTCCCAACAATTGCTTGTTGTTAGTGGCTTCCTGTTTACCTTGCTTTCATTTTGTGGGTGACACACAAGAATTTATTTTACAACCTTCAGACGATCCTGACACCTGTAACTATTACTTTCACAGTTCTTCTTGGGATTTTGTGACGTTGAGCAATCAGAATTTGTTCGTGCATGGAATTTGGTGGGAGGGACTCATCAGGCTGGCTGCATGACACCCAAGAGGTTTGGCCCTGGCTATAGGGGTAGTTCACTAGCTGGCTGCATGATACCCAAGAGGTTTGGCCCTAGCTACAGGGGTAGTTTACTAGCTGGCTGCATGACACCCAAGAGGTTTGGCCTTGGCTACAGGGGTAGTTCACTAGCTGGCTACATGACACCCAAGAGGTTTGGCACAGGCTACAGGGATAGTTCACTAGCTGGCTGCATGATGCATAAGAGATTTGTTGCAGGAGTTAATTTACTTAGTGCAGTGCACGACTGCTGGCTTGGATTGTATCCGCCAAGACCATAGACCATGCTGTGCTGGCTGTGTGCTGAGTCATTATTGGTACTGCCTTGGGCTACAACTATCAGTCCATGCTGTGCTGGCTGTGTGCTGAGTCATTATTGGTACTGCCTTGGGCTATAACTATCAAGCCATGCTATGCTGGCTGTGTGCTGTCATTTTTATTAATGTTACCATGGCTATATGCAACGTCATAATTTATCTCCTGCTTTTGTGTCTGCTACAAAGCCATATATGTAGAAGTAACTTTCAAAGCATCCACTGCAGGTCTGCCTCGGGAGGAACTAGGGCTTTATGGTGGCTTCAGATGTGTGTGTGTGCGGGTATGTTCTGTGAGGAAGGGGGAGGGAGGGGGCAGGAGAGCTGGGAGTAGGTGGGAGGAAAAAAAGGTCTCCCATCATAAATATGAAAGTACTTGCATCATACATCGATTCCTTAGCTACTACACAACAAACAGAAACCAGCAGTGCAGTGCCTCTCCATTTTGCCACTATATACCAACTGGATGGGAAGAGAAATGACTCCTCCGGTTCACAATATGACAGTGGCTGAGCAGAGTTCCATTACGTGGCTACCTTCCATCAAATATGACAGTCGCTGAGCAGAGTGTTCCATTAGGTGGTTACCTTCCATCAAATATGACACTGGCTGAGCAGAGTGTTCATTACGTGGCTACCTTCATCAAATATGACAGTGGCTGAGCAGAGTGTTCCATTAGGTGGTTACCATCAAATATGACAGTGGCTGAGCAGAGTGTTCCATTACGTGGTTACCTTCCATCAAATATGACAGTAGCTGAGCAGAGTGTTCCATTAGGTGGTTACCTTCCATCAAATATGACACTGGCTGAGCAGAGTGTTCATTACGTGGCTACCTTCATCAAATATGACAGTGGCTGAGCAGAGTGTTCTATTAGGTGGTTACCTTCCATCAAATATGACAGTAGCTGAGCAGAGTGTTCCATTAGGTGGTTACCATCAAATATGACAGTGGCTGAGCAGAATGTTCCATTAGGTGGTTACCTTCCATCAAATATGACAGTAGCTGAGCAGAGTGTTCCATTAGGTGGTTAACTTCCATCAAATATGACAGTGGCTGAGCAGAGTTCCATTATGTGGCTACCTTCCATCAAATATGACAGTGGCTGAGCAGAGTGTTCATTAGGTGGCTACCTTCCATCAAATATGACAGTGGTTGAGCAGAGTGTTCCATTATGTGGCTACCTTCCATCAAATATGACAGTGGCTGAGCAGAGTGTTCATTAGGTGGCTACCTTCCATCAAATATGACAGTGGCTGAGCAGTGTTCCATTACGTGGCTACCTTCCATCAAATATGACAGTAGCTGAGCAGAGTGTTCCATTAGGTGGTTACCTTCCATCATGTTGTGAACCAAACCAACCAAGGAAGCCTAATGCATGCAATGGTGCACCTGATTCTATTCCAACATTCGCCAGGCAGTATCGAGCTAATCAGAATGCTAGAATCTAGCATGTGATCAACTGCACCATCAGCACTTTAACTAGGAGATGGCGATTGATGAAGAGAAGCTGGTGAGAAGCTTCTCATGTTTGTGGTAAGTCTCTTCGTAAATTTACTGATGTAAGAGCAAAGGAAGCTGGTTGCATGTCAGGTAAGAATGTTCAAACTATAACTATACTCGTTAGCTAGGCTTCTGCAGTATCTTTCTCTTCCTTCCCCTCCTACTAACCAAAAGCATTGTCAAGTGCCACTCTTCTTCGCTGCTGTCACTGTCCAGCTAGTAGTAGGGTCAAAGGTTAATCTCCACACACTGCAATGGAATGCTATATAACTTTGTATTGTGAACCATGAACGCAACGCAAGTTGAAAGGAACGCAACGGTAAGATGTGCCACTGTCATTTTGTGAACCAACCTTAGTCCATGTGTGTGTGTACACATTAAGCACCTTAGTTCACACACACCCTGGACGGTTGCCATCAGTTACAACAGTATGCAATAATGTTTCCACTCTTCCCTACAGCACATGCAAATGGTTGACTGTTACTGCCAATAGTTTATTATGACTCCCAATTTACTTGAACCAATTGAATGCCCCCCGACATTATTTGTTGTTGTTGTAAAAATTAAGTTTTAATAATCAGCTTACAATAACAATCAGTTCCGTTTGAAGTAAGCAACCAAAAGCTACACAGCTGCAACGTCGCTATATATCTACAGCAAGACTTGCAGCATAGAAATCCATTCAGGAGAGTCTCCTTGCTCGAGAGTGAATGGATTCTTAGTAAGCAGGTACTTGTGCAGCTTTCTACCGAAGAAGAACTTTCAGCAAGAAGTCTGTTCATGAAGGTTTGTGATTGTCATCGATTTAAAAAATCATATATTTAGCTCGCTCACCTCATCCAACAGGAAGTAAAGTGTTATAAATATTTATATTTAAAATCAACAGAACAGTCTATTGGGCATGTGTAAATCGAGAACAGGCACATGATTAATTTTCCCCCCGACGATATCAGTATATATCACTGTGACTGTTTATAGTGTACTGTGACTGCCAATGGTTTACTATCAGTTTACCATATTTTTTATGATTGCCAATAACTTAAATAGTTGTCTGTGTTTGCAAATAGTTTGTATAGCTAGTTAACTAATTCTTGCATGATGCTGCAATACCTTGCAGGGAAGAAGTAGGTGTGCTACAGCTTACTTCTCCATTACCAGCTCTGGACTCACATCATTATCATCATAATCCACTCCAAGTCGGGATCAGAGGAAGCACTTACTTTAGCCGCATGTGGAGAAAAAAACTTTGAATTCTATTCTAGCAATGAATAAAGGAGTTTGTGTGAGTGGTGATAACATTTCATGTCAAAAGATATAACGTCAAGATACAACTCACACAAAACATGTCACATTATAGGGATATATATATGTACCCATGTATATATGGTACTAATGTTAGTTTAAATGCGAGCATACCAAGAGCATGATACTACCTCGATTATCATAGCTACTAGAAAGGAATGCCCCAAAAGCTACTAGAAAGGAATGCCCCAAAGCCTTGTGTGGTGGGAGAAGGTGCAATAAAAAAAAATTAAAAAAAATCAATTTGAAATTCCTAGCGCAGGCCTACACTAGAAGTAGCTAAGAGTAGTACAGTTTCCAAACTGGTGCAAGGTTAGGAAGAGTACTAACTGAATATTGACAGTGACGATTATTTCTAGCTTGGCAACAACAAAACCTACATCAGTGACAATCCTTTCCAGTTTAGAAAATGTTTGTTGATGAATGAAACTTCACATCCATTCTTGCCAGCTATTGACTTGTAACGTGTAACGTAGACAGATGAAGCTTTACCTGAGCCTAAAGAAGCAAGAAACTTCTGGATTGTGGATGATGCTAAGTGCCAGTAACGAAGGTATGATTGATTTTTGAACCGGAATATTTGTGTAATATGTAGCTAGCTTGTCTTGCTAAATAGAGCTAAGGCATGGTGGTTATAGGGAATTCATAAACTGTCTCTGAGGCTTAGCTAGAAATAGCCATGTTTTCTCTGTTGATTTGGTTTGATGCTGGTTCTAATTTATGTTGTCTGTTTGGTTGATAGTTTCCCAAACGAATCTGGAAAAGTATGGTGGGTTGGTAATCAAAAGGTTTAGCTAGCTAATGGCAAAAACATGTCCTAAACATTGCATCAGCATTATCAGTATTCATATCAAGTTATTATCCAGCTACATGAGTTGTCTCTCGTGTCCAAAAGTTAACAAAGTTATTGATCTCATTGACACCAGGAGCTCAGGTGGGTAGCCGGCTCAAAACATAGATACATGTGCGGCAATATCAAGTTTTCCATCCAACTCGTGGGAGGGCTCGATCCGCTTGCCAACTAGAAATGAATGCAAAGCGTGGTGAGTGGAGGTGATTTTCAATACTTAATTCCAAGTGCATGGTTTCCCTAATCCCAAGCCTAGATCATATTGCTCCAGGTATTCTCCTACGGCAAGTATAGCTGCAGGTCTAACACTATATGCTGATCTGTAAATTATTGATGTCATAAGATTGTATTGCTTGGATAAGAATAGTAGCTATATTGATATTCCTTACAGATTGCAAACTGGCAAGGCTGGGACAAGAATGTGCTCGATATTGAGCGTGACAATCATTTCCAGTTCAGCAAGGTCATTATCATTGGCGATAATTTAACCTTACAAATGTGGGACCGTTGCAACCCAGGCAGTACAAAACTAAATAATAAAATTAAAAAACACTACCTTTGCGGACTTAAAATGTTTGCAAAAAATGTCCGCTCGCTCTACTTTTGTTTGAGGTGTTTCTGTGTCACTTCGCGGGGGAAGGGGAGGGGGGGTTTAGTTCGTACTCACGAACTCTTGAATAGCTGCTGCTCTGAATCGAATCAGCCGTTGGGAGCTGCAATGTTGCCATCTACAGATAGCCCCACGCATCGTGGTGATGTTGGTCCACCAGTTTCTTCTCCGGCAGCCTCTCCAAATGGTGAGCCGCCACTTTCTGGGTTCGATTTTAGTCAAGTACCTCTGTGCCAGATTCTAATCCCTAGTGGAACCAGAGCCCTTGCCCTTTCAAAGTTAGCTCTCGTATTGGAAGGTGTGGTTTTCAGCAATTCTCCAAGCGCATGGGAGAGTTTTCCTCTTCACTTCCAAGTGTCTAAGGGTACCACTAAGTGTGGTCGGCGTTGGTCTTTGACATCTGGTGTTAATATGGAGCTGAGAGAGGAAGAAGACCCTCGTCTTCCAGAAACCCCTTTAGGAAGAGTAGAACTACTGCTCCAGACCCCTTGGGGTCACTGGGTCACTGAGTGTCTGAGAAGATGGGGAAGGGGATTATAAAGGAGCTGTTTGCTTGGCTTCCTCGGATGTTTCCATAGCTGAGAAGTGTTTTTGCCATTAAGCAACCCTCTCCTAATCTTGATGCGTCCATCCCACCCACCCCTGATGTCTTTGCCGTGTCATTTGCTGTTTCAATAGGAGATGTTGTTCAAGCAATCAAATCCTTCCCTGTGGGTCGGCTGGTGGTCCTGATGGTTTAAGACCACAACATCTGAAGACATGCTGAAGCATCCCAATGAAGCCTCCTCCTTTCTCTCTTGTCTTGCTGCCTTCTCTACCATTGTCCTATAGGGAAGAGTTATTTCCTCTATCTGCCCTTTCTTTTTTAGGAGGCTACCCCATTGGCTCTAGAGAAGAAAGGGGGTGGGGTTAGCGAGGACATGGTATCCCTGCTAGTACCCAGGCATGGGATGAGTGGAGTGAGTGAGGGGGGGGGGGAGCAGCTGTCCATGCCAGTTTCTCAACAACTTGCAACCCAACCATGCAGTAGTAGTATATACAGCTTGACCTCTTTCAATTCTGTGTAAAGAGATAAGATGTTGGAAGCTGTCTATACCTTACCATCTGTAATCTACCCTTTTGTTCATTCTGTATACTCTTACCATCCTCCTTGTTCTGGGGTGACAAGTCCTTGCAATCAGCCCTCTCCTTTTCTGGCTCTCACTCCATAACTGCGCACAGTTATCATCGGAGTTGTATGTAATGTTTCTAGATGACATCAATCTGGGAGGCTTAACGGAAGATATAATTCATGATCTTGAGCTCATCAAACAAACTGAGTAGATTTGAACAACGACTAGTCTGAGGTAATTTGCCATGATGCTGTTTCAAGAAGAACCATCTTATGCTCTCTCCCAGGAGCTCATGTGGTTGATCCCTCTGATGCCCATCTCCTGGGTTCTCCTCTGAGTAGTGTGTATTCTGTCTCGACTGTTCTCAGGGACAAAATCAGTACCCTAGAGGTCATGGTGGATAGAGCATTTCTTCTCAGGATGCCTTAATCCTGGTGCGTAATTCATTTTCTACCCTAAGCTGTTGTACATCCTCAGGACTTCTCCATGTTTTCTCTCTCCTGCCCTGATAGATTATGACGAGTGTCTCAAGTCAATTGTGAGCGGTATTACTAACATTAATTTCTCTAAGGATATCCGGTATTGGTTGCAGGCCACTCTTCCTGTTGGGATAGGGGGTCTTGGAATCAGGAGTACAGTGCAGCTTGCTCCCTCTGCTTTCTTGGCTTCAGATGCTGCCACTCATGACCTGGCCCAAGTCATCCTGCCACCGCACTTGCTTTCACTCCCTGTCCCTTTTGTGGATGAAGCCCTTTCAGCATGGTCTATGGATCATGGCAATCCCTCACCATCTGGTCATGTGGCATGCTTCCCGAGTCCTGGGATGCGTGCATGGTGTCAAAAGTCCATGGAATCCTTTGTTACAGAATGCACCTGACGATTTGGCTTGGAAGGATGGAACCGTCGGGTCTCTTTCATTTTAACGGGAAAAGGCTGATGGGTTAATCATGGTTCCATGGAAGAATAGTAAGCAACAGGTCGATGGCTTTTCTGAAGGAGCTCGGCCTCAGGATAAGAACTGGGGAGGTGAATACCCGTTCTCACCTCCTTTAGCGTCTGGGGGCAGTCCAGAGGGGGAATAGAATATGGCTCATCTGTGGGGTCAGTTTGGAGTTGAACTTGTCATTAGCTTTTTAGTTATTTATTTATTTGTTTGTTTGTTAATTAGTTGTTATTTTGGTATTTTTGTA
Organism: Cladorhizidae sp. MBARI D1340-BT2; assembly: GCA_028752905.1. Taxonomy (NCBI): domain Eukaryota; kingdom Metazoa; phylum Porifera; class Demospongiae; order Poecilosclerida; family Cladorhizidae; species Cladorhizidae sp. MBARI D1340-BT2. Next base: position 45,465,295 of record JAQNBH010000009.1, on the reverse strand, counting down.
CTTTTTGTTGTTTATATATATACACACTATATAATATATATATGACATCTTAAAACATCTTGTCTTGTTTTATGACAATAAATGAGGTAAGATGACTTGTGGTGTAATAAACACTATGACATATGTTAAATGAGTTGTACTGCTTGATTATTGACCTTTCCTCCTCTGCCAACACTTCATATGCAATACAAAATGCACTTCCACACTCACCTGATTACTCGCACCCTCCACCTCCTTCCCAAGCAACAATGCCACCTTACCCTCGGTGACTACTCTCTCTCTCAAACTCCTCCAACCATATTCCAGCTCCCTGAATTTCATCCAGCTCATTCATTTCAGTTCCCTTCCAAATTCATCACACCTTATTAGGAAAGCCCCACATCTTCCACTTCCTTCCTGTCACACAACGTGCATCTGTCATCATTACACAGCCTACATTACTGCAATATACCTGCTGACCCTGCCCTCAACCTAATCATCAGGAGACAGGAGACAGACCCTGACTTTTCATTCTGTCCCACACTTTGTTTGTTTTCCTGGAAGTGAGTCAGATTTTATCAAAGCACTGCAGGAGCTTGTCAGACAACATAGCCAGCTGACTTGCACTAGAAACAAGTGACATCATATGCATGATTTGCAACAATAACCAGCTTTCAGTTCCAGCTGCTCTCTGAGTACTCTTTGCTGTCTCCGTGGACTTTTTCTGACTTCTCCTCACTTAAAGGCTGAGGCTGTTCCACCTACAAAGAAATCTAAGAGGGTCTGTTGTTTTAATCCCAAGTGGATCCAGGAATTTAAGGTGATTGGAAAGAGTCCTAAAGGTACCATTTTTCAGGTCTACTTCCAGGCCTATTCTTCAAACCACAGGTAGCATAGTGTTATTGAGGCTGAAACATGATGTTGCAAAGCATGACATTTTATTTTTTACCAATGACGATGCCACTAAGCTATTTGCTCGGATGCTAAGTGGGAGGACCAAATGCACAACCATAGTTCAAGAAGCTTTAGGTAGGACCTCATCATGGAATGGCTCTGAAGAATATCCATTCTCAATAGTGATGGGTGAGTCAAACAATAAAGAAAACGTCCTAGGGCTAGGCTCTTTGACACAGAAGTAGGCAACTTGAAAACTGAATCGGAGAAGAAAAAGGGTTGCAGCAAGTGAACTTGCATGAGAAACTGCGAGAAAAGTTGACTGGAAAAATGGAGAGTTCACTTTTAACTGATATCAACAGAGAAATTGAGGATCTATCATGGAACAAATGACAATTCACAGAGCAGAAATTTCAGTGAGTGCAAGGGGTGAGAACATCCAATACCAGTAGGAGAGAACTGACAACTGCACTCCCAGAAGTGCAAGGGATGATAGAGCAGCAAATACTGGTAGGGGACTGAGGGTGGCATTCAGCATGAAGTGGTCAGGCAAGGAATAACTCTCCCAAAAAATTATTCAACATGAAGTATATTTTGATCTACCCATCTAGCATATTTGAGGTTTATAATTATGGGTACTTAATAAATTCACAGCACAACAAAGAATAGACTGTAACACAATTATAGGTTAAGTAAACAAGGATCATCTTGATAGAAGTGTGATGTGCTAACATCTTGTGATGTAGCTAACAATTATTCACCTTTTAACCTTAACACAAAACACCTTGCAGAGGGGTACTTTCTGGTTATTAATACTGTCATTAATCTTGTTATTATTATTATTATTATTATATACTTCGAGTTTGAGGATTCTTGCTTTTTGTTTTTAGTCCCAACATCAAAATCATTTGGTCTTCAATACAGCAATCAAATGCTTTGCCCTGATGAAGCCTGAAGTGTTTGGTGAAGACTGAAGTATTTGATGAAGACTGAAGTATGCTGGGCACTAAAAAGAGTATCTGTAAAGTATTTGATTTCAGCAGAAAGTAGTCGTGAATATTTAACTCTGGTTCATAATGTGGTGATGGCCATTATGTTTTCTTATTTTACATCACATTGAGAACCAGATACAACAAAACATAATGGAATAAAACCAACGATGCATTCAAACTTCTATTCCAGCATAGCAAGGCAAGTGTTGGGCTAATCAAAATACTATAATCTAGCTCGATCTAGCACTGATGAACTGCATCAGCAACTATTTAGCTTTGAAATAAACATGATGGTCTTTATGGGTGAGAAAAATCTGATTGGAGCTCTGAAGCTTCCCCTGCTTGTTGCATTTATCTGCTGAGGCAAATAGAGGTATCAGCGAAAGACTGCCTATAATCAGGTGTAAGCCAGTTAAAAGTGTTACAGCTGATGTACCAAGCTAGCGGTTTTGTTATATGGTGTAACTCTGTAGCTAGTAGTTTGATGGTAGTGATTAATGGTTAAATTTCTATAGTGCAGATGCATAGTAATGATTTGCTAGCTGGTGTAGCTTGTTAGTTAGTAGGGGTAGTTATATAGCTAGAGCCGAATAAATTCTTGTACACAACCCCCGGATATATACTCCAGTGTTGGAGTGGAAAGTCGAAAGTCAAAGCAAATAGCATCAACCTTATTACAACCTTCAGGCCTTCATTCCAGGAAGTGACTGACTGTACATTCTGAATGGAAAACTGCTAATATGGTCCCCTCTTTTATTAAGAAGGGAAATCATGCTTCATCTGCAAACTACCAACCAATGCTCCTAATCTCAATAAGCTCGAAGGTCATCGAGCATATCAGCTCCCACATAATTTGTCACTAAGGTCTGCACAAGATCTTTACAGATGCATAAAACAGCTTTCTAAAGAAATCCTTGAGACCAACTACTTTGGCCACTGATCAGAACATTAAGACAGACACCATCCTACTTAACTTAGCCAAAGCATTTGATAAGGTGGCTTTCAAATGTCGTCTCCTAAAACTCCAAATCTTTGGCATCCATGGACAAACCCTTGGTGGATCTCATCTTTCCTTGGTGTCCAAGAACAATATGTAGTCCTTGACGGAAAGGATAACTTTCATGCTCAAGAGTATTGCTTGAAGGAATGCCATGCCAAGGTGCATTTCACCGTAATTGATAACTTGGTATATAGGCATTCCTGCCTCTGATCATCTCTAAGCAGGACCAATCTCCAGGATAACCACTAGTGCCACTAAGTTCCACTTCTGGTATATAGTGGACTCGAGCCTAACAGACAATCTGTCTCTGAAATAACCTCCCTTTAGACATGATGTTCAAAATCTCGACACTTTCAAGGACTGTCTCTCCAGTATCTATGTCCGAACCTAAACAGCTTCCACCCTTGTAAATGGACACCTGATTATGAATTAGTTCCTACTCACCACTAGGATAATTTTCAGCAATGAAACCTGTACTTATTTAAGAGAAGAAAGTTGTTTATGTTACGTTATATTGACAACCATGCTGCACAATGTAAAGGAATGCAATGGTACACTCATTCATTGTCATATTGTGAGCCAGCCTTTTTGCAGGTTCCTGTATATAAGGCTACCTGCTGATCAGCAGCATATTTATACTGTTTAACTACACTGTTTAGTTATTTATACATTGCCAGTGGCAGAACTGGTAAGTCCCAAGCAATGTCACTCTATCCCCCCATCAAAACTATCCCCCCATCAAAAACATATTATGTAAACAAAATTCATGAAGTTGTGATATTTTACTTATTGATTATTGATAATTCTAAGGGCAAGGGCTAATCACAAATAGTTGTTTATATTTAATGTCTTCATTCAGTTCTTGAGCATGGATAGCTGCTCTCAGCCTTCTCAGACAGACTTGCACTCAGTAATTCTGAGTTCAGACTAAGTCCCGGTGGTGGTGGTGATGGATTATCAGAAGACTCGTCTACAGATGTGGAATCTTTTCCCACCCACACATTATTGGCCTTACCTTCTTCCGGCACAACATTTACATCCAAGTTACTGTTTTCCAGAACCATGTCCTGCAGCTCCAGCTCTTCAACATGTGGGAGGTTATTGCCTTGTCTCTTTGAGCTGAACAAAACAATCACTTTGGAGGGAGATCTTGCAGCTGAGGAATTATACTTCTCCTCACACACATCATCAAATGTGGGATTAAAATTGATTTGTTTAACATCAAATTCCGCATCAGAGTTTGTGACAGTGGAACTGTTAGAGGAAACTTGGACTTTCTTCAATGCTTTACTGTTAGTTTGCGTGTGGTTTGTGCCATACTTATTGTACTGGCTACAAGTTTGTTTGTTTCCATAATCAGCTGCTATAGTGGAGTTTGGTCCTGCAGAAGTAGATGCTAGGGATGTCAATTTGATTTTATGGCCAGTAATTGTGTATATCCATGATTTCCATTGTTTGCGAGCATCTTCGGAACGGATACAGTGCATCAAGAAGATGAACAGTCCATGGAATCCAGTGAGCAAGATGAAGAGGACCTGCAGCACAGTGGCTACAACACAATTGCGGATACTGGTGGTAGCAGCCAGGCCTATACCCCAGCCAAGACCAAGCAGGAATGACAGTATTGTAGCATTGATGAAAGTATGAAACTTTGATTTTCTCTTATTGTCTGCGTTTGTATTTTTCTTGCGCAGAAGTGATACAAAGATGATGATGAAGATGATCCAGTTGAAGATGTAGATAAGGATGAAGGGAGCCAGTAGACCTCCATAGAAACTACCATAGAACGGACGGCAACTGGTAGAAATAAACATTTTAGTTATTAGAAGAGATCTTGACTCATAATTAATAGTTCACTATAATAACATTGACGTGGTGATGTTAAAGCTAGCATGTGTTCATACTACCCTGTGCTACATAACATGTAGCTACTGTCTTGCTCTCCGGGTAGCCATGGCTCAGTGTAGGGTAGTTAACCACCTGACTTGGTATATAGATATGTACTGAACAATGAATAACTGTACTTGTTTGGTTTGTTACAAAACCAACACAAACTCTTATCTGAAGTACTTATAACAAAATAGGTAGAAGCTATAAGGACTATTGTTAGCTATGTATGTAGATAATACAATGAAGTTCTATATTCTCTTGGCTTTAAGATGTGTGACTATATAACAAACTATAGTTCACAACCTATACAGTATTACTTACAAGTATGTGCTGACATAGTTGTTCCACTTGGATCCCTCACTGATCACAACAATGAAAAAGGGAAGAACTGGATGGACAACAAAATTAGAGCTGATAAATTTGCCTTACTATTCCCAACCAATGACCTCATCTATTACAACAATGTGAACTGGTCCATGTTAGGATAGTATATAGCTAGTTGGGACTGCATAGAGCAATCATCAATAATGGCGGGATTGTACAAACTACACAATATAATAATTACATTATTATCAGGTCCTATTCAAGATGGCAAGATATGTAAGTTCTAGTATATAGCTAAGATAAAGTTTATGATAATAAACTTGCAAGATAAAATATATATTGGCAAGATGGGCGCATCATATTTGGTGTGCATTGAGAATTGACAATGTTATCAGTAATGGGATCAGTAATGGGACATATATATAGCTGACCAGGAATGATACTTATTAGTAGTGGTATGCTTCATCCTGTATCGTTACTTATACAATTAGTGTATGTACATACCAAATTTAGTTAGAGTTGAGATATTGTCGAGATATTGTCAGTTGCTATTTCTGACATAATATAATATATTTGTGAGCTAAAGAGTGCCAGCAGTGGTGGTATATATCAGAAGTGGGATATGGCCACCCTTCACCTGCAACCACCCAAACTGCTTGACTTCCAGATGAATGGCTTGGAAGAGGAGAATTGAATAATATCATGATGCCTCTAGACTAAGCTGAAAGATCAGGACGCTGCTGTACTGTCTTGGGGAATAGGCTAATGATTATCTTAACTTCTACAAACATAACCATAAAAGATCCAGCTAGTAGTGTAAGCTGCTAACTATTGGCACACGAACAGTCCTATGTGTAACTCACTGCAGGTGCACTCCAGGAAGTTGATTCTTGTACAGGAAGTAAACTTAATCAAATCTCTACAATCCAAATTAATTCCAGGAAGCTGTTGACTTACGCGGGTCAGAGTACACCCTACTAAAATGCCAATTATTGATGTCCCACACTGATTACTCATATCCATGTACTCTATTATCTCACTGTGTGATGATAATGTTTTTAGCAGGACCTTAACAGATCCATAATACACTGTATTTGCTTTATACAGTGATAGCATGTTCACAAACTGGTCACCAAAATATATTTTTTATTACTAAAGGAAACGAAACAAACTTTATCAGTGTCATAGATTAGAGCTACATTGTTGCTGCAAACAAATGTCAGCATGCAAACATGACCCATGCAGAGTTAAATATGTCCATTAGGTTGTTTTCTTCTATAAGTAATCATCTGAGATCTTCTCTTCTTGAGAACTCCTTTCTCCATGCTGTGCCTTTATCTGTGTTCTGGTTTTGCCACATCTGATCTTCCCAACTATATACCTGCATGAATCCAACAAGTTCAGTCTCCTCAGTAGCAGTTAATAAGTCTGTGGTTCTGGCTTCATGCCATAAGTAACCTAGCCAAGGATTCCGTCTGTCGTACGCTGGATGCTGGACAGGTCAAGCATCCTTAACTGCTGCAAGAGCAGCTTGCACGACTTATCTGACGATTGTTTTCTTTTTTTGTTCCTGGATGTGGTCAACAAAGGAGGAGCAGACTTCAATCCTAACCTTCCTGCCCCGTGGCATCCTTATGGAAGTCTTTGTAAGACAGCAATCTAACCAGAAACAAATACTAAAAAGCGACTTATCTTCAAGTACAATAAACTTAGTTAGAAAACAACCGATAAAAAGAAACCAGAACTGGTACAGCTCCTTCTCGATATCAGGAAATGTTCCAGAAAATTACAGTAATATTTGAGTGACGTTAATAATTAGTGCACCACAGTGCCAACAACTGAGTAATGCCGATAATTGGCGGCTTAAACTACACACCAGTTGTGGCCAAATTTGAAAAATAATTCTTCAACATTCAAAGAAATGTTATCTTAGAATGAGCTAAATTCAACCAAATGAACCAGCTCAAGGGTGAGACAGAAGAGAAATACATAACAGCACTCGACACTCGTGTAGAGAATTGCAATTACTGAAGATAAAGCCCTGGGGCCAGGCTAGTTGTGGGGCATCAGAGATTTTAAATATATCCCAACAGTTGATGCTGATTGCTTTTTAATCTGCTGTCCGGCCCTGGTTATAGCAGAGGCAGATAGCCAGAGGTACTTGCCAAGAGACTGGCATCAACCAAAGAGCTAAACCAGGCCCAAATGAGAGGAAGAACTAGCGATAGACCCAGAAACTGCACATGGTCTTGTCATGGTCACATCAATGGGAAGACAACAAAAAAGGCGACAATAGTGAGACCAATACTGCCCCAAGAACAGTGCATAGCAAGTAAACCGCTGGACTCGGCTTTTTTGGATGCATGGACTGCCACTGTTTGGCAAGGAAACCGATGTTGAATTCAAACTGGATACCTGCTCTGCCCTAACAGCTATAACAGAAGAGACATATATACAAAACTCTCAAACCACTAATCCATGTCAAGAAGGCATTAGAATCACTGCTTAGACAAGCAAGACAGGAGGAGTTTCAAGTATTAGGCCAGTTTATAGGACAACTCGCGCATCATCAGAACTCTTAAGAGAGACATCTATGTCGTTATATGGCTAAAGACCATTCTACTGGAATCCTTGCCATACATGTAACCTCACTACATCTCATCGAGAGGGTGTGTGCAGCTGAGATTGGACTGAGTGACATAAAACAACAATTTCCAAAACATATTGAATGGATAGATAGCTACTTTAGGAGAGAAAGAGTTAAAGGACAATGCAAGTCCTTATGCCCTATATGTTCTTAGGAATAACAAAGTTAAAGAGGAGCTCAATCAAATAGAATCGATCAGTGAGATGGAGAAAATTTCACAGCCAATCACGTGATGTGCAGGGATGGTTATAATCCATAAAAAGTCTGGATTTGTGTAAACCTGAAATCCTTTAATGAAAGTTTTTGTGAGAAATCTATCCCGTCCCAAAGGTAGATGATACTCTTATCTTGTTAGCAGGAGGCAAAAATGTTTATCAAACATATTATGATGCTAATAGATGGTTTTGGTAGATCGCGCTATAATATAGCCAAACAATCAAAACTGCTCACCACATTCGTAATCATTTTTAGGAGATTCTGTTCTAGTGCCCCAGAATTATACAACAAATGGAAGAATAAAATCCTTGAGCGACTTCCAGGAATCCTGTGCTTGATAGATGATGTTCTAATAGTGGAAACTTATCAAGCTGAACACGATGCTCAACTCTTTGCAACACTGAAACACTTAGAGGAAGCAGAGATGATGCTCAACTAAGAGAAATAAGTCTTCAGTCAAAAATCTGCGAAGTTCCTAGGACACCTGATAAATCAGCATGGTATCAAAGCCGACCCTGACAAGACAGCATCTATCAGCAGAATAGACACTCCAAAGTCCATCATAGACCAGCGTAGGTTCAGGGGAATGTTGAACTCGTTAGATAAATTTCCCCTAATGATATCATATCTAAGTCATCCTCAAGAAGGAAATTGTATGACCTACAGTCTGAGCTCTCTATGACCCAGAATCCAGCACCAAGATATCTGATAATGCCTCATCATTTGGTTTCTATTGAAATATCATGTGAGGGTGGAAACAGTGGCATATGCATTAAAAAATCATGACTGAGATGGAGAAGCGCTATGCACAAATTCAAAAAGAAGCACTTGCAGCCAGTGAGAAGGTGACATTCTCCAGGTACGGCATTCCGGATATTGTTAGAAGACGTCAGTACTTGTTGCATGGTTTTGCTGTGTTTGCAGAGTCATATGGATCCAAGCATTCGACAAGTAATCCTCTATTCCCTCAAAGCAGTGGGCAAGCAGAGAGGATGGTGAAGATGGTCAAGGCATAGTTGGAACGATGCAGTGATCCATTTTAAGTTTTAATGAGCTATAGATTAATGGTGCAACCTCAACCCAGCAGAGCTGTTGATTGGCCAGAAGATATGTACTTCTGTGCCGCAGATCAACCAACATTTCATGCCTAAGTGGCCATACTTTGCTGAAGAATTCTGACTTGAAAAAAAGCAGAAGGATAATTTTGACAGCTAACAGGCTTTCACGATCTCCTAGATATCCTAGCTGACATTGAAATGTGGGTTAATTCAGGAACTGATCCAGTCATGCCCACATCACAATTACCATGGTCTTATGTTGTGAGTATCCATCCCATCTGGTGATATCAGATGAAATCGAATATCATATCATCTACAGTAGAATCCACTGACAGCCCAGCAGGGGAACCACCTTCTTCCAATCAACCCCATGAACAACCGAACAGGATTATGACCCAATCCCGAATGGATACACCCATCAACTCTCCGGAGAGACTGGCTTAGAAGGGGAGATGTGCTTATTACTACATTATTGATTGGTCATCTGCAGTAAGCTTACATCCCGTGTCATTACTATAATTTGTGCATGAATATGCCAGTTAAGTCAGAGTTGAGTTATTGTTAGTTTCTGTTCTTGTGAGCTACAAAGTGCCAGCAGTGGTAGCTAACTGACTGTCACATAGCGGTGGTAGCTAACTGACTGTCACATAGCAGTGGTAGCTAACGTGACTGTCACTTAGCAGTGGTAGCTAACTAGCTGTCACATACCAGTGGTAGCTAACTAGCTCCCACATAGCAGTGATGATAGCTAACTGGCTGTCACATAGCAGTGGTAGTTAACTGACTGTCACATAGCAGTGGTAGCTAATTAGGTATAACATAGCAGTGGTAGCTAACTGACTGTCACATAGCAGTGGTAGCTAACTAGGTATCACATAGCAGTGGTAGCTAACTGACTGTCACATAGCAGTGGTAGCTAACTAGCAGTCACATAGCAGTGGTAGCTAACTAGCTGCCACGTAGCAGTGATAGCTAACTGGCTGTCACATAGCAGTGGTAGCTAACTAGGTATCACATAGCAGTGGTAACTAACTAGCTGTCACATAGCAGTGGTAACTAACTAGCTGTCACATAGCAGTGGTGTCAGGATTCCAACAGATTGCTAGTTCAAGTGGAATCAAGACAATGAAAGAACAAAGGAACATTCTCACTAATGTGGTGTAATGTGAATGATGTATTGATTTGTTAAATAAGACTGACACACCCATCAGGTGAGCCAGTCAGGTGATTGACTTTTTGACTAACTTTGCTTAGAGTTGCTGAGTTGTATTGTTTGGATGTTTTTGATTCGTACTCTTGTGAATTAAATAAAGCTTCTTTATCACACTTGTCTAGCTAAGATAGCTAGAAGGACTGAACGGAAACGCAAGGGCGCGACTGGTGGCAGCGGTGGGATTCTTCAATGGCCGAAGGATCCCTGAAACAAACTCACTCATTGAAACCAGACAGCATGTCTCAATGACCCCGAAGACACCGTCAAGGGAGAGAAGGTACAGCTAGAACAAGAGAAGACCAACGTAGCCGCAGCCCCTCTCATGATGAGTCAGATCATGAACCGGAAGGCACAGTTAGAACAAGGCGTGGTTACAGTCACTCTCATGACGAGTCGAATTACGAACCGGTCGGTGAGCGTTCTGAAGACAGAACTGTTGCAGAAGTCGAGGAAGGATTGCCAGAGGGAGAACTATTAACTTGTGACTTATTGAGATGGATGACACTATAGAATGCCAAAAGAGATGAAAGGATGGAGAAGTGTTTGCAAATATTAGGAGCAAGCGTCAAGAAGGAGCCAAGGATTGCAAAGTGGGATGAAGGACAATGCCTCTTGCTCTCTTCGAATCCGTTATGGATGACTACAGGATCGATGAAAGTCAGTGGATGAAGCATATCAAGCCATATTAAACCCGAAGACAGGGAATCGTTGAGTACATGGTACAGACGAGTAGCTGAGACGACAACCAGATATTTGAAGGATTTTCAATCGAGAGAACAGGTGGTGGACCAGCTCATAATGACCAGTTTCAACCATACCACTTTTCATTCTCACAAAAATTCCTACAACATTTATTAATTTTCAAGTCCAGTAAATATTTGTGGTTTTATTACTTAATAACTAATAACTTGTAAGTGTAAATTGTACTCTCATGCATAGACACATAATTACTATGGACCACAAAAAATGTTTCTTGTGGTATAATCTGCTCACATGACTCAAGGTAGCTGCCACATGGTCAGGAATCCTTGTCATGCTATGGCTAACTTGATACTACCAGAGTTGCCACATCAACCTCTTTCCTACAAGTTTCCTTATGGACAGAAGAAAGTGGTGTACTGCAGTTTTCAGAGTCAATGGTTCTCCCCTTGGAATTTTTTACATTATAACGAGGCTGAAGATGCAGTGTATTATCATACGTGTGTTAAAGCATTCAGCTTGAACCGGATTAAAACTAGCCTTAATGCATCAACAACCTATGTAAGTGTACTAATTATATATGCTGCTTGTTTTGCTATGAAGAGTCTCTCACATACATACTTACAGGTCAGTACAGGTTTTCACAATTGGAAAGATGCAACAAGGGCTTTCAAAAAACACCAGGAGTCTAAGACGCATGCTGAGGCTGTTGAAGCTATTATAACTTTGCCAAAAGCAACTTCTGATGTAAGTGAGTTATTGAGTCAAGCTCATAAGCGAGATACAAGAAAATGCACGTGAAATCATCAAGACCATTCTGTCAAGTTTAAGGTATCTTGCGAGGCAAGGTATAGCTTTTCGGAAAGCTAATGCAGTTGAATCCAACTTGATTCAATTGCTCAAACTAAGAGCTGAAGACAATGAAGCAATTGACACATGGCTAAATAAAAGTCAAAGAAAATATGTATCTCCAGAAAATCAAAATGAAATTCTAGAGATCATGGCCAATCATGTTATCAGGAAGATCCTTTCCTTTGTCAATAAGTCTCCTTACTTTACATTAATGGTGGATGAAACAACCGATGTTTCAAACAAAGTACAGTTGACAGTAGTGATAAGATGGATAGATGAACAGTTTGAAGCAAGCGAGGATTTTTTAGGCATGTATCATCTTCAATCCACTACTGCAGAGAGTATTGTGGCTGCAATAAAAGACTTCCTTTTACGTTTTCAAATACCTTTCATGAAAATGCGTGGGCAGTGTTATGATGGTAGCACTATGGCAGGGGCTAGAGGTGGTGTAGCAGCAAAAATCCAAGCAATTGAGCCCAAGGCAGTGTTTACTCATTGCTATGGGCATGCTTTGAATTTAGGTGTGGGTGACACTGTTAAGAGAGCTTGCATCATGAGAGACTGTCTCGATACCAGCTTTGAACTGGTGAAGTTAATTAAGTTTTCTCCAAAGCATGAGGCCATGTTACACCTCGTGAAGGAAGAAATTGGAAGTATTTCTCCTAGCATTCGAACCTTCTGTTCAACCAGGTGGACAGTCCGAGCAGATGCCATCACCAGTATTCTGGCTAATTATAAGGAAATTCAAGTTTTATGGGAGAGAGCACCGGTATCCACATCTGACACAGAGATGAAAGCTAGAATTAGAGGGATTGCAAATCAAATGAACAATTTTTGTTTTCTATTTGGGCTTTTACTGTCACAAATTATTTTAAGACATACTGACAAGCTTAGCATGACGCTACAAAATCCTGCATTGTCAAGTGTGGAAGGACAAGAAATTGCTTCACTCACCATCAAAACTCTACAAAGCATGAGATCTGAAGAAAATTTTAACTTGTTTTGGGAATCAGTTGAGATTAAGAGAGTTGATTTAGATGTTGAAGAACCTTCACTTCCTAGGAGACGCAAGGTGCCAAGACGCTATGAACCAGGGCAGAGTGAACCAGAACACCCTCCTACAGCTAAAGATCATTATCGGCAGATCTATTTTGAAGTCTTTGACCTCGCAGTTACTAGTATTGTTGACAGGTTTGATCAGCCAGGATTCAAGATCTATTCGAATGTCGCTCAGTTACTTTTTAAAGTCTGCTCTGGCAAGGATTACATGGATGAACTCAGCTCTTTTTGTGATTTTTATGAAGAGGACTTCAGTAAAGATGATCTAGAGGCAGAATTAAAAGTGCTCAAAATCCTCTTCATAGAAAAGACAGAAACAGAAGAAAAACCATCAATATATTTGTTGAAAAAAATCCTCCAATCTTTAAGCCCAGCTCAGCGAACCTTGATCGGCACTGTTTGTAGAGTATTTCAACTTCTCATGGTGATGCCAGCCACAAACAGTACTTCCGAGAGGTCATTTAGTGCATTGAAAAGAATTAAAACTTATCTCAGGAGCACTATGACACAAGCCCGCTTAAATCACCTTATTGTGCTTCAATATCATCAAGAACTTACTGATGCCCTTGACCTAAAACTTGTGTGAAATGACTTCATTTTAGCAAAGGACTTACGTCAATCTGTTTTTGCCAAATTCTAAATTATATGTGAATGAATGTGTATTGAATGAATGTGTATTGATCTAATTAAAAGTGGGTGTGGCATGAACCCCCCACAACCGTACCACTTCAATTTTCATGGCTACACCCCTGTAATCGAGACATTCCTGGGAGGTCTACCAGCCAATATAGCCACATCGGTCAGGCAACAGTGCGAGGGAGATCCTGAGTATGCTTGCGAGGATGCTCTCAAGTATTACCTGGATCCAGGTTGGGAACCTAACATCAGGAAGAGGTCCAGAAGAGATGATGATCGATGAAAGGGAGCTGACTTCTGAGATCAAGAGCGAACTTCCAAGTATTCTAGAATGGAGCTGACACACAAGACTGAATCCAAGAGCAGTAACAAAGAAGAATTCCGAGACAAAATGGTCGAATAAAGCCCGAGTTCTTCTCTGACCAAGGCCCAATGTGCTTTAAGTGTTGAGGATGGGGACATAAAAGTCGAGAATGTACAAAGAAGGTAAATTCAGCAAGGAGCCGGGGAATTGATTGGCCGACGCTATAGTCAACCTGCATTGGAATGTTTTGCATGGTCGCATTGGAAACAATGACTGTGAAGTTGAGATTGATTTGGCAGCAGACGTCTCTATAGTGGTAAAAGACCTGGTGCCCTGAGCCAACTATACTGACAGGCATGTGGATATTGAAGGGGTAACAGGAGAAACAGTGGAAGCTCTGATAGCCAATGTGCTGCTCCAGTTGGGCGACCGAAAGCTCTGGGTGGAAGCAGCAGTGCTCGAGAACACCAACAAAGATGTTCTACTGGAAAGAGACAACAATCTCCAATTCTAGCTGCTAGCAGAAGCAGTAGACGCTGAGCAAAAGGACGTGCAGAAGTCAGTGCTGTCATGACCAGGTAAATGCAAAGAAAGAAAGAGGAGGAGGAGGCAGAAGAAGAGACTCGAGAGCTGATGAATTTGAACTATGATTTCCTAGAAGAGAGACTATCTCGCACTGAGGAGGCAAAGGCAAAGAGATGGCATGAAGGCTTGGCCGCCTTCAAAGACAGCCTGACAGACCTGCCTGACGAACTAGCTCCAACAAGAGAGCAGCTGATCAAAGAACAGCACGAGGATGAGACTCTTACAAATGCTTGGGAAGAAGCTATCCCAGGAGGACCATTTCGGGTCATCAATGAAATGCTCTATCACATTAGCACAGGAGAAGACGAAACTGAATTGAAGCAAGTTGTGGTTCCAGAATGCAGATGAAGAGGCATCTTGAGCCTCGTGCACAGTTCACCCTTAGCTGGTCATATGGGTAGAAGAAAGATGTCCAACAAGATTTTGAGACACTTCTATTGGCCCACTCTCAACAAAGACATTCGAGACTGGCTTGAACACTGTGAGGAATGCCAAAGAGTAAATGTGGTTCCGAAGAACAAGGCTCCTCTCAGCATCATGCCTGTTTTCAAAACTCCATTTGACCGAATCGCAATTGACTGTGTGGAGAAACTCCACAAGACACCCATAGGAAATGAGTATCTGATTACCATTATGGATTTTGCCAGTCGCTTTCCTAAAGCGATAACACTCAGGTCAATAGATGCAGAAACCATGGCAGATCACTTGATACAGTTCATGCTCAGATATGGATTCCCTAAGGAGATCCTCTCAGATCGAGGAGGTAACTTCATGTCGAAGTTGATGGAAGTGATACTCAAACGACTCGGAATCAAGCACATAAAGTCCTCGCCGTATCATCCTCAATCGAATGGCATGTTAGAGCGTTGGCACGCTATGGTGAAGGCAATGCTTAGGAAGTCGGGAAGAGACAAGAATGACTGGGACAGAATGATACCTTTGCTCTTGTTTGCAAGTCGAGAAACGATCCATGACTCCACCGGCTTTGCACCCTTTGACCTGGTGTATATGGCAGAACTGTCACAGGCCCTTTGGACGTCATTCGAGAGCAATGGGAAGGAACCGAAGACTTGCCCATCTCAGTTGCAGAATATATGAATGACCTCTACCAGCGTATGACACACATCGCAGAGATAGGGGCAGAAAGAGACATGATATCGAAAGAACGAAACAAGAACCTTCACGATCGAAATGCCAGAACCTGAGACATGGAGGTGGGAGACTCAGTACTGGTATTAGCACCCCAACGTCACAGCAAGCTGGAAGCATCATACCAGGGACCATACCAGATTCTTGAGAAGATAACGCCAGTTACTTACCTGATCGATGTTCCTGGGAGAAAGGGAAAAGGACAGCAACTACATGTGAACATGTTGAAGAAATGGAACACCCCTTCAGCATCAGTCATGGCTATCTCGGTAGTAGCTGAACCTTCCAAAATGAGTGATGAAATCATAACCTGGGAAGTGAATGGCCCTAATCTGCCAACACTCAGTGATGACTTGACAAATGAACAAAAGCAGCAGATGAAGGAGATTACAAAGATACGAAAGAATGCTTTTCATCCAGTACCTGGGAAGACCAACCTGGTGGAGCACTCCATTCGACTGTCACATACAATACCAGTCAGGAGACCCATGTACAGAGTCCCAGCAGCACTTCAGGACCTTGTACGCAAGGAGCTCAAGTCGATGCTCAAGCAAGGAATTATCGAGCCTTCAACCAGTCCTTGGTCACACTCACTGGTGACTGTCAAAAAGAAGACTATACCAATAAAAGTACGTCTGTGCGGAGATTTTCGACCCATCAATGTGGACACTCTCCCAGACCCTTATGTGATGCCACAGACCGAGGAACTCCTGGATCGGATAGGGAATGCGAAGTTTATCTCTGTCTTTGATTTACGGAAGGGATTTTATCAAGTTCCGATGAAAGAAGAGGACAAGGAAAGAAGCCTTTATGTCCATAATGGGAAAAATTCATGTTTACGAGGATGCCTTTTGGGTTAAAAGGGGCACCTGCAACCTTTCAGAGATTAATGGACATTTTACTCGATGGAACTCACCTGTATGCAGCCGCTTACATGGACGACCTAGTTGTCTACTCGGAATCGTGCACAAACACAACATGTGGATGAAATCCTACAACGGATTGAACAAGCCAACCTGACGCTACAGGCAGAAAAATGTAATATCGGTGCAGCCCGCTGCATATTTCTTGGACATGAAGTAGGCCAAGGTCATGTGGCTCCAGTCCAAGCAAAGATTGAAGCAGTTCAACGGTTCAACCGCCTAATCACGAAAAAGGATGTTAGATCCTTTCTGGGACTTACCGGGTATTACCGGAAGTTTATCAAAGATTATGCGACAATCGCTCTCCCACTCACCGATCTGTTGAAGAAGAGTTTACCAGACCGAGTACGATGGAACGAGGAAACAGATCGAGCATTCGAGCAGCTAAAACAAGCAATCGTGGATAAGCCAGTCTTACGAACACCAGATTTGACGAAAGACTTCATCCTCCAAACCGATGCATCAGGATGTAGGATAGGTGCTGTCCTGACCCAAAATTTTGAAGACGGGGAGAGGCCGGTAGCTTTTTTCTCGAAAAAGTTGCTACTGGCACAAACACGGTACACAGCAACCGAGAAGGAGGGATTGGCGGTCATTAAAGCTATCCAGCACTTCGAATTTTATCTCTACGGACGTCCGTTCAAGGTGCAAACCGACCACACAGCGATCAAGAAAATGACGAACACTAACAGTCGACTGATAAGATGGTCCCTACTACAGAGCTATGACTTCACAGTTGAACACAAGCCAGGAGCAGACAACACCAATGCTGATGGGTTATCACGTCAAGCCGAATGGACCATCACTTGAAGAAAGGGGAGATGTCAGGATTCCAACAGATTGCTAGTTCAAGTGGAATCAAGACAACGAAAGAACAAAGGAAAATTTTCAATAGATGTGGCTAATGTGGTGTAATGTGAATGATGTAATGATTTGTTAAATAAGACTGACACCCATCAGGTGAGCCAGTCAGGTGATTTATGACAGGTGATTTATGAGTAGAGACTTTTTGACTAACTTGCTTAGAGTTGCTGAGTTGTATTGTTTGGATGTTTTTGATTCGTGCTCTTGTGAATTAAATAAAGCTTTAACTTTATCACACTTGTCTAGCTAAGATAGCTAGAAGGACCCAACGGAAATGCAAGGGCGCGACAAGTGGTAGCTAACTAGCTGTCACATAACAGTGGTAGCTAACTAACTGCAGTGTTAGCTAACTAACTGTCACACAGGCAAAGACAAGGTTAAATGTATGACAGGCATTAAGATTAGAGTTATTGCGCCTAGGCTAGGGTTGGAGCTATACAGCCAGGAGCCAGGGTTAGAACTATAGAGCCAGGAGCTATGGTTGGAGCTATAATAGTCAAGAGCTAGGTTTAGAACTATAGAATCATGGTTATGAAACCTATACATGCTAACCGATATAGCATACAGAAGTTAACACCGATTAGACTCCCAAGGTCTTCAGCATGATGAGCCATATATATATATTGGTTTGACCCACATAGAAAAAAGAAAAAAGCTCATACTACAATAAGCATCGACTTGAAATAGTATTGTCTTGACATTTCGACTAGATGCTCTAGCCTTCACCAGGAATAATGACTAGATGCTCTAGCCTCCATCAGGAATAATGACTAGATGCTCTAGCCTCCATCAGGAATAATGACTAGATCCTCTAGCCTCCATCAGGAATAATGACTAGATGCTCTAGCCTCCATCAGGAATAATGACTAGATGCTCTAGCCTCCATCAGGAATAATGACTAGATGCTCCAGCCTCCATCAGGAATAATGACTAGATGCTCTAGCCTTCATCAGGAATAATGACTAGATGCTCCAGCCTTCATCAGCAATAATGACTAGATGCTCAAGCCTTCATCAGGAATAATGACTAGATGCTCTAGCCTCCATCAGGAATAATGACTAGATGCTCCAGCCTTCATCAGCAATAATGACTAGATGCTCTAGCCTTCATCAGGAATAATGACTAGATGCTCTAGCCTCCATCAGGAATAATGACTAGATGCTCTAGCCTTCATCAAAACACCCAGGAATAATGACTAGATGCTCCAGCCTCCATCAGGAATAATGACTAGATGCTCTAGCCTTCATCAAAACACCCAGGAATAATGACTAGATGCTCCAGCCTTCATCAGCAATAATGACTAGATGCTCTAGCCTTCATCAGGAATAATGACTAGATGCTCTAGCCTCCATCAGGAATAATGACTAGATGCTCCAGCCTTCATCAGCAATAATGACTAGATGCTCTAGCCTCCATCAGGAATAATGACTAGATGCTCCAGCCTTCATCAGCAATAATGACTAGATCCTCTAGTCTCCATCAGGAATAATGACTAGATGCTCTAGCCTTCATCAGGAATAATGACTAGATACTCTAGCCTCCATCAGGAATAATGACTAGATGCCCTAGCCTTCATCAGGAGTAATGACTAGATGCTCTAGCCTTCATCAGGAATAATGACTAGATCCCCTGGCCTTCATCAGGAATAATGACTAGATCCCCTAGCCTCCATCAGGAATAATGACTAGATGCTCAAGCCTTCATCAGGAATAATGACTAGATGCTCTAGCCTTCACCAGGAAGGATAGAGCATCTAGTCAAAACATCAAGAGAATATAATTTCAAATTGATTATTGAGAAGGTAATTGTAATGTTATTATGTCAACTGAGAGTTCATTAAGAGAAAGCTCATTACTCGGCTAGTGGCCACGTCAGCAGCCCCTTAGCAGCCTAAATGGTGGTTTCAGATCTCCCAAAAGACTTTCAGTATCTCGTGAATGATATATTAAGGTATATAATAATCTTGAACCCCTAATTTTTTTACCCCCCCATTAATAGCTTAAGCTGCAATTTAAGAAATTTAATATTTGCACTGGAAGTGAACTTATCTTTAGCTCTGCAATCCTAGTTAACCCCAGTAAGTGGACTTGCTCAGCTATTGATTGATGAGGGTCAGAGACCACTATATACCAATTATCAGTACTTCATACCTTACTGGCATTGCATACAAATCAATTATCTGCAGAGTGTGATGATGCTCATGTTTTTACCAGGACCCTAACGGATCCACAATACATTAATTTGCTAATGTTTCACCAAGCGATACAATGTGCATACCTGATGCAAACATGTGGTAAACACAAGCGACACCATGTGCATGCCAGATGCAAACATGTGGTAAACACCAAGCGACACCATGTGCATGCCAGATGAAAACATGTGGTAAACAACAAGCGACACCATGTGCATGCCAGATGAAAACATGTGGTAAACACCAAGTGACACCATGTGCATGCCAGATGCAAACACGGTAAATCTGCCATCAAAACAAAGCCCATTGTAGAAACAAAACAAACATTAAAACAGCTATATACACACGGCAAAATCTCTCCCATCAGTGTCGTAGATTAGAGGGACAATACATTGTTTGCATAACAAATGACAGCAGGAAAACATAACCCATGCAGAGTTAAATATGTCCAGGTTTGTCCATTAGGTTGTTTTCTTCCAGTAGCCAAACATCTGAAATCTTCAGTTCTTGAGAACTCACTTCTCTCTGGCAAGATTCCTCTATGTGTGTTGTGGTTTTGCTACATTTGATCTTCACAACTACCTGGATGAATCCAAGTTAGTCCCCTAAGTAAAATAAGTCTGTAGTCCTGGCTTCATGCCATGTGTGACCTTACCAAAATATTTGTACTGTAGAGTGGACCTAGGCACTCCATGCTCAATGGCTGTATGCCTGCAAGAGCAGCTTGCATGAGTCATCTGTAGTTTGTGTTTTCTTTCTGCGTTGAGTGGTAGCCTGACTGGATTCACTGGGGACGGTTCTAGAAATTCAGTTGCGTGACTATACTGATTTGCCATGCTCAGTACCATTATTTTTAGTAGGCAGAGCCATAATGGTTGAGCTAGCAACTACAAAGGTCAGTGGGGGGAGCTGGCCTCTAGCCACCAGCTAGCCAGCCAAACAGAGGGAGACTCATCAGCATAACCTTCTCGACTCATCAAAAAGAAAGGGAACAAGGTTGAATTCACTAAATCAAGCATTATAGTACTTGAAATATATATGACAGGTGTATATACATGGTAAAGTGTAATCTATATGACAGGTGTACATGGTAAAGTGTCATGTATATGACAGGTGTACATGGTAAAGTGTCATCTATATGACAGGTGTACATCACCTATATGACAGGTGTACATGGTAAAGTGTCACCTATATGACAGGTGTACATGGTAAAGTGTCATCTATATGATGGTAAAGTCATCTATATGATGGTAAAGTGTCATCTATATGACAGGTGCGCATGGTAAAGTGTCATCTATATGACAGGTGTACATGGTAAAGTGTCTTCTATATGACAGGTGTGCATGGTAAAGTGTCACCTATATGACAGGTGTACATGGTAAAGTGTCGTCTATATGATGGTAAAGTGTCATCTATATGACAGGTGAGCATGGTAAAGTGTCATCTATATGACAGGTGTACATGGTAAAGTGTCATCTATATGACAGGTATACATGGTAAAGTGTCATCTAACTGTTTTTGTTTTGATGTAATGACTTCCTCAATAATCAACTCAACTTTGCTCACTTGTCACCTGCTGGTGCTCTAGACTCATCAGAGGATTGTTTAATTTCCTTTCTTTTTGGACAAATCAAATCCAGTGAAGTTCTTGGTCATAATAATAACTTATTTATTCTTATATATATATATAGTCTTAGCCTCATCTCTTGTCCTAGTCTGCCCTCCCCCCCCCCCCTCCTCTTCCTTACCCTCTTCCCCGGCCCTATAGTAATGCTTACTCCATGTGACGACGGATGCTTTGAGCACGTATCTATTACTAATGATTGAGGGTATTCCAAACACCAAAACCAGCTTGATGTAGAGGTTAATAGCTTCTGCTGCCATTGCCAAGAAGGTTGCTAACATGAAGTAGTGTAGAAGTCCTCCTGCCACTGCACAAACATAACGATTAGCCGTTGCATGCAAGCTCGCGATAAACATGATATAGAGACCCAATAAGGCAAAGGACAAGTTGATCAACAGTTGGCCAGGTTCAGACATTCGTAGCTTCCTGTATTTTGATGGAGTGGACGGGTTGAAAGATGAAAACAACAATAACAACAACAATATTTACTACAAAAACAAATTAATGCCTAAACATGTGAAGATAGATACATGTGAAAATAAATACATTACGACACGCATCACTACCTCCATCATACATTACTTTGAACTTAGTCTACTCTATAAAGTTACATGTGCTGCTATGTGTTTAAGTTTGCCTATGTGAATTGCTTTTACTTACTGAGAACTCAGGTATGTCATGATGGTGGCAATCAAGCAGATTATGGAAGTGATGGCACCAACATAGGAGAAGGCTTCCATTGATACATCCACATCATTTGGTATTTTGGGTTTTGCTGGTTTAGGATCCTGCAGAAGACGATATCACATGACTTCACTCTTATAGTTAATGATGCAATTAACTTGCCATTATTATAGCAAAGTTGGTGAGATGATCACATTCACATTTGACGTGAGTTTCTGTCTCGTTTACCACCTTGCAACCTCTGAGGGACCAGTCCCCAAACCCACCTGCACCAAATGGTAACAAAGCAAAATGAACCACACCATTGATAAAAGAGTGTAATTGTATCTGACCATCAGCAGAAAAATCCCAGAAATTACAGGAGGCATTCGTTCCATTCAACAAGGATGGATGCTTTCGAAATGTGTGCATGATCGGTGACACAAGGTTCTCGAATGTTCCATTACCAATTATAGAGGTGGCTATAATGATACTTGCAACCTGAAGATTATTCATGTTTCTCCTTGGAAATAATGCATCAGTGAGAAATACAGCATTTGTTAACCTTATGGGGGTAGTGGAATTCGTTTTTCCAATTTTATTAATAAATATATTTTTTGGAATGCTTATAGAAGCTGTGTCCATTGGAGATTTATTAAACTTGAGAGACTCATCATCGATAATTTTATCATCGTCAAAGTTGAAGTCATTTCTAAGTTGTGCACTGAACACTGTTCCATCAAAAGATTCTGGTTCAACAATTTGAACAGCAATGGCGAATGAAGTGAAGGGAATTATTACTGATGTTTCGTTCTCTGGGATGGGAAATCCCTCTGCCACATCTTCTACAATCACCAGAATCCTACAATAGCAGATATAGATGTATTTCTAATGAGTGACTCTGCCCACCTGTGACCTTTATTGTACCCAACCTGGCAGAAGTGTTTGCTTCAGCCTGGCTTTTCTGAATTTCAATGACATCAGCATCAAGAAGGTTGTCCACCACAACTAGAAAGTTACTTGACAGCTACAAAGAACATCAACAACAACATTATGTTAATTATCACAACCTTCCACACAATGGTGGACTTACAGTTCTATTCTCTACTACTTTAATGGTGAGTGTTTCTAGTAGAATTGTAGTCACTTCAATCTCATTGGAGCCCAAGGTGTCCTCTTTCTTTGTGATGTCATCCAAAGTTCCAATGGCTGCTTGTGGATCTCCAATTAGCTATGGTGGCAAGGAATAGCATCGATTCATGACTAGATTGATCATCACTACTTCTTGAATAATCAAAGAAATTGCTATTCACCACTTCAACTATCCTAAAACCAATTGCACTGTTATCCTGTACCACTACCTGCAGCTTTTCTCTATCTCAACTACCATATATAGTGGGAATTTTTTAGGTCTAGTAAATGCCATATGGTGAAAACTAGGACATGTGTGAGGGGAAACCATATATTAAATTGATGGATTTGAACAACACCTATTCTTGGTCTCTATTGATTTTAAATGCTTGTAGAGGTGAGTGAGCAAAATTAAAAAAAGATTTCAAATGGCTGACTATCGCAACTGCCTTTGTGAACAGTCTCTTCCCTGCTTTTGCTCTGTTTCTAGAAGTTAATCTTCGGTGAAAAGTTGCACATACACCTATTTTACCAGATCACTCTGAATTCCTTCGCTCTTGAGCAAAGAGGCACTCCTGGATGGATTTCTCTGCTGTAAGTTTTGTTGTAGATGTAGAGAGACCTAGCGCTGTGTAGCTCTAGTTTGCTTCAGATTATAGTATTTGTATTCTAATGAAATGATCAATTTCAGAAGAGTTCATTCTTAAAAAAAAAGTTATAGATAAAAATATAATTATTACAACAAACCAATAAAAGTCAGTTCAATTCACATTTTCATGGTTCGAATCCAACCAATGAATAGGAAGGATGTAGAGCAGCAGAGCATGATGTAGCTTCAACACCAATGAATAGTAAGGATGTATAGAGCAGCAGAGCATGAAGTAGCTTCAACACCAATGAATAGTAAGGATGAATAGCAGCAGAGCATGATGTAGCTTCCACTATAATTTTCATGATCTCTGAATTTTTCCCTGTGAATCTTCTATTAATAACCATCAGCAAATATTTAACCCTGAAGCACATCCGACTGTGTGGTACTGCAGCTGCTCAAGATCTACAATCATTCAGCTTTTCGCCACTTGTCACCCCCTGCAAGTTTCGGAGTATATAGCTCAACTGTCTTGATTGTTATTATTATCATTGATGGTAAACTCATCAAAACAGCTGTAAGAGAAACTAACCATGGCGGTAAATGCTAGAAACTACTCTTCTCTGTCTCTCCTCCTGTTCCTTCTATGTCTTCTTTTGAAGCTTAGATCATCCTACCTGCTCTTTTCAGAGCCAGACCTTCTTCCCTCTTCTTCTGGAATTACTTGATTTGTATTTGTTTGTTGTCAGCCGTCTCTCCCGCTAACTCGTGCACGTCTCTCCCGCTAACTCATGCATGTTTCTTCTTTAACGCTCGTCGTCGTATCCGCTATACTCCAAATGTATCCTATTCTCTTCCTTTCCAGACTTCCCAACCATCCTGTCCTCCTGACTCTCTCTGTACTGAATCTGATATTGTTGACCTGATTTCTTGTTTACCTTCTTCCACAGCCTCTGGCGCTGATTTGATCTCTTCTAGAATGCTTAAATCTACATGCACATCCATAGTTGCTCCCCTTACTTATATCTTTAACTTATCCTGTGAATAATTTTGCCATGTAAACTGAGAGTTCATTGAGAACTATAAGTAAGAGAAAGGTTTTAGAAGACCTGGAGACCCTGAAGCTCACACTTGGTACTAAACTATAATATATAGAAGAAACAATTGCAAGTAAAAACCGGTTTAAAAACAAACAAATTCTATTGGATTGATTGGTCAAAGAAAGAAAGGGAATATGAATGAAGCCATGTGGACTATAAAGAGTCTGACAATCCCTTACCACTTAAATCATATAAACTAATCTATAATGGTAAATGTTAAAGTAGATATATAAATGGTAAAGGGTAATCAACTTGAATGTGTCTGCATGTATACACTCTTGTTTTCTCTCCTTTTTGACCAGTCAATCCAGTAAAAAAAGATTTAATGTAAACGTTTTTCTTCCTTCTTTTTTGCAGTTTGGAGTAAGATGGGAGATTGACAGAGGAGCTAGCCATCACTAGAGTGTGAGAAGATCTTTAGGAGTCTTGTTTCCTCACAAGTGGGTACATAATGAAGCTATGTCAGTGTGAGGCTGAGTGTAATTGCCTGCATCATCAAAACCAGTAAGTGATTTTACTTTTAGTTGAGCTGACTGGTCCAGGTTTCATAACAATTGGTTGTCCATGGCAGAGAAAAAAATGAATTCAAGGAGAAGTTAGAAAAGGTCATCTATATAGCAAGAATCTATATTGACACTTCCAACCTTGCTTTTGTAAAGCATGACCTGTACACTCTGCCTCGAGGAACAAAGTAGAGTTGGAGCTTGAGAACCTAACAGAACTCGGATGTTAAAATTCTATCTGTGGAGTATTTAGACTAACTAGCAACAGAGCAGCAAATCTTGTCATTTGTTTGCCAAATTGGATGGATATAAAATTGGATATGTCTCAGACTATCAATTGGATGAAGATTCTTGTAAGCATATGTACACACCATGAGCTGTTAGAAATCACAGACTTCCTTTTGGAATATCTTACCAGTCAAGAAACATCCTTTTGGGGGTTAGGCACTTTTGAGGCCAGACCAGACGGAGAGCTCTCCCAGGAAAGGAACTTTTGAATCTGAGGTCAGGCCAAAGAGCTGAGCTCTCCTGGGATAGGCGTTTGTGACCCTGTGACCAAGCCAGATAACTGACCTCTTCCAGGATAGGCACTTGTGACCCTGAGGCCATGCCAAAGAGCTGAGTTCTTCTGGGATGGTACTTGTGACCCTGAGGCATGGCCAAAGAGCTGAGTTACACCTTAAGTTTCAGTCAAGAAGGCTGGCCAATGAAGTCACAGCTAGGCATGCTGGTTGGACTTGGTGGGTGCTGTTCCTTATAAGGCTGAAGAGGCTATGCATGAAAAGTGTCCCCCACCTTTACTGGGTTGCTCGAGATGTCAGAGCAACAGAACGCTCCACACCTCAAGAAACCTGAAATCATGAATAACTCTTCTGTCTAGAACATGAGCCAATCCACCTGGACTATCTAAAGTTTGGCTGGTAACCATTTTTTCTCCTCTAGTGGATAGTGCACTCCAAATATGATCATTAAATGTCTATTGAGATTAATTTTGGGGTGGAACTACTTTTCCTGGAGCTTCTTTTCCACATGTGGTTTCAGAATTTTGAGTCATAATCAGAGGCATCGAAAGTTCCATAAGAGCAGTGCCTGTTGGCGAGTGGAGCGGTGACTGTTGTTTTATAGGGTGTGTCCCTCTATTGGAATGACGCAAGAGCAGTTTCATGTCTCAGAGACCCACTAAACTGTTTCTTTAATTTTTGATTAAAAAACTTCACGGATCTATCTGCCTACCCATTAGGTAATTCAATAATAATCCTAACATTGGCAGCTGCAAATAAAATGGACTCAGGGAATCCAAATTGGGGGAACAATTGCTTCAAATTCTGAATTGTTGTTAATGCAGTGGCAGTCAGCATTTGAAATGCTTTGATCCACCTTGTGTGAGTGTTGAAAACTCTTCCCTGCTATAGAACCTAAATAATCCACGTTAAAGAATGTATATATAAATAAGAGTGAAATCTAGTTACTCTGACCAAACCAGATATTGCCTCCTTATTGATTGATTGGAGTATTTTTTTACTCGAATCAACATCCTTGACATGAAACGAATTGGATTCTTGGTCAGGAAGATTAAGCAATAAACTATTTGCAGCAATTAACAGGTCTCTGCAATATTCAGTGACAAGGTTCCATCTGAAAGTTAACTTATGGCTATAAATGATAGTTTAAACTGGCTATATAATATGTGGGAGGAAATGTGTTCATAGCTGACTGGTGGAGTAATCCTGCACACTCACTGTCCACAGTCCATATTTACACTTGTATCCTCAACATGCACATGCATGCGTGCACACACACACATGCACACACAGACCAAACTAGATCTGTGCAGCTATTGTCACTGATGGCATTAAAACCTTCGAAGCTATTTTCAGTAGTGACATAAAATATGATGGTACTGGTGAAAACAATGTCCTAAGGGGTAGGGGGTGGTGAAGGGGAGGCAAGGGAGGGGATGCATATGCATACGCATGTACTCACTAATAGACAGAGTAACTCTTATATCCAACTCTCTGCTTACACATAGTGATGGGCAAAATATGAATCTCATTTGTTTCTGGAGTATATATACTAGTCTAAAATTCTTGAAGCTCAGACCATTCTTGCCTGTCCATGTGCAGATTCTATCACTCACATTTGCCACCTGGCAGAGACGTCTGGTAGTGGAACTGAAGTTGCAAGGTGCATCAATAAGAGTTGACCATTTACCACCTTCAGTGAAGTCTCCTCCACAATAATGATACGCCATCTTGCTGATGTCTTGTTTGGACACACTAGATAAGTTTCCACATGGGCAGGGAAGAGATTCATTCTTGCCAATGTCAGTCTCAGGCCATTCCAAGATCACATTCAAACCATCAGGTTCAAGAGATGGTAGCTCAGTTTTGTTAGCCTCACAACCATCTGGTAATATTGAGAGATTCCATTATTCATCATGGCACATCAAGCAAGGTTAAAAGTGAAGCATTTTCAATAGTGTTTACCAAATCTAGAGACTTCTGTGATTACGAGGCCAAGTTTGCTTCCTGTTTTTGTCAGACGTTCAGTCAAGCTGGTGGTCACATCTTGACTGCCTCCTTGTGGTGCAATGAGGGTGACAATGATAGGAATACCTGCACCATCTCCTGGGGAAGTGGGGTCTTTATTGACTGAGTAGATAGTGATATTTTTACCCAGATTTATTCCAGAGAGCTGTGAAGCCAACTGCATGGGAAGAGGAAGAATTGACACGTATTTCCACTCCCATCAAAGTACACCTCACCTTGAGAACATCACTCAGTTCTTCGCTAGGCTGTATCTTCCTTCTTCTTCCTGAAGTGACGTTGTGCAGGATAGCTCTGTACTGTGCAATACCTAATGACAAAATGTGTATTTAAGTTATTGAATTTTAATACACGATGTTATGCTTAAGCATCAGACTTTAAATTGTTCACCTTTAATATTTAGAACAACTTCTCCAGATGTATCAGTAGAGGTGACCATTGAGTAGTAATTTACAGCCTTACAGCTGTAGAATCCACGATTAAGCAGTCCCACTTCTTGGATTGTCAATTTCACATTTTTCTCTCCTTCTAGAAGTTTACCATCTTTGTACCATGTGATATTCGGTGTAGGAGTCCCCACCACCTCACATGTGAAAGTAACTGGCTGGAAGATCTCCGGGAAGTCAACCACAGGATCCTCTGTTATATCCACCTTTATGAACTCCTGCACCTCTACATGAATTATTACATGTGATATTATGCACAATGCAAAAATGGGTTGGGTTGCTTCATATGTACATTCAATACTATTCAACTAACTTTGAGTGCAATCCATTTTTGTCCAGTCCTGTGTGCATGTGCAAAGATAGTTTAGAGTGATGTTGGAGCACACACCTCCATTCTTACATGGATTGGGCGTGCAGTAGTCAATAGACACTGAGTGGAAATAACACATATCACATGATGACACCCATCACATGATGACACCCATCACATGATGCTATCACATCTTGACACCTGTCACATTACTGTCACATGATGACACCATCCATGATGATGCTGTCACATGATAATACTGTCAATAATGACACCATCACTCCAGCATAACTGACCTGGATTGACTGTCAATGTGAAGGGTGGAGAGAAGTCCGGTCGTCCCTTGTCAATGCGAAATGTATCCACTCTACAAACATAGCGCCCACGGTCTTTAAGCTGTAGATTAGAGACTGTCAATGTGCTACTAGTTGCCATAGGGATGTGGGGACGGTATGTAGAATTCTCAAATGTTTTAGCCACACGGTGTCTCATTTGAAAAAGAGTGGAGGTCAGAATCAACGTGTCATTGTGGAGCCAGATAATTTTGGGCAGTGGTAAGCCACTGCTACACATGTTAAAGTGATGCTACTCTTCTCCTTAGCTTCACTGCCACTGAATGTATAATTGAACAGCATTGGCTCCACTGCATGAGTACCAAGATACAAGATAATTACAAACATACACTTGCTCATCATAATGCACGCTATCTTTGTTCTGTTGGGTTCTGTCAAAGATTATTCTGATTCCTTACAAAAACTTATAGCTACAGCCACAATTTACCTAAGGAAAGATGTTGATGTTCCACACAATGACGTACACACTGACCATACCTTACCATCAATGGTTAGCTCTACTGATGCATTGTGCCTCCCAGCTTCATTGCTTGCACTTAGAGTGAATATTCCAGCATCAAACAGACTCAAGTTCATGATTGTCACACTCAAAAGATCATCCGTAAAGTTGAACTTGGTGTCATTGAAGCCAGTCAGAGCAGCCAGATTTGCAGTTTCTTCCATGTTGCTGGATCTGGTATAGGTCCATATGATGTCTCCCAGAGACACTGAAGGCTCAGCTCTGGTAATAGTGAAGCCAAGTGTGATTTCTGAATAGCTTCCATCTCTAGTTTGCACGCCAACCACCTGGCTATTTAGTGGAGTAACAGTTGGTGGCACTGCAAGCAAACAAATTGCATTATGGCCAACACATACAGAATTGCATGGCATATGTGTATTTGCATGCACTGACCAAGCACTGCCAATCTCTGTGAGACCACGTGAATTCCATAAGCATTAGTGCCTTGGCAGGAATAGTTTCCCGAGTTCTCCGCCACAACATTGAGCAGTATTAACTGAGAGTAAGCGAGTCCTATGGGAGGAATATCGTTGAAGTTAGTAGTTATATTTTTGTTGGTCTGTTGAGTTTGGATGGGACTGCCATTGTGCAACCACTTCACAACTGGCTCAGGGTCGGCATAGAAGGAGCAGCTGAATATCACTGATCTGGTCTCAAGTGCAACAGAAGCTGTTCTGTTTGCGTCATACATCACGTCTCCACTCACATTTAAACTAAATGTGACTGGACCACCTGAAAAGAAAAGGAAATATATTATTGCAGTACATTTGCTTTGACCTGACACTTGAAAAGTTCTTCTCAATTATAGTTAGATACTGATGATCTGCTGTATTTAGAAATCCAAGGTTGTGGTGACCTGAGTGCAGTGAAGGCGCTACTAAAGGCCTGGGGATTTCTAAATGAATGCCTTAGATCCTGTTGGTCAAGGTTTTAACTTATTTAAAACCTAGCAACCATACTTGACAACAAATAGCCATCACCAAACCGACGAAATAATCATCCAAAACCACTGGATGAGGTATGGGAAATATTCACTGACACACCCTGCACTAGCCCTACCACAGCAGGAAACATATAACCACCCCTCCCCAGTCAGCTCACCCTATAAAAAGCTATAACCAAGAGTGATGAAGAGGTAGCTAAAGCTGCTGGAGGTATCCCCAAGTAAATTAAGAAGACACTAATACTGCATGAACTTCGGACTAATAGTCCAAATTTCCTAGCTAATGTACCAGCAATTGTGAAAGCTTCGCTGGAAATTACAAATTGATTGCAATAAGTATAGACAATTTGAATTGTAGCAATACCCTAGGAAAGGAACTCTACTGTGCCCAGGAGAGTGGACTCAATAATTGTAGAGGCCCCACAGAGGGACTCTAAGTGAAATAAGGAACTTGTAACTGACCAATGAAATTGTTTCATTATAATTAGCTAGGTTATAATATACAAAACATGGAATGTTTTCAGAAGAGGTGGCCAATTAATATTGTGATCAAATTAATATTGTGATCAAATTAATATTGCGATATTGTGATATTGCTATCAAACTAATATTATAATCAAATTAATATTGTGATCATAATTTATTGTGATAAACTATTGATCAAATTAATATTGATCACAATTCTGCCAGTTGACATTGATTTGGTGATTCAAGAAATTAGCACCTACTCTTTATGTCTAAGGAGACTATTCCAAGAGAAGAACCAGCTGGATTGCTGGCAGAGACTGTATAGTTCCCTTCATGCTCAAATATGTCTGCTTTGTCTATGGTGAAGATGAGTCTGCCTGGGTTGTAGGAGGTATTAAACAATGGGAAAGTGCCGTCATATCTAGTGAAGTTTGGATGAATATCCTTCTCAGCAACCATAGGTACTGCATCCACAATCAGGAATGGAATGTTGATGAAGGGCATTTTATCCTCCGGATCTATTTGGTCGAATGTGGGTATAACCAATGGTTTTCCTGTATAGGACAAGACACAGCATTCGGCAAGTCAATTAAAATTAGTTTGATCATTTTTTTAAATATTATGTCTATACTCACTCTGAACAAAGAGATCGAAATCTCTTCCATCTGAGGTTTGTGGGATTCCAGGGTAATCATTACTAGCAGAGCAGCGGTAAGTGCCAGTTTGATTAAGCGTCACATTAGTTAGTACCAGAGTAGAATTAAACATGAAGTTCAAAGGTTGCTTAGTGATATCAGAGCTAAGTAGAGCTCCATCTTTTGTCCATAATATTGTGATATTATGGGAACCCACAGCCACGCAAGAGAAGGAGATGTTGTTGCCAAAGGAGACTGTTGTGTTTTCTGGTGAGGCCAATATGAATGCTGGAACTGTGATATCAGAATAATATACATACATACATATACACAAATCCATAATGCTCTTATTTGTGTAGAGCTTAAGTATTCTTAGCTTTCTAGACGTATTTGAGAAATATATTTTATATATCATTGCTGTTGATTTCATGACATGTCATGTCTTTGCATAAACACTGTGTCCTTGTTGCACAACTAGAATTGGTAACATGTGCATGCAGTATATGTTTGACATAATGTTACACTGCCAAGTTGTCTTTAAAAGAATTGATTTCATGACATCATCCACTGAACTATTAAAGCTGGTTCATTCTAAGTATGGAGCTATATTTTTCAGCCCAGATCAGTTGTGAGGACTATATCACCAGATTCACTTAGTCAGAACCCAGACAGAAAAATAAAAATTACATGATGCATGGATATGCCTGAATTTTCTTGAAATGTAGTAACAGCGAGAGTCAAGGGTGCCTTCTTCATGGCTTGAGGTCAGATAAGTGCTGTTGCTATACTAACCAGCCTAGCAACAACTAAAGTAAACAAAATTATTCCTGAAACTTGGAGTATTTTTGGTTTGTCAAGCACACTAGCATTTAGACCAAAGACCACAGCTGTCATTCTAGCTTTGGCTAGCTGGTGCCTTGGTCTTCTAAGCTCCAGTAGGCCTGGCAATGCTTTTCTCTCAGAGTTATATATAATATAATATATGATTTTCCGCCTTCAGCTAGAGCTAGCAATATAGCTACTTTAGCCACTCACATTTGTTTAGTTTTTGCTTTTTGTTGAAGACGACGATGCTTGCCACCATCCACCTCGCCATTTCAGCACCTGAGTGGTTACTCTAGAGAGTCGGGTTAGATGCAGCCTTGCCAGTCAATGGTTTGAGTTGGACTTCACCATGACAGCTCTAGCGAAGCTTTTTGGTAATGGTTACAAGTTTGTGCGGATATATCTGCTATCATCAGGGACGCGAAACATCGCATGCGCGGCTGCCCTGCAAAGTTAAACTAGAAGACATGTCAGTATCTGGTGAGATGAGTACAACATTAATACTTTAATTAGGGCTGACAAATAGCAGCCAAGAAGAGTGGAATGACTTACTCATTCAATTCCCTGAGGTTCTCTATCACCCTCAGCACTTCAAAGGTTATGCTGTTACAAAATAAAACAAACTATCTCCACAAGAGAGCAAATTGCTCATGTTAAACAGTTGATCGGCCTAAAGGTGAACTAAAGGAGCATGATTCACTGTGGGCATCCTGTTGACCGGGATATTGGTGGTATTCATCATTGGCTTGTTCCTGAATTATGCATTTACAGTTATCTGTGCTAACTGAAAATGTTAATATTCCTATATATAATATAATATGTACTTGTGTCAAACAACATATTTTTGTAGCATTGGTTGTTATAAGACTCAAAACTAGTTCCAATTTTATTAAACCTGTTCATTAAAATATTTCTTAGGTGTGTTTAGCAGTTATCACAATGCCCAGAAGCACATAGGGTGACAGGCTACTGATAGATATGAATATTCATGAGAAAATGTCGTCCCTCTTCATATATTGTATTACAGAGACCAAGACACACTTCAGAGGCATCGGGAAAAAACTAGGAGTATCTAGTCGAAATCTCGAGAGAATAATTTGATAATTGATAAGGTCAATGTAAGTATATAGCTATTGGGTTAACCTGGTAAATAAATGCGATTGATTTTAAACTGGTAAAGGGTCATCTCTCTGGTTGTGGTCTACATGGGCACAGTCTTGTTTCCTTTCAGATCAATCCATGTTAGCCAAGCATGTCTATCTATCTATGAATGAATCTATCACCATTTCTTCACTCGCACATCTTCCGAACAATACGTTATTAAAAACTTTAGTTCCAGAAGACTTCAGTGTTCCAATGCACATCCATGGCTAATTGTTTTCTCGATAGCAGAATATTATTGTCAGTAAGGATCATCCAGTGGTAATTTTGTGGAGGATGCAGTCAATGTAATGCACATGATGTATTATTGGCTGCACTCAGTTGCACAATTTGGTTTATGGAATTCTTGTTCCTGGGCAACCGTTACTAAGTGCAAAGCAGTTTATCTTCTACCAAAACACCTGACATTGAGTTCTCCTATGCAACTCTTATAATATACAAAGTCTAAACTCCCTAGCAACCATAATTATGGTCAGGTTTTTGTGGCCATACACTGACCATGAAATATGTATTTACCTCAATTTTAAAACATAGCATATAATGAAAAATCTATTGTTACACGCATTCAACAATCATTTGTTATTGTTGCTTGATAAAATGTTGGGCTATAAGTAGCTAAGGTATTATGGACAGAGGAAGCATATTACTGCGTCACAATAACAATATTCACAAAATAATAATATTGCTGTATTGGATTTTTATATCATAATGATTACATGCATTCTGCCCTTTTTCAACCACACATAGACCAGGCCTTACTCTTTGCCATGTACAACATGGTTTATAATGCTGAATCTACTTTTATTTATATATATTTATATATTTAGTTGTGAGAGGAGATGGAGAACAAGGAGGCAAAAGAGAGGCTCCAATGTCATAATCCAACATCAAATCTATTAACATTCAAACTTAAAAAAAGTCTGGATATTCCTGGGGAAGCTAGCTACCTGCATCTTACCCAGAAAAAAATACTATTGCCTTTGGACAACAAACAGGTTAATAATCCCATTCACAAACCTGAAAAGTCTTTTTATCCATGCCTTCCTCGTCAGAGAACCACGTCACCACTTTCTGCTGCAGCTAAGCTCATCCACACATGTCAAAAGGTTTCTACTGTTGTGGCCATCTTATCCAAGGCTCCACATTCACAAGAAGGCTCTCCCAAGTAAGAAAGGATGCCACAATCTTGATCTTCTAGAATCATCGTCAGAAGAGTTAAAAGTACTGCTTGTCACAAAAAATGACTTCTATTAGACTTAATTGCCTAGTCATATTTTGGGTTGTCAAAACCGTGAATGACATGTTTCAATATTTTTTACCGGTTACTGGATAGAAGCGCACTTAAAATTATGTGGATGAATAGAGATGGAAATGAGCTATTTTATGGTATAAAAGTTATGGCTTCTAAATAAACACATGTGTATTTGATCAACAAAGTCCGAGTGCCATATGGCACTTGCATTGGTGAGGGGATTAAGGAGACCCTAAGGAATGCTGACGGTAAAAGTAACAAGATATGGTAGATGTCTGTTTGTGTAGTGGACAACTTGATGTACACGAGTACAAATCAACAACAAGACATGGCATGTGCTGATGTGTGGAGTGGATACCAAGAAGAAACAAATTAGAAGGTAAAGTTCCAGGAGTCACTGAAGCTCTGACTTTACTCCACTACGGGGGGTAGGGAGAGGGGTTTAAAAAGAGAGAACAAAGACTTGAAACAGAAACACATTTGCACTCTACAACCCTTTACCATTTAAAACCAACACCGACATTGCACTGCTTTTCAATATACACATTTGGTCTACTTGGTTGAAATGGTAAAGCATCAGTCTTGCTCTAATGCACATTGTCTTGTTTCCATTATTTTGAGAGGTCAATCTAATCTAATTGTTGGCTTTTAATAAATAGTCAGTGTATATATACATATATTCTTAGTTGGATATGTAGCTCTACTGTAAAATATGAAATGACTCACCATAAACCACTAGATTTGCAGAACTTGAAATTGTTTTCTGGTAAAAGTTAGATCTGACATGGCATGTGTAAACTCCATTATCACTATTGGCTGCACTAGTAATTATTAGGTGGTAGCTCGTCACATCATTGACAAACTCCATTGCTCCAGGGAGTGTTATATTCATGCCATCCTTAGTCCAGTACAGGATCAGGCTGGAGTTAGATGCAGCTGCACATCTCAGAGTGGTCATGCTGCCATTCAATACCACAGTATCATCGGGCATAGTTACAAACACTGGATCTGAAGACAATGGTCAGAATTAAATACACTTGTAGTGGATCAACTCCATGCTGGCTGTGCTAGTGTACCAGAGAGTAGGCTAATATGAGCTTACCATTTGTTTCAAAATAGAGTCTGGCTACTCCTGTTGAAACTGCTCCAATAAGGTTAGCAATGCCATTACTACCTGAGCAAGAGTATTCACCGGCGTCATCAATGGTGACATTTCTAATTAAGAGAACTGAAGTAGTGAAGAAATAATATTCCCCAAAGGTAATCATATTGGTAATATTGTATTCATTTCCTGTAGAGAGTTGCACTGGAGCGATGGAGCCCTGCTCTAATGGCATATAAGTCCAGGACACATTGGCAGCTGGCAGGGACTGGAACTGACAAGTTATGGTGACGTCCATCACACGGAACGCAGCATGATCACTGGGAGACATCCTCAAGTCTGGTGGTGCTACGGCGTGTGTGTGCATGCAAGTGTGAACAACAATACCAACAAATAATTATGTCATTGTATTAGATGCATGGGAACATTGACGTACTCTCCACAGTTAAAGAGAATTCCCTTGTGTCTGTACTACTGATGGTGCTGGAGGCATTGCAGAGATACTGTCCAGCGTCTGCCAACCGGGGCTCCCCTATGTCCAGCACTGAAATGGCCAGTGTCCCATTACTGGTAATGTTACTGCTGATGCTGACTATGTTCGAATTCAGGAGAATGCCATCCTTGAACCAGGAGATGCTCGGAAGAGGAATCCCAGTGGCAGAGCAAAAGAAGGTGACAACATCAGTGATGTTAGCAATGGTGTTCGTGGAAGATTCCAATATGGATACTTCAACTATACAATGTAGAGTATATAACTTTAATTACATAGTTAAAGTCTCTATGTACTAAAGATTACCATAAATGACGTCAATTTGGAATACGATTGACCTGTTTCCAAAATCATTCTTAGTAAAGCAGCTATAGTTCCCTTCATGTTTCGGCAGGATGGAACATATTTCAAGGATGGATTGAGTGAAGCTCATATTAGTTTCTTCAATACATGTTTCATATATAGTGATAGAATTGGAGCCATTCTGTATCTCAGTACCATCCTTGAACCAAGCCACAGTAAGCCCAAGATTTCCATAGGCCACACAAGTGAGGCGTGCTGCACTTCCAGGATCCACGTTAATCAGTGTATCTGGGTGAATCAGCAGGTTGGCTTCCATACCTGATAAAAAAATCACATTTCAGGGTAGGTTTCAGTCATGTTAGCTTGAATGAAGTTTACCTTACACACAAAGCAAACAAACTGACAGACAGAACAAAGCAAGGTAACTGAACAGCTATCTAGATTATAGGCACGTGCAAACTGAAGAACATTACACATAGGTGAAGGTTTCCCCGGGAATATACCACCAATGAATTGTCATGAAGAGAAGAAATCGAAAAGCCAGTAGCATAAAATGAATCTTAGTGTTAGTGAATGCCTGAGAAATGACACATTTTCTGTGTGTGTGCACAATCTAATGTTTGTCTGGGAGCAAGCTGAACACTGAACCCAGACTCAGGTTTTCTACTCACTGCAATGATCATACCACAGATTACTTTACTTCAACAATTCTCCTTTTTGTTCAGCTGAAAGTAATCGTACACACCAAAGATGTTGACAAGATATAGTGGGGAAGACAAACCTTGACATCTCTTTTTATCTGCTGCTTTATCAGGACAGCGTGGGTAGTGGCAAAAAGTTGTATGCCATAAGTTATATAATTCTATATCTGGCAACACTAATCCAATTATGGTGAATTATAGCCCACAAGAAGAAGCATTTATTTGCTTAAGCTATGCTCCATGAATATCATTGTAGTTGAATACCTCCCAATCATCCAGTTTATACTGGGAATATCGTTCAAAACCATTGTTTTCTT
The DNA here is from genome assembly GCA_028752905.1 of Cladorhizidae sp. MBARI D1340-BT2. Taxonomy (NCBI): domain Eukaryota; kingdom Metazoa; phylum Porifera; class Demospongiae; order Poecilosclerida; family Cladorhizidae; species Cladorhizidae sp. MBARI D1340-BT2. The sequence goes on along the minus strand of JAQNBH010000009.1, from coordinate 45,427,859 downwards.
CATCCTGGTAAAACCATGAAACCTGTTTTTGGAAGTTGAGTCAAACTCTCTATACCACACACTAAGTATATGGCATCTTCCAGTGTCAGTATAACTTCAACAATCAAAACCAGTCCTCCTGGCAGTCTAAGATTCAAAAATCCATGCAACGTAGCTAGTAAGTGCCTGTCTGAGTGAGTTTACAAGTACTGCATGAGCCTAGCAACAAGAGAGAAAGCTACGCATTCTGTAAGGTATGCAACATGGATTTTCTAGTTCGTGTCAGGTAAGGAGTGACAACACACACAATCTATGTAATACTAGTAGTACTAGAACTTCTAGTGATGATAGTATTGAATTACTAGCTATGTAGCTGACACGTTATCATTATCAAGCAAAAAATTCATTTAAGTAAGAAAAAAAGTTTTTATTATAACGGAGGAGTTGGCACATGATGCTGGCACAGCTAATCGGGATCATTCTGAGCACAATTACAATAAAGTTACTCCAATCTGATTCCTAGTCATGTATTCCAAAACAGGGTTCAAAAGTTCAGGTTACACTCCTAGTTCTCTATGAATGACTGGCCGGCCATCAACACCTATTAGCACAGTACTAAGGATATCATAGAATGGCATCTTCTCAGGAGATTAAGGAAACAGAACCATTATGCAGAATCATGTGGACATTTCTAAAGCATCCTACCAGAACAGCAGTGGCTTGTCCTGGTTATGTTTAGAGCTCCATAGTGTCTGGATACTGCACTGAAACTACAGCTGCTTTGTCTATAAGCTATCTTTACCAGATTTTAAGGTCAGCTGCAGCCAAAGTTGGGAAACTCAGTTTTGGAGGTTACTAGCTGCTACAAGTGGTGGTTCAGAAAGGCCCAATCAGCATCCAGGTGTCCTGGCTTGAACATGACTGTATGGGTTGTGTGATCAGAACATATTTCTGTAGTATGAAACCGAACACTTCAATATATGGCATTGGAATTTGCAGTTTAATTGACTCTCAATTTTCTGTCTGCTGCCATTTAAAATGTAGACCAATCCACATACCCATTATTACTGCTTCTCAATGTTTATGACTAAGACATGGTAAGAAGCCAATTCCATCACTTAAACCTTTGAATACTTTACATATAAAAATGACAGGTGTGAGCTAGTTTGGGATCACAGGAATGCATGAGATATCAGTGACTAATCTATTTACAATCACCTGAAAATCAGTAAAAGATAATCCCTACAATACACACCCTGTAATATGCAATATCGCATCTAGTGTCTGAGCTGAGTCAGCAAGCAGCTGCATGTTTTTGCTACTAGGTGATTTTCAGAGTGCCAACAAAGTGAAAAGGATGCACCTTCAAAAAAGGGTTGTGATATTAATTTGTGAACAGTTCTTAGGCAGTTCTTAGGCAGAGGCTATTTCAAGACTTGAGCAGGGAGGAAGTAGTCTATTTGAGAGCATGAAGTGATCAGAAATAGTTGCTGCATTCCACTGGAAATGTTGGACTATTTGTGGATGAACCTATGGCAATTAAGTTATGTGTGGAAAAAAGTACAAGATAGGTAGTCAAGTATGTAGGAGGAATGAATGTTCACTACCTTAGCAATAGATTCAAGGCACAGTTGAAACAAAGATGCCAATGTAAGTTTTAGTGCATGTATGAGCTTTGTTTTGTTGAGTTTTTGACATCTTGCATTTTAAAATAGCACTCCCTGATTTAAATATCATCAGAAACCATTACAAACCAGGAATCAATGCCCAGTATTGATAAGATAAATGAATATCTGATCCCAGTTACATTTTGAGAACTTGCCATTATTATTATTATTTTATTATATTATTATATTAATATTATTATTATTATGCTTTTCTCAATCATCAACTTTACCTTCAGCAGGAATATTATTATTATTATTATTATTATTATTATTATTATTATTATTATTATTATTATTATTATTATTATTATTATTATTATTATTATTATTATTATTATTATTATTATTATTATTACTACTACTACTACTACTATTATTATTATTACTACTATTATTACTATTGTTACTATTATTACTATTATTATTATTATTATTATTATTATTATTATTATTATTATTATTATTATTATTATTATTATTATTATTATTATTATTATTACTACTACTACTACTACTACTACTACTACTACTACTACTACTATTATTACTACTATTATTACTATTATTATTATTATTATTATTATTATTATTATTATTATTATTATTATTATTATTATTATTATTATTACTACTACTACTACTACTACTATTATTATTATTACTATTATTATTATTATTATTATTATTATTATTATTATTATTATTATTACTATTACTACTACTACTACTACTACTACTACTACTACTACTACTACTACTACTACTACTACTACTATTACTATTATTATTATTATTATTATTATTATTATTATTATTATTATTATTATTATTCTTCTTCTTCTTCTGTGTTGCCAATAATGCTGCAGTAAGGCACCAGTCACATCCTGGAAACATTTGAATTTTTACAGTTTTGCTTGTTTCACTAAAGGTCCAAGACATCAAAATCCTGACTTAATTAAGCATTGTTGCTATATGCCACGATGCATGATGCAATATAAAATCAGGTTTCTGTTGGCATTTGCATGCGTGCATGTGTGCTTATGAGTGTGCATACAAACATGCATATAATTGTGTATTTATCTATGTATGTATGTTTGTTTGTTTGTGTGTGTGTTTGATTTCTAAGTTTTTACTTTCCATTTGTTTGTTGCTCTAAGGTAGTCACTGTGTCATTTTACCTGCTGTACTAATAGCTAAGAAGTCATTGAGCCTGTCAATCCAGGAGGACAGGTCTGTAAAACTAGTTTGCTCTAATAAAAGACAATTATAGCTCCATCATTTGGTGATGAAGTGAGCATGCACAAAGGAAATAGCATCATTCACTTCTTTATCAACAGACAATGGACACCTGAGGAAGTTCATTTGTTAATTCTGCAGTAGTTCCACTACCACAAATCAACACAATTAATTCAGGCCACCTATTACCTTTGCAAATACATCTGGATTGAGAGAGCTAAATAACTTGTCAGTATTATGGTATCAGATAAAAGATGTCCCAGGTGATATCTGCGTGACATAAAAGATATAAATGCCTTATGGAGGTAAAGTGAAATTGTATTATTCATTTGAATAGACAAACATACATGCTGATGGTAATGTGATTAAGAATGTGGCTGGGCGATAGTCACAGCCTAGTTGTAATTGACTTGATTTACAACAATTGTTTGGTATATATATAGCGCTGGCATAGTGGTGGTAGCAAACTGTTAAGCTACTCAGGAATGCTGATTTGGCAGACAAGTTCTTAAATAAGTGTGAATACTTTAACCACACATAGATAACAACAGCTTAGCTAGCTGGAGCTGATCCACGACAAGCTAGCCAGGATGCTAAGCTAGCCAGGATGCTAAGCTAAGGATGCTAAGCTAGCCAGGTTGCTAAGCTAGCCAGGATGCTAAGCTAAGGATGCTAAGCTAGCTAGGATGCTAAGCTATGTTGCTATACAAATCACTTTACCTCCTCCCTGTCCCTTGACATGGCAACTGTAGCAGAACAAGAGGAAAAGTGCAATCCTGGCAGTCAACCTCATCTCTAGCTGCATTGAAGTTAGATTTGAGGGCACTGCGCCTTCCAATCGTCTTTTATGCAAATCTGCTTTCCACCCTACGATGCGTACTTGCGTACTGCCTGACGTCTTCAGCTTTTTTTCTTTTTTTGGTTAGGCCACTGCAATTTTAATTACATACTTGTTTCTCAGATCAAATTTTACAGACGGCGAAGATCACGCGATCCAAATCTGAAGCCTCTCCCTTCACTTTCGCTTGGCTGAGTATTGTAGTCAAGTTAGAGAGGCTCTTACCTGCAAATCATCTGTTGAAATGCAGTACTACAAATCCACACTTGTGAGTTTCCCTGATGTCGATACTACTGTGGAATGGGGGCTGAAACACTAGTTGATGATGAAGTGGTCCGTGAACTTCGTAAATCATATGCAACAGTGTTGCCCATATGCTTCCTTTGCAAGAGTGAGGGGAAACTTGCTTTCTGCAAACAACCTTCCAATGTTGTTAAGAGGCCAAAAAACAGTAATGAGATGGATTTTTTTTATGGTTTCATTTTTCAGCTTGGACCTATATAATTATATAGTTTTTGAATATGTTGTTAATTGTATGTACCATGCAATACATGTAGCTACCATTTTTCTTGAAAGTTTTTTTCTTCTTTTCCTGGTTGCCTGGTCTAAATTTGTGCCCAGCAATCTGAGAAACAAGTGTTAGTAATAAAAAAATGGTGGTGAACCTGAAGATGCGTGCGTGGTATGTTCTAAGGATTAAGAATCCTCGGAGGAAGGCTCAAGGTGGATTGGCTGTGAAGGATCTTGTGGGGGGTGGTTTCACCAAAGATGTGTGAGGAGGATATTAAGAGTTTAGGTGAGAAAAAATGGGCTTGTAGTCAATGTTGTGGGAGTTTGGATGGAGCAAGTGTGGGGAATGGAGAAGTTCATGCTGAAGGTAAAGGAAAAGAAGTGCTGGTTATGAAGTGGTGTTGATACGAAGAACCGGAAAGAGGCACGAGAAAGAGTAATGAATAGTGTAGTAAGTTGCTTCAGTGAAAAGGTTATGATAAGGAAGCCGGAGATAATAGAGAAAATTAAGGAGGAGTATCGGGACGAGAGAGATGGTGGTGGGTTAGTAGATACCAATGCCACCAACACTGTACATATATTGACGAGGGATGTGTTAAAGAAGTTGGAACATAGAGAGAGTAGTGATGTGTGGATTAATATAAAACTGATGGAAAATCTTCAAATGGGTGATGTGCTGGCTAATGTTCTGTTGAGGGTGGAAGAACTAGAAAAGCAGGTAAAGCGAAGAATTGAAGTCTTAGGGAGGAAGTTAGAGCAGGTGACGGCGGAAGGAGGGAACAGGAAGCAGGCCAAGGGTGTGGTAGAGGAAGTGGGTAAGAAAGATAAAACTGAGAAGGTGGTAAAGGAAATAGGACAAGCAAAGTTGGTGAAGGATGGAGAAGGATGGAGGAATATAGATCAGGGTATTACAAAGAGGGACGAAGAAAATTTTCAGGAGGTCTTGAGCAAACTGGTGGGGAGGCCATTTATCATGAGAAAGACAGGAAGATACAAGAGGAGGAAAGAGAGTCTGGGGGGAAATGGAGTATATATGGCACAAGGGGTGAATCAGCAGTGGCATAAAGAATCGCCAGCAAGTGAAACAACGGGAGAAGGCATGCGGGGAAAGAAGTCGGAATGCAAAAGGGTGGTGGAGAGAGGGGGGAGAGTGGATGGAGGCCAGGAGGAAAAGTCAAGGGGAACATATCTACTGCGATTTGGTACATGTGGGCTGTCAGGGGGAGAATCGCTGGTGGACAACAACACAGAGAGGGATGGAGAGACGTCAGGTGGGGGAGCACCGGGAGGGGATTCATCCAGGGAAGGAGCACCTGCTGGCCAAAGCAAAGATGTCAATGAGCATGAACAAACCCAAGCTGTGCGAGCAAAAAGTATGTTGAGGAGGGTGGGGGTTGGGAGTGGGACCAGAGATAGGGAAACTGGGCGGTTGAGAGTGGCGTTTGTTAATTGTAGAGGATGGTGGTCAAGGGAGGTGGATTTGAAGGTAGTGTTGGGAACGAAGAAGTTTGATGTGCTGGGATTAGCGGAGAAGGAGGATGAGGTGAGTGTGGCAGGATATGAGTGGTATGGCAGGAATAGAGAGGGTGGCAGGCGGGCGAGTGGAGGTGTAGGAGTTCTGGTGCATGAGAGTTTGGAATCTAGGGTGAGGAAGTCAAGAGAAGGTTTGCTGTGGGTGGAGTCAGGGAGAAGAAAAACCATGGTAGGGGTAGTGTATGTGAACCCAGAAGGAGTGAGAGTGAGTGAGACGGAGGTATTGTTTGAGGTATTGCAGGAGGACGTAGTGAAGTATGAAGAGAAAGGTTTCGATGTTGTTATGATGGGGGACTTCAATGCAAAGATTGGATTAGGAGTGGAGGACAACCCAAACAGTAATGGAAGGCAGTTGTTGGAGTTGGTTAGGGTTGGAGGTCTGGTTGTGGGGAACGAGTTGCAGTCCTGTGAGGGCAGGTGGACGTGGGAATGTGGGGAGAGAAAGTCGGTCATAGACTATATGTTGTTTAGTGAGGACATGGATGTAGCTAGGGTGGACTCAGATAAGCGGTCGGACCATAACATTATTTGGGGAGAAATTACGTGGGGTAGGAGAGAGGTACAAATGAGAAGAGAGCGACATAAATGGAGAGTTGACAATAGGCTAGACTGGATGGAGTATCAGGAGGCAGTGGAGGAAATGTTCATGGGGTGGGAAGAGGAGGTGAGAGAGCTTGAGCAAGAGTTGGGAGGAAACATAGTTGAAGAGGTGTGGGGTAGGTGGAAGGAGAAAGTTTTGGCTGCAGCGGAGAAAGGAATTGGAAGGAAGAAGATTACAGACAGGTCAGAGGGATGGTGGTCAGAGGATGTGGAGTGGTTGATTGGTGTCAGGAAGGAGAAATGTAAGAGGCTAAGGGAAGCCAGGAAGAGAGGTGAGAGAGAGGCTACATTAAGACAACTATGGGATGACTATAGAGAAGCAAGAAAGGAAGTGAAAAAGACTATTAGAAGAAGGAATTGAGGAAGAGAACTATAAAGAAGATTAGAGAGCAGGGTGGGACTAGTTGTAAGCTGTTTTGGAATGATTTAAGAGCAAAGAGGAAGGAGAGAAGGATAAAAGGACTGAAAGATGATGAGGGAAGGATGGTAGAGAGGAGGAAGTCGAGGTGTTGGAGGTGATGGAAAAACATTGGGAAGAGCTGGGGAGGAAAAAAGAGGATGCCACAGTACAAGAATTAGAGATGGGAGAAGTGGGTGGGCATGAGCTGGGTATGTGTGAAGAAGTAAGTTGGGAAGAAGTAGTAGAGGTATTAAAGTGTTTGAAGAGAGGAAAGGCTCCAGGCCCTGATAGAATATTGAATGAGATGCTGATGTATGGAGGTAGAAGGCTGGTGGAAGTGATGTTGCAGGTGATGAATGTGGTGATGAGGATTGAGTGCTGCCCAGTGGACTGGAAGAGGAGTTTGCTAGTACCTCTCCACAAGGATGGTGACGAGGACGAAGTAGGGGAATTTCATTGTGTTGTAATGTGGTGAAGGTGTTTGCGAGTGTGTTGGCAAGGAGGTTGGGAGTGTTCGCTGAGGATAGGATTTTGACGGAAGCACAAGGAGGATTTAGGAGACAGAGGAGATGTTCAGACCAGTGGTTGGTGTTAAGAGGAGTTTGTGAAGTGAGGAAGAGCGAGAAAAAAGCTTTTTCCTGGATATAAATAAGGCATATGACAGTGTGTGGAGGGAGGGACTGTGGCAGAAGTTGAGGCAGTATGGAGTAGAAGAGAAACTTGTGATGACATGTGAAGGATTGTATAGTGGGGTGGAGACGACGGTGGTATTGAATGGAAGGAGGTCAAGGTGGTTCACTGTGGAGAATGGACTTGGGCAAGGATGTTCTTTGTCTCCACTTCTTTTCAATATATATTTGATGGGAATGGCAGAGGAATTGGAGAGAGCTGAGCTAGGAGTCAAAGTGGATGGCTGCTGGTGTGGGGCACTCATGTATGCAGATGATGTTGTTCTTCTGGCTGACTCAGGGGTGGAACTGCAAGCTATGTTGGATGTGGTACAGGCGTTTGTGTTAAGGTGGAAGATAAATTTAATAGCAAGAAGAGCAAGGTCATGGTAGTAGGGAAGAAGGAATCAGAAGTGCATTGGAGGATTGGTGAGGAGATATTGGAAGAGGTCAAAGAATTCAAGTACTTAGGAATATGGTTTGATAGGAAGCTAAGGGGTAATGTTCAGTTAGAGAAGATGGCAAAGAAGGCAGAAGAGTGGGTTGGAAAGGTAATATGGATGAGTAGAGTGAATGGGCAGGTGGAAGTAGACAGAGGAAGAATGGTGTGGGAGCTTCTAGCGAGACCCAGTATGGAGCATGCAGCCAAAGTGTGGTGGACAGGAGGACGGAATGCTCGCAAGAAGTTGGAGTCAGCACAGATGAGAGTGGGTAGGAGACTATTGGGGGCAAGTGATACAGTAGCAGGAGTGGCAATACGGGGAGATATGGGGTGAAGGAAGCTAGAGGAGAGGAGGGAAGAGATGAAGGTTTTGTTTGGCAAGAGATTAGAGGTGTTGGAACAGAGCAGATTGGTAAAAGTTGTTGTAAATAAACTACGAGAGGATGGAGGAATTGGATGGTGGGAAGAATATGAGATCTTGAGGAGAAAGTACGAGATAAACAATGAGTTTGGGTCAGTGCGCAAGTGGAAGGGGAAAGTGAAGGTGAGAAATGAGAAAGACTGAAGTAGACGGAAAAAGTACGCTGAATTATTATAAATCGGCAAAGAATGGTGCAGGGGTGGAGAGGTATGTGAGGTCCATGCATGGTCAGACTGCATCAGCTGGGTTGTTAGAGGATAAGAAGAGATGTGGGATAGTTAGGGATGAGAGGTGTATAATGTGTGATAGTCGAGCAGGGGAGGATGTGGAACATTTCTTGGTGACATGCGGGGAATTTGAGAGGGATCGGCTGGTTCTGATAGATGAGGTATGCAGAATTGCAGGGGCAAGACAGTGGCTGGATGAATTAAGAAGAGTGAGTAAGGATGGAAAGGTGGCATTGCTTTTGGGGAAAGATGTGGAGGGAGTAAGTGATGCAGTGATGGAGGAGGTGGGCGAGTGTGTTATGTATTGGGTAGGGAAGTGGTGGCAGAGGAGAAAGGAACTGTTGTATGGTGAGCTGAGGAATGATCTTTGGTCCACTCCTGTCCCCCCCTTCCTGAGCAGCGGGACACTCGTAACTTAATATTGTGGTTAATTTTATTAATTAAGTACTGTTGACTTCTTTTTCAAATATAGATTGTTATTAGGTTAGTTACTAAATAGTTTCACACTGTGCTGTATTATATATGTGACGGCCTTAACAGGCTCAGCAATAGCAACATTAAATCATACAAACATTTTTTTTTTTAATATAAATGATAGATCTTTTACAAGCAGCTAATTAGGAATACATGATGGAATATAGTCAGAGGATCCCGTCTAGCGTGTGTTCAATTTGGGTCGGGTCACGAGTGCGCTATTCACTACCGCTTAGGATGGCGTGGGAGCTGTTGGCTAGACCAAGCCTGAAGTGTGGACGGGAGGGCAGACTGCTTGTAGGAAATTAGAATCATGAGAGTAGGCTATTGGGGGCTAGCAGCAGAGTGGCAGAAGTGGCAGTGCTGGGGGCTTGTGGTAGGAGGCTTGCACAAATTGTGGCAGACAAGCTAAGAATGGATGGAGGGATAGGATGGTGGGAAGAATATACACTGTTGAGGAGGAAATATGATCTGAATGCTGAACTAGGGTCAGTGAGGCATTGGAAGGTGAAGATGAAGAAGAGAAATGTGTGTGATTGGGAGGAGGATATTGAGAGTATGAGCAGTTTGAAGTGGTATAGGTTGGCAAAAGGTGATGGAGCAGAAATGTATACAAGGTCATTACAGGGATATGAGGGAGTGAGGTCGATGTTTAGGCTGAGGACAGGGTCAGCAGGTCTATTGCAGGACAAGAAGTGATGTAGGCTGTGTAGTGATGATAGATGCATGTTGTGTGACAGGAAGGAAGTGGAACATGTGGGGCGCTTTCTAATTTGACTGATGAATTTGGAAGGGAATGGGAAATGTTGAATGAGCTGGATGGAATTGAGGGAGCTGGATTGGCTGGAGGAGTTTAAGATGGTTGGCACTGAGGGGAAGGTGCTTGGGAAGGAGGTGGAGGGTGTGAGTAATCAGGTGATGGTGGAAGTGTGTGGGTGCATTTTGCAGTGCATAGTGAAGTGTTGGCAGAGGGAATGAATTTATGCCCCCCTTCTCCCAGTCCACCATAGCCAAGCAGTACAACTCATTTAATATAGAATGTTTATCAGATATGTATATATGTCATAGTGTTTATTACAGAACAAGTCCTTTTACCTCATTTACTGGCATACCCCACCATTACCCTACAAAGGTTAAGCTTAAAAAGCGTCCTGGATTTTTTGGCATCATGAAGAATAAAGTTTCAGGCATCATGAAGAAGAAAGCTTGATGCAGGCATCATGATGAAGAAAGCTTGGTGCAGGCATCATGAAGAAGAAAGTTTCAGGCATCATGAAGAAGAAAGCTTGGTGCAGGCATCATGACGAAGAAAGCTTGTGCAATACTGCGACTCCCCTCTCACTTTTATGGAGGATTTGTCATTCAGAAAATGACTCTGCAATAATAAAGATGGCTCTTCACTCTACCAACAGATGTTGTGAAAGTGAAGATGCTGTATACATTTGGCTCATTTCTCAAATTGCCTTGTGGATTTGGTTGGCACCTTTGGCAGACATAGTTTCTTCAGCCTCTGGCTCAGAACAGACGAAATTTCCCCATGCCTTACAATTTCGCCAGGGATCTAGATAGCTATGCTGCTAGCTTGCAGCTTATTGGTCCTGCTGAATCAACAGCTTGTCAACCTGCATACACTACCATGGATTATGTAGTCAAAATTTCAAATCTGATTGGATTCTAATTAATAGGAATAGTAGACCAATTGCATTTATGACCAACTTCCATGTAAATCTGGGTTCAGCTTAGCTGATATTTAAGATGAAGGTATACATGTATGCGTTTGATCAGGTGGATCCGATAATCACTTCCATTCAGGGAGATGTGGTGACCTGCCAGGGATTCAGCCAGTCATGAGTATGATATTGTGGTCTGAACTCTTACATGCTAAGTTGGTTGGCTTGTTCTATACACAGGGGTGGAGCTACTGGTCAGGCTGGTCAGCCAGATCACTTTTGTGGACATGTTTAAATTGGTCTGTCAGCTTCCTATGGAACCCCCCACTACAGCTGAATCTGGATCACATTATAGATCACGGAAGTGGTGTTAGGTCATAGATGGTATGTATTGGACTTTTTTTCATTTTCAATTACAGGTCCTGGACCTGCTAATTCAGTACTTACTGCGGCCTACTTGGAATGCTTGCTGGTCTCTTATGGACAGCTCCACAAGTTTCGTGGTTTGTGATAATTTGTTTGCCTGCTCTCTCTTTAATTAAGGAACTAGCAAGGACAAGTGAGTTGGGCATGACGTGGTGGGTGTTTCTTAGTTAAGCAAGAGCTGTGGCGTGTTCTTCACTGGCTGTTGTTGCTCTGTGCTCCTCACTTGCCACAGACCAGCCTGTATTGCTATATTACTGAAATTTGAAATATATACAATAATTTTGAATTGGAAATATAAAAATATTTCAGCTCAAATATTCAGCTTTATAAGGAAAGCACAAAAGCCATTGAGCGGTGCACACTCCATTTAGATAGCTTCTGGCCCAGATAAGTAATAGGCTAGTATAGTAGTAGGTTCAGGACAATATCAACAAATTCACAGGATTGTTTCCCCCACTAGTGCAACTGGACCATATAATATATGGTTGATTAAAGGCTACTATGACAAGCTGAGCCACTATGCCAAATAGGTTGTGCTATATACTATGATAAACAGTATGTGCTACTGACAAAACTGGTTGTGCTACTATGCCAAACAGGCTGTGTTACCATGATAGCTAATGGTGTTAGCATGGTAAAAGCTTTGTTACTTAAACCAGGTACAGCTAGTGTGATCAATGGTGATAGCATGGCAAAGGGAATTCCAGCATGTTCAGCCAAACATTACTTTGGCCACCACTTGGTTACCATCACACTGTCAGGTTGTGTACCAGAACTTCAAGTGTTTGTTCAGGTAGCTAGGAAATGATAGTTATCAAGTGCTTCTTACATCACTGACTTAATTACTATTACTCACATTTCAAAGGTACGCAAGCACGCACACACCCATACACATACATACACAGAGATCATGTTTTGCACACAAATTACAAAGGTGGGAGAGAACACGTTTATATTCCATTCACGTGGTCAGGTTCTACCAGAGTTTCGAATTTTTGAAATACTCAAATATTGTCACTGACTCCATCACTATCTCCCACTTCTCATATTTCATGGCAAGCACTAGTGTGGAGTTGCATTGGGAACTGGTTGCATGGTGAATAATTCTTTATCATGTCCAAATGTGATGACATCAATAATGTACAGATCAGTATACTGCATTAGAGCTTCTGCTTTGCTAGGTTTAGGAGAGTGTCTAGAGAGAGCAATGGATTTCTAGCTGTGTCCAATAGGGCAGTAGGCTTTTCCCACCTTTGCTTGCCACACATATATTTGTCAAGCAAAGCGAGCCCTCAGTGGGAAGATGGATGGAAAACTTGCATATGGCATATCTATCTATCTATCTATCTATCTATCTATCTATCTATCTATCTAACTATCTATCTATCTATCTATCTATCTATCTATGTATTCACCATACATCCACCTAAAAATATGAATTGGTCACCCCCCCTTAAATTAAATGGTTGTCACAGTGTAGAGAATGGTTGAGAGAATGTCCAACTCAGCTAGTAGAGGTAGACTGGCCTGGCTACGTATTGCTGCACAAGAAATTAAGTCAGAAAGAGTGCATAGTTAATGGCTGACAAATTCACTTTCCTGATAGCAGAACAAACCAGCAAGGAAGAATAAGACAAACAACATCCGAGACCCTAACTACTCCCACAAGCATACCAAAAATACCTTCCCCAAAGGCTCTCATACTTAAATTTGCTGGACAGGCAAATTAGAATGGGAAGCATGGTTAATAGCTGACAGGATGGACATAGTTGCTCGGTTCATAAAGCTTTCTTCCTTCTTTTTCTTCACTTGCCACTCAATGCAGTAAAATAAACATATAGAGATTGCTACCAAATGCCCAATATATCTACTTATGCACTGTATGTTTATCGTAAAAATCTAAATGGGCCACGCTCAATAACACTGGCCTGGTTATACTTTGAAAGTGAGAATGGGCTGCACATTAAATAGGACAAACAACAAACCAGATAAACAAGACTAAAATACACTGCAAGCCCTCCCAAACCAGCTTCTTCATAGGGCCACATACATTATTTTTTTACTTCATAGACAGGTGAAAACAGGCTGCATGGATGACAGGAAATTTGATGGATTTAGTTACTTGATTCATCAATGTGCTCTAGCTATTTTTCTTTCGCTCACCACGCACTCAATACCTAGCATTCATTACCAGTATAATTACAAGGCACACACACAGAAAGAGATCATGTTTTGGCACACAAATTACAGGTATGAGCGAGTTGATTTATTTCCCGTTCAATGCCCTCTCCCTCCACCTTTCCCCTGACCTAGCTGATTTCCCTTAGAATAGGAAAGGAATGTAACAGCAATCCTAGTGTTATGTTGACAACCTAATGTGCACTATTAGATTGCTTGCCTAGCCATTGCCCTAGTCCTGACCTTATCCAATCTCCTAGCCCTAGCTGAATTCCTATCCAATCTCCTAGCCCTAGCTGAATTCCTATCCAATCTCCTAGCCCTAGCTGAATTCCTATCCTGTACTGATCATACAGTATAATGTCATAATGATGATGTAATGCCAGGTTTGTGGCTATGATGAAGCAATTCCCCTTCCTACCTTCCTTTTCACCGACTCAATACCATATGGTAAGATGCCATGCACTAGTTCCTAGTTCTAGGAGTAAAGTTGCTAATAGAGTGTACCTACACTGAGTTGTCCCCACATCATCACTGGTTCTAGGGGTGTGATCTTCACATTATCACTCGGGTGGATACAGGATTTTGAAGAGGGATCTTAATATATGTATGTGTGGCCAAGGTGAGGTGGAGGGTGTGGGAGGGGGTTGTGCCCCACACAGAAGCAATTAGCTACAATGCATAATGAGCTAAAAACAAGGCATTACAGTGAAATTTAGTTTATTGTGTGATAATCATGACATTTAATCATCCTTGACGGGTTCACTATAGAAAGTCTAGGACACCACTTCCTCTGGGGTGAGATCAATAGAACAACTGCAACATCTCCAAGTCCATTTAGTCCCATTGTGCTTCTAATTGAATTTTTATAAGCTTGGCATACTGATCGACTTCTCGCATTCCCAGCTGGTAACTGGGATGATAACTGGGGTGATAAACTTTTTAAAAAAATTATATTGGGTATTAGTATAGTAATCGTGATCATGATTACCTTTCTGGGAGTGTTAAGTTCTTTAGCCAGCAATTGGTCATCTCTCCACTTGCTCTCCCTAGCCAGCCCTAGCCCGTGCCACAATATTGAGTGGTCTAGAAGATGGTAGATCATCTTATTATTATTTTATGAGGTTAATTAATTTACTGAGCTGTAGATGAGACCGAGTTGTCAATTATTGATGAAAACGAAAACAGTTCAGTAAACAATGGAATAGAATTGTCATTAATCGAACATCAAATTCAGATATTGAACGATCTAACATTGGAAGTGTCAGAATTTTTTTGCAGTACTCCTTAGTATTATCTGAGGTCACATTTTGGTGATGTTGCTGTCTGCTCGAAATTCGACAATACCTTCACTAACTGCAAGGACTATGATAAACACAATCATGAAATGCATCAATCTCCAAACGATTTATTTCTAAAGAAAACTTTACAGTGTCTAGCTAAATCCTTATGGGCTTGAATCACATCCACATAGTGGCCTGGCAACTTTATACTCATCACTTTAGTATAGGAAAGTACTTTCTGTGTGAGTACTAAAGATTGGGACTTGGAAAGAAACAAGGAATGAGCATCTAAACGAGTATCTCTGTTCCACACTGCTGGCTCACTGTTAGCTATTGCTTCCAAGCAACTTACTGTTGGTATGAATAAGTCAAGGATACTTCAAATGCCTCATGATGTTCACTGCTTAGTGCATGTTCGGCACGAAGCAACTTACTGTATTTCCAGTTTAGCAAATCTGTTTATAGCTAGTGTCAGAATGAAATGTCAATATCAAATTGCTATAAAGACATAGGTATAGAAACTTTACCAGAGTCTAAGCAAGCTTCTCCATCGTGCTGCTGTCTTTCTCCCGTGCCTTTTTCTATAACTGGCTTCCCCCCCCCCCTTCCCCCCAGTCTCAGTTCTCTTTGTTCTGTTGTTTCAAAAGCTCTGACTTTTCTCACACTCTCTTTTTCTGAAGTTTATTTTCTTTCTTTATCTATTCTGGAAAAGAAACAGCTAGCTGTTCTGCTCAAAAATATCTGATGCAGATAGCTATGGTTTTAGATGCACATGTGTCCATGAATCCACTCATATACACATGACAACTATTTCCAAATTAATCACACCTCAGCTAGACAACGCTAAATCTGTGGGCACTGGGGAGTACTGTAGCAGCTAGCATTGTTGTTTTTAATCAATAGACCTCCTTCTTTTGTCCTAGCCCAGACTAGTGCAGCTGCTAACACAGCTGTGGTAGCTTATCTTTCTCACGGCACTCTAAAGTCGAGAGAGCTATATTGAAACCCACAACAAAGTAAGTTGCATAGCTCAAGCTAACTTAAAAGCTGTGGGTGCTTTGAAAGTTAATAGTTAATTTGATGATTTCTTTCTTTGGATCATTCCTAGTACAATGCAGAAGTTATGGCTACAGATGTGAGCTTTCTCACAGAAGCGCTCCATTGTATAGAGTGTGTCATGCTTTAGTGTTCATTTAAAGCTTCTAGGTCTCAACAAAGGCAATCTTAAATTACTTTTTGTGGCGCTCCTTCCCTTGAAGAAACATGGACAGATAGAGTTTAAAAGCTTTAGCTGAGCCTAAGGATGTTCCACGATAGTAATGCCAAGTGCTAGCTAGCAATGAAGGCATTAAATAAACTACAGTTATGATTGGTTTTGAACATAAATAATTTTCAATGTTTAGCTAGCTAGCTTATCTTGCTAGATAGAGCTAAAGTGTGATAGTAAGGGAATTCATAAACTCTCTCAGAGACTTGGTTAACTATTTTTTCTGCTGATTTGAGTTGATGCTTGTCCAAGCCCTCATGCATGTTGGCTCCTCTCTCTTCTCTCAAGTGTTATACATTAGGACTACTAAAGATACAAAGATTGGTAAATACAAGGTGACTTTATTTTTCACTCTCCCTCTCTCACACTTACACACACACACACACACACACACACACACATATACACACACATCTCTCCTCTTCGGCCAGTGTAGGATGCAGTCATCATCATTTACAGTATGATAAAGCCAAACTGCACATTCATGGCAAACTACTGAGTCAGCACAGTTGCACAGAGGCCTGCTTGTTAGTTTGGGAAGGATTCCCTTGAAATGAAAATATATCCCACGATCAGTGTTAAGATTTCAGATAACTATTTTCAGATATCAGTAGTACAAAAGCATATTCATACCTGTGGCTTCCAGAGTAAACCCACTGCATATTGAACCATGTTAGCTTCTATATAAGCAGAGTTCTGTTTTTTTGCAGAAGCAGCAATAAATCACTTGCCTGTGCAGCCACTTCTTACTCCAGCCGAGTAATCTGTTGCCGATCTAATGAGCCCACATTATTTCAGCCGATCAGAGGTCCACCTGTACAAAAGTGACAGGCCCCCAGATCAGATCAGAACAGATGCTATCAGTAGATGGGAGACTGCCTGACCGAACATGGGAGTCAGACACCCCAACTGTAAAGAGGGAAGCAGAGCATAAATCAGGAAAGGAACAACCGACGGATGATAGAATCAAGCCATGGATGATAGAATCAAGCCATGGCGATGACTTAAGTTCAACTCCAGCTTGGGCTTCCATTGTTTCTCTTGTAATGAGTATGGACATTTTGCAAATGCCTGCCCAAAGAAAGTGCAACAGATTAACTTCGTTGAGGATGGGCTGTTAGTAGCAGTCATAAGGCAAGATAGCCTAGAACAAAGTACACCATATCTTAGTCGATACTGGAGCAAGCAAGACTCTATCTAGTCAGGAGTAGACCTTATCGGTAGTGACTCATGGATCAAAGCTAGAATTGGAAGTTGCCACATCAGATGACCTCCGGTATGATGCACTGGGTAGTTGCCTCCAGGTTCCAGACTTCATTGGTGTAATACAGACCCCAGCCCAGAAGAAGCAAACTGATGCAGAGATAGTGGCAACTGAGGAAGACCCCAGAGCAAGTTAAACTAACCTAACATCAACAAACTAACAACTGAAGGAACAGCTCCATGACAACAGCACTAACCAAGACAGAAGTGTGGAAGAGACTGTAGTGTCAGTAGTCAACCAGCAGGTAGAGGAAACCAGTGAATTACTGGATAAGCAAGGGTCAGACCTGCCAATATGTGCCGAGGATCTATTGCTCCCTGACAGACCAGTATGAAAGAAACTCACCCATAGTGACAATATGCAACCATCAGTAACACTAGCCATCAGCTGGATGAAGGGACTAGCAGGCTACAGGCTGCTCAAGAGAATGATTCAAAGTTAGTCATCATCAGGCAGAGTATCCAGAATGGAGACAAGCAGTATCTCATGGAGGATGGAAACCTTTGTCGAGAAACAGAATGGGAGAACAGACAAGACAGCTAGTGCAACCAGATGTACAGGGAGATGGCACTCAGAATAGCACACTCTATACCAATGGCAGGACATCTTGGATGGAAGAAGACGATGACCGACTTCTTCAACAATTCTTCTGGTCAGGGATTTTACAGATATCCAGCCAAACCTTCCCAGAATGCCAGAGAGTGGCATAACACCGGAAGCACAAGGCTCCATTAATGCCATTACCAATGGTTGATCAACCCTTCGAGCAGGTGGGAATAGACTTGGTCAGACCTCTACCCCAAACAAAGGCAGGCCATCATGCTGACCATGGTGGATTATGGGACTCTGTATGTTGAAGCCCTTACTTCAAACTGACGGTCAGACTTCTGCACTATTTTCAGCAGAGTCGGAAGTACCAAAGGAAATGCTCTTTGACTGTGGAGCAAACCTCATGAGTAAGCTCATCAAAGAACTGTACAGATTGTTAGGAGTTCAACCGATCTGAACCTCCTACCATCCTTATATGGTGGAGAGGTTCCTCTCAACAATGGAAAATGATGCTCAGAAATCTCTTAACGAAACTTGACATGCAGTGGTAGAAAGCCCTACCATATATCCTCTTCACCTACCAAGAAGTACATATTGAGATGACCAGTTTCAGTCCATTTGAGAAGCTGTATGGCAGGAAAGTGAGAGGATCATTAGACATCCTCAGAGAAACATGGAAAGCCAAAAAGACAACCCCAGTTAGTGTATGGCATATGTGCAACAAGTCCAGGTGAGGCTACAGGAAATTCAGCAGCTAGGCCTCACCCATTGTGTTGGTGCAGAAACGTGATGGTACCTTACGTCTATGATTATAGACGTCTAAACTGTGTGATGAAACCTGATCCATATATTCCCGATGCCCAGGGTAGATAATTTGCTGGACAGACTTGGTCAAGCCAATTATATCTCCACCCTAGACCTTAGATATCAGAAGTTGGAATCCTCCCAGCGGTAAGATAGAGGCAGAAGTCCCCGACTTCTCTCTCCCCAAGTATTCAACCCAAGTTACAATCCCAAACCTCTTTTATGACTGGCTAGGTTCCTACTTTATTTTTACAACTTTGAATGCAAACCCCCAACACAGTCCAACACAATGCATATGGTGGACCAACTAGCTGAATGCTAATATGAAGGAGAAACCTGAGCAGAGGGAAGGGGTTATATGGACAACTAAGCAAAATTATATGAGGGGGGGAAAATGCATAATACAGTGAAGTAGCGGCTAGAAACATCTTTAAGTGGCTAAGTTAGAATGTAATCCAGCTACAGATTTTCCAAGTGCATTACATAAAGAAAGAAACAAGAAAATTAGTTGGCATAGTGTTTCAAAAGTGGATAAGAGTTCATATGGCGACCAAGTTGGGGGCAGGCGAACAAAAATTGAATAGGGAATGATGGAATAGTGTTACAGAGGACAAAGTTTCTTTAAAAGAAAACTAAATCGATCGAAGACTACACTGCCCTCTGTAAGTCTCAGCATTTCAGCAATTTCTATAAGTAGCCTTGCTAGCTAACTGTATTAGGTGAGGTATAATGCATGCACTTTGTAGGTAATGTTGGGGTTGTGTTATTTGTGTGCTGTCCCCAGAACATATAAAATGCATGCAAAGTATGACTGGCATTTTCCACCTTTTGGTGGATGATAGCTTCCAGTTAGCCTGGAGTTCAATGTCACCTAACACAACATAATATATAGCCCATCTCTCCTTAGCATTATCTTCGAGTTCTGGGTAAGCCCTGTCTGCCATTAGCTTTAGGTCATCTGCAAAACTGCCCATGTCATGTTTTTTCTTCTTGCTTTGAATCTGCAAATCTGCTTGATACCTCATCTTCCAAGTCATCAGTTCAAATCTCTTTTAGTGCCTTCACTGCAACATCGTCACAAACCCTAGGCACCTTTGGAAAATGATAAAAGCCATTTGTGCTCTCCCTGTCAGCCGTAATTAAAGATTTTAATTCTCTTACCATGTCCAGTTCATTTACTGCTGCGATGTAAAAGTGGGTGTGACATTGCTCTGAACTTCCTTAGCCAGTATACAGTTCAGGTAGAACTAAAGGTCTTGTTGGTGTTGCTATTTCTTCCAGTTGGGAAGATACACTTAACCTCCAATGTAATCATGCTGAACTTTTGTTGATAATAATACAGTTAATATTCACACACAATGCAACCAACAGTCACTTTTCTAGCAAACTAATCATCAGCACAACAAGGAATCCACCACTAGAGGACCTGTTGCTGAGCATGCACACACTTATCTATGATGCAGTAACATAACAATATTTATCTGAGGTCATTATGTTACAACTTTCACCACTTCTCCCCAACTTACTTCCTCACAGACGGTAAAAAAACCACCAAACACAGAGACAGTTAATCACCATGCAATATTTAGCAAAAAAGGTAGCAGTACTTCAGGCTAACTCTAAGCATAGTTGTCGACTTCTCTAAACACAAATCTGGGACATTTAAGCCTCACCCACAAAATGCAGACCATGCCCACATATGAAGTGTTGATAAACAGTGTGACAATGTGCTTGTAATAGCTAAGTATGATTTTACAGCTAAATGAAGAATGGAAAAAAATGTAGGATAGTCAAGTGAGTCAATGCTCTAGATGTACCTATATAAGCATCCTTGACATTAAGGTAGCTATTTTTAAGAGAAATACTGTTGTACTTTCACAAGTGCAGAGTATTTTGTCATGTGATGCCAAAATTATTATTTGCATCGCAGCTGTAGGTTAGACTTGGATGTTCTGATTCCTTTCGAGTCCTCACAGTGGATGGGAAACTTGGTATTGTCGCACGTGGTGTTATATATATATATATATATATATGATCTATCTATGAAAGCTCTATCAAAGGCAATCTTATCACAGGACCAGAACTACAGTTATGAGATGATTGCTGACCAGATGGAATCCAAATCATGCTTTTGCAAGCAGAGAAGCACATCAATAGCAGATGAAATCACTGAACAACTAACACACAAAAAGTGGGCAATGGAATGGGCCAAAGATCGTCCACATGGCTGACAGCTTTACCACTAGAAGAACATGGCTTCACTCTCCCTCAAACACTCCATTAATATGTGCCTGTGGTTCTCAACTAGGCATGCCCTGTCTTGTGCAAACGAAAAATTCTTCTCATATGAAACAACGAAATCTGTGACCTCACTGCCACCCTTCTTACAGAGGTGTGTCATGACTTGTGCATTGAACCAGAGCTACAACCAGATGAACAAAGTATTGTTAGTCGCAGCCAACACTCAAGATGGAGCATTACTGGACATAACAACAAACAGAACAAAGTATTGTTAGTCGCAGCCAACACTCAAGATGGAGCATGACTAGACATAACAACAAACAGAACAAAGTATTGTTAGTCACAGCCAACACTCAAGATGGAGCATTACTGGACATAACAACAAACAGTTTCTGCGGGACTCCTTCAAAAGAACATATTTTGATGTCAGGGTCTTTAACCCCTATGCTTCATCCAATGGAGTTCATAGTTCTAGAGACAAGCCAAAGGTATTTGGAAATTATGGTACATTAGAAATCAAAATTGTAGCAAAAACATGTCCTATAGATTGCCCTTTGCATTAGCATTACCAGCCTTCATGGCAAGTTGTTATACAGCTAGATACAAGTGTTCCCAAATCTTGTGTCCAAGCGCTCCTGCATGTCCCTCCCCTCTATCCCCTCAAGTGTATACATTAGGACTATAAAAGATACAAAGCATGGCATTACAAGAAAACATGTTTGTTTATATTTTTCAAACACACACACACTCTCACACACACTAACATACACACACAAACATGCACACAATTCTTCTCTTCTGCCAGTGCAAGATGAAAACAGCTTGATAAAGCCAAAGTGAACATTCACAACAACTGGTCAGCACAGTGTGCACATAGGCATGCTTGTTACTTTTGGGAAGGATTTCCTGGGAAATATCATTTTGTTATAGCCTAAAACACTATAGCATATATATGTACATAAAGTATTTCTGTTCAGATTTCAGATAAGATATCAGTCTTATGCAGAAAAAAGAACTAGACTCATAAAGAAGCTAATATGATTCAATATGCAGCACTGGAAACCACAAATATGAAGATGCACTAATCAGCGTCCTTCACATGCCTTGCAGTCAGTTTTCTTTCCTCTAGCTAAGAATCTCCTTTTATTTATTGTACATTGTCTTCACTGCATACCATTCCCGATTAAAATAAGTCTGCATTTTTTAAGATGGGTGAAGATATGATGAACACATAGACAGATAGATAGATAGAAACATACATACGTACACCATGTGCGGCAAAGCCAAGTTTTCTAACTCCCCTTCGAGGGCTCACTAACTAGTAATGCATGCTAAGCATTGAGTGACGTGCTAAGGCACAATGAAGAGAGATTCTTATAGCTCGAGGTCCTAGTATTGTTAGATCACATTGCCCTAGCCATTGTCTTATCCCAAGCATAATAGCACTCCTAAGACTACAAACTGATCTGCAAATTATTGATGTCATAATATTGTATTGCTTGGATTGTGAAATGGAGGGGCAATAGACACCTTACAGATTCCAAAATTGAGTGGAGAACAAGCTCAGAGATGACCATGATGCTTATTTCCAGTCTCTCCCATCCACTGACCATGGCGATCATTTCCAGCAAACCTTCATTGCAAGAGCAGTTTATGGCAATGTCAGAATGAATCTTCACCATCCATTCCTGTCAGCTATTAACCATGCAGCCAGTTCTCACTCACCTGTGCGGCCAGTTTTCTTTCTAGCTAGCTTCTAATTGGATGCCATTTTCTTGATCCTTCTCTTTACTAAGATGACCATTCCCAATCTTCATAAGCCCAATTTATTCCGGTTTACATATACCTGCTTTATTTAACCATTTACCTGTGTTTTTATGATATTCTATTTTACCAAGCAGAGTTAATTTGTGATAGTAGCATTAGGTATGTAGAGGTTGAAGAGCTTTGACTCTCAACTGCTATCCAGATTTGGAAGCAAAACAGTTGGCCACTTTAATGTCTGTTTGTAGTTCGATCTTCTTTAGATTAAAGGCAATCTTTAAGATTTAGTTAATGTTTGACTTTGGTGATGCTCCTTCTCTTATAGAAACATGGACAAATGGAGTGTAGAAGCTTTACCTTAGCCTTAGGAAGCTTCTTGCCACTTTCCTTGTGTCATACATTAGTACGTAAAAGGTAAAAAGATTCATAATACAAGGTTCGTGTTTGTTTTTATTTTCACACATATACTTACACACCCACACATGTGCTCATGCAGCACACATGCACACACACACACACATATATAAGTACATATTTTTATTTTTAACCCTCTCCATTGCACGCTTGCTCACCACTCAATGCCTAGCTAGTGAATTTCTCTTCATTGTTACTTTTGTTGGCGAGCGTAGTGAGGATTTGGATGGGAAACTAGGTATTGCCATGCATGGTGTATGTGTGTACATAACTATGTACTTACCATATATTCACCAGAAGATTGTTATATATTCCCCTGCCACCCCCCACCCCAAATGATACATAGATACAGGATGCAGGATGAACAGTGCATAGATAATATAAAATAAGATGTGATAGCCATTTTAAATAGAGGCAGACAGGTTTTACTCTAACAAAATATATGGCCCATCCTAAATAATATGAAATCTGGCATATTTAAATAGGGAATGGTCATTGTAGTAACGAAAATGAACAAGAAAACAACCGTGGTCTTGGAGCTAGAGGAAAGAAAACTGGCTGAACCGGCAAGTGGGAATGGCGCTGCTTGTGCACTATTGCCGAGATATTGGGAGGGGGTTGGGTTGGGGGAGAAGGGGGAGGTTTAGCCATCACATTTTAATCGGGGAATGTTGTGATTCATGATTTTTGAGTGGGTGAAACATATAGAAACAGTTGTAGATTAGCAAAGCTGTATTGTGGTTTACAACTTTCATGACAATTGATATCATTACTCATGCATGTAATAGCTATAGATAGCAGCTTCTTTCCAGATGGCAAAAAGATAGTCTCAGCATCAGGTATCCCTATTGAGCTTTTGTCAGCACCCAAGAAAGCAAGAGGAACTGAATTTAATCACCAAGGAATGATAGATTCTGAAGATAAGTTAGACCCTGTTCCAGTGATTCTCCCTCAGCCAAAGGACACCCCATTCAAAACCAGTGCCATAAGCTTATCAGCAGGCCAGAATACCACACCAGAAGAAGAAGGATGTCAAGCACAGCATTGTACTGGTGAAGAGAAAGGCTTTCAGCCTAATGATAAGAATACATTGAAATCAGTACAAACAAATAGAATTGGTATGAACAATCTCTAATTTGTCTGTGTACATTCGTAACAAAATATTTTGCTATTACTGTCGATATGGAGCCAGGCACAAATTGGTAAATCTGCAGAGAAAGTGATCAATGAAAATTGTTTCCAAAATTAGAAAAAAGCATGAAGGCTCCCTCTTCCAAATGGATAGCTCGAAGAATACCTACAATTGGGAGCCAGTTTTGATCAGCAAAGAATGAGAAGATCATGTCTTTTAAAGCAAATGAAGGTAGTACAATTTCTCTGTGGATATAGCTGCTGCATTGGGTCTAGGTTTGGTCCAAAAAAGGAAGTCCACGCATAAACATTGACTTGATTAGCTACTATATATACTAGCTACACAACTTACTGATTTTCAATAGAGCATTTGAGTGCTGTGAGAAAGCTATAGCTACCAACCTAAGCTGTATCAATAGCAGCTGCACTGGGAGCAATTGTACAAAGCTAGCTAATAGTTTTCTAATTAACCTCTACCAAACATAGTTGTATAAATGTTAACTCTTTGTTGAATTGAAACAGAGTAGCTTAGTTTAAACCCCCTAAACCTCTCTCCCTGGGTTCTGCCCCTGCATCTGTCCATGTTTCCATAAGAGAAGGAGCATCACAAAAGTCAAACATTAAAGATTGCCATTGATACTGATTACAATTACAAGAAGCTTGAACTCCTGAAGTGTGCAGACTATTGATTTTCATAATCGGGTAGCAGTTGATAGTCAAAGCTCTTCAACCTCCACATACCGAATGATCACTAGAAATTAACTCTGATGATTACCTATTAATCTTGTCTCTATGATAGAGAATTGGCTGCCTAGTTGACATACATAGCTAGGAAGGATAACTGATCCCTAGTCAGTGTAGGAAAGATGTGCTACTGATGGAGGGTATACTGAAGAAACCAAATAGCTCCAGGAGTGTAAAGTATCGCTTCCAAATTCTTGGCAGCTTCTGTACAGGTCGTTTTCCCTTTGGTACTCTGAGAATTTCTTCAGAAAGCACTGCCATGCCAACATAATGGTAAATTCTGAAACAAAAATGTGCGTGTGGAATTTTGGCTATGGGCGGATGGGAAGAGCAGTACACAAAGCATGAGATTCAATCATTAAAAATACACGTATTATACATTCAGGGTTGGAACAATAACGCAATACAATCTAACAATACTGTATTGCTCTCCCCCCCCCCTCTTTTCTTCCCTTTCCACTCAATGCCTAGCATTTAATAGCTGCTACTATTTTTTATTATGGTAATGAGGGATGGGGATGTATCTTGTATAATATTCACCGTATGTTTGTATTACAAGGTAACATTATTTTTCACACAGCATAATGCATGCACACATTTCTCCTCTTTCTCCAGTGCAGGATGCAGTTATCGAGAGTTGGATGGAAAACTTGAAATTGCCACGCGTGGCATTATGTATCTATGTATGTACTTTTCTTTCTTGAAAAAAACAAACATCATCCATAGATAGAACAACAATAAAACAAGGCTGTGGTTGCTTAATTATGCATCATTGCATGCGGTAATCTGATAGACCACTGGATGACCTTGCCTCTCTTACAGCCTGAATTGCTGAGTGTAGGAGGGAGAATGATAGCCGACATCTTAGCCAGCTCATTGTACCGCTATATGGATGGTTCCATTTTGAAGCAAGCTTGGAGGCTGTATAGCTTTTTCTAAAAAGTGGTTGCTTCATCGGCAAGACTGCCTGTAGCTACAAGCACAAGGGGTGTAAATATTGCATGTTCTAGCCAACACGCTGCTCTTAAGCTCACTTCTTAAGCTTTTCATGTTTTTGTAGAATGAGGACATTTGTTTGATGGAGCATAGGCATCAAAGTAAGTTATTTCAAAGGAGCCTCCCCAGAAGTTGTTTGCTGCTATATCTAGTCATGCTCCATCTTGACAACTGTTGGTTACAGGAGAAAAAACTGGCTGCACTGCAAGTGCAAATTGCACGGTTTATGCAGAAAACATAACTCTGTTTATATAGAAGCTAACATGGTTCAATATACTCAGTGGGTTTACTCTGAAAGCCACAGCTATGAATATGCTTTTGTAGATACCTGAAAATAGTTATCTGAAATCTTAACTAGTAGATTATGTTAAAATCATTTTACAGGAAATTCTTCACATTATAACAACCAGGCCTCTGTGCACACTGTGGTGACTAGGGTGCACTGGAGAAATGTGTATGTGTGTATATTTGTTGTGTGTTTGTGTGTGTGTGCGTGCCAAAATAATGTTACCTTGTATTACTAATCTTCGTATTTTTAATAGTCCTTTCACTTGAGAGGAGAGAGGGGAGGCACATGAATGAGCGTTTGGACAATAAACCTGGAGCATGAACTGGAATCAGCAGAAAAAAGTTTTCTAGCGAAGTCTGTGAGACAATTTATGAATCCCTTACTATCATACTTTAGCTCTATCTAGCAAGATAAGCTAGCTAGCTACACATTGAAAATTATTCATGTTCATTGCTAGCTAGCGCTTGGCATCATCCACCATTAGAAAATTCCTTAGGCTCAGGTAAAGCTTCTACACTTCATCTGTCCATGTTTCTACAAGGGAAGGAGCACCACCAAAGGATACCATTACTAAACCTTGAAGACTGCCTTTAAGCTTCAAACGGACACTAAACCCGACACATTCTATAGAGTGGAGCATTTCAGATAGCTGTGAGAAAGCCATAGCTACAAACCTCATCTGTAGCTATTACTATTGCTTTGTACTAGGCATGAAGCTAAGAAAGAAATCAGTTTAACTAGTTAAACTGATATCTTTCTGGGTTTTTTCCAGCACAACAGCTTATTTGCCAGAATGAATAAAGAAAATAGCCTTCAGAAAAGGAGAGAGATAGAAAAGTCAAAGCGTGCTTCTGAAACCACAGAACAAAGATAACTAAGATTGGAAAAAAAGAGCGAGTGATGGGAAAAAGCGTGGAAGAAGCTCAGCAGCATACGATGGAGAAGCTTCCTTAGGCTAATGCAAAAGTTCGACACTCTACGTTTCTATAACTTAAAAGAATGTTGTTGAAGTTCCATTCTGACACACCAGCTATGAACAGGTTGGAAATAGTCATTACTCCTTGCTAAACTGGAAATGATCGTCACACTCAATATCGAGCGGGTTGTCCCAGTTTCACCAGTTTGCAAACAGTGCCATCGTCTGCTTTGGGTGGGTTTGTGCACTGGGTCAGAGACCAGCAGTCACCCGCCCCCCCCTCATAGTAGCTGGAATATCAATATAGCTACTTCTGCATAATTATAATAATACATGCAATACAATCTTCTACATCAGATCAGTGGATAATCTTAGGCCTGGTGCTATACTTGGGTAGGAGAATACCTAGAGCAATGTGATCTAGGCTTGCGATTGGGGGAATAACTCTGACCATTTTATCAGATATATATATATCACTCTGTTGATTGCAAGACATATACAGATGTTGTATACTTCAACTTCAAGAAGGCCTTTGACACTGTCCCACACAACGAGCGACTCTTGAAGCTATGGTTGATGGAGATAACTGGACCTCTGTGGAAGTGGTATAAAGAATATTTATCAAATCGGGTACATTTTGTCTCCATAAGTGATGCTACATCCTCCCTATTGCCGGTCTATTCGGGTACCTCACGGAAGTACATTGGGTCCATTATTTTTTTATGTATTTCAAAGGCATCAGCAACTCAACAACCAAATTTGTCAAGCAAATTTGTGATGAAATGAGCTCCAAACTGACATCAATTCTCTCTTTTCTTGGTCTGTGAAATGGGTCATGTCTCTACATCTTGACAAATGCACAATTGTTTGGTATGGCTTCTTCACTCAACATGACCCTGAATATTCACTAGATGGTGTCCCATCAAGCCTTTAAGAAAACTGTGACCTCGGTATCTATTTATCAGGCAACCTTTTATGGTGAAGCTATTATGATCTTATATGCTCCAGGCCTATTGCTTGCTCACTGTACTTCATGCAAAAGATCTTTTTCTTCTTCCCCATCCAAAGCTAAAAAGACACTATACCTGGCATTGCTAATCAAGGACATAGTTTCTTTGGAATGGGTCCAATGCAGGGCAATGAAATATGACTATGTCCCAGACTACAAATCTAGATTGTTCTCACTCCACTGATGTTCTGGATGGATCTCCAGGACATAACTACTATTTCTGGTAAAATGTCTGAAGTATGAGAATGACTTTATCTAAGTTTGTCTAATTTGTCGAGTCACCAACTAGACCTATATAGCTACCAAAAGGCTAAAGCATAACTAGTGCAGCACTTCAACTTTGTGACATCAACTATTGTGGAACTCCATACCCTCAATTGATCTGGAACAGAGTTTCCCCACTATCAAATGTAAACATATGGCTTATGCGTGGGCCTATTTTCATAAGTTTTTTTAAAGTCTCCAAACACTTGTAAGCTGTCTATGTTTTAAGTGCTTACCACAACAGTTTTTTTGGTTTATTACTAGCTGCATCAAATACATGGCTGCAGTCTAACTTCATCCCCCACACATATAAACATCATACTCATCATCTTATTGCCTCATTACTAGCTGCACCAATACATGGCTGCAGTCTAACTTCATCCCCCACACATATAAACATCATACTCATCATCTTATTGCCTCATTACTAGCTGCACCAATACATGGCTGCAGTCTAACTTCATCCCCCACACATATAAACATCATACTCATCATCTTATTGCATTACTAGCTGCACCAATACATGGCTGCAGTCTAACTTCATCCTGACACATAAACTTTATATTCACCATCTTATTGCCTCACATGTTGTAAAGTCCAATGAAATGAAATGAAACGTGAGCCTATTGTGGTTGCAGTAGCCCATTCACATTTTTTAAACGAGTGTTAAACTACATTGCACATAACGTAGGTAGATACGCCGTGCGGAGCATAACAAGTTTTCCTCGACTCCTGAACAAAGGGCTCGATTTGCTTGTCACTTGTCACAGATTCATCGAACTTCTAAGGGAGATGTGACATTCCTCCATCTTCTAAGGGAAATGAATTTTACGTAATGCTGCTAGGGCAGGGGGAAATGAACTGGAGCTGTGTGGCGTCCGCCATTTTGAAATTGAGATGACCACGCGCGCGTGTATTGAGTTCGTACTGGCCACGCCCCTAAGCTTTGATGACGAAAGCTCAAGCTACCACAAAGTAGAGCCATGAACGCTATAGTCGGTTTGTGTCATTTTTGTGATGCCCATGGCCCCTGTATACTGTTCTGCACACAAGTGAGTTACTGGTTGTTACCAGCTAATTAGTTGTTTAGCTAACTAACTTCGGGCCTGTCTGTTAACTAACTTCAGGCCTTGAGATTGCTGTCGATCGACTGCAGACACAGGGATCAGGTGTAACCTTAATCGATTAGCTACCTTGAAACCAATTTCCCTGTAATCTTACTCGCAAGATATTGCCTATAGCAATCCGTTAATGTTTTTTTAGGAAGGGAAACTGCATGTCAAAATATTTAAGTTCCTTACAATCAGGAATCAATATATACACTACAATCGGTAGTGAGACTGAAAAGTTGTTTCAAAAAGAAATTCATTCAACAGGTGGTCTTCACCAATTCCTGATCGATTCAAACACTCATCCAAAGTATGTAGCCTTATCAAGTGGAAATAGCCTTCCTGCAGATATATTGATACAGCAACAGACTATCATCGTGATCATGTTCCCCCTCCCCCCAGGAATGGAAAGTAAAAGGAGGGCTTACGCTGCCTTAGTGATACCAAAATGAAATGTATAATCTGGGGAGACACCTTTACTGCAGACACTTTGATTAGAGGGGGGGGGGGGGGCTAGTTTATGACGAATCTATTCTTAACGTCATGGGACTTACTAATATTTGACCACATTCACTTGTCAAAGCTCAGTATCTACTCTTATGTAATGTGGCGAAGGAAAGTTGTGGGGTGTGGCTTTTAAATTTTAACTTGTCCTTACATGAACCCCACATTTAAAAAATCAGTTCCCTCAACCCTTGCCTCCTCCCCCTCCCTCCCCCCCCCCCTTCTTCTCTCTCTCCTCCTCTCCCAACCTCTCTAAGGCCTTGCATAGCGCTCAGGATGCACAGTTACTAATGGACTCTGTCCCTCCTGATAAGAGAGTGCCCTACACCCATGGAGGTGTGGCAAGGTCATCCGACCAATCATGCTCTGTCGGTGGCAATGGTGTCGGTAGTGAGACTGAAAGTCCAGGCCTGAGTGGTGGAGCTGCCGTGTCGAGTCTCATCCACCTCCCACCCCGTCAGTCACCTGACCAGTGCGACGTGAGTCAAGTCACAGCCCCAATATGTGGACTGACATAACTTCACTATGTCCAAGGATCATAAATCCAGTGGTGCTATACAGTCCCAGTATTATCCAGTGTACCAGTGTACTGACATATATTACTACGTACAAGGATCATAAATCCAGTGGTGCTATACAGTCCCAGCATTATCCAGTGTACCAGTGTACTGACATATATTACTACGTACAAGGATCATAAATCCAGTGGTGCTATACAGTCCCAGCATTATCCAGTGTACCAGTGTACTGACATATTACTACGTACAAGGATCATAAATCCAGTGGTGCTATACAGTCCCAGCATTATCCAGTGTACCAGTGTACTGACATATATTGCTACGTACAAGGATCATAAATCCAGTGGTGCTGTGCAAAGTCCTGTCTGTGGATATCAAACTTCTTGTAGGTCCTAGTTGATGCTAGGATTGTCCAGTATATATGTGAGCACGGGACAATAAATTTTGTTCCTCTGATCCCCTCTTCCTCACCTCTTCTTGTACTCTTGTTGTGGAACTCTCTGCTCAGGGTTGTAGTTCAGTGCCCTCCGACCGGCCTGGGTTCGTTTCTTATGATGACCAAGCTCAAATCAGCTATGTGAGTGGGCAGTACCCGGAACAGCCGCAATTGTACAGTGTCCTGCGCCAGGCGTGTGTGCGCAGCCTCAACTGTGAAGTATGTCCAGGCAGAGAAGGCCCCATCGTGTTTGGGGAGGATAATGGCTGTCACGTTCTCTCTCACACCTTCAACCTACAAGACTACCAAGCTAGAGGGTTCAGCAGCCTGTGAGTCAAGAGACTATTGCATACAGGGGGTTCGGCAGCCAGTGAGCCAGGGGCTAATAATAGATTAGGGGGTTGAGAAATCTGTGGGTAAATTGTGCATAGGAAGAATACCCTATGAACAGATAAGCTACCACTGCCCCTTTCATCAAGATTCTCTATGGGTGGGTGGAGGGAGGGGGGGGAGGGGAGACCCTGAGAGAAGAAGGGTGAAGACATGAGCATGGTGATAATTTGTGTGGCCTATATTATATGACAACTCTGTTAACAACAGTTCCCATGCCACCACAGTTTCCTCGCTAGCAGCAGTTCTCTTGCTAGCAACAATTGCCATGCTAGCAGCAGTTCTAATAGCAGGAACAATTCCCATGCTAGGAGAAGTTCCCTCGCTAGCAGCAGTTCCCTCACAAGCAGCAGTTCCCTCACAAGCAGCAGTTCCCTCGCTAGCAGCAGTTCCAATAGCAGGAACAATTCCCATGCTAGGAGAAGCTCCCTCGCTAGCAGCAGTTCCCTCACAAGCAGCAGTTCCCTCGCTAGCAGCAGTTCCAATAGCAGGAACAATTCCCATGCTAGGAGAAGTTCCCATGCTAGCAGCAGGTCCCATGCAAGCAGCTCTGTAGAGCAAGCAACCCTCTTCCCACCCCCCATCCCTCCCCTTCCACACAAAAAAAGAATAAAGAAAAAGTCCCTGAAACAAACCCGCCCAAAGCAAACCCACCCAAATGGAACCAGACCCACCCAAATAGAACCAGACCCACCCAAATGGAACCAGACCCACCCAAATGGAACCAGACCCACCCAAATAGAACCAGACCCACCCAAATGGAACCAGACCCACCCAAATGGAACCAGACCCACCCAAATGGAACCAGACCCACCCAAATGAAGCAGGCCCACCCAAATGGAACCAGACCCACCCAAATGGAACCAGACCCACCCAAATGAAGCAGCCAGACCCACCCAAATGGAACCAGACCCACCCAAATGAAGCAGACCCACCCAAATGAAGCAGACCCGCCCAAATGAAGCAGACCCACCCAAATGGAACCAGACCCACCCAAATGGAACCAGACCCACCCAAATGGAACCAGACCCACCCAAATGAAGCAGACCCACCCAAATGAAGCAGACCCACCCAGACCCACCCAAATGGAACCAGACCCACCCAAATGAAGCAGACCCACCCAGACCCACCCAAATGGAACCAGACCCACCCAAATGAAGCAGACCCACCCAAATGGAACCAGGCCCACCCAAATGGAACAAGACCCACCCAAATGGAACCAGACCCACCCAAATGAAGCAGACCCACCCAAATGGAACCAGACCCACCCAAATGAAGCAGACCCACCCAAATGGAACCAGACCCACCCAAATGAAGCAGACCCACCCAAATGGAACCAGACCCACCCAAATGGAACCAGACCCACCCAAATGGAACCAGACCCACCCAAATGGAACCAGACCCACCCAAATGGAACCAGACCCACCCAAATGAAGCAGACCCGCCCAAATGAAGCAGACCCACCCAAATGGAACCAGACCCACCCAAATGGAACCAGACCCACCCAAATGGAACCAGACCCACCCAAATGGAACCAGACCCACCCAAATGAAGCAGACCCGCCCAAATGAAGCAGACCCGCCCAAATGGAACCAGACCCACCCAAATGGAACCAGACCCACCCAAATGGAACCAGACCCACCCAAATGAAGCAGGCCCACCCAGACCCACCCAAATGGAACCAGACCCACCCAAATGAAGCAGACCCACCCAAATGGAACCAGACCCACCCAAATGGAACCAGACCCACCCAAATGAAGCAGACCCACCCAAATGGAACCAGACCCACCCAAATGAAGCAGACCCACCCAAATGGAACCAGACCCACCCAAATGAAGCAGACCCACCCAAATGGAACCAGACCCACCCAAATGGAACCAGACCCACCCAAATGAAGCAGACCCACCCAAATGTGGTCGTGTTAAAGGCTGGTTTGCTAAACAGTTTATTGTGACTTATGTAGATTCTATTCAAGTGATGCAACGTGACACATTCAAAACAACGCTGCGTCACATTATGTGCTACTAGTGTTTGTGACACATTGTGAACTAGCTATTATAGTGTGTTATATATTACATATTTACTCCGATAGAAGTCACATTCGAAAAAAGTAGCCTTCCCATTGTAGCACAGCAAGTTGATTATAGACGATGAGTAGCAGCATGCAGTCGGTAAATCTCTTGTACTACACTATACAAGATGCCAAGTTGATAGGAAATCCTCCTGTGTTTGTGGAGTATCTGTGAAGGTGGAAGGTCTGAAGATGGTTAGATTCACTGCCTTTAAGGATGATAGAATGGCAGCTTTAGCTGTTCCAGCTATTGTCGAAGCTCGCCAGCTGTTGGAAGAGAGTGACAGCGATGGAGAAGATCCATTCACCTCCCTGGCCTCCCGGAGGAGGAGCATGAAGAAGCGAACGAATTCTTTGTGACAATAACAGTGACCAGGGACTGTGAACTTACTGCAGCTAGCTCTGGCATATGTCTGTGATGTTTATAAACAGTGATGTTGCGACCATGCAGCCACACAAGTGCTGCACGTGTGCAGTGCAAAAAAGGGTGGAAATGGTCCAAAAAGCCATCCCTTTGCCTCTGACCTGCTGTACAAAGGCTGCCCTTTGATACAGCATGCGTTATATCCGCAGCACTTGTCTGGCAGTATATCAATACAGCATGCTCGGTGCAAGCATTATATCCGCAGCAGTTGTCTGGCAGTATATCAATACAGCATGCTCGGTGCAAGCGTTATATCTGCTGGCAGTATATCAATACAGCATGCTCGGTGCAAGCATTATATCCGCAGCACTTGTCTGGTAGTGTAGGCACAACCTGCGGCAGTTCAGCTGAAATAAATAGAAGTCACGACTTCTATGCGAGTGAATAAGGAATCTATATACCGATCCACTGTATCTGTATTGTATGTTTGTTTCTGTAGGTACAGCTTGATAGTTGTCATGATGGACAGGGTCTTCCTCATCAACTCCTGGCCATTCCTCGTCAAACACTTCAGGAAACTCATAGATGACCTACAAGCTAAGGTATATGTTAGACAAGTGCTGAAACAAATCATTATAGACCCACCCACAAGTCAAAGATCATTTATGATTAGTGGGACAAAGGCTTTGAAAAAATGAACTGTAGCAGCTATTCAATGGCACTCTGCTAGACCTCAGGCCTGCACTCTGCTAGCACTCAGGCCTGCACTCTGCTAGCACTCAGGCCTGCACTCTGCTAGCACTCAGGCCTGCACTCTGCTAGCACTCAGGCCTGCACTCTGCTAGCACTCAGGCCTGCACTCTGCTAGCACTCAGGCCTACACTCTGCTAGCACTCAGACCTGCACTCTGCTAGCACTCAGGCCTGCACTCTGCTAGCACTCAGGCCTGCACTCTGCTAGCACTCAGGCCTGCACTCTGCTAGCACTCGGCCTGCACTCTGCTAGCACTCAGGCCTGCACTCTGCTAGCACTCAGGCCTGCACTCTGCTAGCACTCAGGCCTGCACTCTGCTAGCACTCAGGCCTGCACTCCGCTAGCACTCAGGCCTGCACTCCTGCACTCTGCTAGCACTCGGGCTCGGGGCCTGCACTCTGCTAGCACTCGGGCCTGCACTCTGCTAGCACTCAGGCCTGCACTCTGCTAGCACTCAGGCCTGCACTCTGCTAGCACTCGGCCTGCACTCTGCTAGCACTCAGGCCTGCACTCTGCTAGCACTCAGGCCTGCACTCTGCTAGCACTCAGGCCTGCACTCTGCTAGCACTCAGGCCTGCACTCTGCTAGCACTCAGGCCTGCACTCCGCTAGCACTCAAGCCAACACTCTTCATGAGGTAAAATGGAGTATGTTACATATTGGTGGTGAAACTGTTCCTTGACCTGTAGTCATAGTAATGAACAGTTTACATATGGAATATTGGGTCATTTTAATGAAGATCCTCTAGATCATGAAATTACATACTTCATTACATGACTCACTGTGGCAGGTATCTCAGCCATGACTCACTGTCGTAGATATCTCAGCCATGACTCACTGTGTCAGATATCTCGGCCATGACTCACTGTGGCAGATATCTCAGCCATGACTCACTGCACATGGTAGATATCTCAGCCATGACTCACTGTGGCAGATATCTCAGCCATGACTCACTGTGGCAGATATCTCAGCCATGACTCACTGTGGCAGGTATCTCAGCCATGACTCACTATGGCAGATATCTCAGCCATGACTCACTGTGGCAGATATCTCAGCCATGACTCACTGTGGCAGATATCTCAGCCATGACTCACTGTGGCAGATATCTCAGCCATGACTCACTGTGGCAGATATCTCAGCCATGACTCACTGTGACAGATATCTCAGCCATGACTCACTGTGGCAGGTATCTCAGCCATGACTCACTGTGGCAGATATCTCAGCCATGACTCACTGTGGCAGATATCTCAGCCATGACTCACTGTGGCAGATATCTCAGCCATGACTCACTGTGGCAGATATCTCAGCCATGACTCACTGTGGCAGATATCTCAGCCATGACTCACTGTGGCAGGTATCTCAGCCATGACTCACTGTGGCAGGTATCTCAGCCATGACTCACTGTGGCAGGTATCTCAGCCATGACTCTCTGTGGGCAGATATCTCAGCCATGACTCACTGTGGTAGATATCTCAGCCATGACTCACTGTGGCAGATATCTCAGCCATGACTCACTGTGGCAGGTATCTCAGCCATGACTCTCTGAGGCAGAAGGTATAGCCATTTTTAGTCTGAAATCGCTCATTCTTGTAAAAATGGGCCACAAACAAAAGATCCTCATCTTGAATATTTTGCTAATGTGTAAAGAGTAAAGAGGCAGTCTAATTTTTTAAATGGTTCTAACCTTGAAATTTATCCTCAAGGATCGTCTGTTATCTATTAGCCCTTGCATATATTACATGTCATAAGTCCAATTCATAACCACCTTACTACTGAGAAGACCACAATGCATTGCGGCCATTATTCTGTTTCTTGTCACTAAAACACAAAAATCAGTAAGATAGTTAACACAATGAGCATGCTTGTGTGTGTGTGCAATATTGAGTCTAGCTGAACTGGTGCAGCAATGGCTGCACATTTTCTCTGTGAAGAAGTGAACATTAGTTGGTTTAACGAGAAGCTTACTCTTGGGACAATCGCTCACTGCACAGACCTTCAGCAATACCAAGCAACTACTTATGGTCTGAGTGTGTATACTTACTACACATGGTGAAAAATAAGATGGAAGCTATTCTGAGAAACTTCTTAAAGGAAGCTTCTTGAATATTATAGAGAGGAAGGAAGCTGCTTGAATTATAATGAGGAAAGAAACTCTTTCTTTAAAAACAAAAGAATATTGTGTTGGCTTGTCTAAAAAGAACACAAGATTTACCAATGTAGACCACAAGTACTTGGACGACCCTTTACCTTCTATAATAATGAGCACCAATAGTTATTGAGTCTGGTTTATAATGTTGTGTGGCCTTCACTTTGCGTCGCTAGGCAAGCGGCATATTGTGAACAGGCCTTTAGGCATTCATTATTTTAAAAGGTATGATCTTCAAAATGTTTGTAGTCTAAACTGTACGCTGGTCAATTCTTCTTTCCTTTCTTCGTTGACAATTCTTTGGAGAGATTTAGGTTTATAAATAACTTCATAAAATGCACTCGAAGATTTATCCTTTAATCAACTCAGATTTGGTTTTATCCGATGTTTCATCTGATGAAGACCGAAGCAGTTCAGTTGAAACGACACAGAAACGATCATCTTGGTTTGAATATTTTAATCTTGTATATACATATAATATATGTACTAACTGTGTGCATGACCCTCGCACGTTATGCGTGCTCAATGTTTATGCTGCGTACTATACGTTCATAGAGTTATTATAATGACATTGATAGGCTGATAAAGTGTATGCCTCGGACTCTGACGAGAGCAAGTCTGGTGGTTCACGCTCACTCAGGTCCAGCATCTCAAGTCTCGGTGAGTAACTCCACCCACTGCACATGTCACGTGGGTGACTGGAACTGGTACATGCACAAATGGCAAGCGTGCCGGGGGAGGGGTGTGTGGGTATGTGGTGGAGAGAGGTAAACAACACCTTGTTTTAGTGAGATCCCTGTAAGCTTTTGTATATGAAATCCTCGAGTTGCTCTAGCCAAGATGAAGGCCTAATACACGACTGATCTGTACATTATGATGTCATCATGATGAGGTAATTATGCTTGGATGGTGATATGGGGAGGCAGCCAAGAATTGTATGTACGGTATTTATCCAAACACACAAAATATTTTCCACTCACATACATGTATACCACGACCAGTGAGACTGTACCCACGTAGACCATGACCAGTGAGACTGTACCCACGTAGACCATGACCAGTGAGACTGTACCTATGTAGACCACGACCAGTGAGACTGTACCCATGCAGACCACGACCAGTGAGACTGTACCCACATAGACCATGACCAGTGAGACTTTACCCACGTAGACCACGACCAGTGAGACTGTACCCACATAGACCACGACCAGTGAGACTGTACCCATGTAGACCACGACCAGTGAGACTGTACCCACGTAGACCATGACCAGTGAGACTGTACCCATGTAGACCACGACCAGTGAGACTGTACTCACGTAGGCCATGACCAGTGAGACTGTACCCATGTAGACCACGACCCAGTGAGACTGTACCCATGTAGACCACGGCCAGTGAGACTGTACCCATGTAGACCACGGCCAGTGAGACTGTACCCACGTAGACCACAGCCAGTGAGACTGTACCCACGTAGACCACGACCAGTGAGACTGTACCCATGTAGACCTAATATCGTTTGCCTAAATATGAATGGTAATCTGCATAATGTGATAGCTGTCTCACATTTTTGCTTGGTCTAGATATGGTTGTAATAATTAGACATGGCTCGTTACATATAAAAGCTAGCTGCAGGTTTCTAGAGGTTAAGTTTTCTAAGGCAAGGCTGCTAAGCTTCTGTGAAGTCTGAAGGTTTTGTGAGGGCTTAACAAAAATGCATTTCTTTACATGCCTTGGTCTACACCTAACACTATATGTATGTATGCATACTTAGCAAACCCGACCCAACCTCTACAAAATCTATACTTTGTGCATAACAAGCCTTGTCTAATGCAGCTTAGCTAACAGAGTAGTAATGAACTAGTTCATGCTGAAGGCATAGCTACTACGTAAGTGTCTAGCTAGACCTGAAGAACACTAGCAGGCACAGGACCCCCAATAGTGTAGCTTAGAAAGCTAAATAATCTAATACTTACTTCTGCCCCACCAAATGGACTTCTTGTTGGCCAAAATGAATTGGAAGAACAAAACAAATTGTGAAGCAAATAAAAACTCGCTCGATTAGCTCCCTCAGAAATGACCACTGGGATGCCTGCCTCATGTGCACATGTTCTGGGATGCCTGCCTCATGTGCACGTGTTCTGGGATGCCTGCCTCATGTGCACGTGTTCTGGGATGCCTGCCTCATGTGCACGTGTTCTGGGATGCCTGCACATGTTCTGGGATGCCTGCCTCATGTGCACATGTTCTGGGATGCCTGCCTCATGTGCACATGTTCTGGGATGCCTGCCTCATGTGCACATGTTCTGGGATGCCTTCCTCATGAGCACATGTTCTGGGATGCCTGCCTCATGTGCGCGTGTTCTGGGATGCCTGCCTCATGTGCACATGTTCTGGGATGCCTGCCTCATGTGTACATGTTCTGGGATGCCTGCCTCATGTGCTCGTGTTGTAAAAAGGACATGCTAAGATAAAATTTAAAAAATTGAAACGGAAACTTTACGGCGTCTGCTTGCGTTGTTCGTCAGGTTTTTTATCCAATGATTCGACGTTTCTTTTTTCCTCAAAGTCGTAGCACTCCTGTTGGAAGGGGTACGATCTGGAACATTTGTTTGGTGCCTACTGTAGTCTCATCAACATGACGTAGCTAAGGAATTAATGATGTACATGTTATTAACGAACTCTCAGTTGACATAATTTGTAGCTTTCTCGATAATCATACTCACTCCATGCTTTAGCTAGATGCAAATGTCTAGTGAATAAATGTAAGTTTGAAAGTCACAGACATTAATGTGTTCAATCGCCTCGCCCATATTCTTGCTATAAGCAGTCATGCATAACAACCATTGTGTAATGAGTGACAAGGTTGCAGCATACTGTATCTCCTTGGTGAGTGTGTAAACATCCAGGGAGAGGTGATAGGGGGAGTTATACATTTTCAAACTTCACACTTAGACCACCTCCGGAGATTTCGCACCAATCAGACAGGCCGTTCCCTGGTGGAGATCACAGGGGACAGCGAGGTGTTTGTCCATCTTCACAAGTACTTTGTGTTCTTGTTGAAAGCGGGAGGACAGAGGGTGATTGAGTGCGTGTTAGAAGGTCCTCCTCGCGTCATGGGTGTCAGCAGACAGAGAAGCATCTCTCAGTCTCAGGAGGGAAGTTTGAGTGAAGATGAAAACTTTGAACGGCCTCTCAATACACTGGAGTTCCAGGTCATCAGTGGTACGTGGGTCGAGCTTGACTAGTGGCTATATATTTTGTGACATTTGTATTTATTTCAGTGGAGGGCCAACCTTTCTTCCAGTCTCTCAAACATCTCTTCACAGTAAGCCACCACCTCATATCTGTTGGCGTACCTGCCCACATCCGTATTCTCACCTAACTTGTCTCTCTCGTCAATATACATGTAATAATGTACGCCTTCCCTCCTGCCCCCATGCCAAATGTGTGGTTCCTTCTGCCCTCCGCCGAATGTATGCTTCCCTGTGTGTATGCATGCATGCAGGTGTTGGATAGACAGGACTTTGCTGAGCTTGCATACCACATCCTGAAAGGTGACCAGCTGATAGTGCGAGGTAATGACATTACCACCGTCACCTCCATCATCAACATTCTCAAGGCAAGTCGGTATGTATTGGCTTCTCCCACTTACTAAACCTATGGGGGATCTAGAATCCCGTATAAATCCCCTCCCCCCCCCCCCCCCCCCCAAAAGAAAGAAATTGCCCTGGAACTAAAGTAGACAAGGCACAAGGTCATTAAAACAAGTGCTCTTAATATGATCCCGTTTCCATTTTCTGTGTTCGTTTTGTTTGCTACCATGGCAACTGCATAGCTGTTGCTTAGCAGCCAGTCTGTGCCTATTATTAATAGAACTGCACATGTATGCAATGTGTCTGTGTGCAGGATCTTATCCCAGACACGTGCTGCCACATCGTTACCTTCAGCTCCACGTACAAGGAGCCATTTGTTTGCAACTTCCTGGGCTTGTCTGTAGGGGTGGAGCTTCCCCCTCATGTGGTGGCCTCAGACTTGCACGTGCTACTAGATATTTTACCTCCATTGCGACGCCATTACTCCAAGCTGAACGAGGACCCCTCCCCCCAGCAGTTGCAGGATCCTGACCCACTCAAACACTACAAGCTCATGGTTTATTCTGCTGCTCAGAGACTACAGGAACAAAAATGTAAGCATGCATAGTCATGTGACCTTGGTATCTAATCATGTGACCATGATGAAAAAATTGCACGTACCTCAGTGATGTCAAAGTGCAATGTGATTGGTCACGTTACCACGATGTTTGGTAAGGTATGATATGACTAATATTGTTATTGTCCACAGATCCAATACTACTGCAGCGGCTGATGTCCTTACTATCTGGAGAGATATCTGACAGTCTCATCAACAGAGGCGTGAGCACTCTCAAGGACGACTGGATGAAGTGAGCCTCCTGCAACACCTACATGTACATACAATGCATCATTGTAGAGCTGCCACAGCAGTGTGTGCTTGCCACAGCAGTGTGTGCTTGCCACAGCAGTGTGTGCTTGTGTGTGCTTGCCACAGCAGTGTGTGCTGGCCCCACAGCAGTGTGTGCTGGCCACAGCAGTGTGTGCTTGTGTGTGCTGGCCACAGCGTGTGTCTGGCCACACACATGTCTGTAGGTAGCAGGGCTGTGTGTACAATACATGGGTAAGCTCAGAAGCTTGCATGTTTTCTCCTTGAAACTTAGAATGTCAGATTCAAGCTATGTACGTAAGATAGAGTATCAGCTGACACATTCGGGTTGACGATGACCAGGGAGGTTCAGGGAGGGCAACCTTCCAACAGGAAAATACTATACAGTATATCATACTCCTTATATCGTGTTACATATACGAGTTCACCACATACATCAGTATTATGTATACACCAGTACAGTGCACAGGCATTGAGGGACACTATTATACGAGGTGTCATAGTGCGAGGGGCATTGAAGGAAACTATTATACGAGGTGTCATAGTGCGAGTCAATCTTGATCTATGGCATTAGGACATGTAAGGCTATAATAAGATATCTCTTTTTCTGCTTGTACATAGCAAGGTGAAGGTGCTGTACAAGTTCTCTCAGATGGGTCACATGGACCATCCTCAACGCAACGACAGGCTGACCAAGCTACTTGCTGATGTCTTGCTAGTTGGCTTAGACGAACTGCCTTTGCTGCAATACTGGAGGAGTGCTCTAAGCAAGGACTACAAAACCCACCTCATCAGAACCGAGAGGTCATAGGCCATGAAGACATGATGGACAGTTCAGAACAGAGGGCCTGACTTGACTGGACACACACTTGCATACGTACACTACACAGCTCTCAAGTATTACTCACGTGTGTGTGTGTGTGTGTGTGTGCAGTGTTTCATACTGGGGACAAGGAGTGATTGTGCTCCTCTCTCTGGGCAATATTAAATTGTCCCCAAATAAAAGTTCCCGTATGAAACTCTGGTGTGTGTGTGTGTGTCTCTGGTGTGTGTGTGTGTGTGTGTACAGCTTCGTGTTCTCACTCAATCACTCATTCCGTCCATGTCTGTCCAAACAACTTGACTCGTAACTAAGCTTATCATCGTGTTGTCATTCATTGGAGCATGTATCACATAATAAACACATTATCACAGACACAAATTGACAATAGCAGGACATGTTCATCTGAAGGACTGATTGATGAACCAGTTGATGGAATGCTAAGATGATTCGTGGACTCCTTCTATATCTTGCAGGACTTGAAGTAAACTTGGACAATGCCGGACCACCTCCACATTATCATGCAGAGCCTGTAGCAATACACATACACAGGCAGGGAGGTTTTAGAGACATGGTCTCGGCGTAGCAAATATGGAATGGTCCATATGTACATGAGGGAGGGTGTGACGTGAGGGAGGGTGTGACATGAGGGAGGGTGTGATGTGGTTGTTATACACTTTATTGGTATTGGCATAAAGTTATTTTTGAAGAGCAGTATCCCATTTTAATTTCTTCATTTTTAGCTTTCTCAGAAAGACAATTAGCCACTATCACAATTGGGTGACACTTGGATGTTGAAACTGAATGTCATCAAGGAAAGTGGGAGGACTCTCTTGCTTATTACCACACCAGACTCACACCCTCGAGTATTCATTTTCGCTTCTGTGCACCATCTAGTACCACACCACAGCACCAAACACACCCTCCACCACCTAGTACCACACCACAACATACTAACACCCTCCACCACTTAGTAAACCACAGCTACATCCACACCTCCCACCTAGTACCACACCACAACGCCATACACACCCTCCACCACCTAGTACCACACCACAACGCCATACACACCCTCCACCACCTAGTACCACCCCACAGCACCATACACACCCTCCACCACAACTAATCACCACAATCAGGTATTCCCAGAATTACATACTCAGATCTTGTCCAGATTATAAAAGTAGCAGAACTGGTGGGGCCAAAGAGGTAAAATGGCAGTAGTGAGGCCAGACAGAAGATGACCAGGAAATTGCATCAGATTCTGATTAGGAAAAAGATTGTCGAGGCCAGAAGGCTCCTTGTCCATGGCTGATCTTCCCTACAGGGAATCGTTTGAGACGACTCCTAGTGTTGCTCCTACAGGAAGACATGTCTCTTCCAATTGTTTGAGACGACTCCTAGTGTTGCTCCTACAGGAAGACATGTCTCTTCCATTTATATTAGAGACAAGAATTTCTAGGGCATGTAATGTGTCACTAGCGTGAGGTCAACCAACCCCCCCCCCCCCCCCCCCCTCCCTTTCATCCCAATCACAGATAAAGAGTTTCTAGGACATCAGTATTTGTAGTATTTGTTTAGACATCACCACTA
The DNA here is from genome assembly GCA_028752905.1 of Cladorhizidae sp. MBARI D1340-BT2. Classification (NCBI taxonomy): domain Eukaryota; kingdom Metazoa; phylum Porifera; class Demospongiae; order Poecilosclerida; family Cladorhizidae; species Cladorhizidae sp. MBARI D1340-BT2. The sequence goes on along the minus strand of JAQNBH010000009.1, from coordinate 45,384,497 downwards.
ATCATCACGGCAAGATTTCCCCACGTTTTGTATAGAAAGCTGTCTATGATGATGTCCCCCATGGACTGCTATCCTTGTCGACTGTCGGCTGAGGTGTTGTTGATCCAAAAGCTTCGAATAATGTTTTGAAGATGACCGTCCCAACCAACACGCTAGCTCCTCGAAGGAAAAGCCTCACTCCACTTCAGAGGACAAATCTCTCAGAGACTCCATGACATACTCCTCAAAGGACTGTCAAGCATTTCTTAGATACTGTGGGAAGAGAGGCGAGGAAGATCCAAGAAGCGATGCACTTTTCCAAACCCGTGGGATCACAGAGCAGCGAAGGACTGCCATGTGTGGGGCCAAACTCTTGATGATGGTAACTCTGTCCGGGACCATTGCCACAGCATTTGTAAGTAACAAGGTGCCACTCACAATACCTGGAACCTGACCACACCCATTCCAATAATCTTCCACATCCTGTGAGGATGCGATTCCCACCTCTTGATGCAGCTCATCTCCCAGACTACGAGCAAAATTTCCTACATCCCAACAGCTCAGAAAAGTACATCCCCTTGACCCTGAGACAGCTGTCCATCGATAGCCTCTCCACCTCTCTGAACAACCTAGTGGCTGGTATCAGAGGACATGACAGAGAGCAGAAACTGCTACTGTGCAAAGGTATCAACAGTATTAAATGGACGCTGGGAACATTCCAGGAACAGGCTCTACCTCCACAGGAAGCCTCCCCCAGTGTAGAAGTCGAAGGAACCACTGATGAGGACTACAAGCATGCGCAGAAGGTATGGCAGACATTCGGATGCAGAAAGGTGACTGTCACGACGTCTTCCTCCACAATGGAGTCCTGCTCCTATGTAGTGAACGTCTTCAAGAACTTCTGAAACTATAACCAAGATGCTGTGCACTATTATTCCAGTCCTGGACTGATGTGGGATGCATTGCGAACTCAATGCTTGACAGATATACAGTGGAACCTCCGAATAGTGGACAAGTTGGGACATGCCTCTTTGTCCATTATTCGGAGGTTGTCCTTTATTGGGTCCCTTATTCTCTCTGTTGTATATAGGTCATCCAAACACCAGCATCAATATCTCAGTTTTGTAGGTCATGCAGACACCAGTATATATAAAACATTATCATAATCTCAGCCCTTCCATTGGAGAAGTATATATTACTTCTCAGAAGGGAGCCAACTAACAGTTGTGAGCAATCTGCTGTTGCAGTGATGAGAGAGGGTGTTGTTGTTGGCCACATTCCCTACAATATTGCCTCGGCCATCTCTCAGTTTCTGAGAAGGAGCTTCAATAAAGGCTTTGCTGAGGTGACCGAATCAACAGAGGAGCTGGATATGATTTGGAGATCCCTTGTACATACTGTTTTTATGGACCCAAGCCTTACACTGATCGAGTGAAGGAAAAATCAGTCTCTACATGCAAATGGACTTCTGTAGCTAGGCCTATCTGCTACATAGCTTAGTATCATGTTGTTTTGACCATGGCAGTAATAATTTTTCAATCATTCTTTCCTCATTTCCTCATTTTACTGTCATTATTATTATTCTCAATGAACTCTCATCTCAGTTGACATTAACATTAAAATCACCTTCTCAATAATCAACTTCAAATTGTATTCACTCGACGTTTCGACTAGATAGATGCTCTAGCCTTCAGGATTAATGAGACGCTAAGGCTCGCGTGAGCCTGCTATATCCACCACGTCTTATTTTTAATTTTGTACTGCGTGAGGGTGCGACGGTCCCAAGGGACGAAAATCAATGCATCTAGCCACACCCAACTACCACACCAAATGTCTGTTGTAGAGGGGTCGTTTCATATTTGAAAGTTTAGTCCGTGCCTGGGTGCTGTCCGTTCGGAATTGGGAGGTTGTCCGCTATTCGGGGGCTTTCTAAGCACTATTCCTATGGAAATATCTATCTGTGCATCTGCCTCTGTCCGTTATAAGGTAGGTGTCCGCTATTGGGAGTGTCCGTTAACGGAGGTTCCACTGTAGTTATCTTTGTGGAGAAAGGCATGTGTGGTGGCATCTCCATGGTTTCCAAAAAGTTTGCGAGTGTCAACAATGCAAAGGCTCCAGGACATGATCCCAGAAAACCCACCATTTGTATGACATGAACAACCTCCTTAGGGGGCCATGTCTATGTGTATCATCCCACAAGTGAGTTTGTCAGTCACGGAAGAGGCGGAGGAAGCTCTGGAAAGGATCGTGTTGCCTCCCGATGCTAAGGGGGCTGCATGTCTGAGGTCAGTCGTGATTATTGAAAGAGCTGCACAACCTCCACAACGATTATCCTCTTGTACCAGAGCAATCCAAGTCGAGAGCGAGTAGATGTCAGATTACTAGAATGATCTCCCAAGTAAATCTGTGAGAGGTGGAAGCTAGTGCCAAATCTGAGAGACAAGGACTGGTACGTTCTCCACTACAGAATACTACAGGTTTGCATACAGCAAGGCTGCAAGTCAATAAGTCCATCATCACATCCTGTGGGTTGACCAAAGTTCTTGGATGGAGCCTTTATTCAAAAAGAACACGGAGCTCTGCAACTGGCCACTGGCCACAAATCAGAATAGGACATGTTGAAACTTGATGTTGAATTGTCTGGTCAATGTGGAGATGACCATTTTGGACCGAACTGTATGATGCATGATAAGAACTTGAAGTGCGACCACAGAGAGCAAATGTAGGTCCTCCAAATGGATACAGAGTTGCTGTAGTTGAGATCAAGACAGACGTATATGCGGCCGACCATGGCTCAGAAGTTCATCTCTACAACGCCAGCAACTATCTAAAGGACCATCTGCTCTGCAGCACGAGGAACTAGAAGGTGCTAGGGAAGTAAAGGATGAGTGTGCAGGCATACCCATCGCAGAGTCATAGGCCTCCGACCCCAAGACAGCATCCTCCTTGCAGACGGTGTAGAAGAGTGCAAGGACAAGGGTGTGAAGTAATGCATCGTCCAGATTACAGCCAGCATAGGAGCTGGTGGGCCAGTTTCCCCCTCTGACCCCACTACAAGTTCTGGGCCATATCTTATGGGGAGTACAGTATCTTTTATGGATCACTGGTCCAGAACTGGTACTCCCTATACTACTGGCTGAACTGCCTGCCTCACATCCTCCAACTACCACACAATATCACCAGGCTCACTTCCTGCATACTCTCCACCACCTACAACACTACACCATATCACCAGGCTCACTTCCTGCATACTGTACTCTCCACCACCTACAACACTACACCATATCACCAGGCTCACTTCCTGCATACTCTCCACCACCTACAACACTACACCATATCACCAGGCTCACTTCCTGCATACTGTACTCTCCACCACCTACAACACTACACCATATCACCAGGCTCACTTCCTGCATACTCTCCACCACCTACAACACTACACCATATCACCAGGCTCACTTCCTGCATACTCTCCACCACCTACAACACTACACCATATCACCAGGCTCACTTCCTGCATACTCTCCACCACCTACAACACTACACCATATCACCAGGCTCACTTCCTGCATACTCTCCACCACCTACAACACTACACCATATCACCAGGCTCACTTCCTGCATACTCTCCACCACCTACAACACTACACCATATCACCAGGCTCACTTCCTGCATACTCTCCACCACCTACAACACTACACCATATCACCAGGCTCACTTCCTGCATACTCTCCACCACCTACAACACTACACCATATCACCAGGCTCACTTCCTGCATACTCTCCACCACCTACAACACTACACCATGCCACCAGGCTCACTTCCTGCATACTCTCCACCACCTACAACACTACACCATATCACCAGGCTCACTTCCTGCATACTCTCCACCACCTACAACACTACACCATATCACCAGGCTCACTTCCTGCATACTCTCCACCACCTACAACAGGCTCACTTCCTGCATACTCTCCACCACCTACAACACTACACCATATCACCAGGCTCACTTCCTGCATACTCTCCACCACCTACAACACTACACCATGCCACCAGGCTCACTTCCTGCATACTCTCCACCACCTACAACACTATACCATATCACCAGGCTCACTTCCTGCATACTCTCCACCACCTACAACACTACACCATGCCACAGCACCAGACTCACCTCTCTCACACTCTCCACAAGCTTGTCTAGTTCAGCAATCTCTTCATCAGCCTTCTTCACATTATCCTTCAGTATGGCCACCTGTGTGGCAATACATCAACTGTCACCACATCCCTTGTGTCCTCAGAACTGACTTACCTTCTCTGTAGACCTGCTCTTGTACTCGCTGAAGTAAGTTCCTATGTGCTGGAACTCCATGGTCAACTCCTCCACCTCGTGCTCTTTACGTGTCAGCTACAACACACCGTCACCACACAAGAGGAGGAAACTATACGACCAGCAAACAGCTACTCAGAGAAGTTTCATACAGGATCATCCTTTAGAAGAGCCATCCCATATGAAACAACGCTAATACAGAATGCCATCTCTAGGTAATACATGTAAGTACAGCAACCTATCTACATGTCTATTATTACTCGTACAGCCAATAATTACTCAGAAGTTTCATACAGGATCATCCTTTAGAAGAGCATCCCATATGAAACAACGCTAACACAGTATGCCATCTAAGTACAGCAGCCTATGTGCAAGTCCTTATGATACATGTCAGCATACCTTTTGCTGTAGCAGGAACTTCGAGTGCAGTAAGTCTCCATATTTGGCCACACTCTTCTCATTGAGCATATCCGTGACGACCAGTAGCTGCTGCCTCAGTATGGCACACGTGCAGCAAGTTGCACTGGAGGCACGCAATTCCTCGGGAAGATGCACAAAACCCTCACAAACTTCTCTCTTGGTCTTCTCCTGCTTGGACCTTGTGTGTGTGTATCGTCATGTGGGCATGGAGTTTTGTTTTTGAATATCGTGATTACATTTTTCTAAGCATGATACATGTGCAATGCAACGCTCACACTTCCACAGACTTACAACCAATTACCTCACCTAGCTTGCTGGTATTCCTAGTCGCATTCTCCCAGCATGATCTAGCATACCACATTCACACCTTACCTACTAGCACACTCTAACACACACCACTTTCCTTCACAGCTCGCCCATATAATACCTAACTTGTTCCAGTGCTAATTTGGTTGCCTGTAGTTTTGTTCCGAGTGTCTTTACTTGCAACTCTAACTCGAAGTTGGCCTCTGCTAGGGAAGCTCTCTCGGCTTCATTAAACTCACAAGCCTCCTTCAGCTCCTTATACTTACGCTGTGAATAGAGGAGGGAGGGAGGAAGGGAGGGGCAGAAGAGGGAGTGGGAAAGATCGTGACGAAAGAGTGCAGTCTGTACTATCAGCTACTTCTCACATGATTGATGACTGCTCACGTGCAAGGAGTAGCCGTACTTGGTGAACCTGCTCTTCACCTTTTCTGTATCTGCCACTTTCCTGCAAAAATATTGCATCATCATAATTCCAGTCGTTAGCCACTCAACATTGGTGAGCTGTTTGCATGAGGTGTCATCAGTCCTCACACTCAGCATATCACCACCCAAGCATTGGTGAGCTGTGTGCATGAGGTGTCATCAGTCCTCACACTCAGCATATCACCACCCAAGCATTGGTGAGCTGTGTGCATGAGGTGTCATCAGTCCTCACACTCAGCATATCACCACCCAAGCATTGGTGAGCTGTGTGCATGAGGTGTCATCAGTCCTCACACTCAGCATATCACCACCCAAGCATTGGTGAGCTGTGTGCATGAGGTGTCATCAGTCCTCACCATATCACCACCCAAGCATTGGTGAGCTGTGTGCATGAGGTGTCATCAGTCCTCACACTCAGCATATCACCACCCAAGCATTGGTGAGCTGTGTGCATGAGGTGTCATCAGTCCTCACCATATCACCACCCAAGCATTGGTGAGCTGTGTGCATGAGGTGTCATCAGTCGTCAGCATATCACCACCCAAGCATTGATGAGCTGTGTGCATGAGGTGTCATCAGTCCTCAGCATATCACCTCCCAAGCATTGGTGAGCTGTGTGCATGAGGTGTCATCAGTCCTCATACTCAGCATATCACCACCCAAGCATTGGTGAGCTGTGTGCATGAGGTGTCATCAGTCCTCACACTCAGCATATCACCACCCAAGCATTGGTGAGCTGTGTGCATGAGGTGTCATCAGTCCTCACACTCAGCATATCACCACCCAAGCATTGGTGAGCTGTGTGCATGAGGTGTCATCAGTCCTCACACTCAGCATATCACCACCCAAGCATTGGTGAGCTGTGTGCATGAGGTGTCATCAGTCCTCACACTCAGCATATCACCACCCAAGCATTGGTGAGCTGTGTGCATGAGGTGTCATCAGTCCTCACCATATCACCACCCAAGCATTGGTGAGCTGTGTGCATGAGGTGTCATCAGTCCTCACACTCAGCATATCACCACCCAAGCATTGGTGAGCTGTGTGCATGAGGTGTCATCAGTCCTCACACTCAGCATATCACCACCCAAGCATTGGTGAGCTGTGTGCATGAGGTGTCATCAGTCCTCACACTCAGCATATCACCACCCAAGCATTGGTGAGCTGTGTGCATGAGGTGTCATCAGTCCTCACACTCAGCATATCACCACCCAAGCATTGGTGAGCTGTGTGCATGAGGTGTCATCAGTCCTCACACTCAGCATATCACCACCCAAGCATTGGTGAGCTGTGTGCATGAGGTGTCATCAGTCCTCACCATATCACCACCCAAGCATTGGTGAGCTGTGTGCATGAGGTGTCATCAGTCCTCACACTCAGCATATCACCTCCCAAGCATTGGTGAGCTGTGTGCATGAGGTGTCATCAGTCCTCACACTCAGCATATCACCACCCAAGCATTGGTGAGCTGTGTGCATGAGGTGTCATCAGTCCTCACACTCAGCATATCACCACCCAAGCATTGGTGAGCTGTGTGCATGAGGTGTCATCAGTCCTCACACTCACCATATTACCACCCAAGCATTGGTGAGCTGTGTGCATGAGGTGTCATCAGTCCTCACACTCAGCATATCACCACCCAAGCATTGGTGAGCTGTGTGCATGAGGTGTCATCAGTCCTCACACTCAGCATATCACCACCCAAGCATTGGTGAGCTGTGTGCATGAGGTGTCATCAGTCCTCACACTCACCATATCACCACCCAAGCATTCCTCACACTCAGCATATCACCACCCAAGCATTGGTGAGCTGTGTGCATGAGGTGTCATCAGTCCTCACACTCAGCATATCACTACCTAAGCATTGGTGAGCTGTGTGCATGAGGTGTCATCAGTCCTCACACTCAGCATATCACCACCCAAGCATTGGTGAGCTGTGTGCATGAGGTGTCATCAGTCCTCACACTCAGCATATCACCACCCAAGCATTGGTGAGCTGTGTGCATGAGGTGTCATCAGTCCTCAGCATATCACCACCCAAGCATTGGTGAGCTGTGTGCATGAGGTGTCATCAGTCCTCACACTCAGCATATCACCACCCAAGCATTGGTGAGCTGTGTGCATGAGGTGCCATCAGTCCTCACACTCACCATATCACCACCCAAGCATTGGTGAGCTGTGTGCATGAGGTGTCATCAGTCCTCAGCATATCACCACCCAAGCATTGGTGAGCTGTGTGCATGAGGTGTCATCAGTCCTCAGCATATCACCACCCAAGCATTGGTGAGCTGTGTGCATGAGGTGTCATCAGTCCTCACACTCAGCATATCACCTCCCAAGCATTGGTGAGCTGTGTGCATGAGGTGTCATCAGTCCTCACACTCAGCATATCACCACCCAAGCATTGGTGAGCTGTGTGCATGAGGTGTCATCAGTCCTCACACTCAGCATATCACCACCCAAGCATTGGTGAGCTGTGTGCATGAGGTGTCATCAGTCCTCACACTCAGCATATCACCACCCAAGCATTGGTGAGCTGTGTGCATGAGGTGTCATCAGTCCTCAGCATATCACCACCCAAGCATTGGTGAGCTGTGTGCATGAGGTGTCATCAGTCCTCACACTCAGCATATCACCACCCAAGCATTGGTGAGCTGTGTGCATGAGGTGTCATCAGTCCTCACACTCAGCATATCACCTCCCAAGCATTGGTGAGCTGTGTGCATGAGGTGTCATCAGTCCTCACACTCAGCATATCACCACCCAAGCATTGGTGAGCTGTGTGCATGAGGTGTCATCAGTCCTCACACTCAGCATATCACCACCCAAGCATTGGTGAGCTGTGTGCATGAGGTGTCATCAGTCCTCACCATATCACCACCCAAGCATTGGTGAGCTGTGTGCATGAGGTGTCATCAGTCCTCACACTCACCATATTACCACCCAAGCATTGGTGAGCTGTGTGCATGAGGTGTCATCAGTCCTCACACTCAGCATATCACCACCCAAGCATTGGTGAGCTGTGTGCATGAGGTGTCATCAGTCCTCACACTCAGCATATCACCACCCAAGCATTGGTGAGCTGTGTGCATGAGGTGTCATCAGTCCTCACACTCACCATATCACCACCCAAGCATTCCTCACACTCAGCATATCACCACCCAAGCATTGGTGAGCTGTGTGCATGAGGTGTCATCAGTCCTCACACTCAGCATATCACTACCTAAGCATTGGTGAGCTGTGTGCATGAGGTGTCATCAGTCCTCACACTCAGCATATCACCATCCAAGCATTGGTGAGCTGTGTGCATGAGGTGTCATCAGTCCTCAGCATATCACCACCCAAGCATTGGTGAGCTGTGTGCATGAGGTGTCATCAGTCCTCACACTCAGCATATCACCACCCAAGCATTGGTGAGCTGTGTGCATGAGGTGTCATCAGTCCTCACACTCACCATATCACCACCCAAGCATTCCTCACACTCAGCATATCACTACCCAAGCATTGGTGAGCTGTGTGCATGAGGTGTCATCAGTCCTCACACTCAGCATATCACTACCTAAGCATTGGTGAGCTGTGTGCATGAGGTGTCATCAGTCCTCACACTCAGCATATCACCATCCAAGCATTGGTGAGCTGTGTGCATGAGGTGTCATCAGTCCTCAGCATATCACCACCCAAGCATTGGTGAGCTGTGTGCATGAGGTGTCATCAGTCCTCACACTCAGCATATCACCATCCAAGCATTGGTGAGCTGTGTGCATGAGGTGTCATCAGTCCTCAGCATATCACCACCCAAGCATTGGTGAGCTGTGTGCATGAGGTGTCATCAGTCCTCACACTCAGCATATCACCACCCAAGCGTTGGTGAGCACTGTGCATGAGGTGTCATCAGTCCTCACACTCAGCATATCACCACCCAAGCATTGGTGAGCTGTATGAATGAGGTGTCATCATTCCTCACACTCAGCATATCACCACCCAAGCATTGGTGAGCTGTGTGCATGAGGTGTCATCAGTCTTCACACTCAGCATATCACCACCCAAGCATTGGTGAGCTGTGTGCATGAGGTGTCATCAGTCCTCACACTCAGCATATCACTACCCAAGCACTGGTGAGCTGTGTGCATGAGGTGTCATCAGTCCTCACACTCAGCATATCACCACCCAAGCATTGGTGAGCTGTGTGCATGAGGTGTCATCAGTCCTCACACTCAGCATATCACCACCCAAGCATTGGTGAGCTGTGTGCATGAGGTGTCATCAGTCCTCACCATATCATATCACCACCCAAGCATTGGTGAGCTGTGTGCATGAGGTGTCATCAGTCCTCACACTCAGCATATCACCACCCAAGCATTGGTGAGCTGTGTGCATGAGGTGTCATCAGTCCTCACACTCACCATATCACCACCCAAGCATTGGTGAGCTGTGTGCATGAGGTGTCATCAGTCTTCACACTCAGCATATCAGTACTTTTCTCACCTCACCCACGATTATTTTTACAGCAATAGGAATGTGTTCATCTTTCTAGGAGATCACATCTATCATAGAGACCAACCCAGATCACGCTAAAACCATAGCCGGCTGTATTGTAGGTATGTACATTGCTAGTGGGGAAGTTAATGTTGCACTTAAAGGAAGTCTTAATGGCATTTCAGCTCCAGCACAAGAGTTGAGACATACAGCCCTCGCAACCCATCTCCCAGCCACATCTGTACAAACTCTCAGTGACGTAGTGCCACAACTTACTCAATAATCAACTTACATTTTCTTCTTGACATTTCAGCTGCTCTAGCCTTCAAAAGGCTAGAGCATCTACATGTAGCACTTGAATTATAGCTTCACCTTAAAGATTTGTTATACCATATAGCCACACCTACTTAATAAGGGGGGACTACACCTGAAAAACTTTGGAGGTTTTTTTGATTTTTTTAATCAGTTCAAACTGTTGTTGCTGTACATATCTACTAGCCAATTCTAAAGTTTTAGAGCTATTGGATGCTCCATTTCAAAGTTATGATGGTTTTTGTCCATGCATTTCTTATTGATTTGAAGAGAAACCAACAAGGAACACTAAAGGGGGGGACAGCACCATTTTTTATATTAAAACAAATAAACTTGTGGTTACCACTTTATAGCTCTGTAGATTCTGTAAACTTCATGGTATGGACTTGATATATAGCTCAAAAGATAGGTCTCTCTTTGTGCTCTCTGTTGATACTAAAATATTTTTCATGGGTATAACTATAGCCTAGTTACTGGACCTAAAGTGGAGGGAACCTCAAAAACCTGAATGCCTGAACTGGCAGCATAAATATCTCCTGATTGCCAAGTGCTAGAGAGTTGAAATTAGCACCAGTGGCTAGAGGAAGCCCTACTCTATTCAATGAGTGTTTTCATAAGGCGCTAAAATGTAAGTAGGTGGTCAAGCGCGCGGGTGGAAAATGAGTTTTATGGATTATTAACGAAATTCATTTTCCACCCACGCGCTTGACCACGTACTTAGATTTTAACGCCCTAATAAAAACACTCATTGAATAGAGTAGGGCCTCCTCTAGCCACTGGTGCTAATTTCAACTCTGTAGCACTTGGCAATCAGGAGATATTTATACTGCCAGTTCAGGCATTCAGGTTTTTGAGGTTCCCTCCACTTGTAGCTCCTGTAACTTGGCTATAGTTATACCGATGAAAAATTACCGATGAAAAATATTTTAGTATCAATAGAGAGCACAAAGAGAGACCTATCTTTTGAGCTATATATCAAGTCCATACCATGAAGTTTACGGAATCTATGGAGTTATAAAGTGGTAACCACAAGAAGAAAAAGAGGGGGAAATACATGTGGGTCACTCTCCCCCAAAAATGCAACTGTCCCTCCTTCAACACATTATTGCCAGGAATTTTGAAAATCTATTTTGTTCTGATTTTGCGGCGAACATACCTTTGCCACACTTGACTCAATTTCAATATTTGAGGATTCATTTGAGAGCGTTAGTGATCTGTGATATAACGTGATATTTTTTTTAACTTGAAGCATTGCCGAGTTATGGTGATTAGAAGAGGCGACTGTCACAGATTTTGCGTTTATTTTGTGTGGTTGGAAATGAAATGCCTTAGAACTAATGAACAAGAGATGTGTTGAAAAATATGCCTCCGTTATATCACAACTAAATGTCTTGGTAAGCTACAAACCAAATTTGGGCATCTGTAGACCAGGCACTTGGGAAATATCCTCGGTGCAATTTTTGGAGTGACCCTTGCCTTTTTGGATGTATCTTCTAAGAAAATGTGCCTATAGAGACATTTCACATATCATCTTAAAGCACACAGAATGAGCAACAAGTTGGTATCAAAAGTATCTTCACAGAAGAAAGGGAGGGAAAGTTATGATGGCTACAAAAATGCGTTCAAATTTTGGTGGTTTCAGGTGTAGTCCCCCCTTGTTTACTGTCTAGTGGGACATTTTTGAAGGGTTGAATATTTGCAGATGATGACTAACAGGGGGACAATTCTAGGGGGGAATATTCAGATGTCTTATGCAGTAACAATCAGGGTGTGGCAGGTTCTGGAGCTAGCTATGGCTGCCATGGTTAAGGAAAAGAAAGTGTCAAGTGTGCCAGCATGGATCCGTGTGTCAAGTGTGCCAGCATGGATCCGTGTGTCAAGTGTGCCAGCATGGATCCATGTGTGCAAGTGTGCCAGCATGGATCCGTGTGTCAAGTGTGCCAGCATGGATCCGTGTGTCAAGTGTGCCAGCATGGATCCATGTGTCAAGTGTGCCAGCATGGATCCGTGTGTCAATTGTGCCAGCATGGATCCGTGTGTCAAGTGTGCCAGCATGGATCCGTGTGTCAAGTGTGCCAGCATGGATCCGTGTGTCAAGTGTGCCAGCATGGATCCGTGTGTCAAGTGTGCCAGCATGGATCCGTGTGTCAAGTGTGCCAGCATGGATCCGTGTGTCAAGTGTGCCAGCATGGATCCGTGTGTCAAGTGTGCCAGCATGGATCCATGTCACTTCTTGTGCCTGTGCCTATCGAGACTTCAATGGCCTTTTTTGTAAGGATCTCAAGCATCAGGATAAGGCAAAGAATTGAAGGTCAGTGCTTATAATTATATATTTGCTGCATTTTCTATGGCAGTCTCAAGTTGAACATCCTGTCCACACTTGGATCAGTAGGGGGTTATTCCGGATCAGTAGGGGAGCCCTTGGGTTATTCCGGGTTAGACTTATTATTTATCACGTGTTTTCCCATTGTGAACCTTGAACTGCAAATATGAAACCCTTCTACATTCATAAAAAACATTTCCCCCCTCATTTCTTCTTCCCACCCTAACTACAGCCCCCCTTCAACATTCATAAAAAAAACATTTCCCCCCTCATTTCTTCTTCCCACCCTAACTACAGCCCCCCTTCAACATTTAACTATAGTCAGCCCCCTTCAACATCGTATTACAGTCAGCCCCCCTTCAACATCTAACTACAGTCAGCCCCCTTCACTACAGTCAGCCCCCCTTCAACATCTAACTACAGTCAGCCCCCTTCACTACAGTCAGCCCCCCTTCACTACAGTCAGCCCCCTTCAACATCTAACTAGAGTCAGCCCCCTTCAACATTTAACTACAGTCAGACCCCCTTCAACATCTAACTACAGTCATCCCCCTTCAACATTTAACTACAGTCAGCCCCCCTTCAACATCTAACTACAGTCAGCCCCCTTCAACATTTAACTACAGTCAGCCCCCTTCAACATCTAACTACAGTCAGCCCCCTTCAACATTTAACTACAGTCAGCCCCCCTTCAACATCTAACTACAGTCAGCCCCCTTCAACATTTAACTACAGTCAGCCCCCTTCAACATCTAACTACAGTCAGCCCCCTTCAACATTTAACTACAGTCAGCCCCCCTTCAACATCTAACTACAATCAGCCCCCCTTCCAACACCTAACTACATTCAGCCCCCTTCAACATCTAACTACATTCAGCCCCCTTCAACATCTAACTACAGTCAGCCCCCTTCAACATTTAACTACAGTCAGCCCCCCTTCAACATCTAACTACAATCAGCCCCCCTTCAACACCTAACTACAATCAGCCACCCTTCAACATTGTGGCAACATTGTGGCAGGGAAGAACTGAACAAATCAAACAATAGAGAAGAAGATTAATCAACTGAATGGTCACTTGTTTGTTTTGCCCTGTAATAAAGCATGTGAGATAGCTACATAGGAGAGTCTAAGATCCTACCTATCCTTGCACGCCTACATAGATTAGCTGTGGACACGCATCTGACATTTCCAAGCCTCTGGTAATGAATGGACCTGCACAAGTTATGCACAGGGAAGAAGAGAGAGAGATATAGGCAAGAGGTATCCCGTGGGCCAGGCCCTTTGATCTCTGAACAGCTAATGCTGAGGGAAGGGAATAGCCTACATAAGATTTGTGTCCAGTGACAAGATCTGGCAACCCAATCACACAAAATAATGCTCGCAAATTATCATTGGGAGTACATACAATAGCAATAATAGTGAGCTAACTTGGACGCTTCAAACAAACACACGTGAGCATCATGCTTTCAGCAAATCAGTTTGCTGTGGAGACAGGCCTCACAGATTTGAAACAAGTGCTGAAGTAAGCCATTCAGTCTTTGTGGGGCATCATGTGTGGAAGAATGACTCTTTATAGTTTCCCCTGCTGCTCACCTTGGTTGTGGGCAGCGCAGATGACCAGACCTTCATCATCTCACTAAGCTCTAAGATTGACTGCAAATATCAAATGCTAAAAATATTGTCGACGCATATATTTCTAAGATTGACCCCACCTCTTCATTACAATTGTTCGTCAAATCAGCACATTTCACTAGCAGAAATCTAACATAGGCAGTTGTCCAGACCCTTCCCCTTGTTCAGAAGTCAAGGCGGTAGTCTGTGAAACTAGAGGTCAAAGGGGTAGCCTGCAAAACTAGACAAGAAAGAGATGGATTTCATGGTTTTCACAGGCACAGGGGGTTTGGTTTCGTTTTCTTAAGGTCTGCCAGTTTAGTACTTATAAGAAAAAGAATCAGACACACTCAACAAGTCTTTTTGGAGGAGCTAAATAATAGAAATGAAACCACTATAATAGACCACTATAATAGAAATGAGAATAGAAATGAGACCACTATAATAGAAATGAGACCACTATGATAGAAATGAGACCACTATGATAGAAATGAGACCACTACAATAGAAATGAGACCACTACAATAGAAATGAGACCGCTATAATAGAAATGAGACCACTATAATAGAAATGAGACCACTATAATAGAAATGAGACCACTATAATAGAAATGAGACCACTATAATAGAAATGAGACCACTAGACCACTATAATAGAAATAAGACCACTATAATAGAAATGAGCCACTATGATAGAAATGAGACCACTATAATATAAATGAGACCATTACAATAGAAATGAGACCACTACAATAGAAATGAGACCACTATAATAGAAATGAGACCACTATAATAGAAATGAGACCACTATAATAGAAATGAGACCACTATAATAGAAATGAGACCACTATAATAGAAATGAGACCATTACAATAGAAATGAGACCACTACAATAGAAATGAGACCACTATAATAGAAATGAGACCACTATAATAGAAATGAGACCACAATGAGACCACTATAATAGAAATGAGACCATTACAATAGAAATGAGACCACTATAATAGAAATGAGACCACTACAATAGAAATGAGACCACTATAATAGAAATGAGACCATTACAATAGAAATGAGACCACTATAATAGAAATGAGACCATTACAATAGAAATGAGACCACTACAATAGAAATGAGACGACTACAATAGAAATGAGACTACTATAATAGAAATGAGACTACTATAATAGAAATGAGACCACTATAATAGAAATGAGACCACTATAATAGAAATAAGACCACTATAATAGAAATGAGACCACTAGACCACTATAATAGAAATAAGACCACTATAATAGAAATGAGACCACTATAATAGAAATGAGACCACTATAATAGAAATGAGACCACTATAATAGAAATAAGACCACTATAATAGAAATGAGACCACTATGATAGAAATGAGACCACTATAATAGAAATAAGACCACTATAATAGAAATGAGACCACTATGATAGAAATGAGACCACTATGATAGAAATGAGACCACTATGATAGAAATGAGACCACTATAATAGAAATGAGACCACTACAACAGAAATGAGACCACTACAATAGAAATGAGACCACTACAATAGAAATGAGACCACTATAATAGAAATGAGACCACTATAATAGAAATGAGACCATTACAATAGAAATGAGACCATTACAATAGAAATGAGACCACTACAATAGAAATGAGACCACTATAATAGAAATGAGACCACAATGAGACCACTATAATAGAAATGAGACCATTACAATAGAAATGAGATCACTATAATAGAAATGAGACCACTACAATAGAAATGAGACCACTATAATAGAAATGAGACCACTATAATAGAAATGAGACCATTACAATAGAAATGAGACCACTACAATAGAAATGAGACGACTACAATAGAAATGAGACCACTATAATAGAAATGAGACCACTATAATAGAAATGAGACCACTACAATAGAAATGAGACCACTATAATAGAAATGAGACCACTATAATAGAAATGAGACCATTACAATAGAAATGAGACCACTATAATAGAAATGAGACCACTACAATAGAAATGAGACCACTATGATAGAAATGAGACCACTACAATAGAAATGAGACCATTACAATAGAAATGAGACCACTACAATAGAAATGAGACCACTATAATAGAAATGAGACCACTATAATAGAAATGAGACCACTACAATAGAAATGAGACCACTATAATAGAAATGAAACCACTATAATAGAAATGAGACCACTATGTAAGTTATATGTGGAGGTCTTTTTTATTTTTTATCTTCCAACAATTAAAAAAAAATTATTTTTAAGGGGGTCAGACTTATATACAGTACAGGGAGTGCTATAGCTCTAGTACACTCATTATTAAGCAATGGAGTCAGTGGCTAGGGATTTAATGAAACTAGAGAGACCCTTTACCAATTAATAAAGAAGGATAAGTGCAGTGGATGGCCCGTCCCAAGCAATCTGCAACTACATACATATGCACACACAGCACAGATACTAACTTAGTCTTGAGATACTCAATCTGCTCCTCTTTCATTAAGTTCTCTGCATAGATTAAGGTTGCTTTGACAATGGAGTTAGCCAGAGCTTGCCTCAACTTTACAGTCTCCTCTTTTCTCTCCTTCAACTGCTCTCTGTGTTCCTATGTATAAATATATACACATGTCTATGAAATATAACATTCTAGCAAAGATAGTCACAATAAATTGCAGGAGTATTTTCAAGCAGGTGCAGGGGTGGTGACAGTGAACAAGGAATTATTCAAGTCTGCTGGTGCAGGAGTGGGTGGCAGTGAACAGGGAATTTATTCAAGTCTGCTGGTGCAGGAGTGGGTGACAGTGAACAGGGAATTTATTCAAGTCTGCTGGTGCAGGAGTGGGTGGCAGTGAACAGGGCATTTATTCAAGTCTGCTGGTACAGGAGTGGGTGACAGTGAACAGGGCATTTATTCAAGTCTGCTGGTGCAGGAGTGGGTGACAGTGAACAGGGAATTTATTCAAGTCTGCTGGTGCAGGAGTGGCTGACAGTGAACAGGGCATTTATTCAAGTCTGCTGGTGCAGGAGTGGGTGGCAGTGAACAGGGAATTTATTCAAGTCTGCTGGTACAGGAGTGGGTGGCAGTGAACAGGGAATTTATTCAAGTCTGCTGGTGCAGGAGTGGGTGACAGTGAACAAGGAATTTATTCAAGTCTGCTGGTGCAGGAGTGGGTGACAGTGAACAGGGAATTTATTCAAGTCTGCTGGTGCAGGAGTGGGTGACAGTGAACAGGGAATTTATTCAAGTCTGCTGGTGCAGGAGTGGGTGGCAGTGAACAGGGAATTTATTCAAGTCTGCTGGTGCAGGAGTGGGTGGCAGTGAACAGGAATTTATTCAAGTCTGCTGGTGCAGGAGTGGGTGACAGTGAACAGGGCATTTATTCAAGTCTGCTGGTGCAGGAGTGGGTGGCAGTGAACAGGGAATTTATTCAAGTCTGCTGGTGCAGGAGTGGCTGACAGTGAACAGGGCATTTATTCAAGTCTGCTGGTGCAGGAGTGGGTGGCAGTGAACAGGGAATTTATTCAAGTCTGCTGGTACAGGAGTGGGTGGCAGTGAACAGGGAATTTATTCAAGTCTGCTGGTGCAGGAGTGGGTGACAGTGAACAAGGAATTTATTCAAGTCTGCTGGTGCAGGAGTGGGTGACAGTGAACAGGGCATTTATTCAAGTCTGCTGGTGCAGGAGTGGGTGACAGTGAACAGGGAATTTATTCAAGTCTGCTGGTGCAGGTGTGGGTGGCAGTGAACAGGGAATTTATTCAAGTCTGCTGGTGCAGGAGTGGGTGGCAGTGAACAGGGAATTTATTCAAGTCTGCTGGTGCAGGAGTGGGTGGCAGTGAACAGGGAATTTATTCAAGTCTGCTGGTGCAGGAGTGGGTGGCAGTGAACAGGGCATTTATTCAAGTCTGCTGGTGCAGGAGTGGGTGACAGTGAACAGGGAATTTATTCATTATTTACGTGAAGGGGCAACAAAACAGAAGTCCATGGCAAATGGGAAGGGATTTGATTCTCTCCACATGGTGGGGCATGACTGGTGACCATTAACCCCCCAAACTTCTGTGGGGTTGAGGATGCCAGTGTGGGGGTCGTCAGCCCGGAGAGCATCATATCCTAGCAATATCCATCACTACATTAATATTACTACCTCAGTACCGTAACATGTCAACCCCTTACTTGCAGCCCAGAACCAGTAGCTTTTGTTGGCCCTGATATGCCATGCATCAACATACTGCTGTCCTGGGACAAAGCATGTTATGTCAGGAAGACTCATAGCCACTTGAACCATTTGCTTGCGTAAATCTTGTGAACTTGACCATTTACCGACTCTAAGACACAGTGAAGGGTTTCATTTACCGACTCTAAGACACAGTGAAGGGTTTCATTTACCGACTCTAGACACAGTGAAGGATTTCATTTACCGACTCTAAGACACAGTGAAGGGTGTCATTTACCGACTCTAAGACACAGTGAAGGGTGTCATTTGCCGACTCTAAGACACAGTGAAGGGTGTCATTTACCGACTCTAAGACACAGTGAAGGGTGTTATTTACCAACTCTAAGACACAGTGAAGCGTTTCATTTACCCACCTTAAGACACAGTGAAGGGTTTCATTTACCAACCCTAAAACACAGTGAAGGGTGTCATTTACCGACCCTAAGACACAGTGAAGGGTTTCATTTACCGACTCTAAGACACAGTGAAGGGTTTCATTTACCGACTCTAAGACACAGTGAAGGGTTTCATTTACCGACTCTAAGACACAGTGGAGGGTTTCATTTACCGATTCATTTACCGACTCTAAGACACAGTGAAGGGTTTCATTTACCCACCCTAAGACACAGTGAAGGGTTTGACTAAAATATTGACAGTGTTCTAAGCTCTTCTGCAATACCACCGTTTACACTCTTACCCTCTGGGGACGATAGGTCCACTATCAATGGCCACTTTCCCATGTTGCCAGTGGAGATCACTCCGAAACGATGCTGTGGCACCATGGGATACAGTGCTGGTTCTAGTAGTCACGGGACTGTCCCTTCATTCCTTGGCCAAGTATTCCCATACTTCTCCAGCGCTAATGACATGTTGTATCTTGGTATGCCCACCATAATTGAAGCCGATCCTAAACCCATCCCACAGGCCTTGCACAATGTCGTCAGCAAACACTCCGTCTGAATGGGATTTTAAGTATCGTGCCCAAGTTCCCCATTCCAACTGATATAACCTGGTTCTTCTGCCCATTGGTAGTAGTGGGTAATCTTGCTTTGCACCGGTCCAGCGCTTCAAGATGAGGGGTGCACGGGTACATGTGTATGGCTGGCAAAGAGGATCCCTATATCACTTGAACTTGGGTACGCTGCCTTTCTCCTGCACTCTGCTTATTAAATTTTTGGCCTCTGCCCCCAGAATACATAACATTATCAGCTTGCATCCCACACATAAATTGAACATCCTGCATGCACATGTACATGCACGGCAAATGATTTATTAAACCTCCCCTGGCTTTGAGTCTGGTACGGGGATTTGGAATCTTGCTCTTGGTGGTTTGTTGCCTGGTTGCCTCAACAGACCACTCTCCTGTCTTCCTGCTGCAGAGCACTGCACCGCCATGGGATGCATCCCAGCACATCCCGAGCAGACATGGTGGAATTGGCATCTGGAGTAGAAGCATCTCCCCACATTCCAATGACGGCAGACCTCCTCCCAGTAGCGGCGAGGCGTGTGCCATTCAGCCCTTCCTGAGCCGTGAGAAAATGACACTGCTGCCTCCAAAGCCTTCATTCTGTTGGGCAGCAGGTCTGGGCCGGCTTCCGATGCACTTGCACACTTGCTTGTAGAGTGGGAGGCTGCCAGGCAGAGGTCACACTGCTTGGTTACCCGAGGGAAAAGAGGGAGGTGTTTATCCTGGACCATCCGATTGCCATTTGTTGCCTGCCTGATGACAGTAGGCTGTGTCATAGTAAACCCAGGTCAGATCCAAGTAGTCTTCAGCGACTCGAATTCTGTATGGATACCATGTATCACATCATTTGGGGCGCTGCATCTGGATGTTTCCCTGACAAACTCGCGTATGCAGCAAAGCACTGCACTCAGACATTTAGTTGTGTCACCGAGTGCCTTCTGCGACTCATCGTGGCCAGCGAGAGCCCGTCCTTTTCGTCGGGTTTGAGAGACAAGAACTCGGCAAGTTGTTCTGCTATCTCCACAAACTCCCATGCTCTTATTTTTTCAGCTAGCTTGCTCGGGACTGTGGATAGGACTTCTCCTACGTACATGTACACCACCTGTTCTGCTCCCCCTTCTCCCTGCTGATTGGGAGCAGGTTCTCACAGCCCCATCTCTCCTGCTGCCAGACCAAACCCCAGATCATGACCCAGCTGGGAGGAGTGGTACCCCTCTGGCTTCGGGCCCAAGCCACCATCCCAATATTAACAATGACCTGATGGGCCAGACAGAAATATATCTATGATTTTTGTTTAAAGCCGGCCGCTATGCCACCTTGCCTGTGTCCTACATGGTATCCTTTCCTCCTATATATTACGGGTTGCTGGCCAATCTCTGGCCCTGGGTGACATTCTCCCGGCTCTGTATGCCTTATCATAGGTAACTATGTTGTAGTGATCATTCATGCACATACAGTAGATTGCAAGCTAATGTTCAGCAAGCCTAAGTGATGATCGGCTTGACGGTGTGCGGGTCATCGGCTCACCCGCCGGGTAATCCTTGCTCGGCTTAGCAAGCCTCACTGCAGGCTAAACTGCCCTCCATAGTCGTACAACAAGCGACCGGGCCATGAGCCCTTCCGGGATGCCTTTTACCCTCCACTCAGTGGGCCTTTCATATAATAATGGATACCTGGCTCTCTCATACCACCCACTTCCCCTGACGAATACAACTTGGCTGCCCAGCCGCAAGCTTGGCTTCACTCTAGTAATGGCATGCCCTGAGGCTAGAGTAATGTGGGTGCCTTGCGTAGCTCTGCCCGTCATCCATGCAGGGAGTTATCTGAGCCTCTTTGCCTAAGACATCTGCACCTGTTCCGTAGCTCCTCCACCCTGTCCGTTATTCCTCTCTGCCTCAAGGACCTCTCTGACGAGCTCCACCACTGCCGATGAAGCTCTTCCGGCTTGATCATGGGTTCCACGACCTTCCTTCCTTTTTCTCATGCTTCCATAGCTTCTTCTTGCTAGTGATATCTCTCATATCCTGAGTTTTTCTCCACTGATCAAGGTCTGATACCACCAGTTCAGAATCATCTCGTCTTTGCAAGCCTGCATGCATTTAACACTTATGGCATGCGCTAAACACCTCCTGCTGTCCCGCCTTTCATTATCCTTGGTTAAATAAACATCATTGGTATGTAAGATCAAGAGCTACACCAGTCTGCATCAGTCTCTAAGTCTGAACTTCTGCCACTCCAGTAGAAATGTCATCTTATAATACACGTTCTTTTCTGAAGTTAGTATACTATAAAAGTTCTAATTATCCACCAAGGAAAAAATAATTCTCAATCTGCGACCCATAAATAGAAAATTGTTCCACTGTGAGTGTGATGCAACAATAGATAATGACACATATTTAGAATAATATGTTCGGTCGCTACATATGGTTAGGTAAATCGAGATGAGCCTGCCAATGAGAGTCCTCTGGTAGCCGAGCTAGGGTACAAGTTTTTCTGCTGATTAAGCAAGCAGGAGTGGCACAAAATATTACAGCACACAATCTAGCTAGAGTATAGTAAGCTACACTAGACTTATGAGGATTGTTGCATTCTCAAGCCATTGTAAACTTGTACTTCACCGATCTGAGAAGTCCATATTCTATCCAACCTCGAAGTAAAAGAACGAAGCTCATGCAGCAATAGTCGTACATTTGATGGCGAGGTTAGAATGGAAAGGGATGATAGACAAACAAAACAAAAATTACAGATGTCATCCAAGACACATCATAGCTTAGAAAGAAGCTAATTTTGATGCATAATTAGAGCTTTTACGGTATATCTTACTTAGTTGCTGCTGTTGTTAATTGTTATTAGAGTCAGTCACTTGATAGGGTGTCTGCTACCTTCTAGGACTTGGTAATAATGTATATACAGGGTCACTGCAGAACATTGGATCCTACTGTATGTAAGTAGGGGGGGGTCAGGGCTGTGTGAAATTCTGGAGGGGAAGATGTGCGGAAATTTATCACACTCGTTTAATTTCCAAGAGGAGCTAAACCGGATCAAAGGTAGGCGCGTCTACCCTACCACTGCCCCCTGGAAGAAACCATCCAAACATACAGTATATTCTCTAATAGGAACCGCGGTTACTATTTACGTCCCTCCATCAACCTGCGATTACTATTGGAAGGGTGGTTACAATAAGAAGGACGGTTACTATCGATTCCAGTTGTGAAGGAGTTCAAGTATGTACCTGTTTGGAGGACTTCTAATCGTTTGGGTGCCAGTGGCTCAATGGTTGAGTAATGATGCCTGAAAAGCAGAAACTAATCCTGCTGGTGCCGAGAATACTTTTCCCGTTTTTATCCTCGTCTTTAGTTCTCAGATTATAAGCTATTTGCCTCCATAATTACTTACAATGGCTATAATTGGAAGGGTGGTTACTATTACCAATTAAGACTGAGCTAAGGGGTTACAATTGGAGGGGCGGTTCCTAATAGAAGAAATAAGGTACATGTATATTATATAAACCTACACTTAATGTCATTTGTTACAATAACCTTCTCAATGAGCATCCATGTAGAATTAATGTGATTAGTTAGAGTGTGTGGATTAAACGAGAATGTGTCGTTTTATATAAATAGCATGGGAGTTATTAGTGGGTGTGGTGCATATGTATGTAAGGATTAGGTAATAGTGACAGACTATCACTAATAAAGATCAACCCTTACTATTATAGGCCATGGCTGACCTGCTTGAGCTTCTCCTCTCTGAGCTGATTCTTCTCCAGCTTGGCTTTCAATTCCTCCTGTCTCTGGTCGAGGGTCTCCTGGAAACTATCCAGAGAAGTCTTGCGCACAGAAATAAATGTCAGAAGTTTACTCTGTGGGAGATGTCAAATTTTCATATGAATCTGTACATAAGAGATGGATCATTATACTGAACATGGGATTGAAGAGCCCTCATGGAATAGAACAAAAATGTCCATATTGTGTCGCGATAAAAGTGGGAAAATAGACTTTAGGTGGAAGGAGCAGAGGCGTTCTGCTGGATATGTAGTGAGTGCTTCAGAGGCTAGATGAGCTCTTGGAAGAAAAGTTGGGAAGGTAAACAGTTTTAAAATGGAGGCAGAGCTTTAGCTTATAATGTTACTGTTCCAGAAAACCAATGGCCGGTGAATAAGGTCACAAATATGTTGTATATGTAAAATGAACAGGTTGCCCGTTTTAAGAGCACTGTAGTGTATAATCATGTGATGGCCTGCAACAGCTAATTGTGATTAACTTGACATTTACAGTCAAATTCTTCATAAAAATGCCCATTTTCTGTTTCAGGTTTCATAAAAATTGCAATTATGTTAATGAAAAGAACGGGTAGCAAGAATATGGTCTTCCTTGAACTGCTTGGCATGTTCCTCTGCCAATACGCAACTAATAGATGTATACTTCTCTTGGCTCTTTGAGAGCCATCTTTTTCTTCCATGCATAGAGATACTTTAACCCTCTGAATGCTGGAGAGTCCATTAAATTTTTACTGCCCATTAGCAGGGCAATTAAAAAAATTTAAATAATCAAGACTAAATGTTCTCACTCAATGTTTCAGCTAGATGCTCGCCAAACGTCGAGTGAGCAATTTTAAGTTGATTATTGAGAAAGTCATTGTATCAATGATACTGCATTCCATTACCTAGTAAGATGAATGAGAAGAGAAACATTGTAATGACTGAGTTGGTATATTTAGCTTGACCTCTGAAACAAAGAGGTTGACTTCTGATCCTTGTGTTAATTGCAAGGTTTTCTTTGGCTCTTAACTACCACAGAACTAGCAAATACGAGTTCCTTCTGCTTCTATAGGCTGCTATCTGATGGCCCTTCTACTTTCACACAAACCTGTTTTGCTGACATAGCATTCTGTAATGCATGCATAACAATAGAATTTTTTTTTAACTTTCCAATCCCGTTCCATACGTTCCACAGGTCAAGGATCTATGATGAGACACCACTGGTCATAAAATTCAAGCACAAGTTTCAATTCAGGACAGTGCTGTAGTCTTTCCCCTTTCCTAGCCATGAAAATAGCAAGGTCAAAGCCAACAATTTTGGTGCATGGTTAGCACGGTTAGGAGATTATACTCTCTCCCTAAAATGGTTTCTAAATCCGAGCTGAGAGCTCACTTTCAAATCTGTTATCTTCTTGTGTTTGGATAAAAGGTCAGAGCATTTCACCAGCTGCTTCTGCAGGTTCCCGCGGACCTCTAATGAGGAGTAGTACAGTTCTTTGTACGCGATATTCCCTGGGAATTCAACATGGTCACTTGCACTGGCGAAGTCAGGAGTCGCCGCCACCTCTTTCTCTCCAGCAGCCTTCAAAAGAAACATTTCGCGCCACTATTTGTTATAGTGGGCTCCAAATTAAACATTAAACAGTTATCCTCTTAACCTCTTAACGCCCCTTGCCCTCCCAGGGGGAAGCTGTTCTCGCGCGCGCCGTATGCATGCCAGCACAGGTCTGGCTATTCTCTTTGTTGTCAAGCTTCTTGTGCTGTTGTGATTCAGGTGATACAACTTCTGTTAGTGAAGGTGAGGCCCTTATGCTTGCCTACTTACCTATCAGGAAGTGTGCTTCAAAACTCTCAAAAAGTCCTTCTACACTCGTCATGATCCTCATAGCTTATAATAGTTATTAAGAGTGATTCAAGTTCAATGATCAGCTTTTACCATGGCAAGATGTATAAGCGTGAAGAACTTGTGAAGCGGTTGAAGCACACTTCCTGTTTCCTGCTCTCTTCAAGGTCTGCTTGTATGAACAGCTTCAATCGTGTGTGCATGTGGGGGGTGAACGGGAGTTCTACTCTAGATAGCTTGACCATGATTTACTTGGAGCCTCTGAGCAACACCTTTGCACAGCAGCAGTACTTAACATTCAACATCACAGGTTTGTCCCCCAAGCCTTGCCACTCGGTAATGGGACTGGCAAGCAAAAAAAAAAAGTTTGGTACCAAAAGAGATCCAATTAAATTTATAAAATTGTTACCAGATCTAGCTCTCTGATTCTTGCCTTGGGGGTGATGCTGCAGGTAGGTGCAGGGACTCGGCATCTCGGAAAACAAAAGCTGCTGAGTCCCCATGCTTGACTTTGCATGGAGCCGAGCTGATTATACTAGACACTTCGCCATGTTTGCCTAGACCTTGCTTAGATGAGAAGTAAGTATCTAGGCAGCCAGCTAACAGCACCCAAATATAGTTTGCATGCAAACAATCCCTTGCCTGGAGCATTTTTAGCTTGGGCCACTTTTGGCGTAACAGTCCTCGACTTCCACTTGCTGATAACACAGAATATATACAAACGCAACACAAGACAGACTATGCATCTCACAAAACCAAGAGACTTGCTCACAAAACCACACAAGACTTGTTCACAGGCAGATAATGGATTGGTGCTGGTGTGTGTGTAGTCTGATTTGAAGCCATTCTTTCAATGATGTGCATGTTTCATGGTTTCTTTTATGGAGGGGTGACCGTGTGATCTTGGATGATGGGGTGTATTTAATTTCTGGTGTGTTCCCCTTGCATAAAATGATAACTTGTCTTGAGAAATAAGGTAGGATGCATCAACCAGGAGACTGGTAGAGGCAGACAAGTTTGCATTGAAATATGGTGGGTTCTTCAGTGGAGACATTCCTCTTACTTCACTTATGTCCTGCAGAAGATGGAGTTTTGTCAGTGTATACTGACTACATTGCTAGGTTATTCATGGTTCATCCATGGATCTCCACATATGCTCCAAGCCCCTCTGTCAGAGTTTCTGCAAATGACTAAGTTTCTAGGGATATCCTCAGATCACCTGCGGATATTCACATATTACCCCATGCCCCATCTGTCAGAGTATCCCAGGACGAACCGTGGATAACCATAGTTACTTGATCATCCACAGATACTCTGACACTAGGGGTTTGGGGTTATATGTGGGTATCCGTAGATGAACCCTGATCCCTAGTGACTTAGTCACGTGGATGATACGGGCAACAGTGACTATAAATGAAAATGGCTATAGAAATGGAAATCTGTTTGAATGTTGGTGAGTGAGCTGAGACAAACTAAGTCTTATGATGGGAGATTGCAAAATTGATCTTGTTTGGGCTCTGATGATAACTAGAGGTCTTAGATACCAACTCAAGTCAGTCTTCTCATCGTTTTCATAGCTGAGGGGAGAAGATGTGTGTGTGTATTTGGGAGGGGCTTATTTACACTGAATTCACATTCATAGCACTGGTCCACGAAGACGACTAGGCAAAAGTCGAAGTTGACGGGTGACCTTGAATGTTTTGTGGTTAGACTAACACACGAGACTTCAAGCTGTCCATATGTTGTGAGTGGGTCTACCCAGCTGAAGAGATGACAGGTGCCCTTGAATGTGTCGTGGTTAGACTAACACAAGAGACTTCAAGCTGTCCATATGTTGTGAGTGGGTCTACCCAGCTGAAGAGATGACAGGTGCCCTTGAATGTGTTGTGGTTAGACTAACACAAGAGACTTCAAGCTGTCCATATGTTGTGAGTGGGTCTACCCAGCTGAAGAGATGACAGGTGCCCTTGAATGTGTTGTGGTTAGACTAACACAAGAGACTTCAAGCTGTCCATATGTTGTGAGTGGGTCTACCCAGCTGAAGAGATGACAGGTGCCCTTGAATGTGTCGTGGTTAGACTAACACAAGAGACTTCAAGCTGTCCATATGTTGTGAGTGGGTCTACCCAGCTGAAGAGATGACAGGTGCCCTTGAATGTGTTGTGGTTAGACTAACACAAGATACTTCAAGCTGTCCATATGTTGTGAGTGGGTCTACCCAGCTGAAGAGATGACAGCTGAAGAGATGACAGGTGCCCTTGAATGTGTTGTGGTTAGACTAACACACGAGACTTCAAGCTGTCCATATGTTGTGAGTGGGCTTGAATGTGTCGTGGTTAGACTAACACAAGACTTCAAGCTGTCCATATGTTGTGAGTGGGTCTACCAGCTGAAGAGATGACAGGTGCCCTTGAATGTGTTGTTGTTAGACTAACACACGAGACTTCAAGCTGTCCATATGTTGTGAGTGGGTCTACCCAGCAGAAGAGATGACAGGTGCCCTTGAATGTGTTGTGGTTAGACTAACACACAAGACTTCAAGCTGTCCATATGTTGTCAGTAGCTAAAGAGATATAAAAAAATGTGATGGAAGTAGAGGGGAAGGGGTGTAAGATAAGATTATTTGGAAATAAGTTTCCGCAGGAGAGCAGTTGATGCATGGCCTTGTTTTATTGTTTCTACAGGACGTGTATGCATGGAACGTGATTGGTAGCTGACATACCAATGAGTTTAAGTTGCCGCTCTCTCCGGACTGCTCTTACTCACCTTTCTCACACCTCCAGACCTTACTCGCTCCTTCATACCTCTCCCTGGCCCTACTCGCTCTTCCATACCTCACCCAGGCATCTCTCACTCCTCCACACCTCACCCAGACCTCCCTTACTCCTCCACACTTCAACCTTGCACACCACCTACACCCTTCTCCACATGGAACTAAAGGAGGTGGTGAAGGTGCTGGAAGAAATAGCTCCCACATCGCACGCAGAACCCTGGGACAATGTGGGACTTCTGTTGGAGCCTAGCTCAACTCAGCAAATCAAAAGATTAGCGATCACTAATGATCTCACAGAGGAAGTGCTGGAGGAGATCCTGTCAATGTGGGCAGGGGGTGGACAGGGTCTTGTGGTATCTTACCATCCTCCACTCTTTAAGCCTCTCAGGAGGCTGACCCAAAGTTCGAGCAAGGAGAGAGTGCTGGTGAGAGCAATGGAGGCAAGCCTGGCTATCTACTCTCCTCACACAGCCCTAGACAACATGGAGGGTGGTATCAATGACTGGCTGCTGGGAGGTGTGGGGGAAGGGGAGGTCGTGACTCTCGGAGTCCATAAGCACCCTGTTCCTTTCTCCAGCTCCTTGGAGGTACATGGCTTGAAGGAGGATGATCAGGAACAACTGCTGAGGGTGGTGGGAAAGGAGACTGGAGTGGGTGTGGTCCAATTATCAGGAAGGTATGTGATCACTTGTGTGTTGATGTCAGTGCACTTGTCCAAGGCAGATAGCTATCCTAGTGTTGTAGGTATCTTGTAGATGAGTCATATTCATAAAGCTCACCGCCTCTGTCAATAATAATTATATTAATATTAGCTTGTCCACGTGTTTGTGTGTGTGTGTGTGTTTGTCATGCTACTGGGCATGTGCAGTGCAACACGTAGCAACTGTCATTAAAGGGAGATGATGTAAGTATCCGAGATAGAGCTACTGCAGCTCAGGGGAAGGAAGGTGTAAATCTTTAGCACGCTATCAATTTTACTCTGCACGTTCTTTTTCTTGATGTTGCCTTTAGGTCTATTTTTAGCCATTCATAATTGTATTGTGTGGGAGTGTCTGTCCGCATTGCTGTCTCTTGCTGTCTCATGAAGGTATGTATTTATGCCATACACTTTGTAGTCGTGGACTTGTAGTGACCTGTAGTGAAGGAGCATTGGGTCCAACACTATCAAGAATCAAGAAAGCCTATCCTTCACATGCTATCTCAGTACAGTCAACTTCTGAGGTAATTATACTAATCCATAACAGTTCCACAAATTCTTGTGGGACTATACATCTCTTCCCTGTTTTACACTTAGGTTGTCCCCTCTCCATCTGGTGGCAAGCTGCTCACCTTGCTGCACCCTGCCTCACTCGCAGAGGTTACCCAGAGAATCAAGACCCACCTTGGTTTGGGTCACATCAGGCTGGCTAGGCCCCACCGGCAGGAGAGTGACCCTGTAATCAAGACTGTTGCAGTATGTGCTGGGTCTGGAGGTAGTGTGCTAGAAGGAGTGACAGCTGACATGTTTCTGACCGGAGAGATGTCGCATCACCAAGTGCTGGATGCCACAGGCAGAGGAGTTGCTGTCCTTCTCTGTGAGCATAGCAACACTGAGAGAGGATTCTTACAGGCAGGCTACAAGGAGAGATTGCAAGTCGCCTTTGCTGGCTCACTAGACATCACCATCCCCACTTCAGACAAAGACCCTCTAGAAATTACATAATCAAAACTGGGTATATTTATAATTTTATGTATATTTAACAGTACACCAAGTTATTAGAAAACAAAAATCCGAAACAAGGACAACAAAAAACGCACAGTAGCCATGACACATTGGAACAGCTGGAGGATGTGATATAAGAGGGGAACGGAGTGGTCGGACCTATACTTTTATGAGGCACAACCTTGCAGAGGACATGTAGGTTACAAGTATTTAGTAGTTATTATAATATATTTTGCTTTACAGCTACGTGCAAGATGTATAGCATGTATACAAATTATTGTGATTGATGAAAAGAGTGCAAGAGATTACAGGTTGAGCACCAATAGCTGGTGGTTTCTATAGATACATCTTTACATAAGAAGAGTGGGAATTAGAACAAGGTCATCTGCAATGAGAACAAAGTCATCTGCAACGAGAACAAGGTCATCTGCAATGAGTGTTATTTGTTATCTAGGAAAATGTTCCAAAACTTGCTACGTATATATTTGACGTGATGGAAGGAAAAAGAGGTTGATAGGAGTTAATGAGTTTCATCGTGGGACAACGTGACTAAAGTTTTGGTGGTGGGTTATGGAGGAAAGGTGAAGTTTGTACTGGAGTTGTTTGAAGTCGGAACATGTTTACGCTGAAACAAATTTACATACTGTGTAAGATCAATACTGTCTGCAAGTTGCTCGAGACATTTCACCAAGAATAGGACGTATAGAAGTCCAGTCCAAAACATGAGAGAAGATTTGAGGGAGCTCAGTCTGTTTTTGAGATTATATGACAAGTCATTCACTATGATCTTGGTTGCTTGACGCTGTACTCTTTCAAGATGCTTATCGAACGCCAGATATCTAATGAGTTAGGTCACACCAGATAATAGGTGCTTTTTCACACTAGTTGGAGTGACAATTGAGATACATCTAATCTCGTTGAGCTGACCTTCCCACATTGCTGTAATGCGAGCCATTCATGAGAAGTCCCATTGTTCTGAAACTTTACCTCCAATGGTGTATGATGAAGATGAGCACAAGTGGGGAGTATCAAGTTGATGGAGAGTTTCCAATGTTGGCACCATGAATACGAGAGCCGATATTGGGAACAGTCCTCCAATAATTTAATCAATTTTTTTATCATCTGCATAAAGATAAACTGAGGAGAAGGAATGAGTTATGGGAGTGTGTCATTACTATAAACAGATGGGACTGAGGATGCTCCCTGACGAACTCCTGATCTGGCACAGGAAGCAACAATTTCACCATGAAGGATTGAATCAAAAGCCTTACGTCTAGAAACAATATATATCAGGCTGCAAGTTATTTGTATATCTCCGTATGAGATAAGTAAGAGGATTTTTTTTTTAACTTGGACAACTGTGTGTACAAGAAAGGAAGGATAATAAAAAAATTCTATATAGGACTTTGTGAAGAAGGCGGAGCAAGGAGATTGGATGATAATTAATGTTTACCTATTTCTTGAAGGACAGATATTATGAATCTTCCATGATAGTTACTAACTAATGAATGTCTACCTTTTTCTTATAGGACAGATCTTTGAAACTTCCATGGGGTAGGATAGATGGGGAGGACAAAATGAGGGGAAAGTTGAGTGACCAATGGAGTTAGGGAGGAGGAACAAAACTTCGAAATGAAGGCACTGATATTCTCACAACCTATTTTAGCTGCAGGTAACATTATACCTATAAGCACACAATGGTCTATCTTTTGAGATATGTCAACTTATACAGTGAAATGTGCAGAATATATGGAATTGTAACCACACGTTTTGATTTTCTCAACAATCAACATAAATTTTCTTCTGGCTAAATGCTGCAGAGTGCAAAGCTGTATATTATAGCTACCAAGAGTAACTCCAGTCCTAGCAGCTGCTATTGTCTTCTGGCCACTGAACTTGAGCACAGATGAAAACTATCAGATCACCAACTAGAGTTATGCCAAACATCCCCTGAGCGACTTAAGTTGGCCTCACTACTAATGCTCTTTCAATGCAGTGCTGGAGTTTCATGTGAAAGCTGTAACTGCTGTAGTCCTACAGTTGCTATTCAATTGCTTATCCCCACTGAGCAAAACCACAGATGACTAATCCTCGAGCATCAACAACCATGTATGAGCATAAATGCAGGGAGCTGGTGAAGGATGGTGCTTGTTGTTGTGATGGAGATGAATAATGTAGAAACTATATTTTTGTCGTGGCAAAAAGGCAGTGTAAGAATTGTTTGCCAGCTTATAGAGGCTGCTGCTCGAACATTAAGCAAATATCAGCTTCTCCTGACTGGTTAAACTACCTGCTACACCTATTATCAATGAGTCCCAGCCTTCTCATCCCGAGTCTATCCCGAATCTCCACGAATTCCAAGATGTTACGGAACATGGGTGTCTTGAGTGTGTCAGTGAAAAATTGACAGAACAGGTGGGTATAATTAATATCCATCTTCCACCCCCTTGTTAAATCATGTTTTTACAGGGGTTAATGTGAGACTGAATTCTTTACTGGCCATTGAGGCTGCATATTCTGAAGTAGTATATTAGTTGGAGAAAGAACACCTTTCTGGTCTTGGTGGTGAAGGGAAATGGTGGTGGTGAAGGGAAATTCTTACAAAAATTGTCTTCCAAAATCTACAAAATCCTCGAAAACTGTGCTTGAAATTCTCAAACTTAATTTTCCAAGGCATGACTGTTTTCACAAAAAGGTAAGGAGAGGGGTGGGGTTCTGCACATTGGAAATTGATTTTAGAGGTTTTGAAATCCAAACACCCTCATCCACAACAGCCTCCACGAGTCATGTATTGAGTCTCAGTGAAATGGAAGGGGCAGGAAGGAAGGGGAATTCTTTTTCATCACAACACAAACCTGGCATTACATCATCACTATGACATCGACGTTGTGATCTGTACAGCAAAGCACTTCTACTGGGAACATTTGTATGCCATCTTAGGTGTCGGTGTCATTGAAAATGAAAGTAGAATGGGGAATTATTTACCATAGCACAACACTCTCCTAGAATCAGTATTGATGTGAAAATCACGCCCCCAGGACTGGTGATGTGAAGACCACTCCCCTAGTACAAGTGATGACGTGAAGACCACTCCCCTAGTACAAGTGATGATGTGAAGACCACATCACTAGAACCAGTGGTGATCTGAAGACCACTCCCCTAGTCCCAGTGGGGATAACTCAGTGTATACTAGCAACTAGTTACTCCTAGACTGCATTGGCATCTTACCATGGTATTAAGTGTCAGTGAAGGCAGGAAGGGGAATTGCTTCATCATATATAGCAGAAACATCATCACTATGACATTGATGATGTATGAACACTACAGGATAGGATATCAGCTATGGCTTGGAGAATGGATAAGGTTAGGTCTAGGGCTATAGCTAGGCAAGCAATCTAACATTGCACATTAGGTTGCAATATAAGACTAGTATTCTTGTTACGCTCTGGGAAATCAGCTAGATAAGGAGGGGGCAGGGGGGGGGGGGGGGGGGTTGATGTGAAGACAACTCCTGTAGAGCCAGTGTTAATGTGAAGACCACTCCCATAGAATCAGTGTTAATATAGGGACCTCTCCTAGTACATATATACTACAAGTGGTGGTGTGAAGACCACTCCCATAGAATCAGTGTTAATTTAGGGACCTCTCCTAACAAGTGGTGATGTGAAAACCTCTCCCATAGAACCAGTGGTAATGTCAAGACCACTACCCCATACTGTACAATCAATACAGGATAGGATTACAGCTAGGGCTAGGAGATTGGGGCTAAGGCAATGGCTAGACAAGCAATCTAACAGTGCACCTTAATGTTCACCTTAATGTTACCAATATAATGCTAGGATTCCTTTTATATTCCTGTCCTATGCTCTGGGAAATCAGCTAAGTAAGTGGAGGAGGTTAATAAAGACCACTCCCGTAGGGCCAGTAATAATGTGAAGACTCAGTGTTGATGTGAAGACCACTCCCCTAGAAACAGTGTTGATGTGTGAAGACCACTCCCCTAGAACCAGTGGTGATATGAAGCCACTCCCCTGGAACCAGTGGTGATGTGAAGACCACTCTCCTAGAACTGGTAATGTCGAGACCACTTGCCCAGAACAATTGTTGATATGAAGACCACTCCCATAGAATCAGTAATAATGTGTTAATTCAGTGTTGATGTGAAGACCACTACCCTAGAACAAGTGGTAATGTGAAGACCGCTCCCTTAGAACCAATGGTAATATGTAGACCACTCCCCTAGAACAGTGTTGATGTAAAGACTACTCTCCTAGAACAAGTTATGATGATATTATTTTATCAATATAACACTAAGATTCCTTATTGCTATTCTAAGGGAAATCAGCTAGGTCAGGGTGGAGGGAGAGAGCATTGAACGGGAAATAAATCAACTCTCTATAATTTTGTGCCAAAAGATGATTTCTTTCTGTGTGTGTGACTTGTAATTATACTAGTAATGAATGCTAGGTATTGAGTGGCGAGCGAAGAAAAAGAGAAATAGCTAGAGCGCGTTGATAAACCAAGTAACTAAATCCATCAAATTTCCTGTCATCCATGCATCCTGTATCACCTGCCTATGGAGTAAAAAAAATTTGTATCGCGCCCTATGGAGAAGGAGGGCTTGTGGTATATTATATTCTTCGTTTGTTGTTGGTCTTATTTCAGGCTCTGCTATCAGTTAACGGGACATGTCAACTATTAACTTTGCAGCATGTTCTCACTTGTGAAGCATGACCAGGCCAGTGTTAGAGAGGGTGACCCATTCATATTTTATGTACATGCATACATTAGGCATTTGGTAGAAATTCCTATGGTTTGAGCATTATCTTTGTGAATGCTAAGCATTGAGTGGCAAGTAAAGCGAAAGAAAAAAGCTAGAGCAATTTTATGAACCGAGCAACTATGTCCATCATCCTTCCCTGTCAGCTATTAACCATGCTTCCCATTCTAATTTGGTTGTGTTGCAAATTTATTGTATGAGAGCCTTTGTGCACTGTATTTTTGGTGCGCTTGTGGCTCATGGCTATTGTTTGCCTTATTTATGGCTGGCTTGTTCTGCTATCTAGTAAATGAATTCGTCAGCCATTAGCCATGCAACCAATTCTGACTTAATTTCCTGTGCAGTATGCATAGCCAGGCCAGTATATCTTCGAATCTGCTACTGGCCATGTGGCCCATTCTCTCATCCATTCTCTACACTATGACAATCATACCCGTTCTTGATTTACTCAAGTCTGCTTTATTTAAGTGGGGTGACCAACCCATATTTTTATGGGTGAACGTATGGTGAATACATACATGCATGCATGCATACAGATATGCCATGTGCAGCAATACCAATTTTTCCATCCATCTCCCCCACTGAGGTCTCACTTCGCTTGCCAAATACATTCAATGCATTGAGTGGCTAGCAAAAGGCGATAAAAACAAAAACAGAAAACAGCAAATTATTTGAGCTATTGGACACAGCTTGAAATCCTATTACTGTATTGCTCTCTCTAGACACTCTCCTAAACCAAGCAAAGCAGAAGCTCTAATGCAGTATACTGATCTGTATATTATAATATCGATGTCATCATATTGATTGTGATAAGGAAAGTAGCTAAGAATCAGTTACTCGCCATGCAACTAGTTCTAACTTATCTGTGCAGCTTACAATCTGCGCTTCCTTTTCTCGATCACTCACTTCACTATGACGATGGCCATTCCTGATCTACATATGAGCCTGCATTATTTAAGGCAAGTGACATGGTCATATTTTTTAGAAGGTGAATGTACGGATGTATTGATATTTAGATAGATACAAAGCTAGATATATAGATATGCCAGGTGTGGCAATATCAATTTTTCCATCCAAAAACACCCCACTGGGGCTCATTTTACTCAGCAATGAAATATGAGGAGGAAATAGTAATTGAGTCAGTGACATAACCAAGTTCTTGACATTCCTACTATATCCTTCTCATCAAATACTTGAAGCTCCGGAACAACATGACAACCCAAATTTGCCTCTCGCACCTTTGTAATTTATATGCCGAACATGATCTCTGTGTGTATGTGTATGTATGTGTATCTGTATTTGAAATGTGAGTGTAGTAATTAAGTCAGTACCATAAGAAACACTTGAGATCACTACTATATCCTACCTACCTGAACAATCACTTGAAGTTCTGGTATACAACCTGACAGTGTGAATGGTAACTAAATGGGTTGCCAAAGTAATGTTTGGCAGATCGTGCTCGAATTCCCTTTGCCATGCTATCCATCGATTGTAGTAGCTGAATCTGTAACAGAGCTTTTACCATGCTGACACCATTAGCTCCACTGTAACACAACCTGTTTGCCTCAGTAGCGCAGCCTTGTCTCATTAGCTCAGCCTGTTTGTCATAGTAACACAACCTGTCTTGTCATAGTAGCACTACCTGTTTTGTCATAGTAGCACAACCTGTTTTGCCATAGTAGCACAGCCTATTTGTCTCAGTAACTTAGTCCATTTGTCTCAGTAGCACCGCCTGCTTGTTGGTCGACTTTAGAGCTGCATAGATTCTGCACACTTCACTCTATTAACTAAATAAATGATAGATCTCTTTGTGTGCTCTTTTTTGATAATAAAGAAGCTGTATAGGTATAACTATGCTAAAGTTACAAGCAGCCAAGGTGGAGGACCTCAGTCTGAACTCTTTATTTTGTAGCTGTGGATCTGATTGGAAAATGCTAGCCAGTTATCTGTAGCTAGAGAAGCTACTCGACAAAATGAAGGTGTCCATAAGGCACTAAAATGTGACAATAGGCAAAGTGGGTGCTTGAAGAAAAGAAAAACATTGCAAATTTCTTTCAGAATGCGTACTTACCTAATTTGTCCTTTTTTAGCACCTAATGAATACACTCATTTTGTAGAGCTAAGACTTCCTCTAATCAAAGATAACTGGCTAGCATTTTCCAACAGGAACCACAGCTACTGCCAGTTTAGGCACTCAGATTTTGAGGTCCCC
This sequence comes from Cladorhizidae sp. MBARI D1340-BT2, assembly GCA_028752905.1. NCBI lineage: Eukaryota > Metazoa > Porifera > Demospongiae > Poecilosclerida > Cladorhizidae > Cladorhizidae sp. MBARI D1340-BT2. Next base: position 45,348,026 of record JAQNBH010000009.1, on the reverse strand, counting down.
CCCCCACCCCCTCCCATACACTGAATCTATGGAGCTCCAAAGTGGTAACCACAAGGTTTTGTTAGTGTTTGTATTTTACAATTTAGCCCCCCTTCACACAAACATCAGTCAACTTTAAAAAATCTTTTAGCTTCAATCTGTAATGTTTATACAGCTTTATTAATCACAGTTGTTATTGCTTTATCATGGAAAGTAGTTACCTGAGTGAGTTGGAGGGGTGATTTCTGTTCACATTCCCACCTGCAGTTCCAAAAGATAAATATGTATGGAAAAACTAAACTACCATTAGAAAGCATATAACATTGGCAACATCTTGGTATGTAAATCAGGATCATAGCATAAATGTATGAAAAGATAGACTACTTTAAATGGTAAACCATGATTTTCAGATGGTCTCGCCTTAGTCGAGTGTTGTCATGCACGTTGGTTGAAAATAAATTAATGTCAGGCCGCGTGCTTGATTGAGTGCGTACTTGTGTTTTAACACCTAATGATAACACTCGTATCGAAGAGTATGGCTTCCTCTGCTAATTTCAACTATCTAACACTCTTTCCAACCAAATTAGTAGCTAGAACTGCAGAGAATTTGGGCGCAGGGTTTGAGGGACCCAACTATGACTGCCTGTAACTGTTATACCTATGCAACAGGTTTTAGTACTAAACGAGAGCATGGTAAGAGAGCTATCTTTTAAAGTATATATCAAGTTCCTAGAGTGAAGTGTACAGAATCTATGGAGCTCTAAAATCAGAACAAGTTTTTATTATAACACTTGTAAAAAAATGGTATCGTCCCGCCCCTCAATGGCTTAGCAATGGGCAAGTTACTGCTCACCTCCATGACCCCTGTTTTTTATTTTGTTTGTTCTAAGCCAGAGGCTAAAGTAACTATGCTTGCAAGGCAGTAGAGGATCCAGGGGGGGTCCTTTGGGTTCTTACGAACCCCCCTCCAGGCATAATTGAATTTTCTGATTATGTATGAACCACCAAAGAGAGGTGAAAAGTAACGATGTTGCGATACCGAGCTAGTCTAGCTGAGCTTTTAAGAGGGGGGTGGAGGCATTCTCATAGCGATTAGTGACACAATTGGAACATATCTTATGCCCTTGCCATCAAATCTTGAGGTTCTTACAGTTAATATAGGAGAAATCACTTTGTGTACAGTATATATCCCTCCCAATTCTACTACGGAGTATAATAATGATCTGTGGGATCTTCAAGTGATCTGATTATTGTTGGTGATTTCAATTATTCTGACATTTATTGGCAATCTCTTACTGGTTCTTCCTCCTTTCAAATGATTTGTGTGACCTAGTATTTAGACAAAATCTAACTCAGATACTGTCCAGTCCTACTCATTTGAAGGGAAACATATTGGATCTTGTCCTATAACTAGTGATGAAGATATCCTCTCTGACTTGAGATATCATGATCGTAATGAGACTCCTGTTGACACTGATCATTATTATGATCACTTTCAAGATACAATTTTGTCCAAACAAAGTCCTTTGGTATATAGGAAGCCTGTACTTGTATTTGAAAGCTGAGGGGGCTGGCCTATATATGTGACTTTTTGCTAGATTGTGACATCAGTGTTTGTTACAAATCCAAAGATGTGGAATTTATCTGGTCTTCTTATTTTTCCAACAATGGCAAGGTTTATTCCCAAACTGAGACTGAGATCTCACCAGTTACCTGTGTGGTTTACTTCAGAGTTAAGGCATAACAGGAATTGTCTGCACACACTGAAGAAGAGTAATATGAAACATCCTAGCAGTATTAAGAAGTCGAAAAATTTTAAAGCTGAGAAGAGGTTCAAGATTGATCTGAGTAGAGCAAAGAGCAAATATGTGTCAGATCTCGACATGGAAACTCGGATATGTACAAGTTCATTCGTTCTTTGAAAGTATGTCGTGGAATTCCGTCCTCTATATATCATGGCTCCACTCAAGCACACTCGTCTTCTGATAAGGCTACACTTTTCAATAATCAGTTTTCACAAAGAGCTCCTTTGGGCCTCCACCACCTGAAAATACAGTTTCTGAATCTATTCTATGTTCATTTAACTTTTTGGAAGGAGATATGCATGATATTTTATCAAGCCTTGATTCCTCCAAAGCAATGGGAATAGATGGACTTGGACCCAATATACTGAAATCCTGTGCAGATGCTTTGTATCCAGCCACTCTACCATCTGTTTGAATGAGCTTAGATCAGCATCAAATTCCTACTGAATATTCATAACATAGTACTAGTCTATAAATCAGGGGACAAGGATTGTATCTGTAACTACAGACCTATCTCCCTCTTGAGTAGCACATCCAAAGTCCTTGAAAGATTAGTCTTTAATAGGTGTATGGAGTTTTTGGCTGGGTTTTTCTCTCCAGTACAGTATGGGTTCCTAAGTAATCGTTCTTCTCTTCAGCAGCTACTAATATTCTACAACGATATCTTTGACTCTCTATCAATGTCAAATTCTCAGACAGACGTAGTCTATCTGGACTTTGCCAAAGCCTTCGACAGTGTCCCATGGTGAACTGTTGTTTAAGTTACAGAAGATGGGAGTAAAGAGGGATACATGGCTATGGTTGAAGGTTTACTTAAATGGAAAAATGCCATGTGTATGTATAGGGAATAGTAGATCTGGTCTGTTACCTGTAGTATCTGGTGTTCCGCAAGGAAGTATTTGGGGGCCTTACTTTTTGTAGTTTATATCAATGGTACCTTTTTCAGCAAGTTCATCGCAGTTGTTTCTCTTTGCTGATGAAGGTTTTCTATTAGCACCACTTCTTTCAAGCTGGCTTACCAAAAAATCCACGATGCATTTTAGGCGTAACTTTCCTACTACTTTGTGGAATGGTGGAGGGTAATTTAAAGCTGACTCTCATCACTCGTTCATGGGTAACTATAACCGAAGTGAAAACAATTTCCAGTGTTTCGTTGACACCATCATCCCCCCAGATCGTTCTTTCCCTGCTCATGCCAAGCACATTCTGAGGGTTCCAGCACAGTTACTAGGACTACTTCGAGCACAGATTGTTGAATATTACTTCATCAATAACTGCACTTCATGTATTTAGCTAGAAAGGTCTGCGCTCTAAGCTTTGACGAGCATTAATTTTTAACATGCCCCCCAAAAATTCTAGTCCCCCAAATCAACTAACTTCAATAGTTGTATGCGCCCTGCCTACTTCCCGGCAGGCTGGGGGGTTGGTTGGCAGCACGCAGGGATTTGCATAAAAGACAATTACAGGACCCATTCCCCCTCAATCTAACTTTCAGTGCAGCTAGAGATGAAGTTGACTGCCACGATTGCACTTTTCCTCCTGATCTGCTACAGTTGCCATGTCAAGGGACAGGAAGGAGGTAAAGTGATTTGTATAGCAAGCTAGCTTAGCATCCTGGCTAGCTTAGCATCCTTAGCTTAGCATCCTGGCTAGTTTAGCATCCTTAGCTTAGCATCCTAGCTAGCTAGCTTTAAATATTAAATTTGTCGTGTTCAATATGGAGTTCTAGCTAACTAATCTATGTGTGGTTAAAGTTTCAGGAGAGTGAGTGATGTATTACTAAGAACTTGTCTTGCTAACTAATCTATGTGTGGTTAAAGTTTCAGGAGAGTGAGTGATATTACTAAGAACTTGTCTTCCAATTCAGCATTCCTGAGTAGCTAGGGATATGCTTTTGAGTCTAACATGTTTGCTGTATCACCTATGCCAGAGCATACATACTATATAGCATAAGTCATCATTTATTGGCTGAGGTTTGCCCTCGGCTCATAACTTAGCTTTGGATCACTTTCAGAACTTTATTCAAGGTTGTAATCAAAGGCATAGCCTCTTTAATAAGTCTATAAACTTAACCCCAGGGTTTTTCCTTTAGTTAGGAGGAAGAGAGGTTCACAAAGCTTAGCGTTAGTTCATCATTAATTTTATTGTGAATTACATTAGCATAGAGGACACACTTTATTACTGGTATTATCAATACCAAGGTCATCCATCTGCCACAGCAACTGCATGACCATTCTCTTCCAGTGTCTATATCATCATCATAACAGCCAAAACAGACACAACACAGGTCAGTATGAGCTATTTCATCTCTGGCTTTCTTTTGCTTTGGTCGAATGTTGGGACTGGAACTGCTGATACCTTTTCCACTGACTTCTGCTTCTCTTCATTCTTGGATTTCCTCTCAGCAGCCTTGCAAGCTTTTTCAACTGCTTTGCGAGTCTTGTCCAGAGAGCCCTCCTGTTAGCTTGTAAGCTCTTTCATCTTCCTTGAATTTCAGTTCCTCTTCTCTTTGCTTCTTTTTCAACTCTCTCTCCTACTTTCTCATTTCTTTCTCCTTTGCTAGTCATTGCTTCTGATCTTCTTTCTCCTTCAATACACATAAACATTGACCACTTGTTAGAACACGAGCTGTTTCTGTCTTGTGCCTCTTTGGAGTAGTTTTCAATGTTGGTAAATCAGAAAATGGAGAACGTTTAGTGGATGTCACTAAAGATGAACTTGAAGTATGTGTTGAAATGGACAATGATGCTGATGATATGGAATGGATATTGAAGGAGAATTGGAATGTGGAATGTGAAATGTTAGGGGTATACAGATGCTAAAAATGAGTTCCAGCTACATTTGCATAGTGCTTCAGGGTGATGAGCTTTCAGCCAGGCTTCATACCAAACCCTATCTTGGCAATATCAACTAGGTGGCTAGATAGTTCAGCTTCTTCATCATTGCTCAAAGGCTTAGGCCCAGGTTTGGAATTATGCATTACTCACCCACTCAAGCAGTTCTTCAATGTTGAACTAGGCACTCCATCTGTAGCTTTGTTACCAGAAAGGCCTCCAGTTGTCACACTATTTATAGCAACTGACATTTGTTCTTGAGTCCACTGAATTCTCGTAGAACTTTGCTTCATGTGTCTCATCTGGGTGGCCATGGCAGTACAGCCCACAGGTGCATGTCTGAATCCCTTTTTCTTTTTGTTGAACATCTTCCTAAAGTGAACGCACATTCCTAGTCAATACCGTATTGGGATACTTATCCCTGGTTTGTTCGATTAGCACTCATTACCAACTACACTCACTTCCAACTACACTCACTCCAACTACACTCACTTGTTATAATGCTATTTGCTTGGAAGCTGAGACAAGATTCCAAAAGACTTCCTGCAATAGTTCAATGCATGAGGATATTCCTGTAAAATAATATAAGATATTGTCCGTAAACTACATGCCGATAATAGATAATTATATACACGAACGGCCGTAATGGGCATCGGTTGATATTCAATAAACTCACTAACTAAAGCTCATACATTAACTAAAACTTAGAGAGGCATCTTACTCTCAGCCATGCCTTGAATCTATTACTGTACTAAGGTAGTAAACCTACATTCCTCAAAAGTGTTAAAAGCTATGAAATTCATTTTCTATCTATGTAATTAACTATCTATCGGGTGCTTCTTTTCACACAAAACTTAAGTACCATATATGTTCATTCATACTTTCTACCAAAAAAATCCATTGGAATGCAGCAACTGATCTGTTTTTCTATTCATTCAAAGAAGAAAATTGGTAAAAGATTTTGTCAATATTATAATGATGCCAGTAATGATGCCAGTAGTGTGTGTGTGCAATAATATTGAGCTGGTTAAGCAAACTGCATGCTTACTAGTAAAGAAGTAGTATACTCATAGTAGCTTCAAGGAAACTATGTAAACTACTTGTGATCCATGTACATGCATCTTTGTGCCCTCATTACTTCATGCACTAAAGTAGAATGTTCCTTAGGTCCAGTCTTTGGTGAAATAGCATATGCCTAGAACTGTTCACACACTAATATACCACAACCCTTCTTTTCACTTTACTGGCACTCTGAGGAATCACCTAGTTGCAAAAACATGCAGCTTCTTGATGACTCAGCTCACTAGATGAAATATTGCATATTACAGGGTGTGTATTTTATGGATTAATTCTCAGGTGTTTTATTGAATCGAGAATAGATTAGTCACTGCTATCTCATGAATTCTTGTGATCTCAGACTAGCTCACACCTGTCATTTTTATATGTAAAGTATCCAAAGGTTTAAGTGATGGAATTGGCTAACTACAAGCTTCTTACCATGTCTTAGTCCATAAACATTGAGAAGCAGTACTAATGTGTATGTGGATTGGTCTACATTTCAATATGCAGAGGGCAATGAGTCAATTTTCAAATTCCAATGCCATATATTGAAGTATTCGGTTGCATACTACAGAAATATTTTCTGATCACACAACCCATACAGTCATGTCCAAGCCAGGACACCTGGATGCTGATTGGGCTTTACTGAACCACCACTTGTAGCAGCTAGTAACCTCCAAAACCAACTTTGGCTGCAGCTGACCTTAAAATCTGGTAAAGATAGCTTATAGACAAAGCAGCTGTAGTTTCAGTACAGTATCCAGACACTATAGAGCTCTAAACATAACCAGGACAAGCCACTGCTGTATTGGTAGGATGCTTTATAAATGTCCACACGATTCTGGCATAATGGTTAAGGCATAAACTGAATTGGCTCTTTCCTTCATCTTTCATCTCCTGAGAAGGTGAAAATGAGCCATAATCACTTAGTATTGTGCCAATAGGTGTTGAAGGCCGGCCAGTCATTCATAGAAAACTAGGTGTGTAATAACTAAACTTTTGAACCCTATTTTGGAACGACATGACTAGGACTCAGATTAGCATACAATATTTTAACACTGCTCAGAATGATCCCACGCCATTGTCATGTGGTATTATACTCATCAAGTGCATACCTGGCTGCCAACCCCTCAATCATAATAAAATGAATTTTTTTGCTTGATAATGATAACGTGTCAGCTACATAGCTAGTAATTCAATACCATCATCACTAGAAGCTCTAGTACTACTAGTATTACATAGATTGTGTGTGGTTGCACTTCTTCAGACTTACCAACTGTCCCGGATTTCCCGGGATTCTCCCGGAATAACTTGTCCGGAGTCCCGGTGCGACTGCTTCATATCCTGCAATCCTGCAGTCCTGTGTTAATCTGTACTGACTGCACAACTGGATTCCTAAGTATCCGCTGCTATGCTTAAACTACAAGTAGGAAAGGGTTAGCTGCGCGAGACTAACAAAATCAATTTCATTTCAAAAATAATTTTGAAAAAAACTACAAATCACAAACAGCTGAGCTCAGTTTTAATTATTAGCAATGAGTTGGAGCATCGAGTCTGAGGTGGAGTCAGACAATGAAGTAGCCTTTACTTGCATTGCCAGTACTTCTAGTCGGAGTCATTCTCAGAGTGAAGCGCTTGTCTCCACTGCTAAGAGGAGAAAGAGAGCAAGTAAATGGCAGGATGACTGGACTGGAAGTGCTACAATATGAAGGAGAGTAAGAAGGGTGCATCATTTGTTCGTTGCAATATATGTTGCACTGATTTTTCTGTTGCCTCTGGTGGTCTACATGAAGTAAAACGACACATGGATACAAAGAGGCAATGTGCGTTGGCAAAACAGGGTGTAGGTCAGTCAAAAATTACTGCTGCTACCTTTAGAAAGGACAGACAAGAAGCTGATCTGGTTACAGCTGCAGAAATTTATATTTCTACATTTATTCCTGAACATAATGTACCTTTTTTAGCTGCTGATCACTTTAACAAACTCTGTAAAGTTATGTTTCCAGACAGCAAAATCACTCAGCAATTTGCATCTGATAGGACAAAAACTAGAGCCATAGTGAAATTTGCACTAGCTCCAATGCTTAATGACGAAGTCATTCAATCTTGTTGTTCTTCTCCTTTCACCCTTTTGTGTGATGTGGTAATGATCAAACAGATAGGAAGTATTTCAGAATGACGGTACGGTATTGGGATAAGGTGGTACAAAAGCCAGTTACTCGTTTTCTGTGTATGCCAGTGTGTAATATTGCCACAGCGGAGTAACTCTTTACTGCAATAGAGAAGGAGTTTGAGTTTCGTGGTATCCCTTGGAGCAACATGATCGGTTATGCATCAGATACTGCAAGTGTTATGGTGGGTAAGCGTAACTCTGTTTTGAGTCGACTTCTTGGGAAACAACCTAAGTTGTTTAGCCTTGGCTGTCTTTGCCACTTAAGTGCAATTTGTGCTGCTGCTTCTCTTCCAGTCTCCCTTGATGATATTCAATATCATCAATTCTGATTGATATATTTTACATTCTTCCAAGAGGTGTCATGAGTTCAATGAAATTCAAACTGAGTTTAGCAATGTCACACCACTTCACATCCTAAAACATTGTTCAACCCACTGGCTTAGTTTAGAATGCTGTCTCAAGAGATTGATTGAGCAGTGGCCAGATCTTTATTGTTATTTTGACAGGATAGCTGAATCTGAGCCTTCCAATGGGCGTGTACAGAGAGTGACCAAGCATCTTAATGACCCACTATTGAAGCTGTTTTGCAATTTTGTTTGTTATGTCCTTGAGTATTTTCTCAACTGCCTTTCAAACTCATGCTAGTCGTATTGGTACTTTACAGGCTGATGTTCATCGACTCTTGCACTCTTTCTGTAGTAATTTTATAGATCCAGATGTCCTCAATTCCACTGATGATATCATTTCACTGACAGCTGAGCTAGGTATTGGCATATCTACCCATTTATTGTGGTGTGGTGATCTTGAAGAGTTGGTGGGAACTGCTGAGAAACTTTTTTTTTAATGTGTGCGCACTTTCTATGAAACCATTGTTTCAAAAATGTTAGCTAAATTTCCATTTAACGATGACTGTCTGCTTCAACTTGCTTTTCTTGATCCTAGAAATAGATCTTTAAATGGCATTATTGAATTGGCAAAGCGCTTTACATCCTTCTCTCCTGATGAATTAGATACTTTGAGTATGGAATTTCGTGATTTTCGTGCTTCACCCTTGGATTAACTTCCCACATTTGATGCGAAAGAAGCTGGAGCAATAGATAACTTCTGGTCTGTAATGGAGAAAGTTCATTCAATCTTGGATTTGGAACTATTTCGTTTTGGGGTCTTGTCCAGTTTTGCACAGATTTTGCTCGTACTTCCTCACTCCAATGCAGTTCCAGAACGCCTTTTTAGCATGGTGAGAAAGATTGAGACAGAAGAACGAAGGCAGTTGGATCCATCCACAGTGTGTGACCTGCTGAGTTTTATAATAAATAATGATAAGCCATGCTATTCAAATGCACATCTAATTAATGACAGCTTGCTATCATTAGCAAATCAGCCACCATGAAAAGCCTACAGACAACCTCATAACTACTAGTATTAGCATAATAATCATATCATCTCTGTCAACCTCACAATCATGCATCCGAGACTCTGATTCATTGATTTCAATAGCCATTATAATAATAATATTATTGAAGAACTTCACTGTTAGATATATGGGCACGGCGGGGAGGGGGGGGGTTGCAGAGGCGCATTAAGTAGCTCCTCTCTCCACAAGATTGATGTGGAGCTGAGTGTGTAGAGGGAACAACAATACCTTAAATTTTTGAGACCCATGGCCACTTTTACCTGGCCATGTTGTGGTCCTGCAAATATTTAGATTCTGTCCTGCCAATGAGTGTTCACAGGTTGATAAGTCTGCTTCTTACCTAACTAAAAATCCATGTTGTATACCTTACAGAATGCATAGCTTTCTCTCTTGTTGCTAGGCTTCATGCAGTACTTGTAAAATCACTCAGACAGGGACTTGCTAGGGCTAGGGCTAGGGCTAGGCACTTGCTAGCTATGTGGCAACGATTTTTGAATCTTTTAGACTGCAAGGAGGACTGGTTTTGATTGTTGAAGTTATACTGACACTGGAAGATGCCATTTTAATGCATATACTTAGTGTGTGCTATACTTCCAAAAACAGGGAATTTCATGGTTTTACCAGATGCAGGCAAACAATGGTTTTGAAGAATATTCCCGGTATAAACTGGATGATTGGGAGGTATTCAACTACAATGATATTCATTGAGCATAGCATAAGTCCATTGTATTCCAAATCGACATCATTTATGGTAACCTTTAGTACATAGGGACTTTAACTATGTAATTAAAGTTATGTACTCTACATTGTATAGATAAAGTATCCATATTGGAATCTCCCTCAAACACCATTGCTAATATCACTGATGTTGTCTCCTTCTTTTGCTCTGCCTCTGGGATTCCTCTACCGAGCATCTCCTGGTTCAAGGATGGTATTCCCCTGAATTCCAACACAGTCAGCATCACCAGTAGTATTACCAGTAACGGTACACTGGCCATCTCAGAGCTGGACGTAGGGGAGCTCCAGTTGGCAGATGCTGGACAGTATCTCTGCAATGCCTCCGACATCATCAGTGGAACAGACGCAAGGGAATTCACTTTAACTGTTGAGAGTGCGTCAATGTTCCCATGCATGCATCTAATGTAGATGGAACAGTGACATAATTATTTGTTTGTTATATGCCCCTTGCATTATTAGAAGCAGTTGTGCTTGCTGTGCACCCAAGCAATGCAAGCCTCAGTGTAGGAGCAAACACTGCCTTTACTTGCATAGCTGCTGGCATTCCTCCTCCACAAATCTCTTGGCTTAAAGATGGCAGACCCATCGTAGATGCCAATATCACACAAACAATTTTCTCTAGTGTCTCCAGCTACTTTGCAGCATCTATCCTCAGTCTGTGTGACCTTAGTCTCTCAGACTCTGGCCTCTATAGCTGCCAGACCTCCAACAACGTCAGTCAGGGACAAGCACAAGCCGGTGCTTCTTTCTACCTGCAAGTACAAGGTAGAATTTCTATCATTATTATTCACCCTCATTTTATTATTTTTTATTTTCTCAGACTCTCCTAAGATCCTCACTGGTCCTGTTAATCAGACTGTGAGTGAATCCAGTGACCTGCAGCTCTCCTGCACAGTGTCTGGCCTACCTCTGCCACAGGTGTCTTGGTGGATAGAAACAGATGGGGGACGTTTGCGGGTTACTGAAAACAACGGCACTGTGGTGAACGAGAGTCTCTCGCAGGAGAGTGATGGTGTTGTGAGAAGCACTCTGACTGAGATGGATGTGGATCTCTCACTGGCTGGAGTGTATGAGTGCATGGCCACCAACTCTCTGGGAACTGACACGGCTCAGGCACTGGTCACTGTTTATGGTGAAGACTCTCTAAACTTGCATAACTTTACAATGTCTGTGAACCTTTGGTATTGCTTTTCACTCTGCTATAGTTGTTCCCTCGATCTTGCCTGGGACACTGACTAACCTGAGTGTGCTCGCTGGTTCTACTGGTGACTTAGTGTGTGTGGCTCATGGTCTCCCAGTACCTACTGTGTCATGGTTTAGGAATGGAATGCAAGTCAACAATGATTCCTATTTCAATGTGATCGTTGTAGAAAGTTTCATTCCAAGAAGCGATGTCGACTTAATTCAGTCCATTCTGAAAGTTGATCCATTTTTACCTGATGTGCAAGGAAACTTCACCTGCCAGGTTGTCAATGATTATGGGATGCAAGCAGTGGATTTCATATTGCAAGTGGTTACAGGTAAAGATGAATCTGTGCCTCTCTTTACAGTGTAATACCACTTTTTATACTGATGCACAGGAGCTGTGTCCATAACGGAGTCTCCTTCAAACATTGTTGCTAACATCACTGATGTTGTCTCCTTCTTTTGCTCTGCCTCTGGGATTCCTCTTCCGAGCATCTCCTGGTTCAAGGATGGCATTCCCCCGAATTCCAACACAGTCAGCATCACCAGTGACATTACCAATAATGTGACACTGACCATCTCAGTTCTGGACCTAGGGGAGCTCCAGTTGGCAGATGCTGGACAGTATCTCTGCAATGCCTCCAACATCATCAGTGGAACAGACGCAAGGGAATTCACTTTAACTGTTGAGAGTGCGTCAATGTTCCCATGCATGCATCTAATGTAGATGGAACAGTGACATAATTATTTGTTTGTTATATGCCCCTTGCATTATTAGAAGCAGTTGTGCTTGCTGTGCACCCAAGCAATGCAAACCTCAGTGTAGGAGCAAACACTGCCTTTACTTGCATAGCTGCTGGCATTCCTCCTCCACAAATCTCTTGGCTTAAAGATGGCAGACCCATCGTAGATGCCAATATCACACAAACAATTTTCTCTAGTGTCTCCAGCTACTTTGCAGCATCTATCCTCAGTCTGTGTGACCTTAGTCTCTCAGACTCTGGCATCTATAGCTGCCAGACCTCCAACAACGTCAGTCAGGGACAAGCACAAGCCGGTGCTTCTTTCTACCTGCAAGTACAAGGTAGAATTTCTATCATTATTATTCACCCTCATTTTATTATTTTTTATTTTCTCAGACTCTCCTAAGATCCTCACTGGTCCTGTTAATCAGACTGTGAGTGAATCCAGTGACCTGCAGCTCTCCTGCACAGTGTCTGGCCTACCTCTGCCACAGGTGTCTTGGTGGATAGAAACAGATGGGGGACGTTTGCGGGTTACTGAAAACAACGGCACTGTGGTGAACGAGAGTCTCTCGCAGGAGAGTGATGGTGTTGTGAGAAGCACTCTGACTGAGATGGATGTGGATCTCTCACTGGCTGGAGTGTATGAGTGCATGGCCACCAACTCTCTGGGAACTGACACGGCTCAGGCACTGGTCACTGTTTATGGTGAAGACTCTCTAAACTTGCATAACTTTACAATGTCTGTGAACCTTTGGTATTGCTTTTCACTCTGCTATAGTTGTTCCCTCGATCTTGCCTGGGACACTGACTAACCTGAGTGTGCTCGCTGGTTCTACTGGTGACTTAGTGTGTGTGGCTCATGGTCTCCCAGTACCTACTGTGTCATGGTTTAGGAATGGAATGCAAGTCAACAATGATTCCTATTTCAATGTGATCGTTGTAGAAAGTTTCATTCCAAGAAGCGATGTCGACTTAATTCAGTCCATTCTGAAAGTTGATCCATTTTTACCTGATGTGCAAGGAAACTTCACCTGCCAGGTTGTCAATGATTATGGGATGCAAGCAGTGGATTTCATATTGCAAGTGGTTACAGGTAAAGATGAATCTGTGCCTCTCTTTACAGTGTAATACCACTTTTTATACTGATGCACAGGAGCTGTGTCCATAACGGAGTCTCCTTCAAACATTGTTGCTAACATCACTGATGTTGTCTCCTTCTTTTGCTCTGCCTCTGGGATTCCTCTTCCGAGCATCTCCTGGTTCAAGGATGGCATTCCCCCGAATTCCAACACAGTCAGCATCACCAGTGACATTACTAATAATGTGACACTGACCATCTCAGTGCTGGACCTAGGGGAGCTCCAGTTGGCAGATGCTGGACAGTATCTCTGCAATGCCTCCAACATCATCAGTGGAACAGACGCAAGGGAATTCACTTTAACTGTTGAGAGTGCGTCAATGTTCCCATGCATGCATCTAATGTAGATGGAACAGTGACATAATTATTTGTTTATTATATGCCCCTTGCATTATTAGAAGCAGCTGTGCTTGCTGTGCACCCAAGCAATGCAAGCCTCAGTGTAGGAGCAAACACTGCCTTTACTTGCATAGCTGCTGGCATTCCTCCTCCACAAATCTCTTGGCTTAAAGATGACAGACCCATCATAGATGCCAATATCACACAAACAATTTTCTCTAATGTCTCCGGCTACTTTGCAGTATCTATCCTCAGTCTGTGTGACCTTATTTTCTCAGACTCTGGCCTCTATAGCTGCCAGACCTCCAACAACGTCAGTCAGGGACAAGCACAAGCCGGTGCTTCTTTCTACCTGCAAGTACAAGGTACAAATATATATCAATAATTGTTCGCTATTCTCTGGTATATTGGCTAAATGAACAACTATTTCTCAATGAACTGATTGCAGGAGAGCCTGTTTGGGTCGTCCATCCAACACCTGATCTTCTGATAGTTCCCGAAGGACTAACTTTTCCCTTGAATTGCACTGCAACTGGTTTTCCTACTCCATCGATAAATTGGATAAGAAATGGAACCACATTCCCGACAAATGGAACTTCTATTACAACTTCAGTGCTAAACTTTTACACCAGATATTCTCGGATTGTCTTAGGCCCAGCTGCTCCTTATCATGCAGGTGCCTACAGGTGTGTAGCTGATGGTGAAACCACGAGTGGGCTGTCAGTATCGGTGACGTCAAATTATAGCCAAGTTATATTCACCTGTAAGTAAAGCATGTCTTCACTAGAGGCTATGGTTCTCACTAATCATGTGTGCATGTGCTTCTCTGCCCACCTGTGGCACTAACATGCCTGTAGAGGGATCAACAATGTGCACCTTTAGAAGAAATGTTTTCTCTCCACCACATTTCATATTAGTTAATTGTTGCTGTTGTTGTTCACTGCATGCATATCCATAGCACCACCAGACTTGAGGAAGGCTCCCAACGATCATGCTGTGTTCCGTATAATGGACGTCACCATAACTTGTCAGTTCCAGTCCCTGCCAGCTGCCAACATGTCCTGGACTTATATAAAGCAAAGCTCCATCTCTCCAGTGCAACTCTCTACTGGAAATGAATACAATATAACCAGCATGATTACCTTTGGTGAATATTATGTCTTTACTACTTTAGTTCTGTTAATTAGAAATGCCACCATTGATGATGCTGGTGAATACTCTTGCTCGGGTAGTAATGGCATTGCTAACCTTATCGGAGCAGTTTCAACAGGAGTAGCCAGACTCTATTTTGAAACAAATGGTAAGGTCATATTAGCTGTACACTAGCACATCATGGAGTTGATCCACTACAAGTGTATTTAACTATGACCATTCTCTTCAGATCCAGTGTTTGTAACTATGCCCGATGATACTGTGGTATTGAATGGCAGCATGACCACTCTGAGATGTGCAGCTGCATCTAACTCCAGCCTGATCCTGTACTGGACTAAGGATGGCATGAATATAACCCTCCGTGGAGCAATGGAGTTTGTCAATGATGTGACGAGCTACCACCTAATAATTACTAGTGCAGCCAATAGTGATAATGGAGTTTACAAATGCCATCTCAGATCTAACCTTATCCAGGGAACTATTTCTTCAAGTTCTGCAAATCTAATAGTTTTTGGTGAGTCATTTCAGTCGAGTTAAATATCCAACAAGAATGTATGTATATGCAGGGTTTACTAACTTAAAAGAAATATTAAGCCAACATCTAGATTTGATTGAGCTCTCACAAAAGAATGGAAAGAATACTTTACCTGTATACCAAAATCAGTTTATTAGGTGACCCTTTACCTTTAAATCAAGTGCACTAATCATTACACATACTGAAAGTATTGGTGTACATGATTTTAAATGCCGATGATGATCTAACTGGTTGTGGTATAGGTCAATACAGTGTTTTTTTTTAATAAGAACACGAAAAAAACATTTTTGTTTCCATATTATTCCCTCTAGCTATAAACTATTGGTAGTGGAGGGTGAGTCAGAGTTTTATAAAGTCCAATTTTTCTTCTACTTATTTGTTTCTTCTAATTATCCACTACACAAATCAACATATGCCATGTCTTATTGTTGCCGTTGACAGTGACCATGTGGGATCAGCTACAACCTCGTTTTAAAGTACTTGTAAGAGTTGCATAGGAGAACTCCACCAAGCAAATGACAAATGATTTGGTAGAAGTCAACTGATGCTTCCTTTGGACTTAGTAACAGTTGTCCAGGAACAAGAATTCTACAAATCAAACAGTAGAACTGAGTGGAGTTTAGTTTCTCTGTTTATAATACAACATGTGCATTAGCATCGTCCATAAACTTACCACTAGATAATCCTTACAGACTACTATCGAGAAACTGATTAGTCATGGACATGCATCAGAACATTGAAGTCTTTTGGAACTAAAGTTGTGATATGCAAGTGAAGGAACAGTGATAGATTCATGGATAGATACAAAAGAAGGCTAGGAGACAAGACTGTACCCATGTCGATCACAACCCAAGGCAATACGTTACGAAAAGGGTGGTTGTGATATACCTGCATGGGTGCAATCTTGTTTCCTTTATGCTTTGTTAATCCAATCGAGCTGTTTAAAAATGTTTTTGTTTGATTTTTCCAAGTGGTATTTTTTTTGGTTTTGTTTTTTTGTTTTTTGCTGTCGTTTTTAGTCAAGCACTTTCTAATTGTTGTTGGTGTATATTATACTAGTCAGCATATGCTATGTCTTTTCAAGTTAAAATAAGGTGATTTGTTAGTTACTTTTACAATCTTTTACCGATTTTGGGAGTTTTATTGAATGAAGAAACAGTTCAGCCACTTTAATGCATTGGACAATTTGGAGTTATCTGGTATATAGTATAATTTTGAATGGACTGACTGAATGCAAGTTATGTGGGGAAAAGTAGATAGAAAATAGATGAGCTACTAGATATAAGATCTTGAAGATGAATTGCATGATTTTTAATACTCTGGGGGTTTGCCAATTTACTACCTTCAGAAAGGATTCAAGGCATGCTAGAAGTATTTTGAGCTATGTTTTGGATACTAAGAAGCTGCCAAAATGTTTTTAGCTAAGATATAAGCTTTGCTTTTTTGTGGACATCTATCATTTTGAAACAAGTGTCAAACCGAGTGTGGCAGCACTCCTTGCCAGATCCTTGAAAATGAACTTGGAGGGTTTTTTAATGGTTTTAAGGACCGTTGGCTTTTTATCTTAGCAAAGTATTCAAGGCATATTGTGGGTCATTTTGTAGTTAATATAATAGCAGAGACCACGCCCTTTAGGCAGCTAGGAAACTATGCTGGTTTTATCCGAGATGTTAAATTGGTTTGGAGGAAGGGATTGGTGCCTGCCATTTGAAAAACAATAATGGGAGTGGTAGCATTCTCCCTGATAACACTGTACATGGAGTAAGGCAATGATTGATGTGTGGAAATATAGCAGGCCTCCCAACTGTCCCATTTAGATTGGGTTTCCTGGCATCCGTGAAATTCATGGCCATTTGGAGGTTGAGTTAAACTCTCTACAATGCGCACCAAGCTCTAATTATAATGGCATCTTTTAGGATCATGGTAGCTTTAACCAGTAGCAGCAGTCCTCCTGACAGTCCAATATTAAAAAAATCATTGCCCTGTACATAGTTAGCAAGTAACAGTCTCAGTTGTCTTACATGTACTGAATGAAGCAGCAAGAGAGAAATCTACACATTCTGTGAAGTATGCAACATGGATTTTTCAGCTGCTCAGTTGGGAAGGAGTCCAACCACAACAGTCTTTGTAGTACTATTCTATTGATTATGGTATTGACTCACTTTAGTACGTAGCTTATCATTACAAGGCAAAAAAACACCCAGCATTCATTCAGGTTAAAACAAAAGTTTCATCCAGCAAATTAAAGTTGTTGGCAGGTATAAAACAAGTCATTGTTGGATTTAATGGAAAATGGAAAATATGAAAAATGATACCTTGGCAGCATGTCTTCTAGGACCATACGTATGGTTCAAATATTTCAAACAATGTGTTTAGCACACTTCCAGGAATGTTTGATCATGAGTTGTTAGCACACTTCCAGGAATGTTTGATCATGAGTTGTTAGCACACTTCCAGGAATGTTTGATCATGAGTTGTTAGCAACTTCCCCAGGAAATTAAAAATCGAATTTTAATAACACACTTCTCCAGGAACAGACTCTATGACTACATATACTTGTTTACATTAATATGGGATGGAGAATAGCTTACAGCATTTGTTGTGAGGCCATATCAAAGATCAGGCTAGAGGTAGAGAAGTTGTACTTATGAGAATATTCCATTGTTTAAAAGAACAATAATATTGTATATGAATATTCCTGAGTAATTTTTCATCCATTACAGGTTTAAAATATGGAGCATATTTGGAGACATATTTGGAGACATTAAAGAACAATACATCAACTACACTAAATATCTTTATTTTAAGAAATAAATGCTGAGCCTGGTGCATGCAGAGTGGGATACCCTGAGGTTACTGCTAGGTACTGTGTTATGGTTAGTTTACCATCCTACAAATTCTGCATCAACTTTGGTCATGTAGCTACAGCATTCCATAACCCATATAAACCCATATATTTTTTAAGAAAGCCAACAATATAATGTGAGACAGTTTTGCTCAAAAGACTTGCTGCCAGCCAATTATGGAATCATATAAGTGCTTATTTGTGGGCAAGTATTACTTCACTTTTCTCGGGATTTTCATGGACAAGGTCAATAATAACCTGCAAATCCAGCAAATCCAGCAATAATTATATGGCATGGCAAGAATTAGGCAAAGAGTCATCTATTTGCTCAACCATGCCCAACCAATGTCCAACATTTATACTTGAAACAAATATATTAGTGCAGCTAGAGATGTTTATTTATCCTTTAATCAAATCTTTTTGTTTTGCTATTGCAAACAAATGTTTTGGTCTTTAATCATATCATATTTGGAGGGGGCTAAATAAGTTTGAAATAATGGTAAAACTTTAAGAGTGGATTATATTTGGGGGGGGGGGCTAAATAAGTTTGAAATAATAACAAAACTTTAAGAGTGGATTATATTTGGGGGGGACTTGAAATAATGGCAAAACTTTAAGAGTGAATTATATTTGGGGGGGACTAAATAAGTTTGAAATAGTGGCAAAACTTTAAGAGTGGATTATATTTGGAGGGAGCTAAATAAGGGGGCTAAATAAGTTTGAAATAATGGCAAAACTTTTATATTTGGTGGGGACTAAATAAGTTTGAAATAATGGCAAAACTTTTGTATTTGGTGGGGACTAAATAAGTTTGAAATAATGGCAAAACTTTGAGAGTGGATTATATTTGGGGGGGGGGCTAAATAAGTTTGTAAAATTAAAGAGTGGATTAAAAGATAAATTGTTGGTACATTTTTGCTATTCTAGTCTTTAAGTTGCTCTTCAAGTCTCCAAGAATGTCTCTGTCTCTTTACCCTGTAATACTGTAATACAATAATTATGAAGGCAGGAGGGGAAGGATTTTCTTATGAATATTCATATCTACCACCCTATGTTCACCCTGAGCATTATGCATTATGATCACTGCTTAACACACTTATGAAGTATTTCCCTGCTGCTACCAACTCATTCAGCTACCATGATCCAGCTAGCTAGATCTTTTTAGAACATGTTTATTGAGTACATACACAAAAATAATGAAGATTGACTCAGTTTATTTGAAACTAGTTTTGAGTCTTATAACAACCAATGCTATAAAAAAATATGTTGTTTGACACAAGTACATAGCAATGTATGTGGGGTTGATGACCTTGGAGGAATACAGTTATCACAGTATATATCCAATAACCACAAAGGCATAATGTCAGGAACAAGCCAGTGATGGTTACCACCAATATCCTGGTCAACAGAATGTCCACAGTGAATCATGCTCCTTTAGTTTGTTTTATTTTGTAAAAGCATAACTCTTGAAGTGCTGAGGGTGAAGTAAATCATTCCACTCTTCTTGGCCAATAAGAGCTGCTATTTGTCAGCCTTAATTAAAGTATACGCTGTACTCATCTCACCAGATACTGACATGTCTTCTAGTTTAACTATAGGGCAGCCACGCATGCGATGTTTCGCGCACAAACTTGTAAACCATTAACCAAAAAGCTTCACTAGAGCTGTCATGGTGAAATCCAAGTCAAACCATTAACTGGCAAGGCTGCATCTAACCCGACTCTCTAGAGTAATCCTTCAGGTGCTGAAATGGTGAGGTTGACCGTGGCAAGCATCGTCATCTTCAACAAAAAGCAAAATACTAAAAAAATGTGAGTGCTAGCTCTAGCTGAAGGCGGAAAATGATTTCATATATATATATTATATATAACACTGAGAGAAAAGCTTTGCCAGGCATACTGGAGCTTAGTAGACCAAGGCACCAGCTAGCCAAAGCTAGAATGACAGCTGTGGTCTTTGGTCTAAATGCTAGCGTGCTTGACAAAAAAAAATTCAAAGTTTCAGGAATAATTTGAAGTGTTTTGTTTACTTTAGTTATTGCTAGGCTGGTTAGTGTATAGCAACAGCACTTACCTGACCTCAAGCCATGAAGAAGGCACCCTTGACTCTCGCTGTTACTATATACATTTAAAGAAAATTCAGGCATATCCATGCATCATGTCTGTCTGGGTTCTTACCAATTCTAATGCAACAAGGACACAGTGTGTATGCAAAGACATGACATGTCATGAAATCAACAGCAATAATATATAAAATGTATTTCGCAAATACATCTAGAAAGCTAATTGGGGATACTAAAAATACATTAAGCTCTAAACAAATAAGAGCATTATGGATTTGTGTATATGTATGTATATTATTCTGATATCACAGTTCCAGTATCCATAGTGACCTCACCAGAAAACACAACAGTCTCCTTTGGCAACAACATCTCCTTCTCTTGCGTGGCTGTGGGCTCCCATAATATCACAATATTGTGGACAAAAGATGGAGCTCTACTTAGCTCTGATATCACTAAGCAAACTTTGAACTTCATGTTTAATTCTACTCTGGTGCTAACTAATGTGATGCTTAATCAAACTGGCACTTACCGCTGCTCTGCTAGTAATGATTACCCTGGAATCCCACAAACCTCAGATGGAAGAGATTTCGATCTCTTTGTTCAGAGTGAGTATAGAGATAAAATGATCAAACTAATTTTAATTGACTTGCCGAATGCTGTGTCTTGTCCTATACAGGAAAACCATTGGTTATACCCACATTGGACCAAATAGATGAGGAGGATAAAATGCCCTTCATCAACATTCCATTCCTGATTGTGGATGCAGTACCTATGGTTGCTGAGAAGGATATTCATCCAAACTTCACTAGATATGACGGCACTTTCCCATTGTTTAATACCTCCTACAACCCAGGCAGACTCATCTTCACCATAGACAAAGCAGACATATTTGAGCATGAAGGGAACTATACAGTCTCTGCCAGCAATCCAGCTGGTTATTCTCTTGGCACAGTCTCCCTAGACATAAAGAGTATGTGCTAATTTCTTGAATCTCACCAAATTAAATATATTCCAATGTCAACTGGCAGAATTGTGTTCAATATTAATTTGATCAATAGTTGATCACAATATGATCATAATATTAATTTTATTATAATATTAGTTTGATCGCAATATTAATTTGATCGCAATATTAATTTGATCACAATATTAATTGGCCACCTCTTCTGAAAACATTCCATGTTTTGTATATTAGAACCTAGCTAATTAGAATGAAACAATTTCGTTAAAAGTTCTTTATTTCACTTAGAGTCCCTCTGTGGGGCCTCTACAATTATTGAGTCTACTCTCCTGGGCATAGCAGAGTTCCTTTCCTAGGGTATTACTACAATTTAAGTTTTCTATAACTATTGCAATCAATTTGTAATTTCCAGCGAAGCTTTCACAATTGCTGGTACATTAGCTAGGAAATTTGGACTATTAGTCCCAAGTTCCAATGCAGTACTAGTGTCTTCTTAATTTACTTGGGGATCCCTCCAGCGGCTTTAGCTACCTCTTCATCACTCTTGGTTATAGCAAAGTGACCCTTTTTATAGGGTGAGCTGACTGGGGAGGGGTGGTTAGATGTTTCCTGCTGTGGTAGGGCTAGTGCAGGGTGTGTCAGTGAATATTTCACATACCTCATCCAAGTTTGCTGGTTTTGGATGAGGTTTGGTGACGGCTGTTTGTTGTCAAGTATGGTTGCTAGGTTTTAAATAAGTTAAAACCTTGACCAAGGCATTCATTTAGAAATCCCCAGGCCTTTAGTAGTGCCCTCACTGCACTCAGGTCACCACAACCTTGGATTTCTAAATACAGTAGATCCCTTGCGTCAGTATCTAACTATAATCGAGAAGAACTTTTCAAGTGTCAGGTCAAAGCAAATGTACTGCAAATAATATATTTCCTTTTCTTTTCAGGTGGTCCAGTCACATTTAGTTTAAATGTGAGTGGAGACGTGATGTATGACGCAAACAGAACAGCTTCTGTTGCACTTGAGACCAGATCAGTGATATTCAGCTGCTCCTTCTATGCCGACCCTGAGCCAGTTGTGAAGTGGTTGCACAATGGCAGTCCAATCCAAACTCAACAGACCAACAAAAATATAACTACTAACTTCAACGATATTCCTCCCATAGGACTCGCTTACTCGCAGTTAACACTGCCCAATGTTGTGGCGGAGAACTCGGGAAACTATTCCTGCCAAGGCACTAATGCTTATGGAATTCACGTGGTCTCACAGAGATTGGCAGTGCTTGGTCAGTGCATGCAAATACACATATGCCATGCAATTCTGTATGTGTTGGCCATAATGCAATTTGTTTGCTTGCAGTGCCACCAACTGTTGCCACACTAAATAGCCAGGTGGTTGGCGTGCAAACTAGAGATGGAAGCTATTCAGAAATCACACTTGGCTTCACCATCACCAGAGCTGAGCCTTCAGTCTCTCTGGGAGGTATCATATGGACCTATACTAGATCCAGCAACATGGAAGAAACTGCAAATCTGGCTGCTCTGACTGGCTTCAATGACACCAAGTTCAACTTTACGGATGATCTTTTGAGTGTGACAATCATGAACTTGAGTCTGTTTGATGCTGGAATATTCACTCTAAGCGCAAGCAATGAAGCTGGGAGGCACAATGCATCAGTAGAGCTAACCATTGATGGTAAGGTATGGTCAGTGTGTACGTCATTGTGTGGAACATCAGCATCTTTCCTTAGCTAAATTGTGGCTGCAGCTATAAGTTTTTGTAAGGAATCAAAATAATCTTTGACAGAACCCAACAGAACAAAGATAGCGTGCATAAAACATGATGAGCTAGTGTATGTTTGTAATTCTCTTGTATCTTGGTACTCATGCAGTGGAGCCAATGCTGTTCAATTATACATCCAGTGGCAGTGAAGCTAAGGAGAAGAGTAGCATCACTTTCACATGTGTAGCAGATGGCTTACCACTGCCCAAAATTATCTGGCTCCACAATGACACGTTGATTCTGACCTCCACCCTTTTTCAAATGAGACACCATGTGGCTGAAACATTTGAGAATTCTACATACCGTCCCCACATCCCTATGGCAACTAGTAGCTCATTGACAGTCTCTAATCTACAGCTTAAAGACCGTGGGAGCTATGTTTGTAGAGTGGATACATTTCGCATTGACAAGGGACGACCGGACTTCTCTCCACCCTTCACATTGACAGTCAATCCAGGTCAGTTATGCTGGAGTGATGGTGTCATTATTGACAGTATTATCATGTGACAGCATCATCATGGATGGTGTCATCATGTGACAGTAATGTGACAGGTGTCAAGATGTGATAGCATCAAGTGATGGGTGTCATCATGTGATGGGTGTCATCATGTGATGGGTGTCAGCGTGTGATGGGTGTCATCATGTGATGGGTGTCATCATGTGATGGGTGTCATCATGTGATGGGTGTCTCATCATGTGATGGGTGTCATCATGTGGTATGTGTTATTTCCACTCAGTGTTTATTGACTACTGCACGCCCAATCCCTGTAAGAATGGAGGTGTGTGCTCTAACATCACTCTAAACTATATTTGCACATGCACACGGGACTGGACAAAAATGGATTGCACTCAAAGTTAGTTGCATAGTATTGAATGTAATTTTTGCATTGTGCATAATATCACATGTAATAATTCATGCAGAGGTGCAGGAGTTCATAAAGGTGGATATAACAGAGGATCCTGTGGTTGACATCCCAGAGATCTTCCAACCAGTGACTTTAACATGTGAGGTGGTGGGGACTCCTACACCGAATATCACATGGTACAAAGATGGTAAACCTTTAGAAGGAGAGAAAAATGTGAAATTGACAATTCAGGAAGTGGGACTGTTTGATCGAGGATTTTATAGCTGCAACGCTGTCAATTACGACCCATACATTCCTCAAGATGAGGAAAATATGTACTTAAAGAAATCTGAACAAGTTGTTCTAAATATTAAAGGTAAACAATTTAAAGTCTGATGTTTAAGCATTACAGCTTATAGTGTATTTAAATCAGGTGCCTTTCTAATACCCGTTGTCATAGGCATTGCACAGTACAGAGCTATCCTACGAATACTCACTCCAGGAAGAAGGAGGAAGAGAGAGGCTGGAGAACAGAGTGATGTTTTCAAGGTGAGGTGTACTTTGTTGGTTGATGGGAGTGGAAATACGTGTCAATTCTTCCTCTTCTAATGCAGTTAGCTTCACAGCTCTCCGGAGTAAATCTGGGTAAAAATATCACAATCTACTCAGTCAATAAAGACCCCACTTCCCCAGGAGATGGTGCAGACATTCCTATCATTGTCACCCTCATTGCACCACAAGGAGGCAGTCAAGACGTGACCACCAGCTTGACCGAACGTCTGACAAAAACAGGAAGTGAACTGGGCCTCAAAATCACAGACATCTCTAGATTTGGTAAGCAGTATTAAAAGTGCTTAATTTTAACCTTACTTGATGTGCCATGATGGATATATCAATATTACCAGATGGTTGTGAGGCTAACAAAACTGACCTACCATCTCTTGAATCTGATGGTCTGAATGTGATCTTGGAATGGCCTGAGACTGACATTGGCAAGAATGAATCTCTTCCCTGCCCATGTGGAAACTTATCTAGTGTGTCCAAACAAGACATCAGCAAGATGGCGTATCATTATTGTGGAGGAGACTTCACTAAAGGTGGTAAATGGTCAACTCTTATTGATGCACCTTGCAACTTCAGTTCCACTACCAGACGTCTCTGCCAGGTGGCAAATGTGAGTGATAGAATCTGCACATAGACAGGCAAGATTGGTCTGAGCTTCAAGAATTTTAATACTCCAGAAGCAAATGAGATTCACATTTTGCCCATCACTATGTGTAAGCAGAGAGTTGGATATAAGAGATACTCTGTCCATTAGTGAGTACATGTGCATGCCACCAGTAGGCTGACTACTGGTGGCATGTCACACCTATAGCAACCAGTTGTTTCCCCATTGCTGCTGACTATTCATTGACACTTTGCAAACATCCTACCATCCTGCAAACTGCAAATACACTTTTGAGAGGAACCTTACAACAGCTTAGCCTTTGATATAGCAATCCTGTCACTCTGTGTCACCCTCACAGCTCACAGAAAGGTGAGGTCTGACTCAGTAAGCAACTTCATGTGTAGTGTCACTATTTGTACAACACATCACTTATACCTCGAAGGGCACCAGATAAGAATGTGCCAAACTCACGGGTGTTGTCACTCTCCTCAACTCTGCTACATACTCTGAAAAGGATTCATTAGCTCCCTGCTCCCGATGATGGAAATTAAGATAAGAGTATTTGGTTGTAGTAGATTTCACACTGTAGCATCCATACTTGGAATTAGTCTTGAGAGAGTTGGTGATCCTGTATCCTCATCACTAGATACTTGCAGTCATACTTTTTCTCTACTGGCAGGAAACACGTGACTAAGTGTTATGCAAGAATGCGATTATATTACCACAAGAACAGTTGAATGACTTTATTACAGTAACTATGCTTAGAAATGCACACAAGCATCACTAACTAGCTGCCTAAGCCCTATTGTACCTGTGTTTACTCAAATTCCATCAAACCACAAACAAATATTCGCCTTTTCTCACTGCAGCTATACCGCTAGGTATTAAATTTCCTAGAACTATTCCTGTAATCAACTGTGTATGTGCTGACTAATAATAGAAATGTTATTAAGTAGCAGCTGACACTTTAGGGGGTGACAAGTGGTGAAAAGCTGAATGGTTGTAGTTGTTGAGCAGCTGTAGAATACCACACAGGTTATATAGAATATTCAACAGGGAAATATTCACAGATCATGTAAGTTATAGTGGAAACTACATCATGCTCTGCTGCTCTACATCCTTACTATATATTCATTGGTTGGATTCTAACCATGAAAACTGTGAATATTAACCGACTTTATTTGTGGTTTGTTGTGACAATTATATTTTTAGCTCTAACTTTTATTAAGAATAAACTTCACAAATTGTTATATCATAAAATGCAAATACTATAAGCTGCAGTTTGGTATAAGAATCAGCTCAAGTAAGCAAACAAGAGCTACACAGCGCTACATTGCTCTATGTCTACAACAAAACTTACAGCAGAGAAATCCACCCAGGAGCACCTCCCTGCTAAAGAGCGAAGGAACTCAGATTGGTTCCTGGTAAGAATAGGTGCCTGTGCAGCTTTCCACCAAAGAAGAACTTCCAGAAACAGAGC
This sequence comes from Cladorhizidae sp. MBARI D1340-BT2, assembly GCA_028752905.1. Classification (NCBI taxonomy): domain Eukaryota; kingdom Metazoa; phylum Porifera; class Demospongiae; order Poecilosclerida; family Cladorhizidae; species Cladorhizidae sp. MBARI D1340-BT2. Next base: position 45,321,795 of record JAQNBH010000009.1, on the reverse strand, counting down.
AAAAGCAGGGAAGAGACTGTTCACAAAGGCAGTTGCGATAGTCAGCCATTTAAAATCTTCTTTGGTTTTGCTCACTCACCTCTACCACCAAGAATAGATGTTGTTCAAATCCATCAATTTAATATAATGTTCCCCCCACACATGTCCTAGTTTTCACCATATGGTACTTTTGGAATTTAATCGATCTTAAAAATTCCCACTATATATGGTAGTTGAGATAGAGAAAAGCTGCAGGTAATGGTACAGGATAACAGTGCAATTGGTTTTAGTGGTCTGTAGGATAGTTGAAGTGGTGAATAACAATTTCTTTGACTAATGTGAAACCATTATTCTTTTCAAGAAGTAGTGATGATCAATCTAGTCATGAATCGATGCTATTCCTTGCCACCATAGCTAATTGGAGATCCACAAGCAGCCATTGGAACTTTGGATGACATCACAAAGAAAGAGGACACCTTGGGCTCCAATGAGATTGAAGTGACTACAATTCTACTAGAAACACTCACCAGTGATGTAGTAGAGAATAGAACTGTAAGTCCACCATTGTGTGGAAGGTTGTGATAATTAACATAATGTTGTTGTTGTTGTTTATGTTCTTTGTAGCTGTCAAGTAATTTTCTAGTTGTGGTGGACAACCTTCTTGATGCTGATGTCGATGAAATTCGGGAGAGCCAGGCTGAAGCCAACACTTCTGCCAGGTTGGGTACAATAAAGGTCACAGGTGGGCAGAGTCACTCATTAGAAATACATCCTATTGTAGGATTCTGGTGATTGTAGAAGATGTGGCAGAGGGATTTCCCATCCCAGAGAATGAAACATCAGTAATCATTCCCTTCACTTCATTTGCCATTGCTGTTCAAATTGTTGAACCAGAATCTTTTGATGGAACAGTGTTCAGTGCACAACTTAGAAATGACTTCAACTTTGACGCTGATAAAATTATTGATGTTGAGTCTCTCAAGTTTAATAAGTCCCCAGTGGACACGGCTTCTATAAGCATTCCCAAAAATATATTTATTGGAAAAATAAATTCCTCTACCTCCATAAGGATAACAAATGCTATTTTTCTCTCTGATGCATTATTTCCAAGGAACATGAATACTCTTCAGGTTGCAAGTATTATTATAGCTGCCTCTATAATTGGTAATGGAAAATTCGAGAAACTTGTGTCACCGATCATGCACACATTTCGAAAGCGTCCAACCTTGTTGAACGGAACAAATGCCTCCTGTAACTTCTGGGATTTTTCTGCTGATGGTCAGATCCAATTACACTCATTTATCAGTCATGTGTCATTTTTTGCTTTGTTACCATTTGGTGTAGGTGGGTTTGGGGACTGGTCCCTCAGAGGTTGCAAGGTGGTAAACGAGACAGAAACTCACGTCAAATGTGAATGTGACCATCTCACCAACTTTGCTATAATAATGGCAAGTTAATTGCATCATTAACTATAAGAGTGAAGTCATGTGATATCGTCTTCTGCAGGATCCTAAACCAGCAAAACCCAAAATACCAAATGATGTGGATGTATCAATGGAAGCCTTCTCCTATGTTGGTGCCATCACTTCCATAATCTGCTTGATTGCCACCATCATGACATACCTGAGTTCTCAGTAAGTAAAAGCAGTTCACATAGGCAAACTTAAACACATAGCAGCACATGTAACTTTATAGAGTCGACTAAGTTCAAAGTAATGTAAGATGGAGGTAGTGATGCGTGTCGTAATGTATTTATTTTCACATGTATCTATCTTCACATGTTTAGGCATTAACTTGTTTTTGTAGTAAATATTGTTGTTGTTATTGTTGTTTTCATCTTTCAACCCGTCCACTCCATCAAAATACAGGAAGCTACGAATGTCTGAACCTGGCCAACTGTTGATCAACTTGTCCTTTGCCTTATTGGGTCTCTATATCATGTTTATCGCGAGCTTGCATGCAACGGCTAATCGTTATGTTTGTGCAGTGGCAGGAGGACTTCTACACTACTTCATGTTAGCAACCTTCTTGGCAATGGCAGCAGAAGCTATTAACCTCTACATCAAGCTGGTTTTGGTGTTTGGAATACCCTCAATCATTAGTAATAGATACGTGCTCAAAGCATCCGTCGTCACATGGAGTAAGCATTACTATAGGGCCGGGGAAGAGGGTAAGGAAGAGGAGGGGGGGGGGGCAGACTAGGACAAGAGATGAGGCTAAGACTATATATATATATATAAGAATAAATAAGTTATTATTATGACCAAGAACTTCACTGGATTTGATTTGTCCAAAAAGAAAGAAAATTAAACAAAACTAGCAATCCTCTGATGAGGCTAGAGCACCAGCAGGTGACAAGTGAGCAAAGTTGAGTTGATTATTGAGGAAGTCATTACATCAAAACAAAAACAGTTAGATGACACTTTACCATGTATACCTGTCATATAGATGACACTTTACCATGTACACCTGTCATATAGATGACACTTTACCATGCTCACCTGTCATATAGATGACACTTTACCATCATATAGATGACACTTTACCATGTACACCTGTCATATAGGTGACACTTTACCATGCACACCTGTCATATAGAAGACACTTTACCATGTACACCTGTCATCTAGATGACACTTTACCATGCGCACCTGTCATATAGATGACACTTTACCATCATATAGATGACACTTTACCATCATATAGATGACACTTTACCATGTACACCTGTCATATAGGTGCCACTTTACCATGCACACCTGTCATATAGAAGACACTTTACCATGTAACCTGTCATATAGATGACACTTTACCATGCGCACCTGTCATATAGATGACACTTTACCATCATATAGATGACACTTTACCATGTACACCTGTCATATAGAAGACACTTTACCATGTAAACCTGTCATATAGATGACACTTTACCATGTACACCTGTCATATAGATGACACTTTACCATGTACACCTGTCATATACATTACATACCATGTATATACACCTGTCATATAGATTTCAAGTACTATAATGCTTGATTTTTAATGTAAAAGGTCATCTAGTGAATTCAACCTTGTTCCCTTTCTTTTTGATGAGTCAATCAGGTATAGCTGTTTGTTTCTAATCAAAAACATTTTGTTCCTGTACTATATAGGAACAACAAAACACACAAACAGAGGGAGCTCCTTTTTCTTTGTTTGTTTGTTTGTTTGTTTGCTTGATTATTTCTTGTTTCTATATAGTGGAGGAACTGTATCTGTTAAAAAGGAAGGATAGACCACAACCAGTTAGATGACCCTTTACCATTAAAATCACACACACCAATCTTAAAGCAGTGCAGTCTTGTCAATAGTCTACTTCTATTTACTCACTTGATGTTTTAGCTAGATGGATCTTCCCTCTTTAGATCTCCTTTCATGCTTGGCTAGCTAGCTGGTAGCTAGAGGCCAGCTTCTCCTGCGATCAGTCTGACCTTCGTACTGTAATTGATAGCTCAATCATTATGGCTCTGCCTACTAAACTGAGTATGCCAAACCAGAATTATAGTCACACAAACTATTATACCTTAACTGAATTTCTAGAACCGTCCCCATATTATCAGACAAGTCACTGTCAATATGAGACAATAAATCCAGTCAGGCTCCACCACTCAATGCAGAAAGCACAAACTACTACAGGTGCCAAACTGAATGGAGAATCAATTGTTGTGGCTGGAGAAATATATAGTTTGCAGATCCTGAAAATGCCAGATCTATTGTACGTCAGAAAGATTATTAATTTGGAAGCAAGGATTGCCGTGAAGCCTAAATGAACTGCACCTCAATCATGAGTCAGTACATTTATTGACCATAAATTTGTTGTACTAGTTTGCAGAAAACATCACATTTCAGATGGGAGGGCATGCCACAGACTGTGCCTGATGCACGTTTATGTGTCCCTCATTTATTCACCAAAAGTTGGCAGGTTTGCAGTTGCACTATGAATTGATCTATTGTAAGCAAGTTATGTGATAGGAAACAGATATATACATAGACACATAAATACTTTAAGACAGTTTCAAGTTATTTTCAAACTATCTGTGGTCTTTTGCACTGAATGAAGGATTTATGACATGCATTAGGTGTTTCTGGAGCTAATGTTGGCTGAAATCACCATTTAGGTGCTGCCAATTGGAATTTTGCTGTCCACCATTTTGAAATAGAGGTCAAATCAATATAGGGAATGTGATGGATACTTCCCAAAAGTAGTTGAGAACCATTCAGCTGTGGCAATGTTGGCATACCAGACCTTGTTATTTATTATAAGCCCCTTGGTAAGGATCATCACAACATACTTCAAGGACTTACTAGCAGTTACACAGGAGAATTGTACAAACCAAAGAGCAGAGAAGAACAACATTCTCCGTAAATTAATTGAATGGTCACTTGTTCATGAGCTAGTGGATCAAGTCCACGAATTTTTAAATGCCTGATGAGGATGTTGTTCCAATCAAGTAATGGATTAGTCATGGGCAGGCATTGGAAAATTTGGAGTCATCTAGTTCTAGACTTACTGTATGCAAATAATGCGAGGAATAAAACAGATGTAATATAGAAATGTATTTAACTTCACGTTAGCGTAAGCATCCAATCATCAGCATTGCTCAATTATTGTCGCCATGGTATGTACACCATTATCGGCACATTTATTTCACTCATAATATCAAAGTTTACAGCAATTTTGTTGATGTCAAGAAGCAGCTGCACCAGTTTCTATGTTACTGTACATTGGAGAAGGCTTCTCGTTTCTATTGTTCACCAAATTTGTTTCACTTGCAAGATAAGTTTGCCATAGCATTTGTTTCTGGTTAGATTGCTGTCATAGTTGTGCTGCCATAATGGTACAGGACTACTCACCTGTTTAATGAAACTGGCTGACTAGCTAAATAGCTACTTATCCACTAGGATTCCATGGAGTAGGAAGAAGAGGTTGGAGTCTGCTCCTCCATTGTTGACCACATCCAGGAGTAAAAAAGTAAGCAAAGGTCAGATGAGTCTCATGCAAGCTGCTCTTGCAAGTTAAGGATGCTTGACCTGTCCAGCATACAGCCATTGAGCTAGGAGTGCCTAGGTCCACTCTACAGTACAAATATTTTGGCAAGGTCACACATGGCATGAAGCCAGGACTACAGACTTATTTTACTTAGGGGACTAACTTGGATTCATCCAGGTAGTTGGGAGGATCAGATGTGGTAAAACCACAACACTGATAAAGGGCATAACAGAATCCTGCCCGAGAGAAAGGAGTTCTCAAGAACTGAAGATTTCTGATGTTTGGCTACTGGAAGAAAACAACCTAATGGACAAACCTGGACACATTTAAGGGTTATGTTTTCCTGCTGTCATTTGTTATGCGAACACTGTATTGACTCTCAACTCTATGACGCTGATGGGAGTTCCCTTGTGGGAGTTCCCTTGTGGGAGTCCCATTGTGTAGCTTTACTGCTGCTTTAATGTTTGTTTTCTTTCTTTTAATAATACAATGGGCTTTGTTTTGTTGACAGATTTACCATGTTTACATCACAGGTACGAACATGGTGTAACTTTGTGAACTGCCGAGATGTGAGCTTTGTTTTGTTTTTAAGCGTGGGTCAAACCAATATGTATCGGGAATCATCAGGCTGAAGAACGACCATTATATTTACCTTGGGAGTCTAATCGGTGTTAACTTCTGTATGCTATATCAGTTAGCCTGTATAGGCCTTGGTTCTATAGTTCCAATCCTAACTCTTGACCGACCCTGACTCCATAGCTCTTACCCTGCTCTATAGTTCTAACCTTGGCTCCTGGCTGTATAGCTCTAATCCTTGGTGTGATAATTATTTCCTGTCTTATATTTAACCTTGGCACTCTTTAGTCATATTATCCTTGCTCTGTGTGACAGTTCCACTGCTGGCGTCCTAAGGAGCTCACAAATATACAAGAACACCAACTAACAATAACTCAACTCTGACTAAATTGGCATGTGCATACACTAATTGTAATGACACAGGATGTAAGCTTACTGTAGATGACCAATCAATAATTTAAGTACTACTAGTAATAAGCACACATCCCCTTCTGAGCCAGTATCTTCAGAGAGTTGATGGGTGTACTCATTTGGGATTGTGTCCTAATCCTGTTCGGTTATTCATGGGGTTGATCGGAAGGAGGTGGTTCCCCTGCTGGGCTGTCAGCGGATTTCACTGTAGATGGTATGATATCACCAGATGAGGTATTTACAACATAAGATAATTGTGATGTGGGCGTTATTTTATTTTGAACTGGACCAGTTCCTGAATTAACCCGCATTTCAGTGTCAACTGGGATCCCTGGGAGGTTATGAACCTGTCAGCTGTCGAAGTTCTCCTTCTGATTTTTCAAATCAGAATTTTTCTTTGAAATTCAGCAAAGTATGGCCACTTAGGCATGAAATGTTGGTTGATCTGTGGCACAGAAGTACATATCTTCTGGCCAATCAACAGCTCTGCTGGGTTTAGGTTGCACCATGGCAAATGCATTAATCTATAGCTCATTAAAACCGAAAATGGATCACTGCATCGTTCCAACTGTACCTTGACCATCATCACCGTCCTCTCTGCTTGCCCACTGTTTTAAGGGATAGAGGATTACTTGTCAAGTGCTGGGCACATACAGCAAACTTATGTGACAAGTACTGAGTCTCACCGTCACTTCTGGCAATTAGTGCTGAGATAACAGCATTTGAGATTGTAGTTTGGTTACCTTGGGATACCGCAAAAAGTAGCCCACAATCAAAAGGTAGCAAATTCCTTTCAATCGAACAAGCCTGTCCCCACCATTTGCCGGGGATAGTCAGCTAATGGTCTGTCTAGGAGGGCTCTTTTCCTATACCATCTGCATCAACTGCTAAGTAATACCATGTCACCAAACAAATGACTTCAACCTCATCTGACATTGTTTGACCCTTGGTGTCCATCATGGATCTTGTTCATGGCTTCCCTCTGAAGATGTTTATCCTGATAGCTGACAGTGAGGAATCCTCTGACCTTCCAGTATGGTTTAAGAATTGTCTCTGTAGGCTCTTTCTTCCAAGTCAACCAGCTTTGCAGAACTCTGTGACTTGTCTGCATACTGGATCCTCTGCCTGAGCCCATGTGAAAAGTTTCCAATCGATGTGGACTTGGAGGTAGACAACGTTGAAAAATACTTCCACGTCTTCCTCTTCATTCTCTTAAGGATTAACTGCTGGTGCTCTAAAGGAGTGTCTGTAGTACAACAGATTTCCTCGAACATGGTGAATGATGTAGTTGAGTCTGGCAAACCTCAATCTAAACAGAGAATACAAGCAGTTAGTCCATTAAGACATTTGGCAAGGGAATCAGCAGTTTTCCGATTCAATTAAAAAGGAGCATCTGAGAATATAATCAGTAAGCTTCTCACTGGCCTATGTGGCTGCAAGTGAATTTGTGCATAGCACTTTTCCATCTCAGTCATGGCTTTTTGATGCACATGCCACTGTTTCCACCCTTGCATGATGTTTCAATAGCTTGGTGCTGGACTCTGGTCATAGAGAGCTCAGGCTGTAGGTCATACAATTCTTTCTTGAAGAGAGAGAACACATGTTCTTGCTCAGGTGCTCACACCCAGGCATTCTTGGTGCTCAGTAATACTCTTAGGGGATGATATTAGGTGCTTACAAATTTGTACTAGTGGCTGGCCTGTGCCAACCCTAATAATTCTCTATCTCTAACTCAGACAATGCACTACCTAGCTCCCAGAGCTAGACTATCCTGTCTCTCTACGATAAACACCTCAATTCATAAGATCAATTGTTATTCAAGGCTTCTGCTTTACCAAACTCAAAATTACACAACTCCAGACTCAGCTCACTACCCAAATCCAGAGGTCAGCCTCCTTTAAATGGGTTAGCCTATTCACCTGGTAAAATAACTACATTTAGTGTCCACAGTAACCAATCATGTAACTGCAAGTATGTCACTAACCTACAACTCTATAGTGTGAATGAATATGTGAGGAATGTTTATTAAGTCTCTTGCCGGTCAAGGCTGTAGCTAGCATGTTAGGGCCAAGCTCTAGCAGATGACTTAGATCTAGGAAAATTTACCTAACTAGTTCACCATACCCATGAAACGAAGGTCTGTGATGGACTTTGGAGTGTCTATTCTGCTGATAGCTGCTGTTTTGTCAGGGTCAGCTCTGATGCCAATACTGATCAAATGTCCTAGGAATTTCACAGATTTCTGACGCAAGACAGATTTCTCTTAAATCTCTGCTTCCTCTAAATGTTACAGAGTGTTGCAAGGAGTCAAGCATCGTGTTCAGCTTGATCAGTTCCCACTATTAGCTATCAAGTACAGGATTCCTGAAAGTTCCTCAAGGATCTGGTTCTTCCTTTACTGGTATAATTCTGGGGCACTAGAACAGAATCTCCTAAAAGGGGTCATGAATGTGGTGAGCAGTTTTGATTATGTGGTGAGCAGTTTTGATTGTTTGGCTAGTGGAATCTACCAAAACCATCTATTAGCATCATATGCTTGATAAACATTTTTGCCTCCTGGATCACAGTATATCATCCACTTTTGGGATGGGATGGTTTTTCCCAGGAAACACTTTCATTAAAGGGTTTCAGGTTTACACAAATCCTGGCAGGTTCAGACTTTTTATGGACTATATATATCCCTGCACACCAGGGAATTGGTTGTGACACTTTCTCTATCATACTGTTGATTAAGCTCATCTTTAACTTTGAGACCGAGTGTTTTTCCTAGGAACATATAAGGGCATGAGAACTTGCATTGTCCTTTAACTCTATCCTAAAGTACCTAGCCATTAAATAAATTTGGAAATTGTTGTTTTATGTCACTCGGTCCAATCTTAGCTGCACACACCCTCTCAATGAGTAGTGAGGTTATGGCAAGGCTTCCCAGTGATCAGTCTTTAGCCATCTCATGGCATAGATGTCATTCTTTGAAGAGTTCTGCTGATGTGTGAGTTGTCCTATAAACTAGCCTGGGACTACAAACTTCTGTCTTGCTAGTCCAAGCAGTGATTCTAATTCCTTTTTATGGTAGATGAGTGGTTTGAGAGTTTTGTATATCTCTTCCATTATAGATGTTAAGGCAGTGCAGGTATCCAGCTTGAACTCTATGCCTGTCTTTCCTAGCCAAACAGTTGCAGTCCTTGCAGTGTGCTGGCTGCCTGTCCCAGTATACAGAACAGCTGAGTCCATTACTGTTTACCTGCTGTGCACTGTTCTTGGAGAAGTATGGGCACTGTAGTAGCCTTTTTTGTTACATTCATGACAAACAGCATCAGCAGCTGGGCATTTGTTTCCCCTTTGATGTGACCATGACAAGATCACGTGCAGATTCTGCGTCTATCACTAGTTCTTCTTCTCCTTTGGGGCTGTGGTTTAGCTCTGTGGTGGTTGATACCAGTTTTGGCATGCACCTCAGGCTATCTGCCTCTCCTCTAACCAGAGCCAGACAGCAGAATAAAAATTACCTGTTTGATCAGCATTGACTGTTGAGATATTTTTTGATCTCTGATGCCCACAACTAACTTGGCCCCCAGTGTTTTATCTTCAGTAATTGCAACTCTCTACAGGAGTGTAGAGTGCTGTTATGTATTTTTTAGCTGTCTCACCCTTGAGCTGGTTCCTTTGCTTGAACTTAGCTAGTTCTAGTAACATTCAAACTTTGAAGAATTATTTGGCTATGTAAGCTAAGATGCCAATTATCGGCTTTACTCAATTATCGGCATTGTGGAACACTAATTATTGGCATAATTACGTCACTCATAATATCAAACTTTAAGGTAATTTTCCAGAACATTTCCTGACATCGAGAAAGAGCTGTACCAGTTTCTTGTTGCTATACATTGGACAAGGTTCTTTTTTATCAGTTGTTCTCTAAGTTTATTGCACTTGAAGATAAGTTTGTATTTTAGCATTTGTTTCTGGTTAGATTGTTGTCAATGGCTGTGCTGGCTAGAGTTGTAATGATACTCTCCTGTTTCACGCACCTGGCTGACCTGCTAAATGATCCAGCTAGTTACTTAACAATTACAATGTTACAGGGTAGGAAGAATGTCAGGATTGAGGTATGCTCCTCCTTTGTGGACCACATTCAGGAGCAACAAAAGAAAGTAATTGTCAGATGAGTCATGCAAGCTGCGCTTGCAGAAGTTAAGGATCCTTGTCCTGTCCAGCATGCAGCCATTGAGCATGACAGACAGACTTCTTGGCTAGGTTATTCATGGCATGAAGCCAGAACCACAGACTTATTTAACTGCTACTGAGGAGACTGAAATTGATGGATTCATCCAGGTAGTTAGGAAGATCAGAAATGGCAAAACCAGAACACAGATAAATAGGTACAGCCGAATTTTTCCAACGAGAATTGAGTCCTCAAGATGAGAAGATGATTGGCTACTGGAAGAAAAACACCTAATAGACATTATTTAACTCTGCATGGGTTACATTTGTCAGCTGAGATTTGTTGCAGCAATAATGTATGCACTCTCAAATCTATGACACTGATAACGTTTATAGTAACAAAAGTAATATGGCTTTTTTAATGACAAAATTCATCAGTTGTGAACATGCTATCACTGTATAAAGCAAATACAGTGTATTATGGATCTGTTAGGGTCCTGCTAAAAACATGAGCATCAACCAGTGAGATAATTGAGTATATGTATAATTATATATGATCCTCAGGGTGGACTCTGACCCTCATAAGTCAATAGATTACTTCCAGGAATTAACTAGAATTATAGAGCTGTGGATAAGTTCAATTCTAGTACAACAAGAATCAACTTCTTGGACCACAGCTTACACTAGCTAGCTGGATCTTTCACGGTTATGTTTGTAGAAGTTAAGATATCATTAGTCTTTTCCCCAAGACAGTACAGCAACATGCTGATCATACAGGCTGGGCTTTTTTCAGTAAGTCTAGAGGCATCACGATATTGTTCAATTCTCCTCTTCCAAGCCATCCATCTGGAAGTCAAGCAGTTTGAGTGGTTGCAGGTGAAGGGTGGCCATATCCCACTTCTGATATATACCACCACTGCTGGCACTCTTTAGCTCACAAATATATTATATTATGGACAAGAACAGGAACTGACAATAACTCAACTCTATGTGCATGCACTAATTGTAGTACAACAGCATGTAAGTTTACTGCAAAGGACCAATCACCACCAAACCGAATTATCTGGTAAGTATAGCAATACACCCTAACTTATTATTACTTTGCGACAAGAGGGCTAAAGTAATAGTTATCTGGAAAAAGGAGTATTGACTGGACAATAACACAAGTATTAATATGTATCACTCCACACCCTATAGGTCTAGCTGTGACCATGCCCTATTAAACCATAATGATAACAGTGTTACTACTACTCAATGCGCACCAAATATGTTCACTTATCTTACCAATATAGTTTTATCTTGCAAGTTTCTTACTATAAACTAAATGGATACACTAGAACTTACATATCTTGAATATGACCTGATAGTAATGTATTTTATATTGCAGTTTGTACAATCTCACCAGCATTTATGATTGCTCTATGCAGTCCTGCATTATCCATTACTACTATCCTAACATGGACCAGTTCAATATTGATACCATTAACATCGTTGTAATAGATGAGGTCATTGTTGGTAGGCAAATTTATCAGCTCTAATTTTTTTTGTCCGTCCAGTTCCTCCCTCTATCATTGTTGTATTCAGTGAAGGATTCAAGTGGAACAACTATGTCAGCACATACTTGTGAGTAATACTGAAATTGTGAATAGACAATAATATGAACTATAGTTTGTTAGTCACAAATTTTAAAGCCAATTGAGTGTAGAATTTTAAATTTTATTGTAGTATCTGCATAGCTACTTAGTTAACAATAGTCCTTATAGCTTCTACCTTCATTTTGTTATTGAACACATGCTAGCTTTAATATCACCACGTCAATGTTATTATAGTGAGCTATTAATTATGAGTCAAGATCTCTTCAAATAACTAAAATGTTTATTTCTACCAGTTGCCGTCCATTCTATGGTGTTTTCTATGGAGGTCTACTGGCTCCCTTTATCCTCATCTACATCTTCAACTGGATCATCTTCATCATCATCTTTGTATCACTTTTGCGCAAGAAAAATACAAACGCAGACAATAAGAGGAAATCAAAGTTTCATACTTTCATCAATGCTACAATACTGTCATTCCTGCTTGGTCTTGGCTGGGGTATAGGCCTGGGTGCTACCACCAGTATCCACAATCGTGTTGTAGCCACTGTGCTGCAGGTCCTCTTCATCTTGCTCACCGGATTCAATGGATGCATCATCTTTTTTATACACTGTGTCCGTTCTGAAGATGCTCGCAAACAATGGAAATCATGGATATACACAATTACTGGCCATAAAATCAAATTTACATCCACTTCTGCAGGATCAAACTCCACTATACCTGCTGATTATCGAAACCAACAAATTTTTAGCCAATACAATAGGTATGGCACAAACCACATGCAAACTAACAGTAAAGCTTTGAAGAAAGTCCAAGTTTCCTCCAACAGTTCCACTGCAACAAACTCTGATGCAAACTTTGTTAAGTATAATCCCACATTTGATGATGTGTGCGAGGAGAACTATAATCCCCCAGCTGCAAGACCTCCCTCCAAAGTGAATCGTTTCTTAAGCTCAAAACAAAGAAAAAGACAAGGCAATAACCTCCCACATGTTGAAGAGCTGGAGCTAAACTTAGTTCTGGAGAACAGTAACTTGGATGTAAGTGTTATGCTGGGAGAAGATAAGGTTGCCAATAAATTCAACATTGTGTGGATTGAAAAAGATTCCACATCTGTCGATGAGTCTTCTGATCATCCATCACCACCACCACTGGGAATTACTCTGAACTCAGAATCACTGAGTGCAAGTCCATCTGAGAAGGAGGCTGAGAGCAGTAATTCCATGGAGGCTGATATATCCATGCTCAAGAACTGAATGATTTAACCTGATAATCATAATCTATAGGTTTATTAGTAAAATATCACAACTTAATGAGTTGTTACCATAATAATAGTTATGTAATAATGTATGAGTGAATGTGTAATAATGTATGAGTGAACAATAATAATAGTTGTGTAATAATGTATGAGTGAACAATATACTTATGTAATAATGTAAGAGTCAGCAATATAGTTGTGTAATAATGTATGAGTGAACAATATAGTTATGTAATAATGTATGAGTGAACAATATAGTTGTGAAATAATGTATGAGTGAACAATATAGTTATGTAATAATGTATGAGTGAACAATATAGTTATGTAATAATGTATGAGTGAACAATATAGTTGTGAAATAATGTATGAGTGAACAATATAGTTATGTAATAATGTATGAGTGAACAATATAGTTATGTAATAATGTATGAGTGAACAATATAGTTGTGTAATAATGTATGAGTGAACAATATAATTGTGTAAGAACAATATAATTGTGTAATAATGTATGAGTGAACAATATAGTTGTGTAATAATGTATGAGTGAACAATATAGCTAATTGTGTAATAATGTATGAGTCAGCAATATAGTTGTGTAATAATGTATGAGTGAAAAATATAGTTATGTAATAATGTATGAGTGAACAATATAGTTGTGTAATAATGTATGAGTGAACAATATAGTTGTGTAATAATGTATGAGTGAACAATATAATTGTGTAATAATGTATGAGTGAACAATATAAGTTGTGTAATAATGTATGAGTCAGCAATATAGTTGTGTAATAATGTATGAGTGAACAATATAGTTATGTAATAATGTATGAGTGAACAATATAGTTGTGTAATAATGTATGAGTGAACAATATAATTGTGTAATAATGTATGAGTGAACAATATAATTGTGTAATAATGTATGAGTGAACAATATAATTGTGTAATAATGTATGAGTGAACAATATAGTTGTGTAATAATGTATGAGTCAGCAATATAGTTGTGTAATAATGTATGAGTGAACAATATAGTTATGTAATAATGTATGAGTGAACAATATAGTTGTGTAATAATGTATGAGTGAACAATATAATTGTGTAATAGAACAATATAATTGTGTAATAATGTATGAGTGAACAATATAGTTGTGTAATAATGTATGAGTGAACAATATAGTTGTGTAATAATGTATGAGTGAACAATATATATGAGTCAGCAATATAGTTGTGTAATAATGTATGAGTGAAAAATATAGTTGTGTAATAATGTATGAGTGAACAATATAATTGTGTAATAATGTATGAGTGAACAATATAAGTTGTGTAATAATGTATGAGTCAGCAATATAGTTGTGTAATAATGTATGAGTGAACAATATAGTTATGTAATAATGTATGAGTGAACAATATAGTTGTGTAATAATGTATGAGTGAACAATATAATTGTGTAATAATGTATGAGTGAACAATATAGTTGTATAATAATGTATGAGTGAACAATATATTTGTGCAATAATGTATGAGTGAACAATATAGTTGTGTAATAATGTATGAGTGAACAATATAGTTATGTAATAATGTATGAGTGAACAATATAGTTGTGTAATAATGTATGAGTGAACAATATAATTGTGTAATAATGTATGAGTGAACAATATAGTTGTGTAATAATGTATGAGTGAACAATAATAGTTGTGTAATAATGTATGAGTGAACAATATAATTGTGTAATAATGTATGAGTGAACAATATAGTAATGTATGAGTGAACAATATAATTGTGTAATAATGTATGAGTGAACAATATAGTTGTATAATAATGTATGAGTGAACAATATAGTTGTATAATAATGTATGAGTGAACAATATAGTAATGTATGAGTGAACAATAAAGTTGTGTAATAATGTATGAGTGAACAATATAGTTATGTAATAATGTATGAGTGAACAATTAATGTTTTTGGTGGGGGGATAGAGTGACATTGCTTGGGACTTACCAGTTCTGCCACTGGCAATGTATAAATAACTAAACAGTGTAGTTAAACAGTGTAGTTAAATAGTATAAATATGCTGCTGGTCAGCAGGTAGCAGGAACCTGCAAAAAGGCTGGCCCACAATATGACAATGAATGAGTGTACCATTGCATTCCTTTACGTTGTGCAGCACAGTTGTCAATATAACATAACATAAACAACTTTGACCTTTTTGTTTTTCTTCTCTTAAATAAGTACAGGTTTTATTGCTGAAAATTATCCTAGTGGTGAGTAGGAACTAATTCATAACAGGTGTCCATTTACAAGGGTGGAAGCTGTTTAGGTTCGGACATAGATACTGGAGAGCCAGTCCTTGAAAGTGTCGAGATTCTGCAATATCTGAAGGTTTGTGTTGTGGAATCTACCCCTTTACATCAAGCAGAACCAGCTCTGTCAAGGAATTAGTTACATAAATCATCAATCACAACTTACAATCTAACTCGGTCACCCCCTTAGCCCCAGGGCTGGTGCCTTTAAATAGGCTGCCAGTCCAGAGCTAAGCCAGACTTTAAATGGTAATATACATATATTAACACTACATACCGCCCAATCAGGTTCTATATGTCTTTGATGTTTCACAGTTGGTTTCTCAGATCGTTCACTCTCTCTTGTCAGGATCTCTTTGTTCTACCATAAGTGTAGGTGGAAGTCCATGACACCCCCCCCCCCCCCCCCCCCTCTCCCCCATGTCCTCCTGCAGTGAAGTTACTGTGTCAGCTCCTTCCCAGGCCTGTGATGGGACAGGCCATCAGCATTGCCATTGGCGGATCCTGGTCTGTTTCAGATGCTGAGGGCAGATGGTTGCAGATGTAGCGACCACCTAATGAGCTGACCTCTGACATCCATTATCTTGTCCAGGAAATGGAGGCAGCTGTGGTCGGAACCACAGTGAATGTTATATACACTCAAAATGCCTGATGCTGTCTACAATGGCGAGGCACTCCTACTCAACTGCCACATAGTTCTTTTTCCGGCTGTTCAACTTCCGGGAGAAGTATGCCATGGGACGGTCTCCCTGTGCCTCGCTGGTGTGGCTAAGGATGGCCCCAATACCCAGATCCAAGACATCCGTCTGTAGAATGAACTTTCTGCTGCCCTGCAAAACTGGGTTGGAGATGAGGGCAGTCTTGAGGGTGGTGAAGGTCTGGCTGGTCTTTCTTAGTTAGGTTTGTCAGGGGATTGGCGATGGTGGCATAGTTCAGTACGAATTGGCGACAGTAGCCGGCGAGACCGAGGGAGGAACAGATCTTCTTGGGTCTGCTGAAGATTACAGCGTTGTCCATATAGGCCGAGACATGATCCATATAGGCTGAGATGTTGTCCATATAGGCCGAGACGTAGTGTGGCACATCTCTGAACAACCAGTTCTCATCAGCCTCCGGAATGTGTACGGGTCCCCCATAAGAAATGGCTCATACTTGCCCAATGGAGTTGTAAATGCGGTCTTCTCCTTGGAATCCTGGGCTACTGGCACCTGCCAGTAGCCTTTGTCAGGTCCAATGTGGTGATCTAACTGGCCCCCACCAAGCCATCGATAAAATCTTCCAACTCTTGGCATTGGGAAGGGGTCTGGACGGGTCACGGTGTTCAACTTGCGATAGTCCACACAGAGGCAAATTGACCCATCCTTCTTGGGGACCAGAACTACCACGGCTGCCCATGGGCTTCTACTCACTCGTATGAGTCCTGCCCACAGAAGGTCTCCAATTTCCTGTTTGACTGTGGCCATTCGTGCTTGGGGCAGCAGTAGGGGAGAGAACTGATGGGTTTTGCATCCCCGTGTCAATGTCTATTGCTGCAACAGTGACTCCCAGGCTGATCTTGCATGAGGCTGTGTGCATTCACGTGTCTGCTCATCTCATCCTGCTGCTTCTGTGAGAGTTTCTTATTGATGTGGAGTTGGTGGGTTGTAGGTTGTCAGGAAAATACTCTCACCTGACAGTGGCAGAACCAGCAGATGGTGTTGACAGCAGAACATCACTATCTGTGGGATTAACAAATGGACATATACATGTGAAAGAATAAGCCAACAAACAAGCCACAACCACACCACAGACAACAAGCAAGAACCCTCACCTGACTGAGGAGCCTGTGACATGGGTTGACCCAAGTGAAGATGATTGGTCCACCACAGGTTGGCAAGGAGACCAGTGACCTCAACCTGAACTGATAGAAAGAATATAAAAGGAGACTATGTATAAGATACAAACACACTAAGGCCTATGCCCCCAGAAGAACTGATACCTGATTATGTTGAACTTTAAGAACTGTTGTAAGAACTTTGATTGAGATTGTTGATAGTGTTGATTGACACTGTGTATGTGTGATTCTCTAATATTATAACATACTTGTTTCAAGTGGGTTGCCAGTATCTCGGAGAGAGTTACTGAGTTTGGCTTGGGATAAGATTTCTAGCAGGTGGCTAGGAATAGGTCCCAGGCAAAGTGTGGATCTGACTGAACAGTTAAAGTGTCTGTTTCAGCAGAAGGACGACTTTCCTTCACATAGGTTGATCATTTCAGGTTATGATCTCCTTGAACTAAGTCAGTGGTGGTTGGGGCATCTCACTGAGTAGGCAGACCGCTGATGGTGACTCCCACCTGGCCAACATGTTCACATGAAATGTTCTATTCATTCGTCTGCTCCTACCTGTCTTGACTTTATATGTTGTATGGCTTAATTTTTATGAGATAGAATATGTTCCTTACCTGGCCAATAACTTGTTGGATAATGAGGGCACTAGTACCAGGACTAGGTCATCTGGAGACAGCATTTACGAGCTGTCCCGTCATACCAGATCTTCATCTTGTCATTCTCCTCCAACTGGTCTTGAGCTGCCTCCAAGGTATCAAGTAGGAAGGAGACGACACTCTCCTTACACTTGGTCAGCTCTGTGCCTGCACCATGTCCAGTGTCCCTAAGGATTCCTCCCAAAGATCAGTTCTAATGGGCTGAACCCTGTGCTCTGGTGGGGGAATGCAAAAAGTAAGTAGGGAATACTCTTGTGCCACTGCCCTCCAAACCTCTCGACATACTTATGGAGTCCACTCTTTAGGGTCGCATTGTAGTGCTCTACCATCCCATCCGTCTGGATGATAGGCTGCAGTCTTGATGTGGGACACCGCAAACATCCACAGGAATTCCTCATCAGTTTGCTGCAGAAGTTGGAGCCCCTGTCAGAGAGAATCTCATCTGGAGAACATCTCCACCAGAATATCTGCAACATCTCTGCTTGTTGTGGCCTTCAGCAGGAAGGCTTCTGGATAGCATGTCCAATAGTCGCAGTACCCCTGTCCCTTGATCTGGTGGGGGGTCTTGTCCCAGCCACTCAGACCTCTGGACTTTCCCTGTGCAGCCTAGCTCTTTAGGGTGAGTGGCCGTGTACCATCCACTCACCTAGCTAGACCACTAATCTGTAACTGGTTATCTCTGCCGGTATGTAGTGATTATATAGCCATACCACTAGTATCTTCAAATAAAGTATATGATAAAGAGGGTATAGATAAAGAGGGTATAGCCAATAAGCAAATACATACTAGTCCACTCCCATTACTATCTAAAAAACTCCTATTTTAGCTCGGCTGTCCAATCCGAGTGTTCCATCTGTCGATTCCTCCATATATGTAATTTGTGCTGTCTCGTGACCTTGTGGTGAATCTTGTTTGGGTTGAGGGGTAGGCTTCAGTCAGGGATGATTGCTCTTGATTCCCTGACATTTACGTACTATTCCCTTGGCTGTGTGCTGGCAGTTCTGGCATCTTTTGCAGAGGTCTCTACTTCTCCTCAAATGCCTGGCCAGAAGAACCGTCTCAGTACTGTTCACGGTCTATGTTCTCCCGAATTAGCCAGCCCATGGTTCCAGGTGTGCTATACGCAGAGCAGTCTCTCTGTATACCTAGAGGAGTACAATCTGGTGCACCATCTCGGTCTGCTTTGGGGCATCCATTCTCTCCATAGGATGTCATCCTGATAGAAGAAGGGTGAGGTGGAGACAGTGCTTCTCCTCCTCAGATCTTCAGGGTGGGGTCACTCTCCTGGGCTCCTACTAACTGATGTTCCTTCCTCCCCCATCCTCCAGTGGCACCTGCTGACCCCATCTCTTAGCATACCTCTGGCGAGCCAGTTGCTTTGCCCTGTTGCTCTCAGATACAGGTAATCACTGAAGTCCGGCGGGTCATCCACTCCTGTACTGGGGGTCGGTTCCTGCTGCTCGGCTGCCAACTCGATCTCATCCTCACCTGTCTTATCAGTGGAGCTTGGTGTTGAGACGACAATGGGTGGGTTTATATCTCCATGTCACACCATTGCTAGTTAGGTGGGACTATCCCTGGATGTCCCTAGTTAGGTGGGGCTATCCCTGGATGTCCCTAGTTAGGTGGCACTATCCCTGGATGTCCCTAGTTAGGTGGCACTATCCCTGGATGCCCTAGTTAGGTGGGACTATCCCTGGATGTCCCTGTGACTATCCCTGGATGTCCCTAGTTAGGTGGGGATGTCCCTAGTTAGGTGGGACTATCCCTGGATGTCCCTAGTTAGGTGGGGGATGTCCCTAGTTAGGTGTGAGTATCCCTGGATGTCCCTAGTTTGGTGGGGCTATCCCTGGATGTCCCTAGTTAGGTGAGACTATCCCTGGATGTCCCTAGTTAGGCTGGATGGCTGGGTCCAGGAGGGGTAGCAGGTTGGCCAGCCAGTAATCTGGATGCACCTCGAACAGTTGTATAAGTCCCTCAAACCTATTGAGGAAGGATTCCAAGTCACTGACATCTGTCAGAGCTGCCAGCTTGGGAACATCCCTTCCCACTCTCCTCCTATCTCTGGCTGCCATTTGCATGGCATCCTCTTCTCTTTCCCATCGTCTCTCTTCTTGTGAGGCTTGGAAAAAGCGTGGTCTAGCTCTCTTTCTTATGCTGTTTAACATACTCCATCTGAGCCAGGTTCTGGGTTGCTAAGGCTTGGCTGGCCTTGAACATGTTCATCCAGTACTCCTCGTCCGTGTGTCTCCTCTACTCTTCACACTATTCTCTCTGCTCCTCATGTTTTCTCTCTCAGCAGCTAGCTCTCTGACCTCTGCCCTATCTTATCTTTCTTGCTGCTCTACTCTCTCTCTGCCCTCTGTTTTCTCTCGTTTCTCAGCCTTTTCCCTCCACAGTTCCATGATGTCCATCATCATCAGGATTTGCCCTATGTCACATACTGCAGGTAGAGAGGTTGCAGTGACAGTGGACTCCTCACCGGACGAGTCAGTTGTCCTGTCCTGCATTTTTTTAGTTCTCATTGCTGACATCTCTGGTTAGCATCTAAAGACCTAGTCTGCTGTGATTAGGGAATGTCTCCTTATTGCTGCCACCAGTGTTGTGGATACTACTCCTTTGCGCCAAGCGGAATCTGCTACATCAAGGAATAAGATATAAAATATTAATCATCAATTACAACTTACAATCCAACTCGGTCACCCCCTTAGCCCCCAGGGCGGATGCCTTTAAATATGCTGCCAGCCCAGAGTGAGTCAGACCTTAAAAGTATACATACATTCACACTCATATTGTCCAATCAGGTTCTAGTCTACTATCTCTTTGTTATTTCACAGTTGGTTTCTCAGCTCGTTCACTCTCTCTTATCAGGATCTCTTTGTTCTACCATAAGTGTAGGCGGGAGATCCATGACAGGAGTTTATTCCAGAGACAGATTAGCAACTTGACTGTAGACTAGAGTCCACACATACCAGAAGTTGAACTTAGTGGCAGTAGTGGTTAATCTGGATGCCATTAGAGATGATCAGAAGCAGGGATGCCTACCAAGTTGTTAGCATCATCACCTTGGCATGGCATCCTCAAGGAGCTTTCAACCAATACTTTTGAGCATGAAAGTTATCCTTTCTCTCAAGGATTTCAGATTGCTCTTGGTCAGTAGGGAAAGACAAGATCCACCAAGAGTTTGTCCTTGGATGCCGATAATTTGGAGTTTTAGGATTTAGAAGAAGACATTTGAAATCCACTTTATCAAATGCAAGTCAAGTTGGATGGTATCCATCTGAATGTTCTGATCTAGAGACTTTAGAAAGTTGTTCGTGGTACAAAGTAGTTGGGTCTCACATAAGGGTTTCTTCAGAAAGCTAATTTGTGCATCTGTAAAGACCTTGTGCAGACCTAAGTGAGAGATTATCTGGGAACTGATAATATGCTCGATGACCTTTGAGCAGATTGAGAGTAGGAACATTGGTTGGTCATTTGCAGCTGAAGCATGATCTCCCTTCTTAATAAAAGAGGGGACCATATTAGCAGTTTTCCATTCAGAATGTACAGTCAGTCACTTCCGGAATGAAGGCCTGCAAGTTGTAATGAGGTTGATGCTCTTTGATTAGCAGCTTTGACTTCCCACTCCACCACTGGAGTATACATCTGGGAGTTGTGGACAAGAAGTTATTTGCTTTAGCTATAAAATTACCCCTACTAACTAACTAGCTACACCAGCTAGCAAATCATCACTACTAAGCATGCTGCACTATAGATATTTAGCTAGTATCACTACTGTCAAACTACCAGCTACAGAGTTACAACCTGTAACAAAACCGCTAGCTGGGTACATCAGCTATAACACTTTTAACTGGCTTACACCCGATTAGCATTGTCTTTCGCCGATATCTCTGTTCACTTCAGCAGATAAACACCACAAGCAAGGGGAGCTTCAGAGATCCAATGAGATTTTTCTAATCCACAAATAACAAAATGAAGCTACCAATACAGTTCATCAGTGCCTAGATTCTAGCATTTGATTAGCCCGACACTGCCTTGTTATAGTTGGAATAGAAGTTTGAATGCATCGTTGGTTTTCTTTCATTGCGTTAATCTGGTTCTCGATATGATGTAATGTAAGACGATATAATGTCCATCATCATATTATGAACCTGAGTTAAATATTCAATCTTATATCTTATACGATTGATTACTTTCAGCTGACATCAAAGGATTTCTTTTTTTTAAATTGTTTTTAGTGCCAACTTTCGCTTAAGTCTTCATCAGGCTAAGTATTTGATTGCTCTGATGAAGAGAGAATTATTATTAGTTGAATCTTGACACTAAAAAAAAAAGGTGAGAATTCTCAGAGTGATGATAATGATGATGGTGATGGTGGTGGTGGTGGTGGTGGTGGTGATGATGATGATGATGATGATGTTGATGATGATGATGATTATGGTATGATGATGATGGTGATGATGTGATGATGATGATGATGATGATGTGATGACGGATGATGATGATGATGTTGATGACGATGATGATGATGTGATGATGGATGATAATGATGATGATGATGATGATGATGATGATGATGATGGTGATGATGATGGGTATGGTGATGATGATGACAATGATGGTGGTGATGATGGTGGTGATGATGGTGGTGGTGGTGGTGGTGGTGGTAGTAATGATGATGGTGATGATGGAATGGTGATGATGGTGGTGATGATGGTGGTGATGATGGTGGTGGTGATGATGAAGTACCCACAGAAGGGAGTATAAATGTTTTGTGTTGAGTTTTTAAAAGGGCGTTTAGGATTACAAGATGTTGGCAGATCAAAATTCTACCAAGAGGATCCTTGTATACTTAACCTACTATTGAGTTATAGTTTATTCTTTGTTGTTTTTGTGAATTTTTAAAGTACCATAACCCTCAAATATGCCAGAAGGGATATATTAGATAAAAAAATACTTCATGTTGAATAATGTTTTTGGTGAGAATTATTCCTTTCCTGACCCCTTCATGCTGAAGGCCACCCTCAGTACTCTCCTCCCACCAGTGTTTGCCGCTCTCACCCCATCACTTGCACTTCTGGCAGTGCAGTCATCAGTTTTCTCTTTCTACTGGTATTGGATATTCTCTCCTCACCCCTTGCACTCACTGAAACTTCTGCTCTGTGAAGTGTCATTTGTTCTCTGCCAGATCTTCAATTTCTCTACTTTTATAATAGTCAACTTTCTTGCAGTCTCTCATGCACCTTCACTTGCTGCATCCTTTCTCCTTTTCTGCTTCATCCCTCCTGGTTTCTATTACACCCGATATAGTTCTTGTTCTACACTGTACAGTGAAAATAACAATTCTGCGGTCACTTTAAATATTGCTATTGAGCGCATAACACATGATGCATGTCAGAGAATACCTCCCTGACTTATCCTGGCAACCTACGTGAAAAGTGTGAGAAGACACCTGAAAAGACACCTGGCAACCTACGTGGAGAGCGTGAGAAGACATTAAGAACAGTTGCTGATGGAGAAAAGCATGAAGTTATACACATAGAACATGAGAAGCATATGACCACAACAGAAGACCTGGAGAACCAATAGTCTGGACCACAAGGTCCAATTACGAGGGCTGGTGCCATGGCAATCTGATGGTGTACTTACAAGATTAGCTGAGAATATAAAATAGAACTGAACTGTTAGGAAAGAAAGGAAGATATGAACTGAACTGAGTAGAGATTGAACTTGATAGTGTATGAATTGTTAGATCTATTTGATATGGGTATATGAGTGTATGCCTTATTGTAATTGTTTGAGCATAGTTCGTATTAAATATTACCATCACTTATTCAGTGGGAGACAGCTAACAGGGTTAGCTGGTTTTGGGTTGAATAGGAATTCTCAGTGAGCAAGACTGTGAATTATATTTAGCCATCGAGTGGGATTCTAAACCCACAGGAAACAAGGTGTATTCGGTGTAGAGGGAAGAATTCCATTACACTGCACAAACTGATGACGAACGGTTCTAGAATAATTTTTTATATGTGCATGTGTATAACTGTGACACAATGTAATGAACGCAAGGCATTGTGTGGCGAGCGGAATGTGTGATGGAGGGAGAGAGGATTAATTATCAAAAGAAGCTGGAGACACTTTTAGAGAGAAGGAAATTGAGAGAAGTCAAGATGCACCCCCAAGGCATGAAGAGATGGGTGGTGAATCTGATGGAGAAGAATCGTCATCCAACTCAGGAAGAAGTGCTTGCTTTGAGTCTTAACTTTGTCCCTGCTCCAAAGAATCTGACATCATAGACGCAGTGGAAAAGATGGCCAGGAAGTTGGAGGGTAACTGTGACGGAAAGTCGTCCTTCTGCTGAAACAGACACTTTAACTGCTCAGTCAGATCCACTCTTTCGTCCGACGCCTGGGACCTATTCCTAGCCACCTGCTAGAAATGTTATCCCAAGCCAAACTCAGTATCTCTCCCCGAGATACTGGCTACCCACTTGAAACAAGTATGTTAGATATTAACCCTCTCACTGGCATAAGCGACTTAAGTCGCGAAAACGGATTAACCGCGACGAAACAATTCATAAAAAATTAACCGTTTGCGGTATTAACTTCAAAAATTGTACGAATATGCCCAAAGCATGCCTCTAATATACCCCTGAATATCAGGAAAATACGGAATGAGGAAAGGGAAGTAAACATGCCAGCAAACATCACTTCCGGTTAATTCCCGGTCTCGAAGAAGAAATGGCGACTTGCTTTAGAGTAGAGACGAAGCGTTAGACTTCCTATTTGAGGATGACTTCGGCCTGTCCGAGATTGACATTAGTGAATGAGAGGAAGAAAGTGCCTGTGCTTACCTGGGAAGTGGCGTAGTTGACAGTGATGCTATGGTAGCTATAACAGAAGCTGTTGGCACCGACCACGAAGCAAGTTTTCTAAGTATAGATCGCCCTACTCTGCCAAGCGAAGCTTCAGACGATAGCGATGGTCATGAAGACTTCCCCCAAGGTAAGAATAGATAAGAGTTGTATAGTAAAGCCTAGTAACTAGCATAATAATAACAACTATTTCTCCTGGGAAGGTAGTTTCACTCATGGAGCTGGAGGAGGAGGATGAGGAAGCAGCAGAGGAGAAGACAGGGTTGGAGGAGAGGTTATTTTACAAACAGTTGTTGTTGTTGACCAAAAGTTGACCAGCTAACATTGCTGGTTTCATGTGTAATATGAAATTGAGATGATATAAACCCGATATAAACCCTTTTATTTTACTTCCTGTCTCTTATAACAATATTCACATTTCTGTGGTTTGTTGCTAAGCAACAAAAATTTAACATAACGTCCCTTCATGCATCAGCTATCACCTGATATATAGTTGTTCGGTACTTGTCTTCATTAGGTCCTCTATAAAAAAAATTATGTGAAATTGTGTCAATTTTTGTAAAATGTCCTCCGTAAATCTGCCAGTGAAAGGGTTAAATACAGATAGAGAATCACGCATACACCGTGTCTATCAACACTATCAACAAAGTTCTTACAACAGTTCTTAAAGTTCAACAATCAGGTATCAGTTCTTTTGGGCATAGGCCATAGCGTGTTTTTATCTTATCCATAGTCTCCTTTTATACTCTTTCTATCAGTGGTCACTGGTCTCCTTGCCAACCTCTGGATTGGACCAATCAGCTTCACCTGGGTCACCCCATGCCACAGGCTCCTCAGTCAGGTGAGTGTTCTTGCTAGTTGTCTGTGGTGTGGTTGTGGCTTGTTTGCTCACATCAGTGGCTTGTTCATTCACATGAGAGGCTTGTTCTTTCACATGTATATTTCCCTTTGTTAATCCCACAGATAGTGATGTTCTGCTGTCAACACCACCTGCTGGTTCTGCCACTGTCAGGTGAGAGTATTTCCCTGACAGTAACAAACCAAAGAAGGTCAAAGAGCACATCAATTAACTGCTGAAAATGAAGATGAAAATTCTGACGAAACAGAAACTGTGACAGGAACCTATTCCCTTAAAAAAATGGTTAAAAAAAAGTTAATGAGCCAATCACAGTCACAGTTATTGCAAACCAAGCATCACTCTCAATGGAAGTGGATACAGGGGCATCTGCATCTGTCATCAGTGAAGCAACCTACCAGCTTGTGGCCTGAATCACCACCACCATTACACCCATGCGATTAAATTGAGTACCTATACAGGGGAAGTTCTTGGATCTACCACTGTTGCTGTTGAGTACCAAGATCAAACTGCAAAGCTACCATTGCTCATTATCAAGGGAACTGGACTCAGTTTGCTAGGAAAGGACTGGTTATCCAAAATCCGTCTTCCCTGGCAACAGTTGTTACATACGATTCTACCAACCTCCAACAACTTCTTAAGAAGTATACAACCGTGTTCAACGATGAACTAGGTTTGGTTAAAGGAATTACAGCAAAAATTCAAGTGGAAGAGAAGGCCAAACCACTATTCTGTAAGGCCAGACCAGTTCCCTATGCCTTAAGAGAAAAAGTCAATACTGAAATTGACCTTCTCGCTCGAGAGGGAATCATTGAACCTGTGGAGTTTGCTGTTTGGGCTGCTCCAGTCATTCCTGTAATCAAAATGGATGGCTCGGTTCGTCTGTGTGGAGACTATAAAGTCACTGTGAACCAAGTAGTAAAGTTGGATAAATATCCAATACCTCATATTGAAGATTTGTTTTCATCTCTGGAAGGAGGCAAGACATTCTCAAAACTAGACCTGGCCCATGCAGATCAGCAGATCCCTCTGGATAATGACTCAAAGAAGTTCACAATTATTAACACAGCCAAGGGACTCTACCAATATAACCGACTTCCTTTTGGTATTTCATCTGCTCCATCTATATTTCAGAGAATTATGGAAGGAATTCTTCAAGGTATTTCAGGGGTGTCAGTCTACATGGATGACATTTTGGTCACTGGGAAAACGGAACAGGATCATTTGGGAAAACTAGAGAAAGTTCTCCAATATTTAGATAGAGCTGGACTTCGCCTAAAACGGACAAAGTGTGCATTCATGCTCTCTTCAGTGGAGTATCTGGGGCATCAGATTTCAGCAGAAGGAATTCAACCAACCCAAGAGAAGGTGAGGGCAATAGCTGAAGCTACTAATGTATCTCAATTGGGGGGTTTGTGAATTATTATGCAAAGTTTCTACCTAACCTTTCAACTTCACTAGCACCATTGCACAGTTTACTAAATAAAAAAGCTAAGTGGATTTGGGGTGCTGACCAGAAGGAGGCATTCTTAAAGGCTAAGACTAGTTTGACTTCCTCATGTGTTTTGATGCACTATGATTCAGAACAGGAACTGGTGTTGTCATGTGATGCCTCCTCATATGGACTAGGTGCAGTGCTATCTCACCGGCTTGAAGATGGTACTGAAAAACCTGTGGCATTCGCTAGTCGTTCTCTAGCCCCTGCAGAAAAGAATTATGCTCAGTTAGATAAAGATAAAGAGGCTCTAGCTATTATTTTTGGGGTGAAGAAATTTAACCACTACTTACTGGGCAGGCCATTCCAATTCTATCAGATCACAAACATCTTCAGCATTTGTTCGGTGAGAGGAAACCAATTCCTTTGTTAGCATCAGCAAGGATTAAACGTTGGGCTCTCATATTGAGTGCTTATGACTATCGAGTCAAATAAAAACCTGGGTTTCAACACGGCAATGCTGATGGTCTCAGTCGTCTCCCTCTCCCAGAATCAGTAAACAAGATACCAACACCAGGCGAGACTATTCTTTTGTTGGATAATTTGCAGACCACACCAGTTAACATCAAGCACGTCAGGCAATGGACTGATAGAGACCCAGTACTTTCCAAAGTACGTCGACTAGTCCAGCAAGGCTGGGAAACTACAGATGAGCAGCAGTTGCAACCATTTCAAATTCGAAAAGAAGAGCTCAGTGTCCAAGATTTCTGTGTTCTCTGGGGCAGCCGAGTAATCATCCCTGATGCAGGTCAGGAGAAAGTCTTGGATATTCTTCATGATGGTCATCCAGGAATAACTAAGATGAAACAGTTGGCCATAAGCGTAGTTTGGTGGTCAAAGATTGAATGCTCAAATTGAAACAAAAGTGAAACATTGTGAAAAGTGTGCCATGCTTCAAAAATCACCTTCTCCAGTACACCCCTACATCCATGGGAATGGCCAAATCGTCATTGGATGAGAATTCATATAGATTATGCCGGGCCTTTCATGGGAAAGATGTTCTTGGTAGTAATAGATGCCCACTCCAAGTGGATGGAAGTACAACCTGTACATTCAGCTACATCAAGTAACACCATCTGTGCTTTGCGAACAATATTTGCAACATTTGGTTTGCCAGAGATACTTGTCTCAAATAATGGAAGTGTTTTTACTATATAGTGAAGAGTTCCGAATTTTTGTGAAACGCAATGGAATCAGACATTTAACTTCAGCTCCATATCATCCTGCAACAAATGGATTGGCAGAACGAGCTGTACAAATTTTAAAAAGGGCTCTAAAAAAAGCAGACCTGATGATGTCAAGAACTGGCAAGATTCCTATTTAACTACTGCTCTACTCCTCAGGCATCCACAGGTGTCACTCCTGCAGAGTTACTTATGGGTCACCCCCTCCGAACACACTTAGAACTTCTTAAACCTGATTTTGCTGGGAAAGTACGCTGTTCACAGACATCACAAAAGATGGCCAGAGATGGCAGATCGAAACAGAGAGATTTTTTCACATCAGAAACCGTTTATATTCGGAAGTCAGATAATGAGTCTCAATGGATACCTGGTATTGTTGAATCCAAGCTAGGTGACTATACTTACCTTGGACAACAATTAAACAGTGCGCCGTCACATTGACCAGATTCAATCACGGTTCAGTGAAGTGGTTCCAGATATGATTGACAATGACTTACCTGATCTCTTTTTCCCCTTTGTGGGTGATTCCGAAGACAACTCAGGTGATGATACAGCACCTATTGTTGCTACAGAAAGACTTCGCCAATCTAATCGTGTTAGGAATCCTCCAGATCTTTGGATGTATGGCTTATGTTAGTTTTTGCCACATGTGGAGGAATGTGATAACTTTATCTTATATGGATGAAACAGTCAGAGAGATAAGATAACTGATTATATATCTAGCCTGTATGGGCATGTACATATTCATGTAATAAGTAATTAAGTAGCTTGCGCATGTCATGACATCATGTATTTATCTGTAGTGTTATTGATACTGATTGTTAGATACACATGTCAGATTATGGTAGTCTTAGGGACGATTATATAGTCTGGTTTGAACCTTTTTAACTGTAGTCTCTTGTATTTGAGTTTTGACTATTATTCAGAGTGTTAAAGTTACTGTTGTGATATTGTAATTGTTTTAAATATAACAAATACTATGAGCAGAAAGAGGATGCAGCAATGGGTAGCCAACCTTTTCATGGAATTCTTTGAGGAATTGGCACCTCACAACTACGCCAATGTTTTGGAAGAGGTACGTGGATGATACCTTCTGCATTGAGAAGAAGGGAAGAGAGCAGGAGTTGTTGGACCATCTGAACAAGATTAGGCCATCCATACAGTTTACCATGAAGATTGAAGTGGATGGATTGTTGCCTTTACCGGATTGTCACCTACACAGAAAGGAAGATGAAGGCTTAACTGCAACAGTTTACAGAAAACCAATGAACCACCCAGTACATTGGTTATAGAGCCAGGAGAGTAATGACTGAGAAAGAAGACCTATGGAGAGTAAGCAATCAGGGTCTTTATAGAGAATGGTTATCCGCAAGCCTCGATCAACCTTCCGTCTGTAGATAGATCTAATTGCAGAAAGGAAGATAAGTATACCGTGGCAATCAGGAGTCGGTGGCTATTCCTTATGTAGCAGGAATGAGTGAAGACATCAGGAAGGTATGCAGGAAGTTCAACTATTCCTTATGTAGCAGGGATGAGTGAAGACATCAGGTAGGTATGCAGGAAGTTCAACTATTCCTTATGTAGCAGGGATGAGTGAAGACATCACGAAGGTATGCAGGTGGTTCAACTATTCCTTATGTAGCAGAGATGACTGAAGACATCAGGAAGGTATGCAGGAAGTTCAACTATTCTCTATGTAGCAGGGATGAGTGAAGACATCAGGAAGGTGTGCAGGAAGTTCAACTATTCCTTATGTAGCAGGGATGAGTGAAGGCATCAGGAAGGTATGCAGGAAGTTCAACATGAGAGTTGTGTTCAGATTGGGAAGAACTCTGAGGGCACAATGTGTGTGAAGGATAAATTACCAGCTAGTATGCACTCATGCTTTGTGTATATATCACATCCCTTGCAGCTGTGGGAAATACTACATAGGGGAGACCAACAGAAGACTGGAGACCAGAATGGAAGCACATCAAGATCCCTGTAAAAGTGGGCGAAAGAGAAATCTGCAATTGCTGATGGGATAATCGATATCTGATTTAGTGGGAGGAAGCCACAATCTTAGACCGGCCAGAAGACAAAAGGAAGTGCTAGTGAAGGAGGCATCACATCAGCCTAGCACCAAAGTGTGAGCAGTTCAATCAAGATTGTGGAATAGACTTGCCTGGCTCTACTCTGAAGAGCTTGAACTTGAGCCACTACCACCATAATTTTTTATTTCTTATCATTCTTTCTTGTATTTTAATTCAACCATATCTTTTTGTTTAATTATTTATCTATATATTTGTTTAATTTTTTTAATTTGTTGTTTTTCTTTTTAGTAGTTTTATTTTTTGTTATTTTTAAAAAATTGTTGTTGTTATTGTTATTAAATTGTTGTTATTATAATATTTTTTATTTTATTATATATATTTTTTTATTTTTTTATTATTGTTATGTATATATATATATTTATTATTATCATTATAAGTAGCTATAATTATAGTATATAGTATATAGCAGTATTTGTTATTATTTATAATTTATTGCTTTGTTTATTTCGTTTCATATTATTATATATTAGCTTTTATTTATTATCTTAAACTTTATTATTCCACATCTGGTTCACTTGGTTCACGTGCTGGACGCATGTGCCACCCCGTTGTGGTTTAGTAAATAGTTAGTTACAGATTATAACAAGCTCACACGAGTCTTAGCATCTCATTATTCCTGATGATAGTCGAAATGTCGTGAGAGTAAAATTCAAGTTGATTATTGAGGTTTCATGTTAGCTGAGAGTTCGTTGAGAATATTAATAATAATTAGCGAGCCCTCATTGCTGTGCATGGCATATCCATTCACCATATTATGTTCCACCCCCATAAATATATAAATGGACTTGAGTTCCACACAAAGATCTGGAGCATGTTGTCATGTGCAGTTAACTGCCAACGTCGACAAAAATTGAGCTCACAATTTCCACATGCACATATATATAATTATATATATTATATAATAATTATTAAAAGAAAATGTCAGTCCAAATTCAATATCTGTGGTCCCCGCAACCGAAACTGCATTACCTCTCTGCACCACAACAGAAAGCCTCTGCAGGAGGTGGTGAAGGGAGTTCTTCTCTCCAGTCGCTTGAAAGAGACGCTGCCCCAAATCCCTTAGAAAGAGTAAACTCTAGGGCTAATATAATTATATTATATATAATCATGTAGACATTATCCTTTTTTATTTTTGCTTGTTTATCATTTTTTTACTTCTTTAAAGCAGCAGAAGCAATCAGGTAAATCTCCCATACACTGCAGCTGCTTTTGGTATAAAAATCAAAAATCAAACTTGATATAATGCAATTCACTTGTCCATAAGCAGTTAACTGGATGGTTTATGCATTGGTCATTCATCCATAATCTACTACCTCTGGAGCACAAATGTCTGAGAAGAATCCTCAGGTAAGCTACTTAAGTGGAGGGTCACTGCCGCTGTCTAGTCCCTGAAAACTTTACTGTGTGCGATAGCCAATAGAGAATATGTACACAGTGTTGCACTTCCAACTCCCCAACCCACCTCACCCACTCCCCCCCCCTCCCCCAACTCTTCCAGATAAATAGAGTGGTGCAGCAGAACAGAGTGGCCATGTGTATGTGTACAGATGAGGTGATGGGTTTCTATCACTCCAACTCCCCGAAGTCAAAGAGGGTCCTAGGATCAACCTCTTCATTGTTTCCAGGGATGAATGTGGTCATTGGATTGGTTTTCCACAATCAGCGATGGTGTGCTGCTCAACTCTTGGTGCAAGTCATCTCACTGACTGAAGGCAGCATCAATTGCATCTCAGGCACAGCCCATAGGAAGGGGAGGGGGGGGTGCGAGGGGGTGCAAGTACATTCCCTTTTTAGATTAATGATCAGGTAAAGTCTTGTACACATAGTAGCCAAGTGACAACCAACCACATACAATACTGTTTATGATGACATGACATGCGCACAGCTGGCTTTATTAGCATCAGCAAAACTATACTGGTAGCTATGGTTTAGTCAGAAGAGGCAGAATCACTCACAAAACATCTGGTCCTAACAAATATCTCGGGAGGAAAGTGGTTAAGTATAAGACAATGGTTAATGGCTTTAAGTTAGAGTTGTTACTTTCTTAATCTCGGAAACACTACAAGAACCAGTGAATCCATTGGAGGTAAAATCTCCAGATCTTCCATCAGATGTTGATAAAGGTAAATGTAATGTTCAGCCTGAGCTCACAATTCCAGCTTCAATTTCGGAGCTACCTCCGTATGATAATGGTAACTTGTTGGAACCAACCAAGTCTATTGAAAACATTTGTCGAGTAGTGAGACCTCTCCAATGATGAGAAGTACACATTTCTTTATCATCATAATTATATATAGAACCACCTAATGTTCTACCATCTACTATATCTCATGGTAATAACCGTAAGTTCAATCTTTCCTTGCTTGAAAGATATCCCTGGTGGCTACTATACAGTCCCGAGTTAAATGGTGTATTTTCTGGGCCATGTTCACTTCTCCTTGCACTAAGAGAAGAAACAAAGGCTTCTTTGAAGTAGGCCTTATTCTTGGACTAAGCTTAGCAATGCCAATACTAACCACTCTTCACTTCACTATCATCGAGAATTTCTTCAATATGATATTTTGAAGGCAACAGTTTGACAATCAGCTTCTCTCGTTGATGTAATGGCTGACAGTGCTCTGCAAGTACGAATGAATGAGAACAAACACATAGTTTGTCAAATTGTCTGTGCACTAATTTTTCTGGCTAAATAGGAGCTTGCTTTTTGAGGTGCTGTAGAAAATCTCCAACATAGTAAAATTGGGGCACTTCATAAAAAATATGTTGAGAAAGACATGATGTCATTTAACCACCTCAATAGGCTAAAAATACATGTTTCCCCCACCTCACGGAATGATATCATCAACATCATTGGCTATGATTTAATTTTGTATGGTATTGTTGCTGAAGTGAAGACAGCTACATTTTTCTCTGTTCTAGCACATGAAATAAGCTGTCATAAAGTTGAACATTTGCCCAGTTGTCTTTGCTTCATCAGTGAATGTAACATTCGGGAAGAATTTATAGCCTTTATAAATTAAAGAAGTTGACATTGCTGTATTGTGGAGATGGTGGAGAATCTCTGAGCAACTTGCATGGCCAAGGATATGATAGTGCTTCCACAATGAGTGGAGCAAAAGCAGGTGTTCAAGCAAAAATTCATGAATAGCACTTTATATTCATTGTGCTGGCCATTCACCTTGCAATCTTAAATTCTTGCTCAGTTTCACCCATTAGAAACTGCATAGCCCACATTAAGAGTTTAACCTTGGGATAAATTATTCTGCAAAATGGGAAGGGCTCCTCAAAGCCATTGTTTCACATAACACATCAAGTAGGGTCCCTCTTCTTAACATGTTTAATTACACTACCTGAAAGGAGCTATTGTTAAAATTGGCAAGCAGACATAGTGTATGATGTGTCTACAGTCATGCAATGCTGTGAGGAGCTAAAATTACTGAGGGAAGACACTGATAGTTATTCCCAATGTATTTTTGAACATAGCAGTAGAATTGCTGAGCAATCAGGAATATATATGTCAATGCCATGTTTAAGTCACCATCAGCACTGAATATCTGTCAATGCCTCAATGCCATGTTTAAGGGGGTCCACTACCCAAAAAAACTTTTTTTTTGTTTTTTTGGTTTCCCCCCCAAAATATGATGACAGTACATGCAAGATGCTGCCTTCCAAATTGGAGAAGATTTGGATGCTCCATTCTGGACTTATACTAACTTGAGTACTCCCAATTTGCGAAGAAGATGCTTCACGTAATAGTGAGTTTCAATGGCCGCGGAGACCGACAAGGGAAGCAAACCAGTGATTCTGGTCATCCCCCTAGGAAGCAGCCTATATAGGACAGACCAAACTTCCCCTCCCTATTCTTGGCATGTATATGTATATATACCACTTTTGGTGTTTTTAAAAATGGTATGGTCAGTTCAACCATTGAAATACTATACTAGTCCTTAAAATGCCTGTCCCGAAAAAGGTGTTTTTTGAGCCAAGGACGGTTTTCCCCGCTTCATATTTTCATATTTGGAGTAATCAGAAAAAATTATATAGATTCTGTTTCCTCTCAATGAGAGCTACAAGATGACATTCTCTGTTTTTAATTTTAAGCAAGTATGATGTCAACAGGTACAAAAAAAACAATGAAAATGCTACCAAGATATTGCAATAGTTTTTAAAGTCCATATCACACTATTTAAAAAAAACTCAATGTTATATTGTGTTTCATACTTTGTAATTTCCCCTGTGGTAAGTTGTGAAATCCCAAAGTAAATTTGTCTCCAAATATGACCGTCCTCGTGAAATCTTAAATGTTCACTAAGTCCGGATCAGTTGTAGCTGGGTAGTTGGCACAGCACCAGAAGGTAGGTCTGTGTATAGGTACCACATCATACAAGATTTCAAATAAAAATTCTGAAGCAGAGAGAAGTTATAGGGTTTTTTGTTGTTTTGGGGTTTTTTGGGTAGTGGAACCCCTTAATTAAGTCAGCATCCGCTGCATCATTCAAACCCAGAATTTACATCGGTTGACTTCTCATTAATATTCTATTCCTTTCCTTGACCACCTAATAAGTGATATATCTTCAAGATTCATGGCTCACAGAAGCTCTCCTTCAATGGCTTTTACATGTAAACATCACCAATAGCTCATCATTTAGCAAAATAGAAGAGGCAATAGTTTCGAACTCTGTCGCTGGAAGTCCAAGTGGCTGCTTGTTCCACAAGAAGATCATCCAGAAACACTGAGCGACTCCTTAAAGAAGTATCGTCCTCAAATTCTTCCAAACAAATATACATTGCTATTTTTTTCCTTTCTACAATCCTTGTGTTCTTGCAAAACATCTCCTCTCAGACAATTGAACAATTACTTGCGGTCTATATAATATACAGAAAGAAGAACGCTTACACGCAAACTATGAAACTGAAATTAGTATAGATCATATTATTTGTAATTTGTTTCTGCAGAAGTACCTTCGCAGAATGGAAGAGGCAAATTTGTAAAATTGGCTCTCAGAGCACTTCAAAACAACATTTTCCTGGGGGGGATGCCCCCAGACTACCCTAGGTAGCATGTTCATGTGAAATCTGCAACCCCCCTCTTTAAGTCTGCCTCAGGCCCGAGTATATAGAACATGGTTTCTGAGAAGTGATGCAAAACACCCACTAAATATACTACGGCACATCACATCATACTCACATTCTCTGATTTATACAAGTGATCATTTTTAAGTTGAAAAATTAATTGAAAAGTTAGTTAAAATCTAGGATTGCTATATATATAGGAATGAATTTTAAGATAATGAGCAGCCCTAACTCAATTCATCCAACCGGGTCATCTCTAGATGACTCAGCTACACAACAATACATCTCACAATGCACATGCAGACTAGGAATGGAGGCCCATGTGGAGGTACCACTGGGAACTCAAATTCAATCTCTCATGCACTGGGAACACAGTGGCAAACACTGACCCATTCTTGAGCATCGTCACATATTTTCCAGAGGCTCTGCTAAAGGAGGCCACAAGATACCACAACCTCTATATACACTCACCCTACCCTCAAGCTCTCACAAAGCCAATTAGTATAGTGCGGATCTCTTTCCCTATAGTTGATGAGAACCATGAGAAAGGTACCTGTAGTTACCAACTTACAACTGTAGCATTAGCTGCTGGTAATAGGTGATCTACATACAGCAGTCAGTCATTCAGCAATGTAACCTCCTTTCATGATGCTGAGCAATACAGCAAAACCAAAGTTAGAGGATAATACTACTTGTGTTCTGATGATGTCTATATATTATATACAAACAAAAAAAATTCAATTGTTGTAGGAAGAATTTCCTTGATTATCTAAAGTGCTATATACAGTGTGGAAATATACACCGTCCACATGAGTTAGTGTGCCATGTATTGTATGGCAGGGTGTGGAGGAGCGGAGCCTGCGAGGAAGGACAAAGTAGAAGAGGATGGGTGCTTGTCCTGGAGGGAAGGGCAGAGGAACTGGAGTCTAAGCTTGAGTGGAGGGTTGAGACCGGTAATGAGCTCTTCGATACTGTCATGGTCACCTATGTGCATGTATTTGATGTGGTAGCTGCAATACAATAGTCAAGGAAATAACTGACACTCTCCAACAGAAACATTTATTTTCTAGGTTTAATAGTAGTGGTTTTCAGTTAGAAATCAAACTAGAAAATGGTAGCACAAAGAGCAGGACGTGGCTTCCACTAGACATTACTCAATCCACAACTACTTCCACAGATGTAACCCATATATAATATCCATGCAGAGGCAACAGTAGATGAAAGTGTCCATGTACACAGGTGTAATGTGTGTGCGTACACTGTTGGAGGATACAGGAAGTCACAAAGGAGGTCTGAGCATTTGAAGTTACCATCTTGATGCTGGTCCACAACCATCACCAAATAATAGATCTCCATGACAACCTGAGGATACAGAGATGTGTGAAATATGATGTAATATCATTACAGTGGAATAATAATGTGCAGACTAATTGGACCTTGCACCAGTGCAGATTACTGATTAGCATGTGATTAAGACGGCTGTCTACCTTGCTAATCATCAACCTGCAAGTGGCATTGAAATGGGTGTGATCTGACCATTGCATGTGGCTGCTATCTATGCTGGAATTTGGATTGGTATACGTTTGCTTGCCTGTTATTAGGCTCCTGTAGATTATGCTCAAATTTCAAATTTTTGTCCTAGATTCTCACACAAGCCCCTTTAATTCTTTTTAAAAGGTAAAAAATATATGATAGTTTATTCTTCAATGACAGTTTTTTTTTACACTGCACATTACAGAAGTTTCTATGTAGTCTTCCAGTGCATGTGCTTGATTGTCTTTAAAGTTGTTGGTTAACAGGGGGGAAACCCGTTCAGCTGCCGCAGATAAGGGTTGCAGCAAAAGAATGGCTCAACAACTGCCAATTGTGTAGTTCACTTGCGTGGTATCCCCACCATTCAAATGTCTGCATCTGCTGAAGTTTGGTCAGCAGCAACCATATGTGGTTAGTTCCCTGCTTTAGCCTGGGATTATCTCATTGGAAGTACTTGTCAATGTCATTTGAACTGGGCTTGAGTTCATTCATCTTAGCAGGATGCTCGAGTTCATTAAACTTAGCAGGATCGAAATATCATGTGCAAAAAGTGCTATTTTGAGGTCATTTGCAAACTTCTCAAAATACAGTTATGAGGTGACATGCAAGACTTGGCATAGTCCATCAGTAGCTGCCACATGAGAATTTTTTTGTGACGGCATTAACATTAGGGTAAGCAGTGGACGTTACAGCTTAAAACTTGCTTATTTCTTCATATATGCACTAAACACAAGTGCTCCATCATCTTCAAGTTGTTGGGCAGACTTTACAAAACTTTCTCCTGCGCGTCAATAGTGATAGCAATGTTTATTTGTCATTTTCTGTTGGCAGCACAGTCAGAAAGAATCTGTTGAATTTTAACTTTAGAAGTTGGTAGGTCTTCACTGTCAAAAAAATTCTGGAATATCCCCAAAGGTGCTGTGGATACTTTGTTACCTCCCACGTTGACCACCGTCAAGTGGTTGAATAAGATGGTGGTGAAAGACCAGTTTTACTTGCCAAGCAAGCTTAGATTTACGGCTCATGGAAAATATTCCGATCCACGGTGTCATGAAGTCATCAAGTATTGGAGTCATGTACTCTCCAACATGGTCAATAGTATGCATGAAATAACCCATGTCAATTTTTTAGAAACTCTTTCTCTACAAAAGAGTTTTCTAGAAATAATTCTAAAACACTCATTAGGTTACCCTTAAATCTAGTTGAGGGAGAAATAGATCACTAGCAACTGCTCCTTTACAACTGCTCCTTTACATCTCTTCCTACCAATACATAGTATTAGTTTTGTCCTGTTTTGTTGCTAAGGAGAATACTTTTCAGCCTGTCCAGAAGACTAGCATCTGAACAATTTCAAAGATACTTTCCTCTTCAAAGCTTGACATGTGCTGCTGAGTCATATTTTAAAAGTTAGTAGTAAGCTATTTATGTGGACAGGCTGCTGATTGCTGAAAACGTGCTGTGCATCATAGTGGCCGAGTAATGACAAGAGAAATGATTGCCCTAAATTTCTCCATTATTAATTCTCAGATTCCAGAGCACACCTATTATTCTCAAAATGATGCTCATAATCTACAGGAGTCTATAGGCAATGAACAGCGAACAAGTTACAAAGCAGTACCCGTTATAAACTAACAAGTAGAGCAGGAGCCAAAGGCCATTTATTTAATAAAAACGACAGTTTTGTGGGTATTTATGAAAGAGTAGGTATTCTCCCCAAAGTTTTTAGACATATCAGCCCGATACACCTTATCATTGTACTACTAGTAAAGAATGCTAAGCATTGAGTGGCAAGCAAAGGGAAAAAACTAGAACATGTTGATGAATGGAATAACTATAATCAGCCTTTTCTGCCAGCCACGTTACGTAAGCCTGCATTATTTCAGGCAGGTGACCCATTCACATTTTTTACGGGTGGTGAATGTAAGGTGCATAGTTAGATATGCCATACGTGGCAACACCAAGTTTACCATCAAACCCCTAAGGCACTTGGCATCGAGTGGTGAAAAGGAAAAAAACAAACTAGAAAATTTAATGAACAGAATAACGACGTCTATCAGCTAAGCAGCCCAGCAGTGTCACCTGCCAGTGGAGCATGATAATTTTTTGTGTGTGTGAGGGCCTATGGGAGTGGTGGCTTTGGAGGTTTATTAGGGTATTGGTTTGATTTTCGTCACATTTCTGGCTCTGGTAAGGAGTCATTTAATCTATTAACTGTGCAGCATTCACACTTGTGCACAGAGCCATGTCTCAGTTTGAAGCTAATGCCGGCAGATATGCAAAAG
This sequence comes from Cladorhizidae sp. MBARI D1340-BT2, assembly GCA_028752905.1. Taxonomy (NCBI): domain Eukaryota; kingdom Metazoa; phylum Porifera; class Demospongiae; order Poecilosclerida; family Cladorhizidae; species Cladorhizidae sp. MBARI D1340-BT2. Next base: position 45,282,619 of record JAQNBH010000009.1, on the reverse strand, counting down.
CCCGCATTGAGGGTGACCTTTTCATTGGCGAGCGAAGCAAGTCCTCAGTGGTGTGTTAGAGATATAATTGTAGACATATGAAGGTTGCCATCAGCCGAGCGACATGGGTTGACTTGTCTCGTAAAGAGCAGTGCCATATCATGGTAGACTAACTTGGGACTGGGGTGACGGTGCAGTGCCTAGGAGAGATTGTAGCTTAGGCTGCACTTTTCACTTACACTCTCTCTCTATTTATGAAATCATTTCTTCAAGAATCATCACTGTAGACAGTAACACAACAGTTACTTCATCCATGAAATATTCCAAGAAAATTATATTCACCATACACGAGTGCTCAAGCTTCAATATAATTTGCAGAATATGTATTGTCAATCGTATATGTACTGCTTGTTGCATGATACGTATCAGAGGGTTTCCTTGTCCATGGCCACACCACCTAAATGAAACTTTGTCAGAATTGATTCATAGTTCTTTTACATGCACAATATTATGCCAAGTCCAGTGTACCTCCTGCATCTGTCAACACAATATACGAAGACCCCCCCAAAAAACAACGGACCATCATGGTTAATTAGTCCATTACACCGCCGATGACATGCCCATATCCCTTACAAAAATTCTGGGGAGAACACTGAAAGTTACCCCTTGGGGGATTCATGATTGGCTGGTCTTATGGTTCCCTGTTGGGGGAATGATTACCAGAAGACAAGACAATAAGTACAGATTGGTGATGTAATCCCTGAAATCACTAGATGTACAATGTTAATTAAGGGTGCATTTTTTGTATCGTTTTTATACAGCTGAGATACGTGCACTCTGTTGCAGGAGAACTGTCAACCTGGTGTGGTATCCAGTGACCTCTAAAACACACATACATATGCAAACGGACAGAGCTATCTATTATGGGCTACTTTTTTTTGTTCAAAGCTATCTCACAGACTATCCCGATATTGGTAGCTGGAAAAAATTACATAATTTTAATCTAGGATCGTGCTGGCGTCTATCCGGGGAGGGGGGAGGGGGGAAGGAGAGGAAACGGAGAAAAATTGGGGGAGGGGGAAGTGAGTGATTACATTTGAGATTGAACTGGGGACTTTGAGTACCAAAGTGAACAGATAAAAGAACAAACCCTCGTTCATATTGATACCCCACTCCATTGAGGCAGTGCTATCAAGCTGTTATTCTCTAAACACATATATACACACAAAGATATACAGTGTATACAGACAGTTCATTGCGACCAATGATTCAACAAGATTTTCTGATGTAGAGGGGTGGAAAAATGAAGAAAGATTCTGGTTAAGATAGAACCTTTGAGTACAAAGCGAACAGAGAAAGGTTTTTTTTTTTTTTTAGTGGAAAAAAAAGTGAAGAAAGATTCCTCCCACTATCGAACAGGTAACCCTGAGTATATACCAGAGCAAATGGACAAGCCCACAGAATTCCCCCTTTATATAGCAAGATAGACCTTAAAACTCTGGCTGTTAAGCCTCTCGATGCTTAGCGCATATAAAGTTGTTAACCCTCTCACCGGCAACTTGATTATGGATTATTTTTTATTTAGGAAGAATGATGAAAAATAGTACCTAGCAACCCTATGTATATCAGGTGATAGCTGATGGACATTATAACAAGTTTGGGTTGCTTAACAATAAACCACTAAAAACTTCCCCCCCCCATCAAATTTTATACTTATTGAGTAGCAAGGTGTTTGCTTATGTCAAAGAACAAAATGATGAATTTTGGTTACCCAGCAACTAACCACATAGTCATGAATATTGTTATAAGCAGTTGAATGGCTTTGGCACTAATATGACTTGGATTTAGCCTTATTGACCAGTTGATAGTGGCCTACATCTTGTCAAACTAGATGAATTGAAAGAATTGTGATGAATTCTAGTTGCAACCACAGAGATACGATGAAAAAATGTTTGCAGAATAATGGCTCATGCCATTGACATTCTATATATACTCTGGTTCAAACTTTGCTAGAACTGGGGTTTCTTCAACTTGAAGATATGGTTGTGAGTGATTGGCCGATATGGCGCTGCCAAGTACTATCAGCCAACTGGAGGAAATGAAACAGTTGCTCCAACCTCCTGTGAAGCATGATGTTGGAAATACCAGCTGTAACGAAGATTGAGTGTTGTATGCTCCAGTAGAACTCCAGACAAGATAGACAATACCTGACACACAGTACACCCACACATGCCTTCATGTGCTATCGTTCCTAGGACGAGGTATCACCCCAAGGACGAGTATGGGGGGTGCTACTGTCAGTACGATTAGCATAGCTACTCGTCTCAATCACAAGCAAGTCCGACATTCTGTACAAAAATTGTTGAATGAGTCAACAGCAGGTACGTTGTATATAAACTACTTACATATAATTATAAGCAAATGGGTTAGCAGGGGCTATTGGTCCTCACATCATATGAAGGTTTGCTGGTAAGAGAGTTAAGCATCCATATTGGTCCTCACATCATATATAAAGTTTTGCCAGTGAGAGGGTTGAGCACCCATATTGGTCCTCGCAGCTTTGCCGGTGAGAGGATTAAATACCCATATTGGTCCTCGCATCAAATGAAGCTTTGCCGGTGAGAGGATTAAACACCCATATTGGTCCCCGCATCATATGAAGCTTTGCCGGTGAGAGGATTAAACACCCATATTGGTCCTCGCATCATATGAAGCTTTGCCAGTGAGAGGGTTAAGCACTCCATATTGTTGTTGTTCTAGTCCTCATTAGGTGTCCTTGTGGTATTTTGCTGAAGCGCTGATATGTCAAAATAAGTTATGGCTGTCACATTAGCTACACTGCCTAGGGAAGGTATTGCAAGAAACATCGAGGAAGAGTTTATTAGCATGAGCAGGTCTATTATTAGCTTCAAACTGTCTATAATTTCTTGATGAGCTTCTATCTGCTTATTTGCAAGGGACTTCTGGTCTTTCCCCCAGTCTTCTAGTAGTGCGGCTAACTCCTCCACGGTCATTGAAGTTCTTAAACACTTTTTGATGTACCCAACAATCGTACTTATTGCTTGTGAAGGATGCGAGTATGTCGCAAGAAGTGTTCTCATCTTCAGCTAAAAGGAGCTTTATGCATGAATGACGTCCAGATAATTCTGTAGCTTCCGAGGAAATCAAGTAAAAGGCAAAGTATGCTTGAAAGGCCTTCACTAGTTACAATTCCTTCTTAGTTTGCCTCGAGAGACTTGCTCCTTCATAATCTGCCTCATGAGACGGGGTCTTCCTTTATGTCCGTTGGTCATAATTATATTACCATAAAACTCCCAACCATCCAATGCATTGCAACAACTCTTAATTTAGCACCATCGATATGTCTACTCCTCCCACATACATATCAGGGTTTCATTTAGGGGGGGGGGGGGGGGGGGGGGTTGGAACCTTTTTGCCCCCCCCCCCCCCCTTGCAAATTGTACTACTAAAATCTAACCATCATGCTCGCCATTAATATCCAGATTCCTCCAGTTGCCCCCCCCCCCCCCCCTTGGACAATTTTATGAAACCCTGCATATCTTCGTTAAGTATGTCCATTCATCAAATATTATCAAATATTACGATCAATCAGAAGAAGAATCTAAACTGCATTGCAAAAACTAACTCATTTCTTGATTCAGCACTAATCTGTTTCTTTGCTCTCCTGAAGTTGGTAAAGGATCGTCAACACCAATAACCAGCTAGCGCCCTTCGAGTCAACAGCTTGCAATAGTTACCAGCACAGAATAAGCTGGGTCATCATCAACAGCTTGCAATAGTTAACCAGCACAGAATGAGCTGGGTCATCATCAACAGCTTGCAATAGTTACCAGCACAGAATGAGCTGGGTCATCATCAACAGCTTGCAATAGTTACCAGCACAGAATGAGCTGGGTCATCATCAACAGCTTGCAATAGTTAACTAGCACAGAATAAGCTGGGTCATCATCAACAGCTTGCAATAGTTACCAGCACAGAATGAGCTGGGTCACCATCAACAGCTTGCAATAGTTAACCAGCACAGTGAGCTGGGTCATCATCAACAGCTTGCAATAGTTACCAGCACAGAATAAGCTGGGTCATCATCAACAGCTTGCAATAGTTACCAGCACAGAATGAGCTGGGTCATCATCAACAGCTTGCAATAGTTACCAGCACAAAATGAGCTGGGCCATCATCAACAGCTTGCAGTAGTTACCAGCACAGAATGAGCTGGGTCATCATCAACAGCTTGCAATAGTTACCAGCACAGAATGAGCTGGGTCATCATCAACAGCTTGCAATAGTTACCAGCACAGAATGAGCTGGGTCATCATCAACAGCTTGCAATAGTTACCAGCACAGAATGAGCTGGGTCATCATCAACAGCTTGCAATAGTTACCAGCACAGAATGAGCTGGGTCATCATCAACAGCTTGCAGTAGTTACCAGCACAGAATGAGCTGGGTCATCATCAACAGCTTGCAATAGTTACCAGCACAGAGTGAGCTGGGTCATCATCAACAGCTGCACATTTTCGTACCAAGAAGTGATAAGTTGGTTTCCTTAAAAGTTTACTCATGACAACAACTAACAGCACAGACCTTCAACAAAACTAAGTTAACTAATATAATGATGTGCCTGTGTATTATAATTATGATGCATATTATGTTATGTGATTTGCTGCTATGTTGAGTAACTTCTTATATATAAGTGGCTGCTTGACTATTATATATATATTGTCTGTCAAAAAAGACCCATGTCAACAACCAATATTACAGGACCCTTTACCTGTGGACCCTTTACCTATTAATATAATGAAGATATTTTTTAAATCTGTATTATATTTGGAGTTAAGGTAAAGGGTCGTGTGAATATTGGTCGTCGAAATTGGTGAATTATTCTTGTTTCAATTCTTGTTTCATTTCTAGTTAATCTTCATTCATAATAATTATGTATATACGTATATAGTTGTTTTTTTATTACAGTTTTTGTCTTATGAATTGTCAGGCCTCAAGGCTGGTTCACAACATGACGCTGGCCGAGCGTTGCATTGCATTACGGTTTGTCAATTGACCTTTGACCGAAGGACACGCGATGTTCTGATTGGTCCGATGCTGCGTTTCAGATGCTGGATTCTAATCCAGCGTTTGAAATGCAGTGTCGGACCAATCAGAACATCGCGTGTCCGCAGCAATTGGGTCAAAGGTCAATTAGCAAACCGCAACGCAATGCGTTGTGAATCAGCCTTCAGCCCTGCAAAAATCAAACTATAAATAGAATTTATAAATAGAGCTAGAACTCATGACCTCAGATTATCAACACATAGGACAATCAGAAGTCATGACCTCAGACTATCAACACACTGGACAATCATGATATCTCGTAGATAAGTCCTGTAGGGACATACAGTAATTCTACTACTCTCACACTGTTATCAATACCATAAGCTGTGAAAGCCTGGCTGCAAGGGTATTTAAATCCCTCTGCAGTCCAGGCTTGGGCAGTCTCATCCTATCTTCATATTCTGCTACTCGACTGTTGTTTTAATATAAGCTACTTAAGATCTAAAACTCTTTTGTCAAGCTTGGGGTTTAGCTAGAAGAAGTTAGGGAGAGACTCTGGTGGCAGCGAATTACCAAGGTTGGTATCTGTTAGGTATCTTGTGGTTGGAGACTCGAACGCATATACACAACAGGAGGCCACTTATCCACACATGTTGGGACCAGAGGTTGTTTGGATGAGTGAAATGTTCGGATAACTAAACTTCAGGTGTTCAGCTTGTCCTTGCTCCTTAAAAAATTATGGACAGAGAGACCTTCCAACATCACATTACACTGCCACTCAAGTTTCTAATATCACAGACCTTGAGCCTACATCGGTTTTAAGGAATACGTCTAGCCCTGCTCTCTGCTTTGACACAGAGAGAGAAGAATCAGCTGGACGAGGTTACGTTAGGCCAACAGTATTATTATACTCATTGTGCGTATGTGCAATAGGAATTTTCCCTGTAGAATTTAAAAATTAATTACACCGAAGTAGCCAGCATTTCTGCGGGCATGGCTAGCATTGCTGTGGGAGGAGCTTCTTGTGTAGCGTTCGGTTGAACGGCATGTTCGGATAAGTGCTTCCTAATGTATATATAATATAACCTGATTCACCGCCGTAGACGCCAGGTGGAGTTTTTTTTGGTAATGATTGCAGGAAAAAATAATGTTAGTTTGACCTATGCTCACACTAAAGATATCTGGGCATGTCCAGCTCTGCTTGGGCTAAATTAAAAATAGTACCAAGGTAACTGCGATAATTGCGACGTCAAACTTGCCCATTGCAATCGGGGGGGGGAAATGACTTTGAGATTAAATGTGAAGGATGTTTTAACAATGCTGGATGGATGACGATTTGAGGCTCTCTGAAGTTGAAAGCATTGCTGAGAAAGGACAAGGGATGTTTGCCTACCATGGCAACACACTAGAGACCTGGAAGAGCTAACAGCTCTGAGTGAAATGGTTTTGATAGCCAGGATGCTCATGCGTAAACAACCTAGTGCACAACAACGTAACAAAGAACTGTAAACAGGACCATTGTTTCAAGCTTTTAAACGGGTTGAGGCTTTTCAAGCATGGGTTTCTTTTCAGATATTTTTTTGCACAGTGTAAAGAGGGTCTTTATTCAAGGAGAGGATAGTTTCAAGTTGGGCTATTTTCGGATTTTTGCTCATGTCAAAGCATTAGTCGGCCTCGTAAGTGGGCCGTGATCAAACCAGTTGAATGAGTTTTGGGGATCAAACCAGTTGAATGAGATTTGGGGTTCAGTGATCATTTAATGGGCCACTGTAATAACCCCTCCCCCCACCCCCTTTTTTTTTGGCTTGGTCAAGGCACTGTCCCATTTTAAGCACTGGCTCAATGGTGTGGCCAGTCTAGGCCTAACTGGTACCAGCACATCAATGGCTATTCTGTTTCTCAACTATAGTAAAAGACATCGGTGATAGCCAAACTAGCTCACGTGCTGTTCTATTCAAAACAGAGTCGAGATTACATGTGCTGTATTATATTAAGAAAGAATGACCCGTGATCAGCTCTGCTGTTTGGTTTGTGGAGCTACCGCTATTGTGAAATAGTTACCTAGTCCCAAGGAGGCTGTAGCTGAAACTGATTATCGTGCAATGGACAATGTGGTATACGGTCACCAAATATCCAGACATGGCAAGCGTTGATACGTGTGGTGTACAACAACAAACAAGTTAGAAAAAGTGTTTAATTAAAGGCCCTGCCCCACCACTCAACTACAATATATAGAGACACAACAAAACAATTGACAAGCTTGTTAAAAGTGTCAGATGTGGACCACAACCTGCTACATGGCCCTTTACCATTACCAAATATTTAAAATCAGTACCATAATTATTTGCTCAATAAGGGACTGCTCTCCATTAGTAGCCACTTTCTAATAGTGACCTCCTGCTCCGTGAGGCTGAAATATTTAGTAGCTGCTCTTGAATAACTGATCCTGTTAATCAACTGAATTTCACACTCGCTTATAATACTTCCGCTGTTGTTATTATATGCGTGACTTCGGTGATTTGGACGCCTCAAGCCAAGACAAAGGTAAACTTGAACAAGATGAAGTAGTTCCAGAAGACGACCATTAGCAGCTCCATGCTTTTTTGCTGAGTCATTTACACTGCTTCATGCAGAGCCCGAGTCAATTATTCCCGACCAAAGCTGCCGAGTCATTGTTTACTTTGCCTCGTCGTGCACCTGAGCTAAGTCTTCCCAATAAATTAACGCCTCTCTCTAATAGTAACCTCCCTATCCTCGAGCCTGAAATGTTTTTTATTAGACATCCAGTACACAATGATTGATCCTAAATGGTAAAGGGTCATCTACCTGATTGTGGTCCACATGGGTACGATCTTCTTTCCTTTCTGTTGTTTTAAGGGAGACCTAAATCTAAATGAAAAATAAATAAAAGTGTCCGCCTTTAAGGGCTCATAACTTCTGAAGCGTACACCCTTATGCCAGTGATCTTATGCTCAAAAGATAGCTCTCTCTTAGAGCTATACCAGTTTTTGTGCTTAATGGCCGACTAACTTGGATGTTGTCGAGCAAGCAACAAACCTGACAACTCTTTCATATTTCATATCATCACAAAACATTGTTGAACAAATCCAATATAATATGTATGTAGTTACTGGAGTCATGGAAAGGTAAGTGCTAGGGCTTTACCCAGGAACTTGGCAACAGAAGGTTACTATAGTTTTTCTATAAAAGTGAAACTAACTTCACTACGCTAAGCAAGCAACACACCTGACAACTCATCATAAAGCATTGTTGAAGGTCCTCATGCAAATATCACTCATATGTTTACTACTGCTCGTGGGGTCAAATAAGGTCAGATAAACTATAAAATCACACTTTCCCAGAACATGGCAACAGAATGCTACTACTACGGTACTCTGGGAGTCACTCCGCTATGGATTAAAATCTACTTTCAATCGGGTTTATTTGAAACTAAACGATGAAGTACTACAACTTATTACAAAAGCCCCTTCTACATGACACGTCACAGTAAAAAAAAAAATTTTTTTTTTTTAATATTGCCCCGGTAATACAGATGGAACCAATCAAGTTTCAGGTAATGTCCAAGCTAGCTGGCACGCCCACTTCACACTGATCCTACCCCCACTCCCAAAGGAGTTTGTGAGAGTCCATCCATCCAGACACATGCAGAGAAAGCAAAGACAGTGCTACAAAGTGACTAGAACCCTCAATGATCTCATCCCTTCTCTCTTGAGAAAAGACTCGCTCCTGGATCCTGGATGGATCTCTTTTGCTGTATCTTGTTAAGCAACATAGCGGTTTGTTTGCTTACCTCAAAGGAACTGATTCTCATACTAAACTGCAGCTTATTATATTTGCATTCTAACGAGGGGAACAGTTTGAACTAGAAAAAAGAAAAAATAGTTCCAGCATTAAAATAAAGAAGCAGAAATAAAGTCTGGGGCAGCTAATAACATTTCCAAATTAATTAGAAACACTTAAGTGATTACGATGACTTCCTCGATAATCTTACTCACTCTGATATCTCAAGATGCTCTAGCCTTCACCAGTAATAATCAGATGATAAGACTCGTGTGAGGTTGATATATTATACACTTGTAACTACATGCAAGCTTCGAGTGAGTAAATCTAAGCCGATTATTGTGAAGTCATCATATCTGCACTACATTATTGAGGCTTAAGTAATTGAGTGACTTGAAAATATGACCACCATGTTGGCGGCAATTATTATTACCGAGTAACCTTGACTTTGCCAAATTAACAATTAATCAAAAATTTATAAAAATATATCTATTTTATATAATTGTCGGTACACTATGTATTTGAATATGGTGATGCCGAGATGAGTCACCAATGTGCACTTATTGACCTCTGGTAATTAGTCCAGCACAATGGAATCATAAGATAGCCAACCTGAATCTAACATGAATGATAATGCCCACAAGACACTCGGTCATTCTGGCTAAATAAATGACCCCTGGCTCTGTGGAACAACACCTGGAGTTATAAGCAGTATGATAGCCCTAGCCATGACAGAATGGGGGTGGCTCACCCGAGTGAGTACCAATTAGAATGTTCACCGAGGGTTTAGAAAAGGTGGGCATTCATTATCAAAGTTCCACATTGAAGGGAACACTAATTTGTGTGAATCCTCGATATACACGGCCACGGCAGATTTTCTAGTAGCCTTTTCAGTTTTAGAACATACTGTATTAAAACCAGCTATAATTGAGGTAAGCTTGAATGTCCCCAGCAACCACTTGCTATGTATGGATAGCCATGTTGTTGATCAACAATTCCCATGGTTGCATTGTGTCTCTAGCAATAACTCGTCAACCTGTAACTGCACATATGTATATATATATACTATGATGAAGTAGCATCACCACAATATATATACTATGATGAAGTAGCATCACCACAATATATATACTTACTATGAAGAAGAGCATCACCACAATATATATACTATGATGAAGAGCATCACCTGTGTTATATATATATGTGATAGGATCTGAGAAAAGGGGTCTTATGTACAAAATTAAAAAAACTGAGTTATTGATAACAGGTGAAAGAACAAAGCAATGCCTATATTTTGGAACTCAAATTATCACTTATTTCCATTCAGAAGAAAAGTTATGAAAGCTTGAATGCTAGACGCTTGAAGCATTCATTTTGAGAAAAACGCGTTATAATTTAATGGCTTCCTGTGCACTTGATGGAGCCATTCCTTTGTTAGTTTGTTAACCATGCGGCCACTATAGCAGCTAGTAGGAAATCCCCCCATTTTGTGGGAGTTTCCCATCTTTCCGCATTCGCGGGTAGTATTGTGTCCGTGTTATGGCAACGCAGTTCCGTTACACGTGTAGCAAGCTTCTTGACCACCAATCTTCTAACCCCTACAAAGAAGCAAGCAGGATCCTTCAGACTTCACACAAATGTAAAGGAAAGGTAGTAGATGCCTGTAGTTCAAAAAAATTAAAATAGTCAAACTATTACTTTGAGCTTATTTCGGTCATACCACAAAAACATTTTTCTCTACATAAGACCCCTTTTCTCAGATCCCATCACATATTATTATAATATATTAGCTATATATATTACTAGGATATATATATATATATATATACTATGATGAAGTAGCATCACCACAATATATATATATATACTATGATGAAGAGCATCACCTGTGTTATATATATTATTATATATTAGCTATATATATTACATATATACTATGATGAATAGCATCACCTGTGTTATATATATTATAATATATAAGCTATATATATATATATATATATACTATGATGAAGAGCATCACCTGTGTTATATATATTATAATATATTAGCTATATATATTACTATATATATATATATACTATGATGTAGAGCATCACCTGTGTTATATATATTATAATATATTAGCTATATATATATATATATATATATATACTATGATGCATCACCTGTGTTATATATATTATAATATATTAGCTATAATATATTACTATATATATTACATATATACTATGATGAAGAGCATCACCTGTGTTATATATATTATAATATATTAGCTATAATATATTACTATATATATATATATATATATACTATGATGTAGAGCATCACCTGTGTTATATATATTATAATATATTAGCTATAATATATTACTATATATATATATATATATACTATGATGTAGAGCATCACCTGTGTTATATATATTATAATATATTAGCTATAATATATTACTATATATATATATATATATACTATGATGTAGAGCATCACCAGTGATATATACACATTATACTTGGATATATACTATCATGAAATAACATCACCAGTTACGTGATGTGAACTTGCCTCCAGCAGAAGTTTTGGTTTTTCGCTGGCAAGTCTGTTCAGTATTGGACCAAGCAAGTGACACAGGAAGAGTAGCTGCCACTCTGCGCTTACCACAGGCCTCACACTGGTCGACAGCCAACTACAAAATAATAATCAGCAGATGCGTATTCACGACAACACAAAATGTGTGTGTGTGTGTGTGTGTGCATAGCCTAGGGTAGGAGCAGGTTGGGCCGCACCAATAAATATAATAGGCGAAAGTGGGGAAAGTGGGCGTGGAAAAAGACTAACGACATAATGTGCAACTGCGGTAACAATTCCTCAGCTTGGAAGACTAACTTGCTGTCATGGCTAGTATACCACAAGAGAATATCTCTGGCCCTCACCAGCCTCTTTTCCTTTGAGATATTTTGGTAGCAAGGGAGAAAAAAGAAGCTTCAAACCAGCAAGGTCTGCAGAGTGGTGGTTGTACCATCAAGAAGCCCAAGAGACTCTGTGCTCTCTTTCCACTGTTCTCAGGCAGACAAAAAGAATTTGCTGCCAAAAGGTTTACATAGTAAAAGAGAGGAAGCCTACATCAACCATGGTTTATATCAATTGGAAAGCTGATTCTTCAAGATTTAGGTTGGTTATTTATAGCTAATTCATGTCATGTTACTTTAATACTAACTATATTTAATGCAAACCACTCTGTAGTCGATGCAGGAGACACCAGCAATCGACCATGCTGATGCTGTTAGAGTGATAACCAGCTCACATGGCAGAAATGTTGGAGAAATGTTGGATGAAGCACACAAGAAGAAAGGAAGCTCAATGGAGGAATGCTGATGAACACTCTTCAACATGTGCAGTTTCTTGGCAGACAGGGATTGGCATTAAGAGGACATGATCAACATGAGAGCAATTATATTCAGCTACTGCTGCTGAGAAGTCGTGATCAACTGGCAAATCTGTCATCGTTATACATAGGCTTATATATAACATAATTATGCATTGGACAATTAGGATACAACTGAAAGAAAGGCTGACTAATACCCAAGTCCAGATATCCAGAATGAAATGTTAAGACTCGTGTCTCACACCATTCCTCGTGGGATAGTTGAACAAATTCAAGGTGCCGATTACTTTACCTTATAAATGGTGGATGAATGTGTGGATTCATCTGGTAAGGAACAGCTGGTATTATGCTTTAGGCATGTTGGAGCAGATCTGTCAGTTCATGAAGACTTTATTGGTTTGTGTCATTGTTCCAGATTGTTCCAGCCAATACACTTCATAAAGACCCACTAACAAGGCTTCACCCTCACCTTGTCACGATGTTGCAGGCAGTGCTACGATGGTGGAGGCAATATGGCAGGAAGCATAAATGGGGCAAAGGAGAAGATTCTTACAGAAGAGTCCCGTTTCTTACCCATTGTTTTGGCCATGCTTTAAGTCTGGGTATTGCTGATTGTAAAAGCAGTGAAAATTCTACAACCCACAACCTATGAAGTCAGCAAGCTTTGGTAGTGCTCTCCAAAACGTCAAATTGTCTAAATCCATTCACGCTAAGCAATCTCCAGATACTGTTGGATCTCGGATTCTTTGCCCAACATGCTTGACTGTGTGAAACCAAACTTTTAGAAGGTTAATTGCTAACTGCGGAGTGCTTTCAGAATTGTGGGGCAGTATTTTGGATGGCCGTCATGACTCTGAAGTCAGAGCACACATTAATAGTGTTGCAAGTTAGGTGAGAAGGTTTGGCTATTTCTATGTGTCTTCTCTATTACTCTCCTTTCTAAGGCAATCTGACAACTTAAGCAAGACTCTGCAGTGCACAAAGACGAGTGCTTCATAAGGATTACACTTGGCATGACATTAACTACCCTGAAGGTGTAGAAGTCATTATTAGTATGATAATGACTTGTTGATTGCTAGTGATAGCTTGTAGGTGTTTTTGTGTATATAATCACATTTGTGTAGTACTTAATTATGTATATCGAGATGTTTGCAGGATAGATATTGTTGATTGGTAATGATAGCTATAATTATGGTGCTGACTTGTTGATTGGTAGCCATAGCTCTGTAGGTACTCATTTGTAGTTTAATTAGTGAGTGGACACACTTGTGTAGAACATAATTATATGAGATGTTTGTGCAGGATAGTTTTATTTGTGATGTGTTGTTGATGGGTAATGATAGCATGTTATATGAATATTGCTCCTTGATTGCATGAATCTTTCACATTCTATGTGACCCTATGCAATCAATGAGGTCAGATGAAAGCTACATTCTATTCTGGCAGCGTGTAACAAAAGAAGAAGCCGAATGCGATATTGAAGAGCCAGTAACTACTGCGTAGGAGACCTCCACAACACCTCGACTCTCACAGCACCAGTGGTACAGCTGCAGCCACACCAGAAATTTACTGTCGTGCCATTTACTTTGAATGTCTTGATACTGTTATCAACTGCATTTCACACAGATTTAACCAGGAAGACTATCAAGTATATAGCAAGTTAGAACAGTTGCTTTGGAGTGGTGGACGAGAGCAGGAAGATGGTGATAATGATGAGGTATATTAGTAAAGGATGATCTTCTTTCACAGCTATAGTTGCTCCACGCAAATTTCAAACTTGACAGGAGCATGATATATATATTCAATGTTGCTAGAGGAATGTCAGAGGCAGAGAAAATCTATACTGCAGTCAGACACACCGATCTGGGGAAACAGAGATGTAGCTTCAGGTCACTCCATGTCCACACCACTGCAGGTCACTGCACGTCTATACACTGTAGGTCACTGCACGTCTATACACTGCAGGTCACTGCACATCTATACACTGCAGGTCACTGCACATCTATACACTGCAGGTCACTGCACGTCTATACACTGCAGGTCACTGCACATCTATACACTGCAGGTCACTGCACATCTATACACTGCAGGTCACTGCACGTCTATACACTGCAGGTCACTGCACATCTATACACTGCAGGTCACTGCACATCTATACACTGCAGGTCACTGCACGTCTATACACTGCAGGTCACTGCACATCTATACACTGCAGGTCACTGCACGTCTATACACTGCAGGTCACTGCACATCTATACACTGCAGGTCACTGCACATCTATACACTGCAGGTCACTGCACGTCTATACACTGCAGGTCACTGCACGTCTATACACTGCAGGTCACTGCACATCTGCAGGTCACTGCATGTGTATACCGCATAGCTGGATATTTTCAAGGGTTTAAATATTCGCAGATATGAAACGAAAATATTTATGAAGGAAATATTCATGGATTGAGTAGCGTCTAGTGGAAGCCACACCTACTCTGCTGTTGTTCATCATTATATTCCAACCATAACAACCATAACAACAGTGAATATTCAACTGTTTAGTAACACGGTATGTACCCCTCACACACCGCGGGAGGTTCAGGAGCAGACCCATGTTGGCGTGCATCCAGAAAGAGTGCAGGAGAGAGAGGAGGCAGCCAGCACGAGACTTGGGCCCCACCAGGCAGTGCATGGAAGGCAGGGGGACTTGGGGGTCCAGGCTGGTGGTGCACTGCGGCTCCACCTCAGGACCACTGAGAACCTCCAGAACCTCCTCGTACACAACACTATGGAAGGGCTCCTGCGAAAGTACAGTGCATGATGAGACATTGCGGGGAACCATGATGCTAGGTCAGAAGAACGGGCTGACTTACAGGCATGGAGACAAAGGCGAGTCCAAGGACGTTGATCCACGCCAAAACAGTGTGATCATCATCCTGATGCGTGTTCTTGGCTCTACAAGGACACACATAGACACATGCAAGTCATACTAGTAGGCACATGCAAGTCATACTAGTACTCAGTAGTAGGCACATGCAAGTCATACTAGTAGACACATGCCAGTCATACTAGTAGACACATGCCAGTCATAGTAGTAGGCACATGCCAGTCATACTAGTAGGCACATGCCAGTCATACTAGTAGGCACATGCCAGTCATACTAGTAGACACATGCCAGTCATACTAGTAGGCACATGCCAGTCATACTAGTAGGCACATGCCAGTCATACTAGTAGACACATGCCAGTCATACTAGTAGGCACATGCCAGTCATACTAGTAGGCACATGCCAGTCATACTAGTAGACACATGCCAGTCATACTAGTAGACACATGCAAGTCATACTAGTAGGCACATGCAAGTCATACTAGTAGGCACATGCCAGTCATACTAGTAGGCACATGCCAGTCATACTAGTAGACACATGCAAGTCATACTAGTAGGCACATGCCAGTCATACTAGTAGGCACATGCCAGTCATACTACTGTAGTAGACACATGCAAGTCATACTAGTAGGCACATGCCAGTCATACTAGTAGACACATGCCAGTCATAGTAGTAGGCACATGCCAGTCATACTAGTAGGCACATGCCAGTCATACTAGTAGGCACATGCAAGTCATACTAGTAGGCACATGCAAGTCATACTAGTAGACACATGCCAGTCATACTAGTAGACACATGCCAGTCATAGTAGTAGGCACATGCCAGTCATACTAGTAGGCACATGCCAGTCATACTAGTAGGCACATGCAAGTCATACTAGTAGGCACATGCAAGTCATACTAGTAGGCACATGCAAGTCATACTAGTAGGCACATGCCAGTAATACTAGTAGACACATGCAAGTCATACTAGTAGGCACATGCCAGTCATACTAGTAGACACATGCCAGTCATAGTAGTAGGCACATGCCAGTCATACTAGTAGGAACATGCCAGTCATACTAGTAGGCACATGCCAGTCATACTAGTAGGCACATGCCAGTCATACTAGTAGGCACATGCCAGTCATACTAGTAGGCACATGCAAGTCATACTAGTAGACACATGCCAGTCATACTAGTAGGCACATGCCAGTCATACTAGTAGGCACATGCCAGTCATACTAGTAGGCACATGCCAGTCATACTAGTAGACACATGCCAGTCATACTAGTAGGCACATGCCAGTCATACTAGTAGGCACATGCCAGTCATAGTAGTAGGCACATGCCAGTCATACTAGTAGGCACATGCCAGTCATACTAGTAGGCACATGCCAGTCATACTAGTAGGCACATGCAAGTCATACTAGTAGGCACATGCCAGTCATACTAGTAGGCACATGCAAGTTATACTAGTAGGCACATGCCAGTCATAGTAGTAGACACATGCCAGTCATACTAGTAGGCACATGCCAGTCATACTAGTAGACACATGCCAGTCATACTAGTAGGCACATGCCAGTCATACTAGTAGGCACATGCCAGTCATACTAGTAGGCACATGCCAGTCATAGTAGTAGACACATGCCAGTCATACTAGTAGGCACATGCCAGTCATACTAGTAGGCACATGCCAGTCATACTAGTAGGCACTTGCCAGTCATACTAGTAGGCACTTGCCAGTCATACTAGTAGGCACTTGCCAGTCATACTAGTAGGCACATGCCAGTCATAGTAGTAGCACTATGATTAGACACATGACAGTAATTTAGACACATGATAGTCATAATAGTAGTAATAGTCTGGCAGATATGTGAATGAATTGTGATTTGATGATACAAGCATGAGCTTTGGCACCAGTTAGAGCATGCCCTAAGGAAATGTAGATTAGCCACATGAATCAAGATCCTATCCTAGGTGGTCTAGAACCAGAGATACTGGTAAAATAACAACCGGTGGCGGCCATTTTGGAAAATGGCTGCCATTGTTGCCGTAAGAGAAATCTGTGATACCCTATAGCCAAAAATCTTCCTTAGGACATGCTCTAACAGTGTGCCAAAGCTCATGCTTGTATCATCAAGCACAATTCGCTCTAATATTTCACTTATCTGCTGTACTATAAGATTGGACACATGCCAGTCATAATAGTAGTATGATTAGTCACATGCCAGTCATAATAGTAGTATGATTAGACACATGCTAGTCCATATTAGTAGTATGATTAGTCACATGCCAGTCATAATAGTAGTATGATTAGACACATGCTAGTCATAATAGTAGTATGATTAGTCACATGCTAGTCATAATAGTAGTATGATTAGTCACATGCCAGTCATAATAGTAGTATGATTAGACACATGCTAGTCATAATAGTAGTATGATTAGTCACATGCCAGTCATAATAGTAGTATGATTAGACACATGCTAGTCATAATAGTAGTATGATTAGACACATGCTAGTCATAATAGTAGTATGATTAGACACATGCCAGTCATAATAGTAGTATGATTAGACACATGCTAGTCATAATAGTAGTATGATTAGTCACATGCCAGTCATAATAGTAGTATGATTAGACACATGCCAGTCATAATAGTAGTATGATTAGACACATGCTAGTCATAATAGTAGTATGATTAGACACATGCTAGTCATAATAGTAGTATGATTAGACACATGCTAGTCATAATAGTAGTATGATTAGACACATGCCAGTCATAATAGTAGTATGATTAGTCACATGCTAGTCATAATAGTAGTATGATTAGTCACATGCTAGTCATAATAGTAGTATGATTAGACACATGCTAGTCATAATAGTAGTATGATTAGACACATGCCAGTCATAATAGTAGTATGATTAGTCACATGCCAGTCATAATAGTAGTATGATTAGACACATGCTAGTCCATATTAGTAGTATGATTAGTCACATTCCAGTCATAATAGTAGTATGATTAGTCACATGCCAGTCATAATAGTAGTATGATTAGACACATGCCAGTCATAATAGTAGTATGATTAGTCACATGCTAGTCATAATAGTAGTATGATTAGACACATGCTAGTCATAATAGTAGTATGATTAGTCACATGCCAGTCATAATAGTAGTATGATTAGTCACATGCTAGTCATAATAGTAGTATGATTAGACACATGCCAGTCATAATAGTAGTATGATTAGTCACATGCCAGTCATAATAGTAGTATGATTAGACACATGCTAGTCATAATAGTAGTATGATTAGTCACATGCCAGTCATAATAGTAGTATGATTAGACACATGCCAGTCATAATAGTAGTATGATTAGTCACATGCCATAGTAGTATGATTAGACACATGCCAGTCATAATAGTAGTATGATTAGTCACATGCTAGTCATAATAGTAGTATGCTTAGTCACATGCCAGTCATAATAGTAGTATGATTAGTCACATGCTAGTCATAATAGTAGTATGATTAGACACATGCTAGTCATAATAGTAGTATGATTAGACACATGCTAGTCATAATAGTAGTATGATTAGACACATGCCAGTCATAATAGTAGTATGATTAGACACATGCTAGTCATAATAGTAGTATGATTAGTCACATGCCAGTCATAATAGTAGTATGATTAGTCACATGCCAGTCATAATAGTAGTATGATTAGACACATGCCAGTCATAATAGTAGTATGATTAGACACATGCTAGTCATAATAGTAGTATGATTAGACACATGCTAGTCATAATAGTAGTATGATTAGACACATGCCAGTCATAATAGTAGTATGATTAGACACATGCCAGTCATAATAGTAGTATGATTAGACACATGCTAGTCATAATAGTAGTATGATTAGACACATGCCAGTCATAATAGTAGTATGATTAGACACATGCTAGTCATAATAGTAGTATGATTAGACACATGCTAATCATAATAGTAGTATGATTAGACACATGCTAGTCATAATAGTAGTATGATTAGACACATGCCAGTCATAATAGTAGTATGATTAGACACATGCCAGTCATAATAGTAGTATGATTAGACACATGCTAGTCATGATAGTAGTATGATTATACACATGCTAGTCATAATAGTAGTATGATTAGACACATGCCAGTCATAATAGTAGTATGATTAGACACATGCTAGTCATAATAGTAGTACGATTAGACACATGCTAGTCATAATAGTAGTATGATTAGACACATGCCAGTCATAATAGTAGTATGATTAGACACATGCTAGTCATAATAGTAGTACGATTAGACACATGCTAGTCATAATAGTAGTATGATTAGTCACATGCCAGTCATAATAGTAGTATGATTAGACACATGCTAGTCATAATAGTAGTATGATTAGACACATGCTAGTCATAATAGTAGTATGATTAGTCACATGCTAGTCATAATAGTAGTATGATTAGACACATGCTAGTCATAATAGTAGTATGATTAGACACATGCCAATCATAATAGTAGTATGATTAGTCACATGCTAGTCATAATAGTAGTATGATTAGACACATGCTAGTCATAATAGTAGTATGATTAGACACATGCCAGTCATAATAGTAGTATGATTAGACACATGCTAGTCATAATAGTAGTACGATTAGACACATGCTAGTCATAATAGTAGTATGATTAGTCACATGCTAGTCATAATAGTAGTATGATTAGACACATGCCAGTCATAATAGTAGTATGATTAGACACATGCTAGTCATAATAGTAGTATGATTAGACACATGCCAGTCATAATAGTAGTATGATTAGACACATGCTAGTCATAATAGTAGTATGATTAGACACATGCTAGTCATAATAGTAGTATGATTAGACACATGCTAGTCATAATAGTAGTATGATTAGTCACATGCTAGTCATAATAGTAGTATGATTAGACACATGCCAGTCATAATAGTAGTATGATTAGACACATGCTAGTCATAATAGTAGTATGATTAGACACATGCCAATCATAATAGTAGTATGATTAGACACATGCTAGTCATAATAGTAGTATGATTAGTCACATGCTAGTCATAATAGTAGTATGATTAGACACATGCTAGTCATAATAGTAGTATGATTAGACACATGCCAATCATAATAGTAGTATGATTAGACACATGCTAGTCATAATAGTAGTATGATTAGACACATGCTAGTCATAATAGTAGTATGATTAGTCACATGCTAGTCATAATAGTAGTATGATTAGTCACATGCTAGTCATAATAGTAGTATGATTAGACACATGCCAGTCATAATAGTAGTATGATTAGACACATGCCAGTCATAATAGTAGTATGATTAGACACATGCTAGTCATAATAGTAGTATGATTAGACACATGCCAATCATAATAGTAGTATGATTAGACACATGCTAGTCATAATAGTAGTATGATTAGTCACATGCTAGTCATAATAGTAGTATGATTAGACACATGCCAGTCATAATAGTAGTATGATTAGACACATGCTAATCATAATAGTAGTATGATTAGTCAGATGCCAGTCATAATAGTAGTATGATTAGTCACATGCTAGTCATAATAGTAGTATGATTAGTCACATGCCAGTCATAATAGTAGTATGATTAGACACATGCTAGTCATAATAGTAGTATGATTAGACACATGCTAGTCATAATAGTAGTATGATTAGACACATGCTAGTCATAATAGTAGTATGATTAGACACATGCCAGTCATAATAGTAGTATGATTAGACACATGCTAGTCATAATAGTAGTATGATTAGACACATGCTAGTCATAATAGTAGTATGATTAGACACATGCCAGTCATAATAGTAGTATGATTAGACACATGCCAGTCATAATAGTAGTATGATTAGACACATGCTAGTCATAATAGTAGTATGATTAGTCACATGCCAGTCATAATAGTAGTATGATTAGACACATGCTAGTCATAATAGTAGTATGATTAGACACATGCTAGTCATAATAGTAGTATGATTAGACACATGCTAGTCATAATAGTAGTATGATTAGACACATGCTAGTCATAATAGTAGTATGATTAGACACATGCTAGTCATAATAGTAGTATGATTAGACACATGCCAGTCATAATAGTAGTATGATTAGACACATGCTAGTCATAATATTAGTATGATTAGACACATGCTAGTCATAATAGTAGCATGATTAGACACATGCCAGTCATAATAGTAGTATGATTAGACACATGCTAGTCATAATATTAGTATGATTAGACACATGCTAGTCATAATAGTAGTATGATTAGACACATGCTAGTCATAATAGTAGTATGATTAGTCACATGCCAGTCATAATAGTAGTATGATTAGACACATGCCAGTCATAATAGTAGTATGATTAGTCACATGCCAGTCATAATAGTAGTATGATTAGTCACATGCTAGTCATAATAGTAGTATGATTAGACACATGCTAGTCATAATAGTAGTATGATTAGTCACATGCCAGTCATAATAGTAGTATGATTAGTCACATGCTAGTCATAATAGTAGTATGATTAGACACATGCTAGTCATAATAGTAGTATGATTAGACACATGCTAGTCATAATAGTAGTATGATTAGTCACATGCTAGTCATAATAGTAGTATGATTAGACACATGCTAATCATAATAGTAGTATGATTAGTCACATGCCAGTCATAATAGTAGTATGATTAGACACATGCTAGTCATAATAGTAGTATGATTAGACACATGCTAGTCATAATAGTAGTATGTTTAGACACATGCTAATCATAATAGTAGTATGATTAGTCACATGCCAGTCATAATAGTAGTATGATTAGACACATGCTAGTCATAATAGTAGTAGTATGATTAGTCACATGCTAGTCATAATAGTAGTATGATTAGACACATGCTAGTCATAATAGTAGTATGTTTAGACACATGCTAATCATAATAGTAGTATGATTAGTCACATGCCAGTCATAATAGTAGTATGATTAGACACATGCTAGTCATAATAGTAGTATGATTAGTCACATGCCAGTCATAATAGTAGTATGATTAGTCACATGCCAGTCATAATAGTAGTATGATTAGACACATGCCAGTCATAATAGTAGTATGATTAGACACATGCCAGTCATAATAGTAGTATGATTAGACACATGCCAGTCATAATAGTAGTATGATTAGACACATGCTAGTCATAATAGTAGTATGATTAGACACATGCCAGTCATAATAGTAGTATGATTAGACACATGCCAGTCATAATAGTAGTATGATTAGTCACATGCTAGTCATAATAGTAGTATGATTAGACACATGCCAGTCATAATAGTAGTATGATTAGTCACATGCTAGTCATAATAGTAGTATGATTAGACACATGCCAGTCATAATAGTAGTATGATTAGACACATGCCAGTCATAATAGTAGTATGATTAGACACATGCTAGTCATAATAGTAGTATGATTAGACACATGCTAGTCATAATAGTAGTATGATTAGTCACATGCCAGTCATAGTAGTATGATTAGACACATGCCAGTCATAATAGTAGTATGATTAGACACACGCTAGTCATAATAGTAGTATGATTAGACACATGCCAGTCATAATAGTAGTATGATTAGTCACATGCTAGTCATAATAGTAGTATGATTATACACATGCCAGTCATAATAGTAGTATGATTAGACACATGCTAGTCCATATTAGTAGTATGGTTAGACAGATGCCAGTCATAGCATTGGTATGATTAGACCCATGCCAGTCATACCTCTAGCAGTGGTATGATTAGACACCTTCCAGTCATACATCTAGCAGTGGTATGATTAGACACCTTCCAGTCATACATCTAGCAGTGGTATGATTAGACACCTGCCAGTCATACCTCTAGCAGTGGTATGATCAGACACATGCCAGTCATACCTGTAGCAGTGGTATGATTAGACACATGCTAGTCATACCTGTAGCATGTGGTATGATTAGACACATGCCAGTCATACCTGTAGCAGTGGTATGATTAGACACCTGCCAGTCATAGTGGCAGCCCCACAGGCATTTCTGATGGTTTACACAATATGATGAATAAGAGTAGGCCAGTCACTAACTTACTTTTCATAGAGGGCCTTCAGTAGCCGCTTGGAAATGATTTCTCCAGACAGAGGCAGAGCCATCAGTTCCACACAGCAAGTATAAAGAGAGAAGGTGAGGGAACTAGAGAACTCGCTGAAGTGCCAGTCACAAGAGTGAACAGGAAATGCAGGGTTGAATGGTTGCAGGCCTAAAGGGGCGGACGAGTGAGGAGGAAGCGAGAGGGACAGGTGAGGAGGAAGAGAGAGGGACAGGTGAGGAGGAAGAGAGAGGGACAGGTGAGGAGGAAGAGAGAGGGACAGGTGAGGAGGAAGAGAGAGGGACAGGTGAGGAGGAAGAGAGAGGGACAGGTGAGGAGGAAGAGAGAGGAACAGGTGAGGAGGAAGAGAGAGGGACAGGTGAGGAGGAAGAGAGAGGGACAGGTGAGGAGGAAGAGAGAGGGACAGGTGAGGAGGAAGAGAGAGGAACAGGTGAGGAGGAAGAGAGAGGGACAGGCGAGGAGGAAGAGGGAGTACAAGTGAGGAGGAAGAGAGAGGGACAGGTGAGGAGGAAGAGGGAGGGACGTGAGAAGGGGAACGCAGGTGATAGATGAGGGGGAAGAGGGAAATGCGGGCGAGGAGGAAGCGGGAGAGCAGGTGAGGAGGAAGAGGGATGGATTCAAGCAAGACAAGGTTCATAAGATGGGAAAGGGAGAATGGGTAAAGATGGAGAGATAGTGTAAGACAAAGAAGAGTAAGAGGTGTGTGGGTGAATGCAGAGGTAAAGTACCGACCTTGAACTAGTCTCTGGATAACTAGAGAGAAGTAGGCGGGAGAAGGATTCCACATGGTCTTGCCCTCTTTCATGAGATAGTCGGCAGATTCACTGGTGAAGTACCTACCCAACACATGCAGTCACAGGATGTTGGAATGTGGGAGATGGAATATCATGGCAAACACAACAACCAACCAAGTGAAGGGATGCAGTTCTTTCTGGGCACCTTGCAACAGAAACAGAGAGACATTATAAGTGCATCAGCCACCGCAGTGTGTGCTGGGGGGGGGGGAGGGGCTGACCTGTGACAGCGGCCACCACCACCTTCTTCCAGTGCATGTTGAGCATCAGAGACTTGTAGTAGTAATGCAGTGTAGTATAGAGGAAGGACACCGGCTGGTCTGTGGCAAGTGAGGAGCACAGAGCAACAACAGCCAGTGAAGAACACGCCACAGCTCTTGCTTAAGAAACACCCACCACGTCATGCCCAACTCACTTGTCCTTGCTAGTTCCTTAATTAAAGAAAGAGCAGGCAAACAAATTGTCACAAACCATGGAACTTGTAGAGTGGTCCGTAAGAGACCAGCAAGCCTTCCAAGTAGGCCGCAGCAAGTATGGGCAGCTCCAGGAAGCGATGAATTAACAGGTCCAGGACCTGTAATTGAGGAATGGGAATTGTGCATTGCAGACATTCAGTGCGATGAACAGTATAAAAAACAGAGGAATTCCAGGGCCTAAACTCACAGGGAGGAATCGTAGACAGAGGTTTCCTGTAAACAGCACAAACATGTGAGCATAACATTCACTATGCAGTGTCAGTAAAGGAAGGAAAAGTAGCACTCACCGAAGTACATAGGCATAGTGTTGGTCTTGGGCAGTGGGGAGGTCCCTGGCTCTATGGGCTGGAACTGCTCAGGAAACCTCTGGAAACATGAGGTGAGGATATTGGCATCCATGAGGAAAGGAAGGGGAACTTACCTGGAGATAAGCCATATGCTTATTAGACCACTCCGGCTGGTTCCAATAATCAGCTGGGACCTACATGAGCACAGATTACAATACAAACAGTGATACAGTACACACGTGTGGACTTCCACTCTGTACATAGCACACACTGTTAGCCAGAGAGACAACATGGCTGATGTCTACACAATCTCTCATCTACATGTATATATCTTCTATTTTTTAGACCATGCAAGGCAGGTGAGAGTGTCAAGTCATACCTCGGCGACCAGTGCATCCACACGTGTGAGCAGCTCTTCATTCTGGTTGAGCAAGGCCTGCACCAAGCTCAGACACTTCATCATCTGCTCCGAGTCATAGCCTCGCAGAATCTATCACAGCAGCAAATATGCCACCCCCATCAGGAAATAACACATGGACTAGGTTCCCTACCATGCACATGACAAGTCTGTCCAATGGGAAGAGGTTGTACTTCCACACTAGTTCGTTCATCCACTTCACTGCCTGCACACTCAGACAGGACGTCCTGTTAGATCAGGACAAGTATGACATACGTGTACACTCACAGTGTCCAGGTAAGTGAGGGTGGACGTGGCTGGAGGGAGGGAGAGAATGACATAGTCCACAAATTGCCGCATGAATGCTGCCATTTTCTTGGGCTGTGTGCGCTGAGCAATCTTGACAAGAACTGAACTGACAGTGCCAGTCTCCACCACCAACTTCCACAGCACACTGTGTGGAGCCAAGTGTGCAGTATATATGCATGCATGCAAGGTGGCCAACACAACGACTACACCTGTAGGAGGTGCACACACTTATGTACAGTATATATGAACATGTACATACTAATTACTATACCACACCACCTGCACCACACCACAGCACACCACCACCAGCACTGCACCACACCACCAGCACTGCACCACCTCACCACCTGCACTGCATCACACCACCAACACTGCACTACACCACCAGCACTATACCACACCACCTGAACCACACCACCAGCACTGCACCACACCACCACACCACCAGCACTGCACCACCACACCAGCACTGCACCACACCACCAGCATTACACCACACTACTACTCCACACCACCAGCACTATACCACATGTCACACCACCGGCATTACACCACACCACATATTACACCATCAGCACTACAGACCACAAGAAGAGAGAAGTGGACTCAGTCTCAGTAAAGAGGCGTGTCTGCTCGATCTCAGAGGAAAGTTGGAAGCGCTTGGCTTCATCCTCCACCTTAGCCAGCAGCTGGAGGGAAGGGAGAGGTGTGGAACAGGAGTGCCGCAGAGTGGCTGGGAAGAAGGCCAGAGTACTTTCACACCATCTGTGGGTGTGATACACATGGAGGGCAGCAGTGAGTGTGCTAGTGTGTGCATGTATGTGTGACCAGTGAGGTGTGCTAGTGTGTGCATGTATGTGTGACCAGTGAGGTGTGCTAGTGTGTGCATGTGTGTGACCAGTGAGGTGTGCTAGTGTGTGACCAGTGAGGTGTGCTAGTGTGTGCATGTATGTGTGACCAGTGAGGTGTGCTAGTGTGTGCTTGTATGTGTGACCAGTGTGGTGTGCTAGTGTGTGCATGTATGTGTGACCAGTGAGGTGTGCTAGTGTGTGCATGTATGTGTGACCAACCAGTGAGGTGTGCTAGTGTGTGCATGTATGTGTGACCAGTGAGGTGTGCTAGTGTGTGCATGTATGTGTGACCAGTGAGGTGTGCTAGTGTGTGCATGTATGTGTGACCAGTGAGGTGTGCTAGTGTGTGCTTGTATGTGTGACCAGTGAGGTGTGCTAGTGTGTGCTTGTATGTGTGACCAGTGAGGTGTGCTAGTGTGTGCATGTATGTGTGACCAGTGAGGTGTGCTAGTGTGTGCATGTATGTGTGACCAGTGAGGTGTGCTAGTGTGTGCATGTATGTGTGACCAACCAGTGAGGTGTGCTAGTGTGTGCATGTATGTGTGACCAGTGAGGTGTGCTAGTGTGTGCATGTATGTGTGACCAGTGAGGTGTGCTAGTGTGTGCATGACCAGTGAGGTGTGCTAGTGTGTGCATGTATGTGTGACCAGTGAGGTGTGCTAGTGTGTGCATGTATGTGTGACCAGTGAGGTGTGCTAGTGTGTGCATGTATGTGTGACCAGTGAGGTGTGCTAGTGTGTGCATGTATGTGTGACCAGTGAGGTGTGCTAGTGTGTGCATGTATGTGTGACCAGTGAGGTGTGCTAGTGTGTGCATGTATGTGTGACCAGTGAGGTGTGCTAGTGTGTGACCAGTGAGGTGTGCTAGTGTGTGCATGTATGTGTGACCAGTGAGGTGTGCTAGTGTGTGCATGTATGTGTGACCAGTGAGGTGTGCTAGTGTGTGCATGTATGTGTGACCAGTGAGGTGTGCTAGTGTGTGCATGTATGTGTGACCAGTGAGGTGTGCTAGTGTGTGACCAGTGAGGTGTGCTAGTGTGTGCATGTATGTGTGACCAGTGAGGTGTGCTAGTGTGTGCTTGTATGTGTGACCAGTGAGGTGTGCTAGTGTGTGCATGTATGTGTGACCAGTGAGGTGTGCTAGTGTGTGCATGTATGTGTGACCAACCAGTGAGGTGTGCTAGTGTGTGCATGTATGTGTGACCAGTGAGGTGTGCTAGTGTGTGCATGTATGTGTGACCAGTGAGGTGTGCTAGTGTGTGCTTGTATGTGTGACCAGTGAGGTGTGCTAGTGTGTGCTTGTATGTGTGACCAGTGAGGTGTGCTAGTGTGTGCATGTATGTGTGACCAGTGAGGTGTGCTAGTGTGTGCATGTATGTGTGACCAGTGAGGTGTGCTAGTGTGTGCATGTATGTGTGACCAGTGAGGTGTGCTAGTGTGTGCATGTATGTGTGACCAGTGAGGTGTGCTAGTGTGTGCATGTATGTGTGACCAGTGAGGTGTGCTAGTGTGTGCATGACCAGTGAGGTGTGCTAGTGTGTGCATGTATGTGTGACCAGTGAGGTGTGCTAGTGTGTGCTTGTATGTGTGACCAGTGAGGTGTGCTAGTGTGTGCATGTATGTGTGACCAACCAGTGAGGTGTGCTAGTGTGTGCATGTATGTGTGACCAGTGAGGTGTGCTAGTGTGTGCATGTATGTGTGACCAGTGAGGTGTGCTAGTGTGTGCATGTATGTGTGACCAGTGAGGTGTGCTAGTGTGTGCATGTATGTGTGACCAGTGAGGTGTGCTAGTGTGTGCATGTATGTGTGACCAGTGAGGTGTGCTAGTGTGTGCTTGTATGTGTGACCAGTGAGGTGTGCTAGTGTGTGCTAGTGTGTGACCAGTGAGGTGTGCTAGTGTGTGCATGTATGTGTGACCAGTGAGGTGTGCTAGTGTGTGCATGTATGTGTGACCAGTGAGGTGTGCTAGTGTGTGCATGTATGTGTGACCAGTGAGGTGTGCTAGTGTGTGCTAGTGTGTGACCAGTGAGGTGTGCTAGTGTGTGCATGTATGTGTGACCAGTGAGGTGTGCTAGTGTGTGCATGTATGTGTGACCAACCAGTGAGGTGTGCTAGTGTGTGCATGTATGTGTGACCAGTGAGGTGTGCTAGTGTGTGCATGTATGTGTGACCAGTGAGGTGTGCTAGTGTGTGACCAGTGAGGTGTGCTAGTGTGTGACCAGTGAGGTGTGCTAGTGTGTGCTTGTATGTGTGACCAGTGAGGTGTGCTAGTGTGTGCATGTATGTGTGACCAGTGAGGTGTGCTAGTGTGTGCATGTATGTGTGACCAGTGAGGTGTGCTAGTGTGTGCATGACCAGTGAGGTGTGCTAGTGTGTGCATGTATGTGTGACCAGTGAGGTGTGCTAGTGTGTGCATGTATGTGTGACCAGTGAGGTGTGCTAGTGTGTGCATGTATGTGTGACCAGTGAGGTGTGCTAGTGTGTGCATGTATGTGTGACCAGTGAGGTGTGCTAGTGTGTGACCAGTGAGGTGTGCTAGTGTGTGACCAGTGAGGTGTGCTAGTGTGTGCATGTATGTGTGACCAACCAGTGAGGTGTGCTAGTGTGTGCATGTATGTGTGACCAGTGAGGTGTGCTAGTGTGTGCATGTATGTGTGACCAGTGAGGTGTGCTAGTGTGTGCATGTATGTGTGACCAGTGAGGTGTGCTAGTGTGTGACCAGTGAGGTGTGCTAGTGTGTGCATGTATGTGTGACCAGTGAGGTGTGCTAGTGTGTGCTTGTATGTGTGACCAGTGAGGTGTGCTAGTGTGTGCATGTATGTGTGACCAGTGAGGTGTGCTAGTGTGTGCATGTATGTGTGACCAGTGAGGTGTGCTAGTGTGTGCATGTATGTGTGACCAACCAGTGAGGTGTGCTAGTGTGTGCATGTATGTGTGACCAGTGAGGTGTGCTAGTGTGTGACCAGTGAGGTGTGCTAGCGTGTGCATGTATGTGTGACCAGTAGGTTGTATGTATGTGTGTGTGTGCACTCTCACAGGTTTGGTGCTGTGGTGAGAACAGTCCTGGTAAAGGGTTCCAGCCAATTAGTGGTGTCAATATCTACAAATGATATGTATATTACATGTCAGTGTTGTACAGGATGTGTGTGGCAGGAGACATTCCCCCTAACAGAACTCTCGCTCTCCCAGACCCGGTAAGTAAATTATTAACATATTATGTAGATGGCCATTTTGTCGTGAAAACCGACATGATTTCTACAAAGGGAGCAACACTCATTTCTGGTCTCCTGCCCCTTAATAATCCCCTTTTTATTATTACTAAACAATAAAAATAAAAAAAATAATAAAATTTAAAAAATAAAAAAAATTAAAAAAATAAAAAATATAATAATAATAATTAGGTGGCCGTCTCAAAGCAAAGTGCGATGAACCACGTTCCCATCATTTTCTCCTCCAGAGAATTTCCATTGCAATTCAGCGTGGGAACACTGCAGCGGTGTTAGGCACTAGTCAGTATACTAGTGATGACTATTTCTTACTTAAATTAGCTAGCTAGTTCTTTATTGGTAGTTATTTGGCATATTATTGTTTGTTTATAAAAAAAAATTTAAAAAAATAATAATAAATTATTATTATTATTATTATTATTATTAAAAAAAAAAAAAATAATAATAATAATAATAATAATAATAATAATAATAATAATAATAATAATAATAATAATAATAATAATAATAATATAATAATAATAATAATAATAATAATAATAATAATAATAATAATAATAATAATAATAATAATAATAATAATAATAATAATAATAATAATAATAATAATAATAATAATAATAATAATAATAATAATAATAATAATAATAATAATAATAATAATAATAATAATAATAATAATAATAATAATAATAATAATAATAATAATAATAATAATAATAATAATAATAATAATAATAATAATAATAATAATAATAATAATAATAATAATAATAATAATAATAATAATAATAATAAACAACAAAATTTTGGCACACTAAATATTCCCCACCCCCGAGGCTGATACCCCTGAGGCTCAGAAGCAAAGGGAGGAAAGAACAAACAACCATAACAGAACCTCATGCATCCCTGCACATGCTAGGCCTGCCAAATAGTGCATTAAGCTCAGCACATAATGAATGTGTGTGCATATAACAAGTGGCAAAAGTTCAGAGGTGGACAGGCTGGGAAGGAATTAATTTAGCACACACCACGGAAAGCTCTCCATAATAGAAGTGGGAACATGTGGTGTTGACGTATCATACGTATCCAGCTATTCAGGTGAGTGATGCAAACAACAATACTGTACAAGGCTCATTAGGGAACAAGAGGCAAGACTTGGTAAGAGATCTGAATCCCAAGTTGACCCATTCATGAAACCATTTCCAAAGGTTGTGATGCCTGAAGACCAAGAGTGTTGGAGTGCACTTGAGTGGCACCTTACCGAGCGCCTCAGTCTCTGCTCATGTCCTTTAAGAGCAGAAGTCGCGAGCAACTGCTGATTGAAAATATATTTATCGAATTGTTTTTGGCTTGT
The DNA here is from genome assembly GCA_028752905.1 of Cladorhizidae sp. MBARI D1340-BT2. Classification (NCBI taxonomy): domain Eukaryota; kingdom Metazoa; phylum Porifera; class Demospongiae; order Poecilosclerida; family Cladorhizidae; species Cladorhizidae sp. MBARI D1340-BT2. Next base: position 45,251,640 of record JAQNBH010000009.1, on the reverse strand, counting down.
TCCGTCTGAAACTATTTCATTAGCACCCTTCTAAATTTAAATACCATCTATGTTGTGTCACCTGATCTGTTGATTGGCAAAATAACACACCTCATATTTCATACTGAGCTGAGAAAATGCTTTGAAGTAAAAAAAATGGTTCACAGGAAAGCTCTGAACAAAATCTTAGAACTCTTGGGCCAATACCATCCACACACCATCCATCCATTCATGGTTCTATTTGTGAGTGCCGGCACGGCTTTAGAGATGTCACAAGCGGTGATGGGAATGTATTCATCTTGTTTGCGATGCACCAACATCTTCAGTGGTGCTACTCTGCTCTGGTCAAGGACTGTGTCAACTCCTCAAATTCGGTATTAGCACTTAATCCGCATAAGGCAAGCTCCAAACAATTAGTAGGCATGATCCTTCTCTTCTGGCCTGACTCACTCAGTGCACATACCACTCATTGCTTGCTCCCAACTCTGTTCTGAAACCACCTTATATATAGCCACAAAATGTGCAGGGTATTTATGGTTGAGGTATTTATGGTTGACTGAGAGTTGCTGTCTCCTACTCATCTAAACATTAAATTATATGCACATCTCCATACATGCACATGTCCACGCATGCACATGTCCACACATGCACATGTCCATAAATGCACATGCTTGGGAATAATTCCTGCAGTGTAATGTCATTTTCCCAGCGAGTTTCCCCACATGCAGTCTCGGCTGTGATCAGCAGTGGAGTCTCCCCACATTGTGATCAGCAGTGGAGTCTCCCCACATTGTGATCAGCAGTGGAGTCTCCCCACATTGTGATCAGAAGTGGAGTCTCCCCACATTGTGATCAGCAGTGGAGTCTCCCCACATTGTGATCAGCAGTGGAGTCTCCCCACATTGTGATCAGCAGTGGAGTCTCCCCACATTGTGATCAGCAGTGGAGTCTCCCCACATTGTGATCAGCAGTGGAGTCTCCCCACATTGTGATCAGCAGTGGAGTCTCCCCACATTGTGATCAGCAGTGGAGTCTCCCCACATTGTGATCAGCAGTGGAGTCTCCCCACATTGTGATCAGCAGTGGAGTCTCCCCACATTGTGATCAGCAGTGGAGTCTCCCCACATTGTGATCAGCAGTGGAGTCTCCCCACATTGTGATCAGCAGTGGAGTCTCCCCACATTGTGATCAGCAGTGGAGTCTCCCCACATTGTGATCAGCAGTGGAGTCTCCCCACATTGTGATGAGCAGTGGAGTCTCCCCACATTGTGATCAGAAGTGGAGTCTCCCCACATTGTGATCAGCAGTGGAGTCTCCCCACATTTTGATCAGAAGTGGAGTCTCCCCACATTGTGATCAGCAGTGGAGTCTCCCCACATTGTGATCAGCAGTGGAGTCTCCCCACATTGTGATCAGCAGTGGAGTCTCCCCACATTGTGATCAGCAGTGGAGTCTCCCCACATTGTGATCAGCAGTGGAGTCTCCCCACATTGTGATCAGCAGTGGAGTCTCCCCACATTGTGATCAGCAGTGGAGTCTCCCCACATTGTGATCAGCAGTGGAGTCTCCCCACATTGTGATCAGCAGTGGAGTCTCCCCACATTGTGATCAGCAGTGGAGTCTCCCCACATTGTGATCAGCAGTGGAGTCTCCCCACATTGTGATCAGCAGTGGAGTCTCCCCACATTGTGATCAGCAGTGGAGTCTCCCCACATTGTGATCAGCAGTGGAGTCTCTCCACATTGTGATCAGCAGTGGAGTCTCCCCACATTGTGATCAGCAGTGGAGTCTCCCCACATTGTGATCAGCAGTGGAGTCTCCCCACATTGTGATCAGCAGTGGAGTCTCCCCACATTGTGATCAGCAGTGGTTTCCTGCACAATGAGGTGCCAAATTAATTTCCCAAGTAATGTTGAAGTGTATAATATTATTTCTGCACTTTTAATGAATCTTGTTTTAACGCTAAATTTATTATTTCTGTTATTTTTGTGGTTGTAGCGGATAAAAAAATTGGTTCTAGAGTTTCTAAGCATGAGGTCTGTTCCCATGCAGGGCCCTCGAGTTAGTGGCAATGTCTATTTCTTTGATATGTTAGACATTCCTAGCACTACTGATGCTTTTCACTTGTCCGAATCTGAGTCCGGTCCATGTCTTGGAAGTTTTAAGAAAATTCTCAGACAACTTTTATCCATAATCGCTAAGCTCAGTTACTACAACAGTATTGGCAGTAATTTTCCTAATTATGATCACATGTCCCAGCTACTGTTGTTGAATGTCCAGGGAATGTGCTCTAGCCTGATGGAGATTATACAAGTCCACACCATATTATCCATGATCTTCCCAGTGCAGTTCCTTACATGCAGTGTCGACAGTGATCAGCAGCAATCCCCTGCACAAACATCGCGCTCCCACTAGAAGATCTGACACGCAGTTTTTGACTGTACATCAATTAAGCAGTATGTATTTGTAGAACAAAGCAACACTACATATACGCTCACATCAGGTTTAAAAGTGCAGCCTCCATCAGCCTAGGGATTTATAGTGTTTCCTGCTAGGCACGGGCACCTGTGCAGCCTCCTTCAGCCTAGGGATTTATAGTGTTTCCTGTTAGGCACAGACACCTCCATCAGCCTAGGGATTTATAGTGTTTCCTGCACCTGTGCAGCCTCCATCAGCCTAGGGATTTATAGTGTTTCCTGCTAGGCACGGGCACCTGTGCAGCCTCCTTCAGCCTAGGGATTTATAGTGTTTCCTGCTAGGAATGGGTACATCTGCAGTCTGCCTCAACAGTAGAGCTTCCAGAGGCAGGAGGATGGATGAGCTAGAAAGACACTGTTGTTGCAATAGTCAGCCATTCCCCCCCCCCCCCCCTTTTTTCCTTCAAAACAAATTTGTCCTACATCCCCTCAACTGAAACTTAGTAACTTCTATCCAATAAAGATCCCAGTGATTGGAATGCAACAATTAGCAACCTTGATTCCTATTAGAGCATATTAGAGCATATAGGATAGGTGTAGGACTTGCTATTGTCTCCATAAATTCTGGTTGTTTAGTGCTATGGAAGTAAACCAGCACTTTCAACTAGGAACAGTTACTCAACATAATATTGCTAAATAAAGCACATCCAATGATTCTTCTAACAAACCTATATCACATGTACTGCGAAGAGAGAGGACTAGTCACATGATCCAGACTAAGGAGGAGCTAGTCACATGATCCAGACTAAGGAGGAGCTAGTCACATGAGCCAGACTAAGGAGGAGCTAGTCACATGTGCCAGACTAAGGAGGAGCTAGTTACATGTGCCAGACTAAGGAGGAGCTAGTCACATGTGCCAGACTAAGAAGGAGCTAGTCACATGTGCCAGACTAAGGAGGAGCTAGTCACATGAGGCAGACTAAGGAGGAGCTAGTCACATGAGCCAGACTAAGAAGGAGCTAGTCACATGTGCCAGACTAAGGAGGAGCTAGTCTCATGAGCCAGACTAAGAAGGAGCTAGTCTAGTGAGCCAGACTAAGGAGGAGCTAGTCACATGTGCCAGACTAAGGAGGAGCTAGTCATGTGCCAGACTAAGAAGGAGCTAATCACATGTGCCAGACTAAGGAGGAGCTAGTCACATGTGCCAGACTAAGAAGGAGCTAGTTACATGTGCCAGACTAAGAAGGAGCTAGTCACATGTGCCAGACTAAGGAGGAGCTAGTCACATGTGCCAGACTAAGAAGGAGCTAGTTACATGTGCCAGACTAAGAAGGAGCTAGTCACATGTGCCAGACTAAGAAGGAGCTAGTCTCATGAGCCAGACTAAGAAGGAGCTAGTCTAGTGAGCCAGACTAAGGAGGAGCTAGTCACATGAGCCAGACTAAGGAGGAGCTAGTCACATGTGCCAGACTAAGGAGGAGCTAGTCACATGAGCCAGACTAAGGAGGAGCTAGTCACATGAGCCAGACTAAGGAGGAGCTAGTCACATGTGCCAGACTAAGGAGGAGCTAGTCACATGTGCCAGACTAAGAAGGAGCTAGTTACATGAGCCAGACTAAGAAGGAGCTAGTCACATGAGCCAGACTAAGAAGGAGCTAGTCACATGTGCCAGACTAAGGAGGAGCTAGTCACATGAGGCAGACTAAGGAGGAGCTAGTCACATGAGCCAGACTAAGAAGGAGCTAGTCACATGTGCCAGACTAAGAAGGAGCTAGTCACATGTGCCAGACTAAGAAGGAGCTAGTTACATGAGCCAGACTAAGGAGGAGCTAGTCACATGTGCCAGACTAAGAAGGAGCTAGTCACATGTGCCAGACTAAGAAGGAGCTAGTCACATGTGCCAGACTAAGGAGGAGCTAGTCACATGAGGCAGACTAAGGAGGAGCTAGTCACATGAGCCAGACTAAGAAGGAGCTAGTCACATGTGCCAGACTAAGGAGGAGCTAGTCACATGAGCCAGACTAAGAAGGAGCTAGTCACATGAGCCAGACTAAGGAGGAGCTAGTCACATGAGCCAGACTAAGAAGGAGCTAGTCACATGAGCCAGACTAAGGAGGAGCTAGTCACATGTGCCAGACTAAGAAGGAGCTAGTCACATGTGCCAGACTAAGAAGGAGCTAGTCACATGTGCCAGACTAAGAAGGAGCTAGTCACATGAGGCAGACTAAGAAGGAGCTAGTCACATGAGCCAGACTAAGAAGGAGCTAGTCACATGTGCCAGACTAAGGAGGAGCTAGTCACATGAGCCAGACTAAGGAGGAGCTAGTCACATGAGCCAGACTAAGAAGGAGCTAGTCACATGAGGCAGACTAAGAAGGAGCTAGTCTAGTGAGCCAGACTAAGGAGGAGCTAGTCACATGTGCCAGACTAAGAAGGAGCTAGTGGCATGAGCCAGACTAAGGTGGAGCTATGTAGTCACATGTGCCAGACTAAGAAGGAGCTAGTCACATTTTGGGGGCGTAAGCCAGCCCTGAAACGAAATAGAAAGAATATCTTGTGCAACAAAACAACTCACACACAAGATTCACATGTTCTGACAAGTAATGATAATCACGTGAGTCAAGTTAGGAGTTAACTGGTAAGGGGTGGACAAGAGGTCTAGACGGTTGCTACAGGCCCCCCCCCAGTGGCTTGCTCCATGGGAGAGATAGTTTTTGCAGTCGTCTTGACAGTCCAGCCGGAACGAGTTCTCTTCAGCACTATTGGTGGTGTTGACGAGGATGCAGATGCAGGAGACTGCCCGCTGTCTGTGTCTCGGTAGTCTGTTTCCAGAAAAGCCGGTTTAAGGCGATCGATGGAGACAGTGTCCAACTTCCCATTCATGTGTAATGTAAAGAACTTGTCTGAGCGGTGTAGTACCTGGAATGGGCCTTCATAAGGACGCTGGAGTGGGGTCTTGTGTGCATCCCTGCGTACGAAAACGAACTTGGAAGTCTGTAAGGCAGCTGGTACACGTGATGCTATCACTCCATGATGTGCGGTTCGGGTTGGCCTCAGCTTTTGCATGGTCCTCCGCAGATGTGGAAGAAATTCATCTGTTGCCTGTACAGGTGTCTCTCCATTCTCGAAGAATTCACCTGGCAACCTCAGTGTTTCACCATAAACGAGCTCAGAAGCTGAACATTGTAGATCGTCTTTTGGTGCGGTATGAATTCCAAGCATAACAAGAGGCAACTCATCCATCCAATGAGGTCCATCCAGTCGAGCTTTAAGCGCAGCCTTCATCTGCCTGTGGAACCTCTCGACGATACCATTTGCTTGGGGATGATAACTGGTTGTTCTGTGTGCCTGTGAACCTAGTAGCTTGTTCAGTGCTGCCCACAGCTCAGAAGTGAACTGTGGACCTCGATCTGATGAGATGTGCCCTGCAGTGTGACCACTGTTGGTGATATATCACCAAATCTGGTGATATTGAGGTGGACCTGGTGATCTGGTGTTTTTTTGACAAAAAGCCTCAAAATCTGGTGATATTTGGAAAATTTGGTTCCTCTCTCGTGACTAGACCAGAGTCACCAGACCCATTTCCGTCCTATTTGGTCAAGCGAATGGGTAAGGGGTCTGGCTAGCAAGACTTGACTTGTTCGTTCAACAGTGAACAGTTCAACAGCTTACAGCTTAAACTTCGTTGAAGTTCAGTTGAAGTTCGTTCTGTGGTAAGTGAGGTTTTGTTTGCTTTGTCTTCTTTCTTGTTTTCCCGTCTTTCGCTTGTGCTTTCCATCACTATTATCTTATTTTCTTTGCTTTCCATAGCCTGGCCTTGTTAGTAAGGACTACAAGAGTAGTAGGCCTACCCTTACCCTACCCTCACAGGCTCACAGTTTCTCCTTGAATCCTACCCACTTTGACTTGACTTTCTGTTCGTGGGATGGAGCCACCTCCAAGGAAAAAGCAAAAATGGTACTTCCACTCCTTCAACAAACAGTGGCTCGAAGATCCAGACTTCCGGGAATGGATTCAAGAGGATGAGACCCGGGGTGGGACAGGCGCGAAGTGCCGGGTTTGCAACCTTGTCCTGAGCAACCCCAACAAGGGAGCCCTCCTCATCCACTTGAAGTCCAACCGACATGTAGCAAACATGGCTGCGAGGCAAAACTCAATGGACCTGAGGACAGTCTTTTCCAAGGTTGAACCCATGGCAGTGCCTTTGGCGCATCAAGTCGCAGAAGCGGTACTGATGCTGGCTGCGTTTTTGACCGAACACAACGTCTCCATGAGATCATGTGATCATTTGTGTGATATGCTCAAGGTTGCATTCCCTGACAGCAAAATTGCCAAGGCACTAGCCATGAAGCGCACAAAGGTGTCGTATATCGTGAAGGAGGGGATTGCAGTCCAGGAAGAAGAATGTGTGATCCGGGCGTGCAAGGAGGGATTTTTCTCCCTTCTAATCGATGAGTCGACGGACATCAGCGTGTCCCAAGTCCTCGCGATCGTGGTTCGGTGTTACAATAGCCAAGAAATGGCTACGAAGGACTTGTACCTGGACTCAGTCGACGTCAAAGATGGGACTGCTGCAGGGCTGTATGCTGCTGTGAAGATGAGTCTTGGGACGAAGGACATTCCGATCAAGAATTTAGTCGGTTTAGGCGCAGATAATTGTGCCACCATGATGGGTGTGAGGGGTGGGTTTCAACAACTCCTAAAGGCTGATGTTCCCAACCTCTTTGTGATGGGGTGTGTCTGTCACTCTTTTCATCTCTGTGCATCAAAAGCGGCGGAGCAGCTTCCGAGCTGGCTGGAGGGCTTGCTTCGCAACATCTCGTCTTACTTCCAGAGGAGCAGCAAAAGACAGAACGAATTCAGGCTCATCCAGGATATGCTGCACATGGAACAGAAGAAGATGCTCAAGCTGAGCCAAACGAGATGGCTCTCCCGAGGACAAGTCATCGGGAGGATTTTGCAGCAGTGGGAGGCTCTGATTGCATATTTCAGGGCACAGGCCGACGTGGAGAAGGTCGAGCGGGATAATTGCGTGGTCATCTTTCATGCCCTGGATAACTGTGGAACCAAGCCAATGTTCCTTTTCCTCAGGTACATACTCAAACGGATCGATCGAATGAATCTTGAATTCCAATCGGAGGACTTTCGCCTGCATCAAGTCAGTAGCGCAATAAGTGGAGAGTACCGGAGTTTACTCAGTCTTTTCATCAAGGATGCTGTGCTCGTCAGAGAGAAATTGGCTGATATCAACCCTTCCAATCCGGGTCTCTTCAGAGGAATAAAGGAGATTGATCTGGGAGGAGCATGCCTCACCAGGATCGGGATCATGGGAAATGCTGAAGAAACTTTCCGGCGAGACTGTTTGAAGTTCTTGGTCGAAGTTTGCAAGCAAATCCGGAAACAATTCGACTTCAGTGAGACCAGCGTGATCGCTTCCATGCGATTCCTCGATCCGTCGGAAGCACTCAATCCCTCGCCTGCACTATCCTCACTTTCAGGTCTTGCTATCCAGTTTCCCTCTGTGGTTCGGGAGGACGAGCTAGACGATCTCCACGACGAGTGGAAATCAGTCCGTCTGTCGAGGGAAATCCTACGAGATGTGGGCATGTCTGAGGGGGATCTTCCCCCGAAGTTCTGGGGAATGCTCGGAAAACTGAAGGATGGGTTGGGGAACCCTAGGTTTCCCATTCTCACCAGGTTTGTGTCTGCCATGATGTGTCTGCCACATACGACAGCCTCGGTGGAAAGAGTCTTCAGCAAAGTCAACAGAATCAAGGATCCGGGCTCAAATCGTCTCCTCACCGAAACTGTGAAAGCTCGTCTCCTCGCAGGCCAATCGATTTTGGAGGCTGGGGGTTGTGTTAAATGGAGACCCGGCGTGAAGTTGGTGCAAAGAGCGGTCAGAGGCAACCTGTGGAAAGCCTCGAGAGAAAGGGAGGAAAGGAAGCGAAAGGAGAACCCGACTGTCGAAGCAGGAGAGGAGGTGGAAGAGCAAACTGAAGCCGACGATATGGCGCTTCTCTTCTTAGCAGGATAAGGAAGAATTTTTGCATGAAATTGGGGGAAAAAGTATCATTTTTTTCACACACACACACACACACACACACACACACACACACACACACACACACACACACACACACACACACAATTGAAATTTTTTCGTTAAATGAATTTTTTTTCTTCCTTCTATGAAATTTTTGTCTATGAAATTTTTGACCCGGTTTATGACAAGATAAATTGAGTTTATGACTAGATACAATTGACTTTTTCGCACCTGGTGATATCTGCCATTATCTGGTGATATTTGGCCAAGGATCTGGTGATCCTCTGGCTGGCCTGGTGGTCACACTGGTGCCCTGGCACTCCGAAATTGGCAACATGCTGACCGAGAAATGCACGTGCACATGAAACAGCTGTGGACTCGGCCATTGGAATTGCCTCCGCCCACCTAGTGAAGCGGTCGACGATCGTAAAAAGGTATTTCATACCCTGAGATACTGGCAGAGGACCGACAATGTCTACATGAAGCTGTTCGAAGCGGCGACTAGGTAGCTGGCCATACTGCAGTGGAGCACGGGTGTGTTGGTGTACTTTTGCCAGCTGGCATCCAAGACATGTCTTGGCCCATTTACCAACATCCTTATTCATCCCATGCCACACAAATCTTGATGTCATGAGCTTTCGTGATGTCCTGATGCCTGGGTGGGAGAGTCCATGGATGATATCAAAGATTTTTCTTCTCCACACCTTAGGCACAATAGGTCGGGGTTGTCCAGTGGATACATCGCAAAGGAGTGTGTACCTGGAGTCTGTCACTGGTAAGTCCTGTAGAATTAGCCCTGTGATGGCTGTGCGTGTAGCATGTACTTCTGCATCTGTTAGCTGAGCATGTGCCAGGTCAGCATAATCAATCTGGGGCAACTGGATTGCGGATAATTCCAAGGTTGAGTTGGTGAGGAGTTGTTGGCTATGGTCATCAAGGATGACTCTGGAGAGAGCGTCTGCTGTCACGTTATCTTTGCCACTGATGTGCTTGATGTCTGTGGTGAATTCAGATACATACGAAAGATGCCGCTGTTGACGTGGTGAATACTTTCCAGAAGCTTTAGAGAAGGCATAAGTAAGTGCCTTATGGTCAGTAAACAGCGTGAATGGACGCCCCTCAATGAAATACAGAAAATGTCGTATGGCTAGGTACATAGCCAGTAGTTCTCGGTCAAATGCACTGTATTTGGATTGCGCATTGTCGAGCTTCTTGGAGAAAAAAGCAACTGGTTTCCACTCACCATCTAGGAACTGTTCCAATGCACCACCCACAGCTGTGTCAGATGCATCCACTGTGATGCTTGTAGAGGCCGTGTGGCTAGGATGCACGAGGAGGACAGCAGCAGCCAGCCCCTTCTTAGTTGCTTCAAAAGCTCTCTGTAAATCTGCTGACCATGTAAAAGGCTTGGAGTGAGCGGCTTTGTGCAAGGGCTTCATTAGTGCTGCTGCATGAGGAATGAATCGGTGGTAAAAATTTACCATTCCAAGCCACTCCTGCAAGCTTTTGGTATTGGTTGGTGCAGGAAAATGTGTAATCGCCTCGACTTTAGAGGGCAGTGGAGTAATACCATCAGCAGAGATATGATGTCCCAGAAAATCCAGGCCACTGACACCGAATTCACATTTGGAACGGTTGATGACTATGCCATAAGCAGTCAAGTGTTTGAACAGTAGCCGGAGATGGCGCCTGTGTTCACTTGCCGTCTTACTTGCAACAAGGATATCATCCAGGTAAATGAACAGGAAACCTTCCAGGCCAGCGCAAACTCTGTCCATAAACCGTTGAAATGACTGAGCAGCATTTTTAAGGCCGAAAGGCATCCTCAGGAATTCCCAGAGACCGAATGGTGTAATGACAGCTGTCTTGTGTATGTCTTCTGGTCGTACAGGTACCTGATGATAACCCCGAACCAAATCAACCTTACTGAAGTAATGACAACCTTGTAGATTTGTCGCAAAGTCCTGAAGGTGTGGCACTGGGTAGCGGTCAGGTACTGTGGCATCATTGAGTTGCCTATAATCACCACAAGGTCGCCAGCTTCCTGGTTCTTTTTTTGGGACCAGATGGAGGGGTGATGCCCAGCTACTTGATGATCTGCGTATGATTCCAAGGTTCTCCATCGCCGTGAACTCGCGACGAGCTACCGTCAGTTTGGCAGGTGATAGTCTACGTGCCTTGGCATGAGTTGGCGGTCCAGACGTCACAATGTAGTGCTGTACATCATGTTTGTCATTGGATGTGGAGAACTTTGGTTGTGTGAGGGATGTAAACTCATTAAGGATATCGGAAAATCCTGACTGTGAAGTACTACTGACGGTGACACGATGTAAGCCGTTGATACCATTGTTGGTACCGACTGAGGCAACACGGGTCTTGTGACTCGTATAAGTACAGGCATCCACAAGGCGCTTGCCTTGGCAGTCGATGAGAAGACCTTCACTGCAGAAAAAGTCAGCGCCGAGGATTGGCTGTGAGACCTGGGCCAGGATGAAGTTACAGATGAAGGATCGTTTCCCAAACTGAAGGTGAAGTCGTCTTGTTCCAAATGTGGCAATCGTCGTCCCATTGGCTGCGACAAGACCTTCTCCCTGTGGATTCCTGCGGCAATCTTGTGCAGAAGCTGGGTAAACACTAAGTTCTGCTCCTGAGTCGACAAGGAAACGTCGGCCTGAAGAACGATCCCATACGTAGAAAAGGCGATTGGATTGATTGCTAATGGCTGCAGCTACTAAGGGCCCAGCGTGGTCCCTGGAAAATTCAACCTCAGCGTTATTGGGGTGGATGGATTGAATGCCCTTTGTCGACTTGAAGACACATGGCTTGATGCATTTTTGTGCATTCTGTCCAAATCTGTAGTGGTACCAGCAGATACTGTCGGAGGCATTGTTGTCAGAGATTTTTTGCTGCTGCTTCTTGGTTGGGAACTTGGGTGGAAGTCTTTTGATGGTGGCAGTACTGATTCCCAAAGAGGATGCCCTTTGACCTTCCATGATCCGGTCTGCCCTTTCTGCAAGGTCTTCCATGGCCCCTGTTACCCCATCAAGTTGAGCACGTACATTGACAGGCAGTTGTCGGAGGAAATGCTGACGGAAAACTTCATCAGGATTGAAGAGGCTAGTCAAGTAGGCCAGGACATCCGAAGGCTTGCGATCACCGAGGCCTGGTGACACTGCTCTGTCGAGGAACTCGATGGCTTTTGCTGCTGCTGTCTGTCCATAGACTTTTAAAATAGCTGCTTTAAGATAGTCATACTTGTCATGGTCAGGCGCTTTAGCTATAATGAGGGCCATGCGTTCCTGCACAGTGGAATCAAAAGAAGACACCACATGATAGTACTTGGTCGTATCTAAAATGATACCTTTGAGTGCAAATTGGGCCTCTGCTTGTGTGAACCAGTGCTCCGGGTGTGTTGTGAGGAAACAGGGAAGTTTCACAGTAGCAGCGTTTACTTGCTGGACGGAGGCCTGCTGCGCAGCTACAACGGCTGCCGCGATAATGTCAGTAGTCGCTTGGTCCAGAATAGACATGGTGTTCTTGCACGTCCGGGGTCACCACTTTGGGGGCGTAAGCCAGCCCAGAAACGAAATAGAAAGAATATCTTGTGCAACAAAACAACTCACACACAAGATTCACATGTTCTGACAAGTAATGATAATCACGTGAGTCAAGTTAGGAGTTAACTGGTAAGGGGTGGTAAAAAAGGTCTAGACGGTTGCTACAACATGAGCCAGACTAAGAAGGAGCTAGTGGCATGAGCCAGACTAAGGTGGAGCTATGTAGTCACATGTGCCAGACTAAGGAGGAGCTAGTCACATGAGGCAGACTAAGAAGGAGCTAGTCACATGTGCCAGACTAAGAAGGAGCTAGTCACATGTGCCAGACTAAGAAGGAGCTAGTCACATGTGCCAGACTAAGGAGGAGCTAGTCACATGTGCCAGACTAAGGAGGAGCTAGTCACATGAGCCAGACTAAGAAGGAGCTAGTCACATGTGCCAGACTAAGAAGGAGCTAGTCACATGTGCCAGACTAAGGAGGAGCTAGTCACATGTGCCAGACTAAGGAGGAGCTAGTCACATGTGCCAGACTAAGAAGGAGCTAGTCACATGTGCCAGACTAAGAAGGAGCTAGTCACATGTGCCAGACTAAGGAGGAGCTAGTCACATGTGCCAGACTAAGGAGGAGCTAGTCACATGTGCCAGACTAAGAAGGAGCTAGTCACATGTGCCAGACTAAGAAGGAGCTAGTCACATGTGCCAGACTAAGGAGGAGCTAGTCACATGTGCCAGACTAAGAAGGAGCTAGTCACATGTGCCAGACTAAGGAGGAGCTAGTCACATGAGCCAGACTAAGAAGGAGCTAGTCACATGTGCCAGACTAAGAAGGAGCTAGTCACATGAGCCAGACTAAGAAGGAGCTAGTCTAGTGAGCCAGACTAAGAAGGAGCTAGTCACATGTGCCAGACTAAGAAGGAGCTAGTCACATGAGCCAGACTAAGGAGGAGCTAGTCACATGTGCCAGACTAAGAAGGAGCTAGTCACATGTGCCAGACTAAGGAGGAGCTAGTCACATGTGCCAGACTAAGAAGGAGCTAGTCACATGTGCCAGACTAAGAAGGAGCTAGTCACATGAGCCAGACTAAGGAGGAGCTAGTCACATGAGCCAGACTAAGAAGGAGCTAGTCACATGTGCCAGACTAAGGAGGAGCTAGTCACATGTGCCAGACTAAGGAGGAGCTAGTCACATGTGCCAGACTAAGAAGGAGCTAGTCACATGAGCCAGACTAAGAAGGAGCTAGTCACATGTGCCAGACTAAGGAGGAGCTAGTCACATGTGCCAGACTAAGGAGGAGCTAGTCACATGTGCCAGACTAAGGAGGAGCTAGTCACATGTGCCAGACTAAGAAGGAGCTAGTCACATGAGCCAGACTAAGAAGGAGCTAGTCACATGTGCCAGACTAAGAAGGAGCTAGTCACATGTGCCAGACTAAGGAGGAGCTAGTCACATGAGGCAGACTAAGAAGGAGCTAGTCACATGAGGCAGACTAAGAAGGAGCTAGTCACATGAGCCAGACTAAGAAGGAGCTAGTCACATGAGCCAGACTAAGGAGGAGCTAGTCACATGAGGCAGACTAAGAAGGAGCTAGTCACATGTGCCAGACTAAGAAGGAGCTAGTCACATGTGCCAGACTAAGAAGGAGCTAGTCACATGAGCCAGACTAAGAAGGAGCTAGTCACATGAGCCAGACTAAGGAGGAGCTAGTCACATGAGGCAGACTAAGGAGGAGCTAGTCACATGTGCCAGACTAAGGAGGAGCTAGTCACATGTGCCAGACTAAGAAGGAGCTAGTCACATGTGCCAGACTAAGGAGGAGCTAGTCACATGAGGCAGACTAAGAAGGAGCTAGTCACATGTGCCAGACTAAGAAGGAGCTAGTCACATGAGCCAGACTAAGGAGGAGCTAGTCACATGTGCCAGACTAAGAAGGAGCTAGTCACATGAGGCAGACTAAGAAGGAGCTAGTCACATGAGCCAGACTAAGAAGGAGCTAGTCACATGTGCCAGACTAAGGAGGAGCTAGTTACATGAGCCAGACTAAGAAGGAGCTAGTCACATGAGCCAGACTAAGAAGGAGCTAGTCACATGTGCCAGACTAAGGAGGAGCTAGTTACATGAGCCAGACTAAGGAGGAGCTAGTCACATGAGCCAGACTAAGGAGGAGCTAGTCACATGTGCCAGACTAAGAAGGAGCTAGTCACATGAGGCAGACTAAGAAGGAGCTAGTCACATGTGCCAGACTAAGAAGGAGCTAGTCACATGAGGCAGACTAAGAAGGAGCTAGTCACATGTGCCAGACTAAGAAGGAGCTAGTCACATGAGGCAGACTAAGGAGGAGCTAGTCACATGTGCCAGACTAAGAAGGAGCTAGTCACATGTGCCAGACTAAGAAGGAGCTAGTCACATGTGCCAGACTAAGAAGGAGCTAGTCACATGAGGCAGACTAAGGAGGAGCTAGTCACATGTGCCAGACTAAGAAGGAGCTAGTCACATGAGCCAGACTAAGGAGGAGCTAGTCACATGTGCCAGACTAAGGAGGAGCTAGTCACATGAGGCAGACTAAGAAGGAGCTAGTCACATGAGCCAGACTAAGGAGGAGCTAGTCACATGAGCCAGACTAAGAAGGAGCTAGTCACATGTGCTAAGAAGGAGCTAGTGACATGTGCCAGACTAAGAAGGAGCTAGTCACATGTGCCAGACTAAGGAGGAGCTAGTCACATGTGCCAGACTAAGAAGGAGCTAGTCACATGTGCCAGACTAAGAAGGAGCTAGTCACATGTGCCAGACTAAGAAGGAGCTAGTCACATGTGCCAGACTAAGGAGGAGCTCGTCACATGTGCCAGACTAAGAAGGAGCTAGTCACATGTGCCAGACTAAGAAGGAGCTAGTCACATGAGCCAGACTAAGAAGGAGCTAGTCACATGTGCTAAGAAGGAGCTAGTCACATGTGCCAGACTAAGAAGGAGCTAGTCACATGTGCCAGACTAAGGAGGAGCTAGTCACATGTGCCAGACTAAGAAGGAGCTAGTCACATGTGCCAGACTAAGAAGGAGCTAGTCACATGTGCCAGACTAAGAAGGAGCTAGTCACATGTGCCAGACTAAGGAGGAGCTAGTCACATGTGCCAGACTAAGGAGGAGCTAGTCACATGTGCCAGACTAAGAAGGAGCTAGTCACATGTGCCAGACTAAGAAGGAGCTAGTCACATGACACAGTTTCTAAAGCCAATCTGAGAAGCAGTTAGTAATTGAGGAAGACTAATTGGGAGCTCGAGATGGCTTCTAGAGCACACACTGGAACTCTCCAAGTATGCAATACAGAAGTGTTCTGAGTACATTTAGTATCCATGGCGGGACTGATGGTCACCCCTGCCACTCTAAGTGTAATTGCCACAACTTTTTCTCTTTTCCTCTGTGCAGATAATTATGGTATCAAACTGTTTGCTTGTTCGGTAGCGCTCTCAAGTGATACGTATATTGGCTGTCTCTACATGCACACTTTCTTCCTGCAACATCAAGGTCACTCAAACACTGCTATTTGGGGCCGGGGGGCAGTTGTGATTTTGATCAAAACGTTGTCACAGTTCACCCGATTTCTATTTTGTTAATGTCATTTGATACATGTAGCTCTTTTATTTTTTGTGTGTTTTTGGTCTTCTATGCAAGCATTGCCAAATAAGGGCATAAGGCAGTCAACAATGCAGGTATTCTGTACATGTGTGTGTGTGTGTGGGGGGGGGGGGGAGGGGTCGTATGTACATACTTGATATGTGCAGAGATTGAGCTACAACCAGAACAAATATTCTGTTCAGTTCCTCGGAGTCTGTGGACAGCAACTGGAAGTGTGATAAGTATAGAGAGAGAGGGGCGAGGGGAGAGATGATGAGAGAGAGTGTGAGATACCAGTATAGAGAGAGAGAGGGGTGAGGGGAGAGATGATGAGAGAGAGTGTGAGATGCGAGTATAGAGAGAGAGAGGGGCGAGGGGAGAGATGATGAGAGAGAGTATGAGATGAGAGTATAGAGAGAGAGAGGGGTGAGGGGAGAGATGATGAGAGAGAGTATGAGATGAGAGTATAGAGAGAGAGTGTGAGATGAGAGTATAGAGAGAGAGGGGCGAGGGGAGAGATGATGAGAGAGAGTGTGAGATGAGAGTATAGAGAGAGAGAGGGATGAGGGGAGAGATGATGAGAGAGAGTGTGAGATGCGAGTATATATAGAGAGAGAGGGGCGAGGGGAGAGATGATGAGAGAGAGTGTGAGATGCGAGTATAGAGAGAGAGAGGGGTGAGGGGAGAGATGATGAGAGAGAGTGTGAGATGAGAGTATAGAGAGAGAGAGGGCGAGGGGAGAGATGATGAGAGAGAGTGTGAGATGAGAGTATAGAGAGAGAGAGGGGTGAGGGGAGAGATGATGAGAGAGAGTGTGAGATGAGAGTATAGAGAGAGAGAGGGGCGAGGGGAGAGATGATGAGAGAGAGTGTGAGATGAGAGTATAGAGAGAGAGGGGGGCGAGGGGAGAGATGATGAGAGAGAGTGTGAGATGAGAGTATAGAGAGAGAGAGGGGCGAGGGGAGAGATGATGAGAGAGAGTGTGAGATGAGAGTATAGAGAGAGAGAGGGGTGAGGGGAGAGATGATGAGAGAGTGTGAGATGCGAGTATAGAGAGAGAGAGAGGCGAGGGGAGAGATGACGAGAGAGAGTGTGAGATGAGAGTATAGAGAGAGAGAGGGAGTGAGGGGAGAGATGATGAGAGCTGGAGAAAAGAAATTCCCAATACTGTTATACATATAATATATATATATATAGTGGGATCTATTCTAGGGGCTTAATATTCGCTGTTTGCATGGTTGGAATCCACCACTAGTTAAGGAGCTTCGTCCCTCACCACTGCTAATGTCACATGACACTCACACATCCCTCACAGCGTCACATGCCACTCGCACGTCCCTCACCACTGCCCAATGTCAGACACTCACACTGTCACACGTCCCTCACCACTGTCCAATGTCACTCACACTGTCACACGACACTCACCACATGACACTCACATGTCCCTCACCACTGCCTAATGTCACATGACACTCACACGTTTAGGGTCAGTGGCATACTGCTTGGCTAGCTGTATGAGGAAGTCGTGACCGCTGAGTCCTTTGATGAGACGTAGTGCAGCATTTTCCGTGCTGCCATAGAGCTGAGTTGGGATGATGGAGACGGAGGACACTGTGTGCAGCTGCTGGAGGAGCTGGAACCTGGACGAATACTGCAGTTGGAGGTGCACACGAAACACGATAATCTCCAGCAGAGAATGCAGCACACCCCATGCCTGTGACTTGAAGACGACTGGGATCAGGTACGCTATAGAGTACAGAGGGAGGATTAGAAAGGGGCAGTGCGAAGGGGAGAGGTGGTGTGAAGATAAATGATGGCACAAGGAGATGATGAGAGGTAAGATGAAAAGGACATTGAAGAAGGGGAGGAGTCAGGAGAGTGTAGGAGCTAAGGTCTGTCATGTGACGTACACTGGAAGTTGCGTGTGCCCAGCCAGACAAGGAGGCGGCTGTACGTCTCCAGGAGGGCTGGCGTGACCTGGCCTTCCAAGTTTTTGCCCTCCACGACCTTGATGAGGTGCATCTTGATCATTTCCATCAGACGAATCTTGGCGTGCATTGCAAGGGAGTTCAGAGTCTGTAGGGATATAGGCGTGGCCGCATCCATGCGTGACTCGCCTGAAAATTGTGTGGCCTCGCCGGGAGCGAGTGTTGCTTTCTGTGGTGGCAACATTGTCTCTAACATCATCTTCAGCAACTTGGCAGATACCTCATTGTTGTTGCTATCTGCATATATGCATGCCCGGATAGAGAGAAAGAGTTTCATAATGTTAAAAAGGAACTTAATGTGCCCATTTTGACAAGAAACGGACACCAGATACACAAACTCGGACACTCTGCTGTGATGTGCATGCATGTCACATCCTACATGCATACAGTATGCATGTAGGATGTGAGGGTGTGAATACTCACAGATGTTTAGGAGGATGGGTACAGTAATGTGCATGCATGTATGCATGTAGTATGTGAGGGTGTGAATACTCACAGATGTTTAGGAGGATGGGTACAGTGATGTGCATGCATGTATGCATGTAGGATGTGAGGGTGTGAATATACTCACAGATGTTTAGGAGGATGGGTACAGAGTAATTGGTAGGGAGGGAGGATGGGAGAGGGTCTTCACTCTGCTTCACCAGCCACCTGACAACAGCAACAACAATAGAAATAACACAGCAACTGCAACAGCAACAGTGTGGGAGCACAATAAACACAACAGTAGCAACAGTGTGGGAGCACAATACAAACACAACAGCAGCAACAGTGTGGGAGCACAATAAACACAACAGCAGCAACAGTGTGGGAGCACAATAAACACAACAACAGCAACAGTGTGGGAGCACAATACACACAGCAGCAACAACAATGTAGGAGCATAGTACAAATCTAGATAATTCACTTACTCAATCTGCTGATTCAGCACATATGGCATTGGTTTGGGTAGTTCCACATTGTCAGCCTTACCCTACCAATAAGAGAGCAACTCTTAATAAATTAATGAAGCACTAATAACAGCAACAATAATTTAGAGATGACAATATAATGAATTTCTCGAAAATCTACTTAAAATTTGTTCCCACAATGCTCCAGCCTTCATCAGGAATAATGACTAGATGCTCCTGCCTTCATCAGGAATAATGACTAGATGCTCCTGCCTCCATCAGGAATAATGACTAGATGCTCCAGCCTTCATCAGGAATAATGACTAGATGCTCTAGCCTTCATCAGGAATAATGACTAGATGCTCTAGCCTTCATCAGGAATAATGACTAGATGCTCCTGCCTTCATCAGGAATAATGACTAGATGCTCCTGCCTCCATCAGGAATAATGACTAGATGCTCCTGCCTTCATCAGGAATAATGACTAGATGCTCCAGCCTTCATCAGGAATAATGACTAGATGCTCTAGCCTTCATCAGGAATAATGACTAGATGCTCCAGCCTTCATCAGGAATAATGACTAGATGCTCCAGCCTTCATCAGGAATAATGAATAGATGCTCCAGCCTTCATCAGGAATAATGACTAGATGCTCCTGCCTTCATCAGGAATAATGACTAGATGCTCCAGCCTTCATCAGGAATAATGACTAGATGCTCCAGCCTTCATCAGGAATAATGACTAGATGCTCTAGCCTTCATCAGGAATACTGACTAGATGCTCTAGCCTTCATCAGGAATAATGACTAGATGCTCTAGCCTTCATCAGGAATAATGACTAGATGCTCCAGCCTTCATCAGGAATAATGAATAGATGCTCCAGCCTTCATCAGGAATAATGACTAGATGCTCCTGCCTTCATCAGGAATAATGACTAGATGCTCCTGCCTTCATCAGGAATAATGACTAGATGCTCCAGCCTTCATCAGGAATAATGACTAGATGCTCCAGCCTTCATCAGGAATAATGAATAGATGCTCCAGCCTTCATCAGGAATAATGACTAGATGCTCCAGCCTCCCATCAGGAATAATGACTAGATGCTCCAGCCTTCATCAGGAATAATGACTAGATGCTCCAGCCTCCATCAGGAATAATAACTAGATGCTCCAGCCTCCCATCAGGAATAATGACTAGATGCTCCAGCCTTCATCAGGAATAAAGACTAGATGCTCCAGCCTTCATCAGGAATAATGACTAGATGCTCCAGCCTTCATCAGGAATAAAGACTAGATGCTCCAGCCTTCATCAGGAATAATGACTAGATGCTCCAGCCTCGATCAGGAATAATGACTAGATGCTCCAGCCTTCATCAGGAATAATGACTAGATGCTCCAGCCTTCATCAGGAATAATGACTAGATGCTCGAGCTTCATCAGGAATAATGACTCACGCGAGGTTGGTATTAGCTAGCTAGCACCACGGCCTGGCACATGTGTGATGCACGTGACAGGGTGTGGCAGCAATGAAGGGGAGAAAGAAAGATAAAAAATGGGTGCAAGCCATCATCTTAGAGCAGTCAAGGAGTCAGAAGCAACTGCTAGTGAGAGATGCATCAGCCTAGCACCAGAGCAGCCTGTTGTGAGAGATGCATCAGCCTAGCACCAGAGCAGCCTGTAGTGAGAGATGCATCAGCCTAGCACCAGAGCAGCCTGTAGTGAGAGATGCATCAGCCTAGCACCAGAGCAGCCTGCTAGTGAGAGATGCATCAGCCTAGCACCAGAGCAGCCTGCTAGTGAGAGATGCATCAGCCTAGCACCAGAGCAGCCTGCTAGTGAGAGATGCATCAGCCTAGCAGCCTGTAGTGAGAGATGCATCAGCCTAGCACCAGAGCAGCCTGCTAGTGAGAGATGCATCAGCCTAGCACCAGAGCAGCCTGCTAGTGAGAGATGCATCAGCCTAGCAGCCTGTAGTGAGAGATGCATCAGCCTAGCACCAGAGCAGCCTGCTAGTGAGAGATGCATCAGCCTAGCCCCAGAGCAGCCTGCTAGTGAGAGATGCATCAGCCTAGCACCAGAGCAGCCTGCTAGTGAGAGATGCATCAGTCTAGCACCAGAGCAGCCTGCTAGTGAGAGATGCATCAGCCTAGCACCAGAGCAGCCTGCTAGTGAGAGATGCATCAGCCTAGCACCAGAGCAGCCTGCTAGTGAGAGATGCATCAGCCTAGCACCAGGGCAGCCTGTAGTGAGAGATGCATCAGCCTAGCACCAGAGCAGCCTGCTAGTGAGAGATGCATCAGCCTAGCACCAGAGCAGCCTGCTAGTGAGAGATGCATCAGCCTAGCACCAGAGCAGCCTGCTAGTGAGAGATGCATCAGCCTAGCACCAGAGCAGCCTGCTAGTGAGAGATGCATCAGCCTAGCACCAGAGCAGCCTGCTAGTGAGAGATGCATCAGCCTAGCACCAGAGCAGCCTGCTAGTGAGAGATGCATCAGCCTAGCCCCAGAGCAGCCTGCTAGTGAGAGATGCATCAGCCTAGCACCAGAGCAGCCTGCTAGTGAGAGATGCATCAGCCTAGCACCAGAGCAGCCTGCTAGTGAGAGATGCATCAGCCTAGCACCAGAGCAGCCTGCTAGTGAGAGATGCATCAGCCTAGCACCAGAGCAGCCTGCTAGTGAGAGATGCATCAGCCTAGCACCAGAGCAGCCTGCTAGTGAGAGATGCATCAGCCTAGCCCCAGAGCAGCCTGCTAGTGAGAGATGCATCAGCCTAGCACCAGAGCAGCCTGCTAGTGAGAGATGCATCAGCCTAGCACCAGAGCAGCCTGCTAGTGAGAGATGCATCAGCCTAGCAGCCTGTAGTGAGAGATGCATCAGCCTAGCACCAGAGCAGCCTGCTAGTGAGAGATGCATCAGCCTAGCACCAGAGCAGCCTGCTAGTGAGAGATGCATCAGCCTAGCACCAGAGCAGCCTGCTAGTGAGAGATGCATCAGCCTAGCAGCCTGTAGTGAGAGATGCATCAGCCTAGCACCAGAGCAGCCTGCTAGTGAGAGATGCATCAGCCTAGCACCAGAGCAGCCTGCTAGTGAGAGATGCATCAGCCTAGCACCAGAGCAGCCTGCTAGTGAGAGATGCATCAGCCTAGCAGCCTGTAGTGAGAGATGCATCAGCCTAGCACCAGAGCAGCCTGCTAGTGAGAGATGCATCAGCCTAGCACCAGAGCAGCCTGCTAGTGAGAGATGCATCAGCCTAGCACCAGAGCAGCCTGCTAGTGAGAGATGCATCAGCCTAGCAGCCTGTAGTGAGAGATGCATCAGCCTAGCACCAGAGCAGCCTGCTAGTGAGAGATGCATCAGCCTAGCACCAGAGCAGCCTGTAGTGAGAGATGCATCAGCCTAGCACCAGAGCAGCCTGCTAGTGAGAGATGCATCAGCCTAGCACCAGAGCAGCCTGCTAGTGAGAGATGCATCAGCCTAGCACCAGAGCAGCCTGTAGTGAGAGATGCATCAGCCTAGCACCAGAGCAGCCTGCTAGTGAGAGATGCATCAGCCTAGCACCAGAGCAGCCTGTAGTGAGAGATGCATCAGCCTAGCACCAGAGCAGCCTGCTAGTGAGAGATGCATCAGCCTAGCACCAGAGCAGCCTGTAGTGAGAGATGCATCAGCCTAGCACCAGAGCAGCCTGCTAGTGAGAGATGCATCAGCCTAGCACCAGAGCAGCCTGCTAGTGAGAGATGCATCAGCCTAGCACCAGAGCAGCCTGTAGTGAGAGATGCATCAGCCTAGCACCAGAGCAGCCTGCTAGTGAGAGATGCATCAGCCTAGCACCAGAGCAGCCTGTAGTGAGAGATGCATCAGCCTAGCACCAGAGCAGCCTGTAGTGAGACATGCATCAGCCTAGCACCAGAGCAGCCTGCTAGTGAGAGATGCATCAGCCTAGCACCAGAGCAGCTCAATAGAAATTGTGGAATGGAAACTTGAAGACATGCCCACTGTAATATTTTTTTATTGGGCCAGTAGTACTGTGACAAATTTGGGATTGGTGGGTCCTACTATACATGCATAAGCAATCATCATTAACGAACTCTCACTTGCACTCTATCAACTAAGGTGGGGCTGGATCGCGGCAACCCTTCTTCTTTTAAGTACCTGAAATTCGTGGGTTTGGGGATTTAAAAAAAAATTCTTTTGTAATTAATTTTGGTACCAGAAGATGGCTTGTTACAAGAGCTCTGCAATGGTGTACTCTACGTCGGCTTTAGGTTCCATACAGTGATGACCAGTGTGCATGTAAACTCAAACTCTGTGCCTAGATCACCTTAAAAGATCCACACTGATACCTGCAACCAGATCCCATTCACAAGTTGTGTAACAGAACCCTTATGAGAGAGCACAGATTGCAAAAGCTGGTATTGACCTCATATTTTGTATGTGAAAAAACTTCCCTCCACTCATAACATGGTTATATAGTTCTGTACACAACCTTTCACAACCTTTCAATGCGGAAGTGGTTAGAGACACTCTGTGATATATATTGTTGCCACACCCAGTCTCGCATTACACATGCCAGGGTTTAGTGCACATCATGTGATCATCCTCACATGAGTCATAGCATCCTAATGAAGGCCAGAGCATCGAGCCAAAATGTCGATGAACAAACTTTAAGTTGATCGAGTGTCAACATATTTCTACATTGTCAACTTGATGGAGTCTGAGAATCTTACTTGGAACAGTTAATACTAGTAGAGTGTACAGCATGTGTCCATGTGTACAGCATGTGTCCAGCATGTGTCCAGCATGTGTCCAGCATGTGTCTATGTACAGCATGTGTCCATGTGTACAGCATGTGTCTATGTACAGCATGTGTCCATGTGTACAGCATGTGTGTGTACAGCATGTGTCCATGTGTACAGCATGTTTCCATGTGTACAGCATGTGTCCATGTGTACAGCATGTGTCTGTGTACAGCATGTGTCTAAAGGATACATGGTAAAACAATAACATCAGATATCACATGACATAGCAAGTGGAAGAGAATATGGATCTAACCTTGTTGGCATATAGCATCCATATGCCAGCCGCCGCAGTTCGGTAGACTGATAGAGGACTGGACGAGTCTGGTACAGGCAAAGGCTGAACCACACAGAATAGCTCATGATACATTACTATATTATATATTATACAGGTACATGTATGTGACCTTCCAACACAGATAATGAGGTGGTGTATACAGGTATGTGACCTCGCTTCCAACACAGATAATGAGGTGTGTGTATACAGGTATGCGACCTCGCTTCCAACACAGATAATAAGGTGTGTGTATACAGGTATGCGACCTCGCTTCCAACACAGATAATGGGGGGTGTGTATACAGGTATGCGACCTCGCTTCCAACACAGATGTGGTGTGTGTATACAGGTATGCGACCTCGCTTCCAACACAGATAATGAGGTGTGTGTATACAGGTATGCGACCTCGCTTCCAACACAGATAATGAGGTGTGTGTATACAGGTATGCGACCTCGCTTCCAACACAGATAATGAGGTGGTGTATACAGGTATGTGACCTCGCTTCCAACACAGATAATGAGGTGTGTGTATACAGGTATGCGACCTCGCTTCCAACACAGATAATGGGGGGTGTGTATACAGGTATGCGACCTCGCTTCCAACACAGATAATGAGGTGTGTGTATACAGGTATGCGACCTCGCTTCCAACACAGATAATAAGGTGTAGTATACAGGTATGCGACCTCGCTTCCAACACAGATAATGAGGTGTGTGTATACAGGTATGTGACCTCGCTTCCAACACAGATAATGAGGTGTGTGTATACAGGTATGCGACCTCGCTTCCAACACAGATAATGAGGTGGTGTATACAGGTATGCGACCTCGCTTCCAACACAGATAATGAGGTGGTGTATACAGGTATGTGACCTCGCTTCCAACACAGATAATGAGGTGTATGTATACAGGTATGCGACCTCGCTTCCAACACAGATAATGAGGTGTGTGTATACAGGTATGTGACCTTGCTTCCAACACAGATAATAAGGTGTGTGTATACAGGTATGCGACCTCACTTCCAACACAGATAATGGGGTGTGTGTATACAGGTATGCGACCTCGCTTCCAACACAGATAATGAGGTGTGTGTATACAGGTATGCGACCTCGCTTCCAACACAGATAATGAGGTGTGTGTATACAGGTATGCGACCTCGCTTCCAACACAGATAATGAGGTGTGTGTATACAGGTATGCGACCTCGCTTCCAACACAGATAATGAGGTGGTGTATACAGGTATGCGACCTCGCTTCCAACACAGATAATGGGGGGTGTGTATACAGGTATGTGACCTTGCTTCCAACACAGATAATAAGGTGTGTGTATACAGGTATGCGACCTCACTTCCAACACAGATAATGGGGTGTGTGTATACAGGTATGCGACCTCGCTTCCAACACAGATAATGAGGTGTGTGTATACAGGTATGCGACCTCGCTTCCAACACAGATAATGAGGTGTGTGTATACAGGTATGCGACCTCGCTTCCAACACAGATAATGAGGTGTGTGTATACAGGTATGCGACCTCGCTTCCAACACAGATAATGAGGTGGTGTATACAGGTATGCGACCTCGCTTCCAACACAGATAATGGGGGGTGTGTATACAGGTATGCGACCTCGCTTCCAACACAGATAATGAGGTGGTGTATACAGGTATGCGACCTCGCTTCCAATACAGATAATGAGGTGTGTGTATACAGGTATGTGACCTCGCTTCCAACACAGATAATGGGGTGTGTGTATACAGGTATGCGACCTCGCTTCCAACACAGATAATGAGGTGTGTGTATACAGGTATGCGACCTCGCTTCCAACACAGATAATAAGGTGTGTGTATACAGGTATGTGACCTCGCTTCCAACACAGATAATGAGGTGTGTGTATACAGGTATGCGACCTCGCTTCCAACACAGATAATGAGGTGGTGTATACAGGTATGCGACCTCGCTTCCAACACAGATAATGGGGTGTGTGTATACAGGTATGCGACCTCGCTTCCAACACAGATAATGAGGTGGTGTATACAGGTATGTGACCTCGCTTCCAACACAGATAATGAGGTGTGTGTATACAGGTATGCGACCTCGCTTCCAACACAGATAATGAGGTGTATGTATACAGGTATGCGACCTTGCTTCCAACACAGATAATGAGGTGTGTGTATACAGGTATGCGACCTCGCTTCCAACACAGATAATAAGGTGTATGTATACAGGTATGCGACCTCGCTTCCAACACAGATAATGAGGTGGTGTATATGCTATTGTCAGCCTACATAAATGTATTTCAACTGAGTCAGATGCTGTTCTAGTGTGTCCTCCCATAGAGGTATTGTCAACCTACTTCAACCCAGTGCGATGTTGGTCCAGTGTGTGTCCTCATAGAGCTGACATGGGAATATCCACGGATAGCATGATCGACACACACACACACACACACACACACACACCCTTCACCCTTACTCACCTCCCGGTCCTGGTAGAGCAAGCTAAACAGGTTCACGATGGGCACAAACTCTTTTTGGAAGACCAACACTGGTTGTGAGACTTTGCTCTGGACTGTGCTTGAGAAGTGGAGTAGAGCCCACATCAGCCAGTCCCTGCCTTTCCTGAGACGCGACCGACATAACTACACACACATACAGAAATAGCTCAATTTATGAGATGAAGCACTAGAGGGAGATATACTTCTCACTGACCTTGGATCTGAGCTTCGTGAGTAGGCTAGTGATGTTGATGAGTTGAAGGTAATGGAAGAAGACAAGTTGACTAGCAAAGTGACTCCACACTTCAAAGGTCTGGAACTGTTGGGCCAGCAAGCTCCTCTCCTGCATCTCCATGGCAACCATGCCAAGCCTCACCAGGGCCCCTTCCACTAAGGGGCTGGGCTGGAGTTGGCCCCTGTTCATGCCTAAGACACTGTGCACTGCATCTTTGGAGTTCTGCTGGGCCACAACATGGTAGAGAAGCTCCTCTTGAGGGGCCAACAGAGACTGCACACATGGACACATGACACTTACACCCCACTCAGTGTGGTACTGGATATCTCATCTGCACATACACACCCACAAAGACACATACAGACATACTGTCCATACATGCATGTACATAGACATATAGACATATATAGCCACATGCATATATAGACATATATAGCCACATACATATAGAGATACATATATAGCCACATACATATATAGACATATATAGCCACATACATATATAGACATATATAGCCACATACATATAGACATATATAGCCACATGCATATATAGACATATATAGCCACATACATATAGAGACATATATATAGCCACATACATATAGAGACATGTATAGCCACATACATATAGGGACATATATAGCCACATACATATAGAGACATATATATAGCCACATACATATATAGACATATATAGCCACATACATATATAGACATATATAGTCAATACATATATAGCCACATACATATAGACATATAATAGCCACATACATATAGGGACATATATATAGCCACATACATATATAGACATATATAGCCACATACATATAGGGACATATATAGTCACATACATATAGAGACTTATATAGCCACATACATATAGAGACATATATAGCCACATACATATATAGACATATATATAGACCACATACATATATAGCCACATACATATAGAGACATATAATATAGCCACATACATATAGAGACTTATATAGCCACATACATATATAGACATATATATAGCCACATACATATATAGACATATATATATATAGCCACATACATATATAGACATATATAGCCACATACATATATAGACATATATAGCCACATACATATAGAGACATATATAGCCACATACATATATAGACATATATAGCCACATACATATAGAGACATATATAGTCACATACATATATAGACATATATATAGACCACATACATATATAGACATATATAGCCACATACATATATAGACATATATATAGACCACATACATATATAGCCACATACATATAGAGACATATAATATAGCCACATACATATAGAGACTTATATAGCCACATACATATAGAGACATATATAGCCACATACATATAGACATATACATATAGGGACATATATATAGCCACATACATATATAGACATATATAGCCACATACATATAGAGACATATATAGTCACATACATATATAGACATATATATAGACCACATACATATATAGACATATATAGCCACATACATATATAGACATATATATAGACCACATACATATATAGCCACATACATATAGAGACATATAATATAGCCACATACATATAGAGACTTATATAGCCACATACAGATATAGACATGTATAGCCACATACATATAGAGACATATATATAGCCACATACATATATAGCCACATACATATATAGACATATATAGCCACATACATATAGACATATATAGCCACATACATATATAGACATATATAGTCACATACATATAGGGACATATATATATATAGCCACATACATATAGAGACATATATAGCCACATACATATAGAGACATATATATAGCCACATACATATATAGACATATATATAGCCACATACATATAGAGACATATATATATAGCCACATACATATAGACATATATATAGCCACATGCATATATAGACATATATAGCCACATGCATATATAGACATATATAGCCACATACATATAGAGACATATTATAGCCACATACATATAGACATATATAGCCACATACATATAGAGACATATATATAGCCACATACATATAGAGACATATATATAGCCACATACATATAGAGACATATATATAGCACATACATATATAGACATATATATAGCCACATACATATAGAGACATATATAGCCACATACATATATAGACATATATAGCCACATACATATAGAGACATATATAGCCACATACATATATAGACATATATAGCCACATACATATAGGGACATATATAGCCACATACATATATAGACATATATAGCCACATACATATAGAGACATATATAGTCACATACATATATAGACATATATAGCCACATACATATATAGACATATATAGCCACATACATATATAGCCACATACATATAGAGACATATATAGTCACATACATATATAGACATCTATAGTCACATACATATATAGTCACATACATATATAGACATATATAGTCACATACATATAGAGACATATATAGTCACATACATATATAGACATCTATAGTCACATACATATAGGGACATATATAGCCACATACATATATAGACATATATATAGCCACATACATATAGAGACATATATAGCCACATACATATATAGACATATATAGCCACATACATATAGAGACATATATAGTCACATACATATATAGACATATATAGCCACATACATATATAGACATATATAGCCACATACATATATAGACATATATATAGCCACATACATATAGAGACATATATAGCCACATACATATATAGACATATATAGCCACATACATATAGACATATATAGCCACATACATATATAGACATATATAGCCACATACATATAGAGACATATATAGTCACATACATATATAGACATATATAGCCACATACATATATAGACATATATAGCCACATACATATATAGACATATATAGCCACATACATATATACATAGCCACATACATATATAGACATATATAGTCACATACATATAGAGACATATATATGTCACATACATATATAGACATATATAGCCACATACATATAGAGACATATATAGTCACATACATATATAGACATATATAGCCACATACATATATAGACATATAATAGCCACATACATATAGAGACATATATAGTCACATACATATAGAGACATATATAGTCACATACATATATAGACATATATAGCACATACATATATAGCCACATACATATATAGACATATAATAGCCACATACATATATAGACATATATAGCCACATACATATAGAGACATATATAGTCACATACATATAGAGACATATATAGTCACATACATATATAGACATATATAGCACATACATATATAGCCACATACATATATAGACATATAATAGCCACATACATATATAGACATATATAGCCACATACATATAGAGACATATATAGCCACATACATATATAGACATATATAGTCACATACATATAGACATATATAGCCACATACATATAGACATATATAGTCACATACATACATGAATATAGACATCCACACATGCAATATTGCAGTGCGGGAAATTAGAACCAAAATCTTCTTGTCGGAGTCCATTGTTCTGCCATTCTCAGACTTTTAATTTACCATCAAATTACATGTACCAGAACTCAAATCATCAAGTAGTGGGTGCAAACACAATAAAACTCTCTCAACAATGCAAGTAACGATTGAGTCAGCATGAGTTGGCAAAGGCAAATTGGAACACTCCTGAGCTAATTTGCACAAATGACCACAAGAACACAGTCAGCATAAAACAAGTGACAGGCTTGCTACATGTAAATCACACTGTGCTTGTGTGCATGCGCGTAGTCTTGCTACATGTAAATCACACCGTGCTTGTGTGCATGCGCGTAGTCTTGCTACATGTAAATCACACCGTGCTTGTGTGCATGCGCGTAGTCTTGCTACATGTAAATCACACTGTGCTTGTGTGCATGCGCGTAGTCTTGCTACATGTAAATCACACCGTGCTTGTGTGCATGCGCGTAGTCTTGCTACATGTAAATCACACCGTGCTTGTGTGCATGCGCGTAGTCTTGCTACATGTAAATCACACCGTGCTTGTGTGCATGCGCGTAGTCTTGCTACATGTAAATCACACCGTACTTGTGTGCATGCACGTAGTCTTGCTACATGTAAATCACACCGTGCTTGTGTGCATGCGCGTAGTCTTGCTACATGTAAATCACACCGTACTTGTGTGCATGCACGTAGTCTTGCTACATGTAAATCACACCGTGCTTGTGTGCATGCGCGTAGTCTTGCTACATGTAAATCACACCGTGCTTGTGTGCATGCGCGTAGTCTTGCTACATGTAAATCACACCGTACTTGTGTGCATGCGCGTAGTCTTGCTACATGTAAATCACACCGTGCTTGTGTGCATGCGCGTAGTCTTGCTACATGTAAATCACACCGTGCTTGTGTGCATGCGCGTAGTCTTGCTACATGTAAATCACACCGTGCTTGTGTGCATGTGCGTAGTCTTCATCACTCATAGTTTTGCTCGGATATTTTGACAGAGCAAAAATTGATTTTTGTTTGGACAGATGTTCGTAAAACATCTGCTGACCGACGGTAATTTCCCTCACTGGTATTGCACATGTATATATATATTCTATACACTGACCTCTCTGTAAGGTAGGAGTCCCCTTAGAGCACAACAGTGTCTGGCTGGGTCTAAACGCCAGATGCTCACTGCAACATTAGACATTCCCAGGACTGGACGCAGGTGAGGCTGAACTGCGTGTGGATCCGTTTAAACAAAAACTGAAGGCAACACACAAAAACCATGAAGTCCTTTACCTACTCCAGACACGAGGTCTGCAGCTGCTCTCATCTGCTCTTGGAGGTTTCCAATGACTTTTTGTAAGATCTGAAATATCGCCATGCAGTCAGTTAACACGCCACACAGTGTTATATGCCTGGATTGTATGTTAGCGTACTGAACTTCAACACATGTGCACCAACATGAGCTTACAGAGATAATACCCCTTACCCAATGCCCTGCTGCATTCTTATCAGGATAATGCCTGCAGATCTGGAGGATAAGATGGAGAGTGTAGAGCATGCAGATTAATTAAACCTTGCTATATATATACTTTGCAACACCATTACCTCATCGTGTGCAAAATAGGCTGGAATGAGGATGCTGTTCCTGTTGAGAATGTATTGAAGCAGCTGCCACACACACACAACACACACACATACACACACACACACCTGTTAGAGATAGTGGTGGCAGCAGCATTTATAGCATAGTGAAACAGCAAGAGTCATAGAGTAGCATGAGCAACAGATGTTGGTCGTTTGTTAAAAACCTGGTGTGCTCTATTTGGTGTGCATCCTGACCTCTGCGGGTCTGCCAAGTCTCACGCACTGCTGCGACACATGGATTTGGCCCATACCCCACGCTCAGCACAGAAAGTGCAAAAATGGCAACAAGGTCGCGATATTCAGCGGAGTGGGCTATGCCCTAAAATGTGCATGTCATGCCTACATGTATGTAGCACTTTGGGCCGGGGCCGGGTATGTGTCACGTAATGTAGTGATGAAGCACATCTCTATTGCCAACCGCATGCAGTAGTTTGCTGTGATATCCACCAGATGCAGAGGAAGAGAGAGTAGGGGCAAAGCAATCAATGTACACATACAGAGTATCTTATATGTTTTCAGCCTGCGTGAGTGGACAAAGAAACTCACTCAAAGAATGACGGCCCTTTGTCAACAGGTTCTAACAAGGAACCAACTTGAAGGAAGACCAGATGTATAATAATTCACACAATCAAAGGATACCTTGCAGATCATGAAGGGCTAGCAAAAGGTACCTTGTGGATCATGAAGGGCTAGCAAAAGGTACCTTGTGGATCATGTAAGGTTAGGGCCAGAGCTAGGGAGTTTTGCTTCAGAGGCATAGGGCTGGGGGGATGTCTTAGCCCTGTAGTTCTAGGCCTGAGAAGCAAAAAATCCCAGGTGGAATTAAGAAATTATGCTGCTTTTGAGTGGGAATTGTGAGGGAGATGAGGAGAAACAGGGCATCTATCTGCTTTACCCTATTGAGGAACAACCCTCACCCAAGGTCAAAGTGCTCAAAATAAAAAAAACTGTGGGAATACAAGCCAGAAATGAACAATAATTGGATTATTTATAATGTCTATATACACATGAGGTCTGTCCTGATTATGTCCTTTAGAAATGTTCTGTTTTAACATGTAAGGAACATTAGATGGTTTTGCAATCCGGTCCTTTTCAGTGGCACACAGCCATAGATTCTCTCATTCACATATTTGGAAATTGACAGTGCTGCTGCTGTTGCTGCAATAAGATGGGGAAGGAAGCTGTACTTGTGTCTGTATGAAGAGCAGGAGGGAGTGGGTTTCAACCAAGCAGACTGGGAAGGTGTCACAACACTCCACCTTCATCCCAAGTACAGACTGCAGTGCCTCTAGACACTGGCCAGGTCTTTCCAGCACAGACAGCTGACTCGCAATACAACAATCACCTCGTCCTCACCCGGATGGCTTCCCAGTCCGAGCCAACCATCAAGCCATAAGCCCCCCATCGCTTGCCCTGCTGCACCTTCACCCTAGGAATCCTAGAGTGTTGAGTGCTTATGAACAGTGCATTTGCAGAAATTGTCCAATGGAGACCGAATGCCTTCATGGTTCCATGTGTGGCAAAGCTGGGTTGGCCTTTCTCTCTGAGCTTACAAAATGTCCAACATTTTTGTAATTGTTTCTGTCTTGGAGTCAGTGGCAATGAATGTCATGCCCGCCCACCTCCTGCAGAGGCCTTCCAGAAACTCCAAGTGCCCATCAAGACCAGGGCACCTGCTTACAGAGAAGACTGAGGAGTTGGCTGGATAGGTTGGACCTACATAAAAGAGCTTTTCTGGGGGAGTATAATTCAGGCTCATCTCAACACAACAAATGCTTCAAAAGTCAGGAGAGGCTTGCCAGATCTTTTACAGTTGACGTCACATGGGAAGACAAAGGCTTGCCCTACGCCTTTTGGGGAAGAAGGAATCTGGAGCACGACAACCGAATGAAGTGATTGATTTTCACTCACCAACACCCTCGAGCAAAGCTGACATTTTTGCTGGAACAGGTGTGAAGATAACAAGTGATGGCAGACCTCACCTTGGTGCACCAAGAGGCGAATTCAGGAAGCAATGTACTGCAGCCAAGGAGGAAGGCTGGTGCAGTAACACCGAGAGCTTGGCAGGTGTAGCCCTAGCCCTAGCCCTAGCCTGCATGCACCCAGCCACAGCCACATGCAGTATGTGCAATACACTACAGCCAAGGGGGACGGCTGGTGCAGTAACATTGGCAGGTGTAGCCCTAGCCCTAGCCTGCATGCACCCAGCCACAGCCACATGCAGTATGTGCAATACACTACAGCCAAGGGGGACGGCTGGTGCAGTAACATTGGCAGGTGTAGCCCTAGCCCTAGCCCTAGCCTGCATGCACCCAGCCATAGCCACATGCAGTATGTGCAATACACTACAGCCAAGGGGGACGGCTGGTGCAGTAACACCGAGAGCTTGGCAGGTGTAGCCCTAGCCCTAGCCCTAGCCTGCATGCACCCAGTCACAGCCACATGCAGTATGTGCAATACACTACAGCCAAGGGGGACAGCTGGTGCAGTGACATTGAGAGCTTGGCAGGTGTGCATGCACCCAGCCACAGCCACATGTGCAGCTTTCACCCACGGCCTTGCCTGAAAATGGCCTCCTGTCCAGAGTAATACCAGATATTCAGCTTCAGATTAGAGGGTGCCATCAAAACAACCTTTGGCTGGAAGACCACCTCTCAACAACAAGGGCTGGTTAGTTGCTCTGCCAGCAAGAGTGAGGGAAATAGACACAGGAGATTTGTGACCAGGCCCAGGAGATCCTGTGGATCAGTCACTCCCGAAGACTAGGCCAAGGAGATCCTGTGGAGCAGTCACTCGCGGGGACTAGGCCAAGGAAATCCTATGGAGCAGTCCCTCATGGGGACTAGACCAAGAAGATCCTGTGGAGCAGTCCTTTGTGAGGACTAAGCCAAGAAGATCCTGTGGAACAGTCTCTCTTGGGAACTAGGCCCAGGAGATCTTGTGAAGCAGTCACTTGAGATAAGATTACAGAACCACTTACAAATGCAATGTTAACAGGAAGTGTCAACCACTCCCACAGGATGTTGTAACCAGCCAACTCTTTGCTGACATGAAATCTAAGAAAGGCATGCAGAAGGCACTATGGAGGCATTGAAAGATACCCACGAAGGCACATGGAAGAGAGCAATGACCAGCAGAAGAGAAAGGCTCATTCACCCGGCTCATGGTTCGAGGGATATGGATTATCCCTTTGTCATGGAGCTTTTCTAGACGCCATTGCTCTGAGATACATTTGGACTCCATCTTGCCTTACTCAGGTTGTGCATGTGAGGTGCCAAACATCCTTGTCTACAAGGAGGATTTCCTTCCATAAGAAATACATACGAAATGCGAGACCTGATGGCAAGCCTGCTGACAGAAGTGTGGAGCGACGTGTTCATAGACCATGATCTACACAACCTCTCTCCGGTGAAGCCATGGTAACATGACTACCAACATGGAACACCGCACCCTCTACTTGCTACACGAAGCATGGGAAGAGCAAGAGTATGGGCAGCATGTCAGAGGTTGAACATGCTTCCTTCACCCACCACCCACCCCCACCAGTCCTCTCAGCAACAGCAAAAAATGGCTACTTCTGGCCAAGAAGTGGGAGCACTCTTACAGTATTCGGCTGCACTCTTACAGCACCAACATGTGCTGGCTGCACTCTTACAGCACCAACATGTGCTGGCTAGACTCTTACAGCACCAACATGTGCTGGCTTCAGTCTTACAGCACCAACATGTGCTGCCTTCACTCTAACAGCACCAACATGTGCTGGCTTCAGTCTTACAGCACCAACATGTGCTGGCTAGACTCTTACAGCACCAACATGTCCTGCCTTCACTCTAACAGCACCAACATGTGCTGGCTTCACTCTTACATCATCAACATGTGCTGGCTTCACTCTTACAGCACCAACATGTGCTGGCTAGACTCTTACAGCACCAACATGTGCTGGCTTCACTCTTACAGCACCAACATGTGCTGGCTTCACTCTTACAGCACCAACATGTGCTGGCTAGACTCTTACAGCACCAACATGTGCTGGCTAGACTCTTACAGCACCAACATGTGCTGGCTAGACTCTTACAGCACCAACATGTGCTGGCTGCACTCTTACAGCACCAACATGTGCTGGCTAGACTCTTACAGCACCAACATGTGCTGGCTAGACTCTTACAGCACCAACATGTGCTGGCTTCACTCTTACAGCACCAACATGTGCTGGCTTCACTCTTACAGCACCAACATGTGCTGGCTTCACTCTTACAGCACCAACATGTGCTGGCTTCACTCTTACAGCAACAACATGTGCTGGCTGCACTCTTACAGCACCAACATGTGCTGGCTTCACTCTTACAGCACCAACATGTGCTGGCTTCACTCTTACAGCACCAACATGTGCTGGCTTCACTCTTACAGCACCAACATGTGCTGGCTAGACTCTTACAGCACCAACATGTGCTGGCTTCACTCTTACAGCACCAGCACGCTGGCTAGACTCTTACAGCACCAACATGTGCTGGCTAGACTCTTACAGCACCAACATGTGCTGGCTAGACTCTTACAGCACCAACATGTGCTGGCTTCACTCTTACAGCACCAACATGTGCTGGCTTCACTCTTACAGCACCAACATGTGCTGGCTAGACTCTTACAGCACCAACATGTGCTGGCTTCACTCTTACAGCACCAACATGTGCTGGCTTCACTCTTACAGCACCAACATGTGCTGGCTGCACTTTTACAGCACCAACATGTGCTGGCTTCGCCGCAGAGTCACAGTTTCCTGCTTCGATCTGCCTTTCAGTGGATCAGGGTAACATGTTCAAGCACTGGACAAGCATCCACAGATGGCCCTTGTGACCTCTGATTCATGACACACACCACACTAATCACCCCAGTAACCCCATTCAAGTCCCACATCACTACTAGACATGAATATATAAAAATAAAAAGCAGCAATAGTAGTAGTAGTAGTAGTTGCAGCAGTAATAGTAGTAGTAGTAATAGTTGCAGCAGTAGTAGTAATAGTTGCAGTAGTAATAGTAATAATTGCAGCAGTAATAGTTGCAGTAGTATTAGTAATAGTTGCAGTAGTAGTAATAGTTGCAGTAGTAGTAATAGTTGCAGTAGTAGTAATAGTTGCAGTAATAGTAGTAGTAGTAGTAGTAATAGTTTCAGTAGTAGTAGTAGTAATAGTTTCAGTAGTAGTAGTAGTAATAGTTGCAGTAGTAGTAGTAATAATTACAGTAGTAATAGTTGCAGTAGTAGTAGTAATAATTGCAGTAGTAATAGTTGCAGTAGTAGTAATAATTGCAGTAGCAGTAGTAGTAGTAATAATTGCAGTAGTAATAGTTGCAGTAGTAGTAGTAATAATTGCAGTAGTAATAGTTGCAGTAGTATTAGTAATAGTTGCAGTAGTAGTAATAGTTGCAGTAGTAGTAGTAATAATTGCAGTAGTAATAGTTGCAGTAGTAGTAGTAATAATTGCAGTAGTAATAGTTGCAGTAGTAGTAATAATTGCAGTAGTAGTAGTAGTAATAGTTTCAGTAGTAGTAGTAGTAATAGTTGCAGTAGTAGTAGTAATAATTACAGTAGTAATAGTTGCAGTAGTAGTAGTAATAATTGCAGTAGTAATAGTTGCAGTAGTAGTAATAATTGCAGTAGCAGTAGTAGTAGTAATAATTGCAGTAGTAATAGTTGCAGTAGTAGTAGTAATAATTGCAGTAGTAATAGTTGCAGTAGTATTAGTAATAGTTGCAGTAGTAGTAATAGTTGCAGTAGTAGTAGTAATAATTGCAGTAGTAATAGTTGCAGTAGTAGTAGTAATAATTGCAGTAGTAATAGTTGCAGTAGTAATAGTTGCAGTAGTAGTAATAGTTGCAGTAGTAGTAGTAGTAATAGTTGCAGTAGTAGTAGTAATAATTACAGTAGTAATAGTTGCAGTAGTAGTAGTAATAATTGCAGTAGTAATAGTTGCAGTAGTAGTAATAATTGCAGTAGCAGTAGTAGTAGTAATAATTGCAGTAGTAATAGTTGCAGTAGTAGTAGTAATAATTGCAGTAGTAATAGTTGCAGTAGTAGTAATAGTTGCAGTAGTAGTAATAGTTGCAGTAGTAGTAATACATAGGCTCCAACCGTCAAGGAACTTCCTTGACAGTCAAGGATTTGATAGCTATGTCAAGGGTCAAGGATTGACTAAGTGGAGCCCTATTGTTTGTCAAGGAAGTGGTCCTGATGATTAGACAGCAACTAAATATGGCCTCCAGTTCTAGCTGACCTTCTGAATCTATGCATCCTTCTTCGTCTAAAAGGCACAAACGGATGAGTCTCACTTTTATCCTAAGTGGGTGCATGAATTTCCAGGAATAGCCAAAGGTTTGTAGATCTAAGTACAGCAAAGTTGTTGAATTACAAGTATATGTAACCTCTGTATAGGTGATACCTGCATTATAGGGCGACTTCAAAAAACCCTTACAAGACCTATCCTCCTTTTCCTTTCTTATATTCTGCCATATATTCTGCCACCTATGGACAGGTTTAATAAGACTTTTCAAAAGTCAACTCAAAATACCATCTGCCAGTTGTACTCGGAAATGAATCGGCTTGTCCGTCTTTATGCCAGTAACATCTTGAAGCCTGAGGTTATTCTTGCTGCTTCAGCTAATCTTGGTCGTCTCAGCCTAGACAGTACAGGGCAACTACCTGACGAGAATCTAGGGCTAGGAGACAATACTTGGGCGTACATCTCTGCACTCGAGGAAGAGCAGGATCTCAAACCAATTTTCAGTGCCATCCGTAGTTTCTATGTGGCGACACTTCAGAAAATGTTGAAGAAGTTCCCCTTTAGTGACACTATACTGAAGGACTTGGGCATCATCAATCCCCTTCAAGTCAGCTCTTACTCCTTCAGCACTGTAGCTTCTCTTGCTAAGAGGTTTAAGCAATTAGGTTTAGCTGATTCGAGCTCAGTTGATAGATTGCGGGAAGAGTTCATGGATTTCACTTTTTCACCAGATGATCTCCCTGATCTCTCTCTTGACAGCTTCTATTATAAGTCTGTCACAGGCAAGAAGAAACCTAGAGCAGGCAAGTACTGGAATGAAGTAAGCAAGATCAAGACCCTAGATGGGGAGCAGAGATTTCCTAGCTTGTCTCGGCTGATGACTGGTCTATTGACAATTCCAGTGTCCAATGCTGACTCTGAACGTGGATTTTCGATTCTTCGAAAGATCCACACTGATCAGCGTCCCAGTTTGAAGCCTTCCACTATTGCTTCTATTATGAGTGTGAAGTTTAACAGTGAGGAGTGCTGTTACGACACCAAACTTCCTTCTGGGCTACTTTCTAAATGCAAAAAGGCTACTCTTCAGTCATTAAATCAGTATCAATAGCTAGCTACTAGCAATCCCGACACCTGACCTGAATCCGAGTTGCTGACTTGATAGATTAATGTTGTTTTGTTTTGTTTAATTGCTCAGTGTTCGAGCGTAAATAAAACTTTCATTCAATATTGTATTGTAAACAATAATTTTGTGGTCAAGTATATATGGGTGTAGTTGATGGGTGTGGCTTTAATTAGTGGTGGGTTTGGTTTGGTCAAGGATGACATTTTCAGAAAGTTGGAGCATATGGTAATAGTTTCAGTAGTAGTAGTAATAGTTGCCGTAGTAGTAGTAATACTTGCAGTAGTAGTAGTAATAGTTGCAGTAGTAATAGTTGCAGTAGTAATAGTTGCAGTAGTAGTAGTAGTAGTAGTAGTAATAGTTTCAGTAGTAGTAGTAGTAGTAATAGTTTCAGTAGTAGTAGTAATAGTTGCAGTAGTAGTAGCAGTTGCAGTAGTAATAGTTGCAGTAGTAGTAGTAGTAGTAATAGTAGTCGTAGTAGTAGTAATAATAGTAGTAGTTGTAGTAGTAGTAGTAGTAGTAGTAGTAATAGTAGTAGTGGTAGTAATAGTAGTAGTAGTAGTCATAATAGTAGTAGTTGTAGTAGTAGTAGTAATAGTAGTAGTTGTAATAGTAGTAGTTGTAATAGTAGTAGTAGTAGTAGTAATAGTAGTAGTAGTAATAGTAGTAGTAGTAATAGTAGTAATAGTAGTTGTAGTAGTAGTAGTAGTAGTAGTAGTAGTAGTAGTAGTAATTGTGCGATGGATACCTCTCAGCATTTTTTCATAAATGATCCAAAACAACAGCTAGAGGACAGCAACCCTTTCTGCTCAGTCAGCATAACAATAATTACATAATCACTGCATGTGCCCAGTGCAAATACTGTGAGGACAGCATGCATATTTGAACCCCAAATATTTGTAGCTACTGTGTCATTAAATATGTAATAATTGTGGACACACCTCTTGACCTTTCATCAAAGCCAGGATCTGGTGCTCTGGAATGTTACGTGGAAGGGCATCAAACTTGCTGAAGAGCAGCTTCATCAGGTCCCGCACTCCCTTATAATGCACAGCTCCTATCAGAGTGCGGACCAAGTTCAGACTCTGACACCAGACAACTCTGTTGCCGATGTCCAGGTAGCTGAGCAGCAGCCCGCACACTAGACGAGGACTGAAGCAGCCCTGAGACACTAAACCTTGGAGGGCTCCCAGCAGGATGGACACACGCTCATGGTTATTCTGCATTCCCACAAAGGACACATACTGCTCCACGTAAACCGGCATGTTATCCTGTTAGGAGGAGGAGGAAGATGAAATCTATGTTTTATACGATAATTAGTTCAAGCACTACGTTGCACTACATAACTGGCTTAACACCATGTCATGCTGTGTAACTCATGTTGCTCTGTGTAAAATAAACGGTCCTACTGACCTGATTGATGGCTGTGAAAAACGCCTTGAGGCTGTCTAGGAGGTCTCCCTTGTTCCTCCCCTCAGGAACGATCACTTCTGTAATGCATCTATATACTCAACCAGATACATGTATAGGGGAATTGTTATCATGTCCATTTTTTTTATCATGAAAATTACATAAAAATATCAGAAGCACTTCCATATTAGTAAACTCGTGTTGTAGAACTACGCAGTGAGCAAGCCTTTAGAAGCTAGTTTGTTATAGAACTCCTCTTGACCGCTGCTTCAATCCTCCTTCCCTTTCTCTTGTGAAGCAGCACCTTGTTGTTGGGAAAGGTTTGGCATGCTCAGGTGGAGCATTTTTTGTTCTAAGCTTTTAAAAAGGGATGAACAAAAGTGGTTTGTGGTCACTGGAGTTCACAAATCACATCAGTAGCACTGGCTACTTTAGCGAACATTACACATCTGCAGACAGGATTGAACAGGTGTGGAACGCTTATAGTTCATCTAGTAGCTGCCTTTGCTTAGACAAGACCAGCTTAGCTATCTAGCTCATCTGGAGGGTGCAGCTACAAGTCAAAATGACTGCCTCCTCCTCTTCAATTCCGTCAGCTAATTAACAATGATCGCAAAAGTGGCTATGTGATTCACAAGCTCCAGGGACCATAATGCTCCATAATGCTCCAGGGACCATAAATCAATTAATGCCCAACCATTTTACAATGGAAGTCAGAACAAAATGTTCAACCAGTTCTTTCCAGCATAAGAATTGGTAAAGGGTCTCATTTTGTGATAGTACCCTTCCTCTTCCAGCCAGTCAGCTAGCCTCTACCAAGTCTCTAGTTATTCTACTTGACAACATATGAAGCGTTCTTCACTCCTGACTGCATCTTTTGTAGATCTAAAAGAAATTGAACAGCAACTTTCATAGGGCTAAACCAATGAAGTGCTTAGCTTCTTCAATGAAATATGCACTTAGTTGTGTGCTGACACCTGAGCTGTTTATATAGAGGATGCTTTTGAAAAAAATTAAATCCACTTCCAACAAAGCCAGTACACAGCCAGTACACAAATATAGCAGCTATACATTAGCCACCCTTAGCTAGGTGAGGCTCAGACAACCACTCCATCCTACTTACCCATGGAAGGCAGTCTCTAGAGGCTTATCCACTGTAAGGCTTGTCAGTAGTGCTTTCAGGTCAATCTCAGTCCCAGCCATAGCTGCACTTCCAAACCCTACTCTAGTGTCTGAACTGGCGGTTAAATTCTGCTGGCTTGTTCACCCACGCGCACGCACACAATGGGCACTCCGTATGGTGAATTACAAAGTCAGCCTCTCCGGTGCGCAATATTTTGTCTTGGAATAAATGCTATCCTTGACGTGCAGTAATAAGGATCCTCCTAATTTCCGTAGTCATTATTTTATTACTAATTATTATTATTATTATTATTTTGTTGTTGTTGTTATTATTGATGCTATTATTGTTATTTATTAGTAGTAGTAGTAGTATTAGTGTTAGTAGTAGTAGTAGTAGTAGTAGTAGTAGTAGTAGTAGTAGTAGTAGTAGTAGTAGTAGTAGTAGTAGTAGTAGCAGTAGTAGTATATTATTATTGTTGTTGTTGTTATTAGCATTATTATATGGCGATATGGCATAAAATTAACAGTGGAAAGTACTTCTAAGGTCTCCCAGATCAAGCTGGTGGCCAACGAATAAAACTTAAGAGGGTACCAGGGGTAACTTTGTAGATTGCATCAGATGACCAGCGCATGAGTGTGGTAAGTTCTGCAAAAATGATACAAAAATAGTTGTCCTAGGAAAGGGACAGGCTGGGTCAGGTCTAGAGAAAGAAGTGCATTCCATAGACTGGGTTGTCTTCGAAGTAAAAGTGGTCAGCCATTTTATACTCTGCTGCAGTTTAGCATGTATGTAGAAGGGAGCAGAGGTAGAGGGGGGGGGGGGGGGAACACTCCAATGGAAAGACCTGGGCATAAGTTTAGATAGCTAAATCTTAACATTTTAGGGACTTATCAACATATCAGACAATTGTGGAAATCAGCCTGCTATGCTGTGCATCTCTTAAAGAGAAGTCTTCTGCTTTCTACAACAATTGGGTGAAGAAGAGGCGTGCTAGTGAGGTCAACGATTATTTACTACTCTCAGATTTGGCTTCTACATTTCATTAATGACATTACCACTT
Source organism: Cladorhizidae sp. MBARI D1340-BT2 (assembly GCA_028752905.1). Lineage (NCBI taxonomy): Eukaryota > Metazoa > Porifera > Demospongiae > Poecilosclerida > Cladorhizidae > Cladorhizidae sp. MBARI D1340-BT2. Next base: position 45,209,160 of record JAQNBH010000009.1, on the reverse strand, counting down.
TGGAGAAGATCCTGTGTATATAGAAATAACAGAATAGATCCAACCTTGGCTACCAGATATATCCTGAATGGCTTACAGCACCAAAGATTGCAAACTTTGCATCTTTGTCTAAACCTACTCCCGGTAATGTGTATTATGTTGAGGTGCAGAATAGGAAGTCACCTCAATCAAATTTCAAAAGACTATGAATGCATATTGTTTATCGCCTGCACAAGATCAGCCACTTCTCAGAAACTAGAAGTGAATTATCATCGTCTTAGTGAAGCCAAGCATTGGTACTCTCAAGTAGAGTTGTGAGACTCGGAAATGCTCTTCCTCAAGATCGATGTCAGTCAGTCCTTTTCTCGCAATCAAGTGGAATGTGGTTGTCTCTGTGGAACCAGTTTGTGTACCAATTTGACTCATCCATATTCAAAGTATCATGTGAATCACTCCACCTAAAACTTATCTACATGTGAATGTGTATTAGTATCAGAATGTGGCGACAGACCATCATCCTCACCATGGCTGTAATATGCCTTAAAAACCATGTACAATACTCACTACCGTAGAACCAGTGATGATGTAAAGACCACTCCCCTAGAACCAGTGATGATGTAAAGACCACTCCCCTAGGACCAGTGACCACTCCCCTAGAACCAGTGATGATGTAAAGACCACTCCCCTAGCACCAGTGGTGATGTAAAGACCACTCCCCTAGAACCAGTGGTGATGTAAAGACCACTCCCCTAGGACCAGTGACCACTCCCCTAGAACCAGTGATGATGTAAAGACCACTCCCCTAGCACCAGTGGTGATGTAATGACCACTCCCCTAGAACCAGTGGTGATGTAATGACCACTCCCCTAGAACCAGTGGTGATGTAAAGACCACTCCCCTAGAACCAGTCGTGATGTAAAGACCACTCCCCTAGAACCAGTGATGATGTAAAGACCACTCCCCTAGGACCAGTGACCACTCCCCTAGAACCAGTGATGATGTAAAGACCACTCCCCTAGCACCAGTGGTGATGTAATGACCACTCCCCTAGAACCAGTGGTGATGTAATGACCACTCCCCTAGAACCAGTGGTGATGTAAAGACCACTCCCCTAGAACCAGTGGTGATGTAAAGACCACTCCCCTAGAACCAGTCGTGATGTAAAGACCACACCCCTAGAACCAGTGGTAATGTAAAGACCACTCCCCTAGAACCAGTGATGATGTAAAGACCACTCCCCTAGAACCAGTGACGATGTAAAGACCACTCCCCTAGAAACAGTGGTGATGTAAAGACCACTCCCCTAGAACCAGTCGTGATGTAAAGACCACACCCCTAGAACCAGTGGTAATGTAAAGACCACTCCCCTAGAACCAGTGGTAATGTAAAGACCACTCCCCTAGAACCAGTGATGATGTAAAGACCACTCCCCTAGAACCAGTGACGATGTAAAGACCAGTCCCCTAGAAACAGTGGTGATGTAAAGACCACACCCCTAGAACCAGTGGTAATGTAAAGACCACTCCCCTAGAACCAGTGATGATGTAAAGACCACTCCCCTAGAACCAGTGACGATGTAAAGACCACTCCCCTAGAACCAGTGGTGATGTAAAGACCACACCCCTAGAACCAGTGGTAATGTAAAGACCACTCCCCTAGAACCAATGGTGATGTAAATACCACTCCCCTAGAACCAGTGACGATGTAAAGACCACTCCCCTAGAAACAGTGGTGATGTAAAGACCACACCCCTAGAACCAGTGACGATGTAAAGACCACTCCCCTAGAACCAGTGGTGATGTAAAGACCACTCCCCTAGAACCAGTGACGATGTAAAGACCACTCCCCTAGAAACAGTGGTGATGTAAAGACCACTCCCCTTGAACCAGTGATGATGTAAAGACCACTCCCCTAGAACCAGTGGTGATGTAATGACCACTCCCCTAGAACCAGTGGTGATGTAAAGACCACTCCCCTTGAACCAGTGGTGATGTAAAGACCACTCCCCTAGAACCAGTGATGATGTAAAGACCACTCCCCTAGAAACAGTGGTGATGTAAAGACCACTCCCCTAGAACCAGTGGTGATGTAAAGACCACTCCCCTAGAACCAGTGGTGATGTAAAGACCACTCCCCTAGAACCAGTGATGATGTAAAGACCACTCCCCTAGAACCAGTGGTGATGTAAAGACCACTCCCCTAGAACCAGTGGTGATGTAAAGACCACTCCCCTAGAAACAGTGACCACTCCCCTAGAACCAGTGGTGATGTAATGACCACTCCCCTAGAACCAGTGATGATGTAAAGACCACTCCCCTAGAATCAGTGGTAATGTAAAGACCACTCCCCTAGAACCAGTGGTGATGTAAAGACCACTCCCCTAGAACCAGTGGTGATGTAAAGACCACTCCCCTAGAAACAGTGGTGATGTAAAGACCACTCCCCTAGAACCAGTGGTGATGTAAAGACCACTCCCCTAGAACCAGTGGTGATGTAAAGACCACTCCCCTAGAAACAGTGGTGATGTAAAGACCACTCCCCTAGAAACAGTGATGATGTAAAGACCACTCCCCTAGAACCAGTGGTGATGTAAAGACCACTCCCCCAGAACCAGTGGTGATGTAAAGACCACTCCCCTAGGACCAGTGGTGATGTAAAGACCACTCCCCTAGAACCAGTGGTGATGTAAAGACCACTCCCCTAGAACCAGTGATGATGTAAAGACCACTCCCCTAGAAACAGTGGTGATGTAAAGACCACTCCCCTAGAACCAGTGGTGATGTAAAGACCACTCCCCTAGAACCAGTGGTGATGTAAAGACCACTCCCCTAGAAACAGTGGTGATGTAAAGACCACTCCCCTAGAACCAGTGGTGATGTAAAGACCACTCCCCTAGAAACAGTGGTGATGTAAAGACCACTCCCCTAGAACCAGTGATGATGTAAAGACCACTCCCCTAGAACCAGTGATGATGTAAAGACCACTCCCCTAGAACCAGTGGTAATGTACACTCAGTGTAGTTGTACTCTATTGGCAACTATAGGTACTCCTAGCTGGGAACTAGTGTGGGGCACTTACTGGTATTGAGTGTCAGTGAAAAGGAAGGTAGGATGGGAAATTGTTTCCTAATAGCACAATATGAAATTACATCTTCATTAGCAGATCAGGACAGGATTAGGGATTAGGACTTCAGTTAGGGCCAGGAGAATGGTTATGGTTAAGGCCAAGGCTAGGGCAATGGTTAGGTAAGCAAAGGCAGTCACTAGATCCAGGACAATGGTTAGGGCTAAGGAAGTAGGCTAGGACAGGGCTAGGGCTGTAGTAGCTGGGGCCAGGATAATCGCTAGATCTAATTGTGCTCATTATATTATCGTGATAAGGATTCCTGTCGCTATGCCATGGGGAATCAGCCTGCAAAGGGGATGGGGGGGGGGGGGGAGGATGGAAAATAAATTTATTCTCTCCCACCTCTGCAAAACATGATCTCTCTCTCTCTGTGTGTGTTTGTGTGTGTGTGTGTGTGTGTGTCTGTGTGTGTGCGTGCCTCAGAATTATATGATATGAGAGAGGAGGGAAATAGTTATAGCTAATTGAATCAGTGACATAAAAGATACTAGGGATTCATGTTCCCTAGCTAAATAACACTTTAAGCTCTGATACAACCTGATAGTGTGAATGTTAACTATGTGCATGGCTAGCATAATGTTGGGCTGGGATTCCTTCGCCATGCTATCACCAGTTATTGCAATACCAGAGTCTGGTAATTAACAGAGCTTTTCCCATGCAAACACTTTCAGCCATTACAATAACACGACCTGTTTGCCTCAGTAGCACAGCCTGTTTGTCTCAGTAGCACAGCCTGTTTGTCTCAGTAGCACAGCCTGTTTGTCTCAGTAGCACAGCCTGTTTGTCTCAGTAGCACAGCCTGTTTGTCTCAGTAGCACAGCCTGTTTGTCTCAGTAGCACAGCCTGTTTGTCTCAGTAGCACAGCCTGTTTGTCATAGCAACGCAGCAGAGCACAACACAGAGACAAAATACAAAATTCACAATATGTAAATAATATGCAAACACTATGCAGAATATCAAACAATATACACACAGAAATGCTGAATATACGTGGAATATGCACTCTCACTTCTCTGAGTCAACCAAAGAGAAAGTGACAGCTGTCATAATAGCTTTAATCAACCACCTCATATCAAGTGCTCCAACAGTTTGGGAGGACGGGACAGTTGCGAATTTGTCCCTGCTCAGCTGGACTACTACTACTACTACTACTACTACTACTACTACTACTACTACTACTACTACTACTACTACTACCACCGCTACTACTACTACTACTACTACTACTGCTGCTGCTACTACTACTAGCTCACTATTGTCCCTGCAATGGCTATCTAGCTTGAGTGTGAACTGTTCAATGGCTTGTACTTACAGTCATAACCAAACTAATTAACGGTATATATTATAGCTGCTAATTGATTTAGTTAGGGAAAGACATGATTCTTCCAGAGCCATCTGCCCAAAAAGCTAGAAGGTTGTCGCACTTACCACTTTGACTCCAGTACGGAACTCCTACAAAGTTCAAGAGAGCAAGCTACCTCCAAATACCATTAGCAATGGTTCCACGTGAAGAATGTGTCTATTAAAATCACCTTCTCAATAATCAACTTCAATTTTTATTCACTCGACGTTTCTTGCAAAAATAGAACTGGGCATGGCTAAAAACTATAAAGAGGGAGTGATTATTTCCTGAGCTACTTGATGTCTATGTATTATAGCTATACACTGTATTGGTTAAGTATGTACACTGTATCAGTTCTATTAGTCTATGTATATACATGCATCAGCTCTATTGGTGTATGTATAACACTCTATCAGCTCTATTAGTTTATGCATACTCACTGTATCAGATTGACCATTTTTTTAAATGGTGGACACCAAAAATATAGCCTGTATCTTGTCATCCTAACTGGTTTCAGCCGATTTTTTCTCTAAAAATACTTCCAGCATGTGTTGGATCCTTCAAAGATACTAAACTGGCAACCCAACAAACCATTGAAAATTTGTCTTTAAGGGTCCGAGTGTGCTAGCAGGAAAACCCCAAAAATTGAAACTCATAATCCAGCTAATATACTCACTTTGGCAGCTTCTTAATTAACAGCCTAAATGGTGGTACAAAATGTTGAAATTCATCTTCAAGTGTCTAGCTAGGTTTCTATCTCTTTTGTCCCCCTTACATACCACAGGCCTATTTACATCAACTTTAAGCAATGCCTAATTTGTTTCTGGATTGTGGGAAAGCAGTGGCATCAAGCTAGCCGCTAAAATGATCAGTCTCAAAAACATGACTCAATCAAGCTATGCTATGCAACTGAATTTGAACTGAAAGGTCAGATGCTAATCTTCATATAAGCAAAAGCACACAACTATCTGTGAAATGCCATATTAGTTGTTGGGGTGTTTTGCAGCAACATACGGAATGTAAATTTAACATTTCTTTTTTTGTCTGGATAAACACATACACTTACCAGCAGGCAACTCAATGTCCTTGCTTTGCACATGTTAAAATAGGTCGTTACTATGTTGGCTGCAGGACGCAATGTGCATTTTCAATGATGGTGTGCAAAAAAAAGGGGGGGGAAGGTAATTTATTTTTGTCGTATCTTCACACAAGTTCATAAAAGTTAAAGATAGATTTTTACTAGCCAACACACGAGTTGCACATAACACAAGATAGAGACGGTCTCTACTGTAAAGGCAATCATGACAGTGCCAGATATCAGTGGGTATAGGGTAGGGTATTTACCCACGGCCATCTGTTCCACAGGAAATTAAAACAGCTCACAAGTTGCAGTAAAAACATTGCCATGTTAACCTTTGGAAGTACAAACATGTTTGGAACCGTGCGCTGATGTTGATGGCCTTTTAGGCCAGTAAATCCACCAGCTAATGCACCTTCAGCTTCAGTGTATTTCCAACGGTTATTATAGCTTCAGATGTGATAAATCTGTTTAATTTTCTACAAATGAGTGAGCTCAATTTCTGGAACTACATGGACTGCTGAATGGACAAGACATGCCATAATAGCTAGAGACAATTCTTAGGTGACCTCAGTGTTGATGTGGCTGTATAATGAGACCAATTTCCTTATCTCTTTTTTGTTTTGTTCTGCCTAGTTACGAAGTAATGGACTTGGTGGGCAGGAAGAGGTTCACTACATGCAATTCTTCATCTGTTGGACAGAGTAGCCTTGAACAGGAGTACGTTTGCTGTAAATTTGCTATCACCTTTCAAGTAAGGTTTGGAGTTGAGCATTTGCAGGTTCAGGTCCAGCAGCAGTCACATTTATTTTTATCTCTCTGTCTCTCAAATGAGCCTTCTTTTTGTATTACATACGCAACATTATTAGTGACTATCACAGGAACAGATCTGACAGAAGTTTTCTCATCTTCGGAGTATCAATGAAAGATCAAAGCCTAACAACCTAGATAATACTGACTTCAGTGTGCACCAAACCTGCCTGGGTGCTTATACCCCATGGTAGCACCTGCAGGAACTTGGGGCAGTACTCCTAGCCTGGCCACAGGAAAGAGTTTCTGGATAAGAGTGTCTGAGAAGACATTACTGCATTGATTCATGCAAGTCACACCCATTATGTTTATAACTATATATAGGATGCTTGCAAAAAGAGAACAACTGCTAGACAATAGTGAGAAGCGAGGATGTGGTGGGTGCCAGGATTTTTGTGAAAAGCCCCTCCACCCCAAACTAAGTCACCCTCTGTGAGCTGTTGCTGGTCTACCACATGTGAAGGGAGGATCTCATATCATCACTTCAAAAGGAATTACACATCCTGTAAGGACATAATTGCTTTCTCCAAACTGGGCAAAGAGACAGAGCTGTTACATACATGTGACATCATTTGGAGCGGCAATGGTCAATTTCAGTCAACCAGACTGAAGGCGAATGTGTACATTAGAAAAATGTTGTAAAAACTTCATCTATATATGCATCATGACAAAAGCAATTCTCACTCGTCTGTGACATAAATAGAAAATTGTCCTCCTGATTAAGTGATGCATTGTTTTACTGCACGTTGTCTGGATGAGATTTACAGTCAAGGATACCAAATTTAGCTGGTACATCTACCTGTCATGGAGATGGCTGTATTCTGAAGCAGCTGTGGCTACTCCACTTATTCGTGCCACATATGAAGATGTACATGAAACCTCTAAAAATCTATGGAAAGGAGAAGGAAGTTCCAGTAGAAACAGCCATCTTTCATCTTTCTAATTGCAGTCGCTAGGACAGAAAGAGACACGCTAAGAAATTACAGATGTCAGCACTGAGCACATAATTACAAAATTTGTTAATTTTAATGCATAATTGATCCGTACATAACGTATATTGATGTTCACCCTTCAATAATACATTCCATACACCAATTTTTCTATCGTCTGTTCAGAAACATGAATTATGATTATTGAGCTCCCTCTCTCCCCATCCATTTCTTAGTGCGTGCAACTTTGGTATGGCTATATATTCCTATACCACATGAGTAGAGTGTTTGTTATATTAATGATCTTGTTCATGAATATGGATATCGAGCTCAGGTTTCCAATTTATCTATAGCCATACCCTCCTATCTCATTAAATAACTGGTATTCCAAGAAAAGTTGAAGTATAGGAAAGCAATGAAGGCACTCCTTGGGTGTGTGTACCTACTACCTTGCTCGACACATATCGCTCAAGGCTAGAGCATCTGGTCGAAGCGTCGAGAGAATACAATTTCGACTCATTTAAGGTCCCGCCTACTTCCGATTCATCAGGCCCAATATCCTAGGCCAGTATTCAGGGCCTCTCGCATCGGAATTCTAACTGGCATAAAAGGCATTTAGGAGACTTGCGCCCTCAAATCGAACTGCGGTGCTGGTAGAGATGAGGTTGGCTGCCGGTATTGCACTTTTCCTCTTGATCTGCTGTAGTGGCCATGTCAAGGGACAGGAAGAAGGTAAAGTAATATGTATAGCTAGCTATATTAAATTTGTCGAAGTTCCATTTGTAGCTCTAGCTAGCTAAGGTGTTGTTACCTATGTGTCAACAAGTAAAGTTTCTGGAGTGTGAGTAACTGTATTCACACTGAAGACTTTGTGCTTTGTGCCGCATTTCTGAGTAGCCATGGATGTATTTTAGAGCCTAACAAATGTTTGCTATACCACCACTGTTCCAGTGCATACACTCCTTACCACATATACCAGTGCATATATGTATTTTAAATCAAGTGCATGTATGTATATATATATATATTAAGTGCCAATTATAGCTAGGCTATGACTATGACACAGCTGCACATGCAAGATTAAGTATTCACATTATCAGTCAACATGTATGTTTGTCAGATTTCCACCTTTATATCTTGATAATCACCTGGGCCATCTTTTAGCAGGCTAGCTGAAAATAGCCATCTCAATCCCCATTGTACCAAGTAGTAAGTGGCCTAAATTGATTATGTTGACTTGTGGTAGTGGTGCTGCTGCAGAATTCACCACAATAACAAAAATTAACTTCTTTCAGGTGTGTTTTGCCCAGAACTTCTGTTTTACATGTCTAGCCTTCTAGATTGAGAAGGTTCATCAAGGATTTTTAGCTATTATCACAACAGGTAAAAAGGCCTAATGACTTCCTTGGAGCAACAGAACAATAGAAGTATACGGAATTAAGAAATTTCATGGTTCATTAATATGGACATGCATGTATGCAAACACACACATGCACACATGCATACACATACACACACACATGCACACACACACCACACCAATGGTAACCTGCTAATTTTATATTGCATCATGCATCACGGCATATGGCAACAATGCTCGGTTACTGTACAATAAAGTCAGGTGTTTTTTTGTGTATTGCATGGCAATAAGCATAGTGAAGCATAACTCCATGAATAAATAGTGAACTCAATACCGGGTAAAATTCTCATGTTTCCACGGGACTTGTATGGCATCAGTATTGGCAACATTATAATAATAATTATTCAAATATTCCTGATGAAAGTTAGAGTATTTAGCCGAAACATTGAGAAGAAAGTTTAAGTGAGTATTGAGAAAGGCGTATAAACTTAAATATAGGACTAACATTGCCAGTCATTGTTTCCTGTCTTTCCTGCAACAAGGGAACACTCTAATGTTCAGCTGCAGTTTTGGCACACTTCCTATATAGCTCTATCCTTCTCATTTCTTATCCTCCGTCTTTCTATGTTCTCCTTCTGGTCTCTGAGGCACCGGTGCTCTTTTTTTATAGTTTTTACGCATAAAGAAATATGTGGCACAGCGTGTGCAATACTACTATGTGTGCGTCCATGTAGCATAGCAGGAATTCTGGATTTCGATTCATATAATAAATTACATGTAAATCTCATGTTTAAATCTCAACCAACATGATCGCCAGTTTGCTTCACGTGCTCAATAATAATAATAATAATAATAATAATAATAATAATTATTATTATTATTATTATTATTATTATATCAATTCTGGACATAGGTTCTCATGCCAAGTGTTTTCTGATGATATGTAAATATATATCAGGGAGTGAAGTACCATTACCTTTATTAGTTCCTATTTCAAAATGCCAGAAGCCAGAAGCCAAAAATAAAAAATCAACAAACTCCATCTTCTAACATCCTAAAAGGTGGTGTGGCCAACCTCCTAGCGGCCATTGCTAAGGAGCATCCAAAAGAATACCAAGATGACATCTATCTTTAAAGGATCTATCTACTATCCATCATGTACTTTTTCCCACACATAATTTAGGTTCATTCATAACAATTTAGAAAATTCAAACTTTAGCAACTAATCTGCTCTTTTATTTAGCAAAATAAGAAAATCAGTAAATGATTTTCAATAATAAATTATAATGTCAGTAGTGTGTGTGTGCCTAGCTGAGCAATTCAACACAGTGGATTGTTGAAATAATTGTATGTTTAGCTGCAACAACTGTTAGATATACAATAAGCTGCCGTTTGGTATAAGAATCAGCTCCATTGAAGTAAGTAGCCACACTATGTCACTATATGTCTACACAAAACTTACACCAATGAAATCCATCCAGGAGCGCCTCCTTGCTCAAAAGCAAACATTCAGAATGATTCCTGGTAAGAGATTCCTTTCCACCGAAACTCCCCCCGAAACTTACAGAAATAGTAGCAAAAGCTAGGAAGAGACCATTCACAAAGGCAGTTGTCAGCCATAAATGTTGATTTTGATTTTGTTTGCATGCCACGTCTAACCGGAAGTAAATTATTTTAAACCAATCGAGTCGTCTATTGGACATGTGCATATGGAAAATGGATGCCTAATACAAATTCATTTCCCCTTCCAATGATGGCCGAGTTTACACCATATGGCTGGCACTTATGGCATTTAATCGCTGCATGCTTTTGCAAAACCAATTGATAGCTTAATCATATTCGCAGTGCAGTGCTTCAAAGAAACCATGTAAATAGCTTAATCATATTCGCAGTGCAGTGCTTCAAAGAAACCATGTAAACTACTTATGATCCATGTACATGCATCTTTGTGCCCTCATTACTTCATGCCCTAAAATAGACTGTTCCTTAGGTCCAGTCTTTGGTGAAATAGCATGTGCCTAATAACTGTTCACACACTAATATACCACACCCTTTTTTTAAGGATGCTTCCTTTTCACTTTGTTGGCACTGCCAAATACTATGGTAACTTCTAGTCATTCAAAATTAATATGCACTCGGGGTCTATTCAAGGAAATGTAGTGTGTGTGTAGAAATGTAGTGTGTATATATGTGTTGTGTGTGTATGTGTTGTGTGTGTATATGCTGTGTATATGTGCTGCGTGTGTATGTGTTGTATGTGCATGTGTATGCGTGCACTTTAGCTAAACACATTAAATAAACGTAGTAAAAATGACATCTGCTTCTTGAAGGATACTACTTGATCAAGACAAAAATATGTTTGTTATTTAAAAACATTTTTGCATATTTGACAAATAACTCGCAACGAACTCTCAGTTGACAGAGTAGAATATAACATTGATCAACTTAAATTTGTTTCTTGACATTTCGGCTTGAAGTCTAGCCTTCATCAGGAACAACGATGGAGGCTAGAGCATCCAAAGGAAGAAAACTCTCTTCATTGAGAAAATATAAGGAAACAAGGATTTTTACCAATGTAGACCACAGAATAATTTATATTGCTTTTTGAATCTGTATTATATTTGGTGAGCTGTGTTAAGGTGCCCTAAATGTTTGTGGTCTACAGTTGTAAATTCTTGTTTCATTTCCAATCATTTTTTTATTTTATTATTACTTTATAAGCAGCCTCCTCGAAGTTGTTGCTCAAGATAACTCCAGAACTAATCAATCAATATACTACACACATGCCTATCTATTCATATATAAACCTTGATACATGGGTCATAACTAGTTATGCCGAAGGTTTGTGCTATTAGACCACCAATCATTGATGTTATTCTTTACCATATTTAGTATACACACGTGCCTGTGTATTAACATATATACATATCATAATTAGTTACCTGGTTTAGTTGAAGGTTTACGCTGCATAAATCACCACTCATATTGTTATTCCTTACCGTGTTTTTTTACTAAAGCATACACATGTGCCTGTATGGATCTTAAATAGTTACCTGGTTTTGCTGATGGAAGATCTGTCTGCTAACTATGGTCACAAGAATAAACTTCTGAGGAAACGTACTGATCACTTCCTAGCAAAAACACGCAGCTGCTTGCTGACTCAGCTTACTAGATATAATTTTGAGAGTCTTCTTGTAGTAGCTAAAGTAACAGACTAATTGCTTTGTGTGGGGAAGAAAGTATAGATAGATATTTATTTAAAGGTGTTTTTTAAAAAACTTTTTTGGAGGCTGCCAGATACTAACAAGTGAAAGGTTCAAGGCATGCTTGAAGTATTTTTGGAGCTAAAATTGGCAAAACCAGCCTCTAAAGAGAGTATTAGCTGAAATATAAACCTTTTAATATCACTAAAAAATAAAACATTGTTGTTATTGTTGCTGTTGTTGTTGTTATTGTACTACTACTATTACTACTGCTACTACTACTCCTACTACTCCTACTACTACTACTGCTACTCCTACTCCTACTACTACTTTGTTTGTTTGTTTGTTTGTCAGCTGAAAGTAATCATACAAGTTTGAATATAATAGTTAATAACAAAATAATAAAATCTTACAAAAATAACAAAATACAAAAATAATACTAACTAATTAATAAACATATTTATAACTAACTAATATTTGAATACATATATATAACTAATAATAATAACATAATAATAATAGTAATATTAATAATAATTATCACATGCAAACAACACAACAAATTAAAAATACAAAGTTATTATTAATAGCCTTTATAAATAATAAATAAAATATATAATAAATAATAATAATATAATAATAATAATAATATAATAATTAGTATTATTATTTTTACAAAATAATTAACAATTTTTAATCAAAGAAGTCATCAGAAGTATATAGAGACTGTTATATTATTATTATTATTATTATTATTATTATTATTATTATTATTATTATTATTATTATTATTATTATTATTATTATTATTATTATTATTATTATTATTATTATTATTATTATTATTATTATTATTATTATTATTATTATTATTATAAAAAATTAGATAATAAAATTAGTTGTTTTTTTAAGCCAATACTTGATTAGGATGTAAAGAGAGCTGGATTCATTCCTTCATTGCTGGTGACTGGCTGGGCACATGACATCAGCAGTAGATAGTAGCTAGTGAGCTAGAATTTGGGTACAGATGAACAGGAATTCCTAGGACAGGAACTTGCATTTAATATGATGCAACAAGATGTAGCTAGAGTTACATAATGCTTTATGATGCAACAAGATGTAGCTAGAGTTACATACTGCTTTATGATGCAACAAGATGTAGCTAGAGTTACATACTGCTTTATGATGCAACAAGATGTAGCTAGAGTTACATACTGCTTTATGATGCAACAAGATGTAGCTAGAGTTACATACTGCTTTATGATGAAACAAGATGTAGCTAGAGTTACATACTGCTTTATGATGCAACAAGATGTAGCTAGAGTTACATACTGCTTTATGATGCAACAAGATGTAGCTAGAGTTACATACTGCTTTATGATGCAACAAGATGTAGCTAGAGTTACATACTGCTTTATGATGCAACAAGATGTAGCTAGAGTTACATACTGCTTTATGATGCAACAAGATGTAGCTAGAGTTACATACTGCTTTATGATGCAACAAGATGTAGCTAGAGTTACATACTGCTTTATGATGCAACAAGATGTAGCTAGAGTTACATACTGCTTTATGATGCAACATGATGTAGCATACTGCTTTATGATGCAACAAGATGTAGCTAGAGTTACATACTGCTTTATGATGCAACAAGATGTAGCTAGAGTTACATACTGCTTTAGTGTTGCTCGTTGCTGGAATGGGATGCCCAGTTGTCTTGATTGACAATCGATGTGCAGTTGTCTTCATCTTCACTGAAGATGCCCACCGAGTAGAAATGAATGCATAGTTATTCTGCAACTCCTTCCAATTTCCTATGGATTTACTCTGCCTGTAAATACATACATTATTCTAATAGTGTGGTAGTCTGAAACATCTTCCCAAGCCTTCTTCTTAGTTGCCCAGTCATTGCTTACCTTACTCACGTACATGCAGTCTGCATTGGTCCTCCTGTTCACATGAATCTTCGCTAGCTGGACAAGAACAAGTGCATGTGAGCCTGAGTCTGTATAGTCAGGATGGGTGCCTCCGATGCATGCAGCTAGTTCTAATGCCCAGAATGCATGTGAGCTGTATAGTCAGGATGGGTGCCTCCGATGCATGCAGCTAGTTCTAATGCCCAGAATGCATGTGAGCCTGAGTCTGTATAGTCAGGATGGGTGCCTCCGATGCATGCAGCTAGTTCTAATGCCCAGAATGCATGTGAGCCTGAGTATGTATAGTCAGGATGGGTGCCTCCGATGCATGCAGCAAGTTCTAATGCCCAGTGTAATTACTTACAGCACACTACTACAGTACATACCTTTTAGGGATATATCACTGCATTCCTGTGGTCCCTGACTAGTTCACATCCGCCATAGTTATATGTAAAAAGATGCAAAGGTTTAATTGAAAGAATTGGCTAACTACCAGCTTCCTACCATATAGTGCCTAAGTCCATACACATTCAGAAACAATATGTAAGTGTGAATTAGTCTACATTTCTGATTCTGAGAATAGCAGCAGACAGACTATTTGATGCACTTCCAGTAATGAAGTAGAGAATCAATGCTCAGTCCATTACAATATTGCAAATTCCAATGCCATATATATTTGGTTACATACTATAGGGCTTCAAAGAGCCTTGTTCAGAAACATTTTCAGACCACACACCCGTACAGTAATATCCAAGCCCAGGCACCTAGATGCGCCCAGACACCTAGATGCTGTTGGAGCCTTTCTGAGATCACCACTTTTAGCAGCTAATAACCTTCAAGACTGAGCTCCCCAACTTTGGCTGCAACTAACCTTAACGAAAGTAAACAGACAGAGAAGCTATAGTTCCAGTGCAGTATCTGGAAACTATAGAACTCCAAACATCAGGACACGCTATTGTTAGTCTGGTAGGATTGTCCATATGATTGTGACATAAGGATTCAAGGCATAATATGAATTGGCTGTTACCTTAGTATTAGAGGTCTCCTGAGAAGTTGAAAAGGAGCCCTTCTATGAAATCTTTGATATTGTGCTAATAGGTATTGATGGCTAGCCAGTAATTCATAGAGAACTAGGTGTGTAATAACCAGAACTTTTGAACCCTATTTTGGAACGACAGGAGACTAGGACTCAGATTAGCATGGAATAGCAATATTGTTATTGTCCCAGAATTAGCTGTGCAAGTGTCACGGTTAGCTATCATTTACCATAATCGGAAATCGGATTAGTGTTGCCAGGCATACAATTACTACCCACGCTGTCCTGATAAAGCAGATAAAAAGATATGTCATGGTTTGTCCTCCACCACTATATCTTGTCGACATCTTGGGTGTGTACGATTACTTAAAGATTCTCGTAAAAAACCAAAAAATGCTAGCACTTGAAATAAAAAGAGAATCCCTGAAATATAGTAATCTTTGGTGGTATAATCATTACAGCAAGTAGGAAATCCTGAGTCTGGGTTTAGTGCTTGCTTCCAGACAGAAAATGTGTCATTTCAATTTTCTCTGGAGTATGCTATCACTAAGATTCCATTTATTAAAATAATTTTTCCATTCCAAACAATTTATCGGTGGTGTATTCCCGGGGAAACCTTCATCCTATGTGTAATACTATAGTGGTAGTATATACATGCTCTTCCTTTGCACGTGCCTATAATCTAGATAACTGTTCAGTTACCTTGCTTTGTTCTGTCTGTTAGTTTGTTTGCTTTGTGTGTAAGGTAAACTTCATTTAAGCTAACATGACTGAAACCTATCCTGAAATGTATTTATCATGATTAAAAAAAATATATATCAGGTATGGAAGCCAACCTGCTGGTTTACCCAGATACACTGATTACCGTGGTTCCTGGAAGTGCAGCGCGCCTCACTTGTGTGGCCTATGGAAATCCTGGGCCTACTGTGGCTTGGTTCAAGGATGGTACTGAGATACAGAATGGCTCCAATTCTATCACTATATATGAAACATTTATTGAAGAAACTAATATGAGCTTCACTCAATCCATCCTCGAAATATGTTCCATCCTGCCGAAACATGAAGGGAACTATAGCTGCTTTACTAAGAATGAATTTGGAAACAAGTCAATCGTATTCCAAATTGACGTCATTTATGGTAATCTTTAGTACATAGAGACTTTAACTATGTAATTAAAGTTATATACTCTACATTGTATAGCTGAAGTATCCATATTGGAATCTTCCACGAACACCATTGCTAATATCACTGATGTTGTCTCCTTCTTTTGCTCTGCCTCTGGGAATCCTCTTCCGAGCATCTCCTGGTTCAAGGATGGCATTCCCCTGAATCCCAATACAGTGAGCATCAGAAGTAACATTACCAATAACGGAACACTGGTCATCTCAGTGCTGGACCTAGGGGAGCTCCAGTTGGCAGACGCTGGACAGTATCTCTGCAATGCCTCCGACATCATCAGTGGAACAGACGCAAGGGAATTCACTTTAACTGTTGAGAGTGCGTCAATGTTCCCATGCATGCATCTAATGTAGATTGAACAGTGACATAATTATTTGTTTGTTATATGCCCCTTGCATTATTAGAAGCAGTTGTGCTTGCTGTGCACCCGAGCAATGCAAGCCTCAGTGTAGGAGCAAACACTGCCTTTACTTGCATAGCTGCTGGAATTCCTCCTCCACAAATCTCTTGGCTTAAAGATGGCAGACCCATCATAGATGCCAATATCACACAAACAATTTTCTCTAATGTCTCCGGCTACTTTGCAGTATCTATCTTCTACCTGAGTGACCTTAGTTTCTCAGACTCTGGCCTCTATAGCTGCCAGACCTCCAACAACATCAGTCAGGGACAAACACAAGCCAGTGCTTCTTTCTACCTGCAAGTACAAGGTAGAATTTCTATCATTATTATTCACCCTCATTTTATTATTTTTAATTTTCTCAGACTCTCCTAAGATCCTCACTGGTCCTGTTAATCAGACTGTGAGTGAGTCCAGTGACCTGCAGCTCTCCTGCACAGTGTCTGGCGTACCTCTGCCACAGGTGTCTTGGTGGATGGAAACAGATGGGGAACGTTTGTGGGTTACTGAAAACAACGGCACTGTGGTGAACGAGAGTCTCTCGCAGGAGAGTGATGGTGTTGTGAGAAGCACTCTGACTGTGATGGATGTGGATCTCTCACTGGCTGGAGTGTATGAGTGCATGGCCACCAACTCTCTGGGAACTGACACGGCTCAGGCACTGGTCACTGTTTATGGTGAAGACTTTCTAAACTTGCATAACTTTACAATGTCTGTGAACCTTTGCTATTGCTTTTCACTCTGCTATAGTTGTTCCCTCGATCTTGCCTGGAACACTGACTAACCTGAGTGTGCTCGCTGGTTCTACTGGTGACTTAGTGTGTGTGGCTCGTGGTTTCCCAGTACCTACTGTGTCATGGTTTAGGAATGGAATGCAAGTCAACAATGATTCCTATTCCAATGTGATCGTTGTAGAAAGTTTCATTCCAAGAAGCGATGTCCACTTAATTCAGTCCAGTCTGAAAGTTGATCCATTTTTACCTAATGTGCAAGGAAACTTCACCTGCCAGGTTGTCAATGATTATGGCATGCAAGCAGTGGATTTCATATTGCAAGTGGTTACAGGTAAAGATGAATCTGTGCCTCTCTTTACAGTGTAATACCACTTTTTATACTGATGCACAGGTGCTGTGTCCATAATGGAGTCTCCTTCAAACACCGTTGCTAACATCACTGATGTTGTCTCCTTCTTTTGCTCTGCCTCTGGGATTCCTCTTCCGAGCATCTTCTGGTTCAAGGATGGCATTCCCCTGAATTCCAACACAGTCAGCATCAGCAGTAACATTACCAATAATGGGACACTGGCCATCTCAGTGCTGGACCTAGGGGAGCTCCAGTTGGCAGACGCTGGACAGTATCTCTGCAATGCCTCCGATATCATCAGTGGAACAGACGCAAGGGAATTTACTTTAACTGTTGAGAGTGCGTCAATGTTCCCATGCATGCATCTAATGTAGATTGAACAGTGACATAATTATTTGTTTGTTATATGCCCCTTGCATTATTAGAAGCAGTTGTGCTTGCTGTGCACCCAAGCAATGCAAGCCTCAGTGTAGGAGCAAACACTGCCTTTACTTGCATAGCTGCTGGAATTCCTCCTCCACAAATCTCTTGGCTTAAAGATGGCAGACCCATCATAGATGCCAATATCACACAAACAATTTTCTCTAATGTCTCCGGCTACTTTGCAGCATCTATCCTCAGCCTGTGTGACCTTAGTTTCTCAGACTCTGGCCTCTATAGTTGCCAGACCTCCAACAACATCAGTCAGGGACAAGCACAAGCCGGTGCTTCTTTCTACCTGCAAGTACAAGGTAGAATTTCTATCATTATTATTCACTCTCATTTTATTATTTTTAATTTTTTCAGACTCTCCTAAGATCCTCACTGGTCCTGTTAATCAGACTGTGAGTGAGTCCAGTGACCTGCAGCTCTCCTGCACAGTGTCTGGCGTACCTCTGCCACAGGTGTCTTGGTGGATAGAAACAGATGGGACACGTTTGCAGGTTACTGAAAACAACGGCACCGTGGTGAACGAGAATCTCTCGCATGAGAGTGATGGTATTGTGAAAAGCACTCTGACTGTGATGGATGTGGATCTCTCACTGGCTGGAGTGTATGAGTGCATGGCCACCAACTCTCTGGGAACTGACACGGCTCAGGCACTGGTCACTGTTTATGGTGAAGACTCTCTAAACTTGCATAACTTTACAATGTCTGTGAACCTTTGGTATTGCTTTTCACTCTGCTATAGTTGTTCCCTCGATCTTGCCTGGGACACTGACTAACCTGAGTGTGCTTGCTGGTTCCACTGGTGACTTAGTGTGTGTGGCTCGTGGTTTCCCAGTACCTACTGTGTCATGGTTTAGGAATGGAATGCAAGTCAACAATGATTCCTATTCCAATGTGATCGTTGTAGAAAGTTTCATTCCAAGAAGCGATGTCCACTTAATTCAGTCCAGTCTGAAAGTTGATCCATTTTTACCTAATGTGCAAGGAAACTTCACCTGCCAGGTTGTCAATGATTATGGCATGCAAGCAGTGGATTTCATATTGCAAGTGGTTACAGGTAAAGATGAATCTGTGCCTCTCTTTACAGTGTAATACCACTTTTTATACTGATGCACAGGAGCTGTGTCCATAATGGAGTCTCCTTCAAACACCATTGCTAACATCACTGATGTTGTCTCCTTCTTTTGCTCTGCCTCTGGGATTCCTCTTCCGAGCATCTTCTGGTTCAAGGATGGCATTCCCCTGAATTCCAACACAGTCAGCATCAGCAGTGACATTACCAATAATGGGACACTGGCCATCTCAGTGCTGGACCTAGGGGAGCTCCAGTTGGCAGATGCTGGACAGTATCTCTGCAATGCCTCCAACATCATCAGTGGAACAGACGCAAGGGAATTCACTTTAACTGTTGAGAGTGCGTCAATGTTCCCATGCATGCATCTAATGTAGATTGAACAGTGACATAATTATGTTATTTTCCCCTTGCATTATTAGAAGCAGTTGTGCTTGTTGTGTACATGAGCAATGCAAGCCTCAGTGTTGGAGCAAACACTGCCTTTACTTGCATAGCTGCTGGCATTCCTCCTCCACAAATCTCTTGGCTTAAAGATGGCAGACCCATCATAGATGCCAACATCACACAAACAATTTTCTCTAATGTCTCCGGCTACTTTGTAGTATCTATCCTCAGCCTGTGTGACCTTAGTTTCTCAGACTCTGGCCTCTATAGCTGCCAGACCTCCAACAACGTCAGTCAGGGACAAGCACAAGCCGGTGCTTCTTTCTACCTGCAAGTACAAGGTACAAATATTTATCATTAACTGTTCGCTATTCTCTGGTATATTGGCTAAATGAACAACTATTTCTCAATGAACTGATTGCAGGAGAGCCTGTTTGGGTCGTCCATCCAACACCTGATCTTCTGATAGTTCCCGAAGGACTAACTTTTTCCTTGAATTGCACTGCAACTGGTTTTCCTACTCCATCGATAAATTGGATAAGAAATGGAACCACATTACCCACAAATGGAACTTCTGTTACAACTTCAGTGCTAAACTTTTACACCAGATATTCTCGGATTGTCATTGGCCCAGCTGCTCCTTATCATGCAGGTGCCTACAGGTGTGTAGCTGATGGTGAAACCACGAGTGGACTGTCAGTATCGGTGACATCAAATTATAGCCAAGTTATATTCACCTGTAAGTAAAGCATGTCTTCACTAGAGGCTATGGTTCTCACTAATCATGTGTGCACCTGCTGCTCTGCCCACCTGTGGCACTAACATGCCTGTAGAGGGATCAACAATGAGCACCTTTAGAAGAAATGTTTTCTCTCCACTACATTTCCTATTAGCACTAATTACATCATGTGGTTAATTGTTGCTGATGTTGTTCACACATGCATGCACATCCTATATACCCGTAGCACCACCAGACTTGAGGATGGCTCCCAGCGATCATGCTGTGTTCCGTATAATGGACGTCACCATAACTTGTCAGTTCCAGTCCCTGCCAGCTGCCAATGTTTCCTGGACTTATATGCCATTAGAGCAGGGCTCCATCGCTCCAGTGCAACTCTCTACAGGAAATGAATACAATATTACCAATATGATTACCTTTGGGGAATATAATTTCTTCACTACTTCAGTTCTCTTAATTAGAAATGTCACCATTGATGACGCCGGTGAATACTCTTGCTCGGGTAGTAATGGCATTGCTAACCTTATCGGAGCAGTTTCAACAGGAGTAGCCAGACTCTATTTTGAAACAAATGGTAAGCTCATATTAGCTGTACACTAGCACATCATGGAGTTGATCCACTACAAGTGTATTTAACTATGACCATTCTCTTCAGATCCAGTGTTTGTAACTATGCCCGATGATACTGTGGTATTGAATGGCAGCATGACCACTCTGAGATGTGCAGCTGCATCTAACTCCAGCCTGATCCTGTACTGGACTAAGGATGGCATGAATATAACACTCCCTGCAGCAATGGAGTTTGTTAATGACGTGACGAGCTACCACCTAATAATTACTAGTGCAGCCAATAGTGATAATGGAGTTTACACATGCCATGTCAGATCTAACTTTTACCAGAGAACAATTTCAAGTTCTGCAAATCTAGTGGTTCATGGTGAGTCATTTCATATTTTACGGTGGAGCTATATACATATCCAACTAAGAATATATGTATATATACACTAACTATTTATTAAAAGCCAACAATTAGATTAGATTGACCCCTCAAAATAATGGAAACAAGACTATGTGCAT
The DNA here is from genome assembly GCA_028752905.1 of Cladorhizidae sp. MBARI D1340-BT2. NCBI lineage: Eukaryota > Metazoa > Porifera > Demospongiae > Poecilosclerida > Cladorhizidae > Cladorhizidae sp. MBARI D1340-BT2. The sequence goes on along the minus strand of JAQNBH010000009.1, from coordinate 45,188,015 downwards.
TAGAGCTAGAGCAAGACTGATGCTACCATTTCAACCAAGTAGACCAAATGTGTATATTGAAAAGCAGTGCAATGTCGGTGTTGGTTTTAAATGGTAAAGGGTTCTAGAGTGCAAATGTGTTTCTGTTTCAAGTCTTTGTTCTCTCTTTTTAACCCCCTCTCCCTACCCCTCCCCTAGCTATAAACTACTGTAATCCAGTAGTGGAGTAAAGTCAGAGCTTCAGTGACTCCTGGAACTTTACCTTCTAATTTGTTTCTTCTTGGTATCCACTCCACACATCAGCACATGCCATGTCTTGTTGTTGATTTGTACTCGTGTACATCAAGTTGTCCGCTACACAAACAGGCATCTACATCTTGTTCCTTTTACCGTCAGCATTTCTTAGAGTCTCCTTAATCCCCTCACCAATGCAAGTGCCATATGGCACTCTGGTTTTGTTGATCAAACACGCATGTGTTTATTTAGGAGCCATAAATTTTATACCATAAAATAGCTCATTTCCATCTCTATTCATCCACATAATTTTAAGTGCACTACTATCCACTAACCGGTAAAAAATATTGAAACACGTCCATTCATGGTTTTGACAACCCAAAATATGACTAGGCAGTTAAGTCTAACCAAAGTCATTTTTTTGTGACAAGCAGTACTTTTGACTCTTCTGACGATGATTCTAGAAGATCAAGATTGTGTCATCCTTTCTTACTTGGGAGAGCCTTCTTGTGAATGTGGAGCCTTGGATAAGATGGCCACAACAGTAGTAGAAACTTTTGACATGTGTGGATGAGCTTAGCTGCAGCAGAAAGTGGTGACGTGGTCTCTGACGAGGAAGGCATGGATAAGAAGACTTCAGGTTTGTGAATGGGATCTGGCTGTAGTATTAACCTGTTTGTTGTCCAAAGGCAATAGTATTTTTTTCTGGGTAAGATCCAGGTAACTCGCTTCCCAGGTACTTTTTTTTTTAGTTTTAGATTTGATGTTGGATTTTATGACATTGTAGAGCTATAGAGCCTCTCTTTTGCCTCCTTGTTCTCCATCTCCTCTCACAACTAAATATACATGTAAAAGTAGATTCAGCATTATAAACCATGTTGTACATATGGCAAAGAGTAAGGCCTGGTCTATGTGTGGTTGAAAAAGGGCAGAATGCATGATACAAAAATCCAATACAGCTATATATATTATTTTGTGAATATTGTTATTGTGACGCAGTAATATGCTTCCTCTGTCCATAATACCTTAGCTACTTATAGCCCAACATTTTATCAAGCAACAATAACAAATGATTGTTGAATGCGTGTAACAATAGATTTTTCGTTATATGCTATGTTTTAAAATTGAGGTAAAAATACATATTTCATGGTCAGTGTATGGCCACAAAAACCTGACCATAATTATGGTTGCTAGGGACTTTAGTGGATTTCTGACTTGGGGTATAAATGTTAGGTTCGATTTTTTAAAGCTCTCCCAGCAATCCGACGGTGAGAGGATTAAAGGACTTTGTATATAAGAGTTGCATAGGAGAACTCAATGTCAGGTGTTTTGGTAGAAGTCAGTTATAAACTGCTTTGCACTTAGTAACGGTTGCCCAGGAACAAGAATTCCATAAACCAAATTGTGCAACTGGGTGCAGCCAATACATCATGTGCATTACATTGACTGCATCCTCCACAAAATTACCACTGGATGATCTTTACTGACAATAATATTCTGCTATCGAGAAAACAAGGATGTGCATTGGAACACTGAAGTCTTCTGCAGGAACTAAAGTTTTTAATAACGTATTGTACGGAAGATGTGCGAGTGAAGAAATGGTGATAGATTCATAGATAGATTCATAGATAGATAGACATGCTTGGCTAACATGGATTGATCTGAAAGGAAACAAGACTGTGCCCATGTAGACCACAACCAGAGAGATGACCCTTTACCAGTTTAAAATCAATCGCATTTATTTACCAGGTTAACCCAATAGCTAGACTTGACCTTATCAATTATTCTCTCAACATTTCGACTAGATGCTGTAGCCTTCACCAATATTCCTGGTGAAGGATGAGAGTATCTAGTAAAAATGTCGAGCAAATTTGAAGTTGATTATTGAGAAGGTCATTGTAATTTCATTATGTCAACTGAGAATTCATTGAGGTTTAATCCAATGTTTGTTTTAAGTGGGTGTTTTTATTGTTTTTTTAATTTGTTTATTGCTGTTGTATTTCTGTATGTTATAGTTGAGCAGTGGCACTCCAGCACTTTAAAAATACCATGCCCAACCTAATTGATTTTTTTTAATTTAGGGGGGGGGGCAGGGGCGGGAGGGTGCCGTTTCAACTGATCTTTATCAGGATGAATGAGTTTAAAACAGCCAAAAATAACAAGAGCTGAAAAAACCTTAGAACAGATTGAAGGACAAATCATTTTTATGAAGTTAGTTGAAAATATATGGCCTAGTCTTTATGTAGCTTTTTCAATGTCTCTAAAGTGTGTCTATGTCTCTGTTATATGAAGGGGGGCGACATTTTCTCATGAATATTCATATCTATCAGCTATGTGCTTCTGGCATTGTGATAACTGCTAAACACACCTAAGAAATATTTTAATGAACAGGTTTAATAAAATTGGAACTAGTTTTGAGTCTTATAACAACCAATGCTACAAAAATATTTTTTTGACACAAGTACATATATAGCTATATGTAGTTGATGACCTTGGAGGAATATTAACATTTGCAGTTAGCACAGATAACTGTAAATGCATAATGTCAGGAACAAGCCAATGATTATATCACCAATATCCCGGTCAACAGGATGTCCATAGTAAATCATGCTCCTTTAGTTCACCTTTAGGCATATTAATTGTTGAACATGAGCAATTTGCTCTCTTAGTGGAGATAGTTTGTTTTATTTTGTAACAGCATAACCTTTGAAGTGCTGAGGGTGATAGAGAACCTCAGGGAATTGAATGAGTAAGTCATTCCACTCTTCTTGGCCAATAAGAGCTGCTATTTGTCAGCCTTAATTAAAGTATTAATGTTGTACTCATCTCACCAGATACTGACATGTCTTCTAGTTTAACTTGTTAGCCATTACCAAAAAGCTTCGCTAGAGCTGTCATGGTGAAATCCAACTCAAACCATTAACTGGCAAGGCTGCATCTAACCCGACTCTCTAGAGTAACCCCTCAGGTGCTGAAAAGGCGAGGTTGACGGTGGCAAGCATCGTCGTCTTCAACAAAAAGCAAAATACTAAAAAAAATGTGAGTGGCTACAGTAGCTATATTGCTAGCTCTAGCTGAAGACGGAAAATGATTTCATATATATATATATTATATATAACTCTGAGAGAAAAGCATTTCCAGGCCTACTGGAGCTTAGAAGACCAAGGCACCAGCTAGCTAAAGCTAACATGACACTTTGGTCTAAATGCTAGCGGGCTTGCCAAACAAAAAATACTCCAGGTTTCAGGAATAATTTGAAGTGTTTTGTTTACTTTAGTTGTTGCTATGCTGGTTAGTATAGCAACAGCGCTTACCTGACTACAAGCCATACCACAAGCCATGAAGAAGGCACCCTTGACTCTCGCTGTTACTATATACATTTAAAGAAAATTCAGGCATATCCATGCATCATGTAATTTTTATTTTTCTACTAAGTGAACCTGCTGATATAGTCCTCACAACTTATCTGGGCTGACTAAGTGAACCTGGTGATATAGTCCTCACAACTGATCTGGGCTGACTAAGTGAACCTGGTGATATAGTCCTCACAACTGATCTGGACTGACTACGTGAACCTGGTGATATAGTCCTCACAACTGATCTGGGCTGAAAAATATAGCTCCACACTTAGAGCTTTAGTAGTTCAATTATTTTAAAGACAACTTGGCAGTGTAACATTATGTCAAACATATACTGCATGTACATGTTACCAATTCTAATTATGCACAGTGTGTATGCAAAGACATGGCATGTCATGAAATCAACAGCAATAATATATAAAATGTATTTCGCAAATACGCTAATTGGGGATACTAGAAATACATTAAGCTCTACACAATTATGGATTTGTGTATATGTATGTATGTATGTATATTATTCTGATATCACAGTTCCAGCATCCATAGTGGCCTCACCAGAAAACACAACAGTCTCCTTTGGCAACAACATCTCCTTCTCTTGCGTGGCTGTGGGCTCCCATAATATCACAATATTGTGGACAAAAGATGGAGCTCTACTTAGCTCTGATATCACTAAGCAAACTTTGAACTTCATGTTTAATTCTACTCTGGTGCTAACTAATGTGACGCTTAATCAAACTGGCACTTACCGCTGCTCTGCTAGTAATGATTACCTTGGAATCCCACAAACCTCAGATGGAAGAGATTTCGATCTCTTTGTTCAGAGTGAGTATAGACATAATATTTTTTTTAAATGATCCAACTAATTTTAATTGACGAATGCTGTGTCTTGTCCTATACAGGAAAACCATTGGTTATACCCACATTCGACCAAATAGATGCGAAGGATAAAATGCCCTTCATCAACATTCCATTCCTGATTGTGGATGCAGTACCTATGGTTGCTGAGAAGGATATTCATCCAAACTTCACTAGATATGATGGCACTTTCCCATTGTTTAATACCTCCTACAACCCAGGCAGACTCATCTTCACCATAGAGAAAGCAGACATATTTGAGCATGAAGGGAACTATACAGTCTCTGCCAGCAATCCAGCTGGTTCTTCTCTTGGCACAGTCTCCCTAGACATAAAGAGTAGGTGCTAATTTCTTGAATCACCAAATTAAATATATTCCAATGTCAACTGGAAGAATTGTGATCAATATTAATTTGATCAATAGTTGATCACAATATGATCAAATTATTAATTTGATTATAATATAGTTTTAGTTTGATCATATTAGTTTGATCGCAATATTAATTTGATTGCAATGTTAATTTGATCAATATTAATTTGATCACAATTGATTTGATCACAATATTAATTTGATCACAATATTAATTTGATCACAATATTAATTTGATCACAATATTAATTTGATCACAATATTAATGGGCCACCTCTTCTGAAAACATTCCACGTTTTGTATATTAAAACCTAGCTATATACCTAGCTGATTAGAATGAAACAATTTCATTGGTCAATTGCTGGTTACATTAGCTAGGAAATTTGGACTATTAGTCCCAAGTTCCAATGCAGTACTAGTGTCTTCTTAATTTACTTGGGGATCCCTCCAGCAGCTTTAGCTACCTCTTCATCACTCTTGGTTATAGTAAAGGGACCCTTTTTATAGGCTGAGCTGACTGGGGAGGAGTGGTTAGATGTTTCCTGCTGTGATAGGCCTAGTGCAGGGTGTGTCAGTGAACATTTCCCATACCTCATCCAAGTTTGCTGGTTTTGGATGATTATTTCGTCGGTTTGTTGACGGCTTTTTGTTGTCAAGTATGGTTGCTAGGTTTTAAATAAGTTAAAACCTCGACCAACAAGATCTAAGGCATTTAGAAATAGTAGCGCCCTCACTGCACTCAGATCACCACAACCTTGGATTTCTAAATACAGTAGATCCCTTGCGTCAGTATCTAACTATAATCGAGAAGAACTTTTCAAGTGTCAGGTCAAGGCAAATGTACTTAATATATGTACTGCAATAATATATTTCCTTTTCTTTTCAGGTGGTCCAGTCACATTTAGTTTAAATGTGAGTGGAGACGTGATGTATGACGCAAACAGAACAGCTTCTGTTGCACTTGAGACCAGATCAGTGATATTCAGCTGCTCCTTCTATGCAGACCCTGAGCCAGTTGTGAAGTGGTTTCACAATGGCAGTCCCATCCAAACTCAACAGACCAACAAAAATATAATTACTAACTTCAACGACATTCCTCCCATAGGACTCACTTACTCTCAGTTAACACTGTCCAATGTTGTGGCGGAGAACTCGGGAAACTATTCCTGCCAAGGCAATAATACTTATGGAATTAACATGGTCTCACAGAGATTGGCAGTGCTTGGTCAGTGCATGCAAATACACATATGCCATGCAATTCTGTATGTGTTGGCCATAATGCAATTTGTTTGCTTGCAGTGCCACCAACTGTTGCCACACTAAATAGCCAGGTGGTTGGCGTGCAAACTAGAGATGGAAGCTATTCAGGAATCACACTTGGCTTCACCATCACCAGAGCTGAGCCTTCAGTCCCTCTGGGAGACATCATATGGACCTATACTAGATCCAGCAACATGGAAGAAACTGCAAATCTGGCTGCTCTGACTGGCTTCAATGACACCAAGTTCAACTTTACGGATGATCTTTTGAGTGTGACAATCATGAACTTGAGTCTGTTTGATGCTGGGATATTCACTCTAAGCGCAAGCAATGAAGCTGGGAGGCACAATGCATCAGTAGAGCTAACCATTGATGGTAAGGTATGGTCAGTGTGTACGTCATTATGTGGAACATCAACATCTTTCCTTAGCTACTGTAGCTTGTAAGGAATCAGAATAATCTTTGACAGAACCCAACAGAACAAAGATAGCGTGCATAAAACATGATGAGCTAGTGTATGTTTGTAATTCTCTTGTATCTTGGTACTCATGCAGTGGAGCCAATGCTGCTCAATTATACATCCAGTGGCAGTGAAGCTAAGGAGAAGAGTAGCATCACTTTCACATGTGTAGCAGATGGCTTACCACTGCCCAAAATTATCTGGCTCCACAATGACACGTTGATTCTGACCTCCACTCTTTTTCAAATGAGACACCGTGTGGCTGAAACATTTGAGAATTCTACATACCGTCCCCACATCCCTATGGCAACTAGTAGCACATTGACAGTCTCTAATCTACAGCTTAAAGACCGTGGGAGCTATGTTTGTAGAGTGGATACATTTCGCATTGACAAGGGACGACCTGACTTCTCTCCACCCTTCACATTGACAGTCAATCCAGGTCAGTTATGCTGGAGTGATGGTGTCATTATTGACAGTATCATCATGTGACAGCATCATCATGGACGGTGTCATCATGTGACAGTAATGTGACAGGTGTCAAGATGTGATAGCATCATGTAATGGGTGTCATCATGTGATGGGTGTCATCATGTGATGGGTGTCATCATGTGATGGGTGTCATCGTTTGATGGGTGTCATCATGTGATGGGTGTCATCATGTGATGGGTGTCATCATGTGATGGGTGTCATCATGTGATGGGTGTCATCATGTGATGGGTGTCATCATGTGATGGGTGTCATCATGTGATGGGTGTCATCATGTGATGGGTGTCATCATGTGATGGGTGTCATCATGTGATGGGTGTCAACATGTGATATGTGTTATTTCCACTCAGTGTCTATTGACTACTGCACGCCCAATCCCTGTAAGAATGGAGGTGTGTGCTCCAACATCACTCTAAACTATCTTTGCACATGCACACGGGACTGGACAAAAATGGATTGCACTCAAAGTTAGTTGCATAGTATTGAATGTACATATGAAGCAACCCAACCCATTTTTGCATTGTGCATAATATCACATGTAATAATTCATGCAGAGGTGCAGGAGTTCATAAAGGTGGATATAACAGAGGATCCTGTGGTTGACTTCCCGGAGATCTTCCAGCCAGTGACATTCACATGTGAGGTGGTGGGGACTCCTACACCGAAAATCACATGGTACAAAAATGGTAAACCTCTAGAAGGAGAGGAAAATGTGAAATTGATAATCCAAGAAGTGGGACTGCTTGATCGAGGATTTTATAGCTGCAACGCTGTTAATTACGACCCAAACATTCCTCAAGATGAGGAAAATATGTACTTAAAGAAATCTGAACAAGTTGTTCTAAATATTAAAGGTAAACAATTTAAACTGATGTTTAAGCATTACAGCTTATAGTGTATTTAAATCAGGTGCCTTTCTAATACCCGTTGTCATAGGCATTGCACAGTACAGAGCTATCCTACGTAACCTCACTCCAGGAAGAAGGAGGAAGAGAGAGTCTGGAGAACAGAGTGATGTTTTCAAGGTGAGGTGTACTTTGTTGGTTGATGGGAGTGGAAATACGTGTCAATTCTTCCTCTTCTAATGCAGTTAGCTTCACAGCTCTCCGGAGTAAATCTGGGTAATAATATCACTATCTACTCGGTCAATAAAGACCCCACTTCCTCAGGAGATGTTGCAGGCACTCCTATCCTCGTCACCCTCATTGCACCACAAGGAGGCAGTCAAGATGTGACCACCAGCTTGACCGAACGTCTGACAAAAACAGGAAGTGAACTGGGCCTCAAAATCACAGACATCTCTAGATTTGGTAAGCACTATTGAAAGTGCTTCACTTTTAACCTTACTTGATGTGCCATGATGGATATCTCAATAATTATTACCAGATGGTTGTAAGGCCAACAAAACTGAGCTACCATCTCTTGAACCTGATGGTTTGAATGTGATCTTGGAATGGCCTGAGACTGACATTGGCAAGAATGAATCTCTTACCTGCCCATGTGGAAACTTATCTAGTGTGTCCAAACAAGACATCAGCAAGATGGCGTATCATTATTGTGGAGGAGACTTCACTGAAGGTGCTAAATGGTCAACTCTTATTGATGCACCTTGCAACTTCAGTTCCACTACCAGACGTCTCTGCCAGGTGGCAAATGTGAGTGATAGAATCTGCACATAGACAGGCAAGAATGGTCTGAGCTTCAAGAATTTTAATACTCCAGAAACAAATGAGATTCATATTTTACCCTAACTATGTGTAAGCAGAGAGCTGGATATAAGAGTTACTCTGTCCATTAGTGAGTACATGCGTATGCATGTGCATCCCCTCCCTTGTCTCCCCTTCACTACCCCCTACCCCTTAGGACATTGTTTTCAACAGTACCATCATATTATGTCGCTACTGAAAATAGCTTGGAAGGTTTTAATGGCATTCACTGCCGTCAGTGACAATAGCTGCACAGATCTCTACTGCTAGTTTGGTCTGTATGTGTGTGTGTGTGTGCATGCATGCATGTGCATGTTGCGAGGAGCATGCATGTCCATGTTGCGAGGATACATAGACAGTGGACGGTGAGTGTGCAGGATTACTCCACCAGTCAGCACAGTCTTTAAGTGCCCTATGAACACATTTCCTCCCACATATTATAAAGTCTTGTGATAGTTGAAACTATCATTTATAGCCATAAGTTAGCTTTCGGATGGAACCTTGTCACTGAACATTGCTGGGACTTACTACTTGCTGCAAAATATAGTTTAGTATGTATTCTTCCCGGCCAAGACACGAATTAGTTTTATGACAAAGACATTGATGTCAGTAAGAAGCACTGAGGAGTTTGTGTGTGGTTGGAGTAACCAGTTCTCATGCTGTTGAATGGATGTCCTTTCATGTGGATTATTCAGGTTCTATGGCAGGGAAGAGTTTCTGATAGAGCAACACTCACACGAGGTGGATCAAAGCATTTCAAATGCCGACTGCCACTGCGTTTACAACATTGCTTGGGTTCCCTGAGTCCATTGTTGGTGATAAATGGCTTTTGTTTGCAGCTGCCAAATTTTTGGATTTTATTGAGTTACAGAATACTACTATATAGTCTTTACCTAATGAGTAGGCAGATATATAGATTTGTGAAGATTTAAAATCAAGAGTTTGAAGAAGCTGTGATTTTGAAGCAGCTCATATGGTGTGCACATGTTTTTTCCCGTGAATCTTCATCCAATTGACAGCCCGAGACATGCCCAGTTAACTTTTCTCCAGCCTGTTTGGCGAACAAATTGTGAACTAGACAAGCTTTTTCCTGATAAAAGGCTAGAGCATCTAGTCGATACGTCGAGAGAATACAATATCAAGTTGATTATTGAGAAGGTTATTGTAAAGCTCTGCTGCTGTTGACAGTAAGTCTAAAGACTCGACTGATATAATTGAATATTTTGGGTTTTTGTTTTGTTTGGTACTTTGCCTCTACTTTGCTCCATGTGGCATAGTGTACAGGTCATACCTTACAAGAGCAAGGTTGGAATCCAGTGTCAATATAGATTCTTGCTTGTTGACCTATTAATTTTTCTTGAATTCTTCTTTATTGCAATTCAAGACACAAGCTAGTAGGTCTGCCATGGAACCAATTGCTATCAAACAAACTAGAGCCTGGCCCAGTCACCACTAACTAAAAGTAACATCGCTTACTGGTTTTGGTGATGCAAGCACTTACACTCGGCCTTAGCTTCGCCACATATGAGGAAACAGACTCCTGAAGGTCTTCTCACACTAGTGCTAACTATCTCCTCTGTCAATCTCCCATCTTAATGCAAACTGCAAAACAAGAATAAATGTAAAATAATGACTATACCAGATTCACTGGTCAAAAATAAAATAAAACAAGAGTGTACACCTGTAGACATGTCCAGTTTATTACCATTTTAAATCATACTGTAAGCTGTCAGTTATCGATGCATGAACTGTCCCGTGTATATATCTCACAGCAGGTGTGGTCCAGGAAGTTTATTCTTGCACTGGAAGTGAACTTATCCACGGCTCTACAATCCTAGTTAATTCCTGGACGTAATCTTGCTTGGCTATTGACTTATGAGGGTCAGATTAAAATGCCAATTATCGTCATCCCGTACCTATTTCCAGTACCACATGCAAATCCGTATGCTCAATTATCTGCACTGTGTGATGCTCATGTTTTTAGCAGGACTCTGACAGATCCATAATACATTGTACTTGCTAATAATTTTACATAGCGACACCATGTTCAAACCTGATGTAAATATGACAAATCTGTCACCAAAATAACGCCATTTTATTAACATAAGAAACATCAAGAGACTTTACTGCTGCAACCACAATAAGTGTGGGCATGCTACACAATGGAAATAAAGCAAAAGCTCTCTCTTCCATCAGTGTCATATATTAGAGTCAATACATTGTTTGTGCAATAAATGCCAGCAGGAAAACTAGCCATTAGTCTTCCAGTAGCCAATCATCTGAAATCATCTCTTCTTGAGAACTCCTATATATCTCTCTTGCAAAATTCTGCTCTGCCTTTATCTGTGATCTGGTTTTGCCACATCCAATCTTCCCAACTACCTGGATGAATCCACCAATTTCAGTCTCCTCAGTGGCAGTTAAATTAGTCTGTGGTTCTGGCTTCATGCCATGAGTAACCTAGCCAAGAAGTCTGTCTGTCATGCTCAATGGCTGCATGCTGGACAGGTCAAGCATCCTTAACTGCTGTAAGAGCAGCTTGCATGACTAATCTGACCATTGCTTTCTTTCCTTGCTCCTGGAAATGGTCAACAAAGGAGGAGCAGACTTTGATCCTAACCTTCTTCTTCCTACCCCGTGGCATGCTAATGGAAATAAAAAGGTAAGTAACTAGCCGAATCAAGTAGCTATTTAGCAATCAGCCAGTTCCATGGAACAGGCAAGTAGTTCTGTGTCATTATGGCTCTGGTCAGCACAACTAAGACAGAAATCTAACCAGAAACAAATGCTAAGGCAAACCTATTAACACATGCAATAAACTCGGCAACAATCAATAAAAAGAAATGAGAAGCCTTGTCCAGTGGACAGCAACAAGTAATTCACGATGTCATGAAATGATGTAAACTTCGATATTACGAGTGACATAAGTATGCTGATAATTAGTGCACCTTGGTGTTGATAATTGAGCAATGCGGATAATTTATTTGGCAGCTTATGCTACACCATCCTATACCATTTAAAATCATATACACCATACACCACTACTGGTATATGATTTAAGTGGTAAGGGATCATCAAGCTAGTTGTGTCTATGTGGGTACACTCATATTTCCTCCTTTTTGACCAGTCTGGTTTTGTTGCTTCTGAATATTGTAGTTGAGTGGTGAACGAATAGTTGAGTGGTGAAAGACTACTACAAGTGAGAACTTCATGGTCTCCAGGACTTTTTAAACACTTTTTCTAACTCGTTTGTTGTTGCACACTACCCATACCAACGCATGCCATGCTTGGTTGCTATCATTGACTGTACCCATTTTGAGACAATTACAACTTGGTAACAGTTGCACTGGAGAATTCCACCAAACAAGTAGCAGATGTTTTAGTAGAGGATTAGCTACAGCCTCCTTTGGAGTTGTAAAAGTTTTCCCAGTACTGAGCACTCCACAAACAAATAGCAGAACTGAATGCAAGACATTCGTTTTGAGCCTGTGCAGTCTTTATTCAATTCAGATTATAAAATAGCATGTGAGCTAGTCTGATGGCATCACTGACATCAATATTACCTTTCCCTTTTTACTGCAATTGAGAAGCAGAGTCATATGTCCCTTGAATTTTCTGGTACTAAAGTATTTGAATGGACCTAGTGTGCGCTAGTTATTTGGTAGATGCATTAGGTCTTGAAGATGAACTTTGAGTTGTTGTTTTTTCAATTTCAATGTGTTTTTTGTGTTGCTGATTTACTGCTTTAGTGAGGAGTCAGGCATACTTAGAGTTTAACATTGGCTAAAACCATCATTTAGGCTTATTAATTAAAAAGTGGTTCAAACCATATAAGGAATATGGTGCTGACCAGAGAATACTTTAGAGCAACATAATATTCTGTGACATCTGTAATAATTAATAATTCCATATTTCCAACACTCTCTAACTTCTAACTTGGCCGACCAAGGGTGGGAGGTGGAAGGGGGGGGGTTCTTTTTTTCCTCCCCCTTTCCTGTCGGTGCCCATGACACTCCCCATGGCCTAGCTCTCCATTATGAAATTTGGCGTCATAAATGGATGCCGGGCTGACTGTAGGTCTGGCCTGCCACATTTATAGCAACCGGTTGTTCCCCCATTGCTGCCGACTATGCATTGACACTTTAAAAACATCCCACCATCATGTGAGGTCTGCTGCAAATAACTGTATAGGAGGAAACTTAAACAGCTCATCCTTTAGATGTAGCCATCCTGACACTGTGTGTCACCCCAGAGAAGGTTGAGGTCTAACTCAGTGAGCAACTAGATCTGTGTAGTGCCACTATTTATACAACACATCACTCATACCTCAAAGGGCACAAGATAAGAATGTGTCAAACACACACCGTGTTCTCACTCTCCTCAACTCGCTGCATGTTCTGATTCATTAGCTCCCTGTTCCCGATGATGGAAATTGAGATGAGAGGATATTTGGTTCTTAGTGGAACTCCAGCACTGTCACAATCTCATCATATGTCATGAACTCTGGTATCAACAGTGTGACCAGGGTTCAAAGGGCAAGTTAGTCTTACTTGAGATGACACTCAAGAAAACAGCTAACTGCTTGTCCTCCATCATTCTGCTGGCATCAAAGAACAGCTTGGCCCATTCCATATGCTGTGATGGAATCAATGGTGGAGTCCAATACTTGTAGTAGATTCCACACTGTAGCATCCATACTTGGAATTAGTCTTGAGAGAGTTGGTGATCCTGTATCCTCATTACTAGATACTTGTAGCCATACTTTTTATAAGTGACTCTACTGGCAGGAAACATGTGACTAAGTGTTATGCAAGAATGCGATTATATTACCACAAGAACAGTTGATTGATTTTATTACAGTATCTATGCTTTGAAATACCAGACAAACAGCTATCTAAGCCTTTTCGTACCCGTGTTCACTCAAATTCCATCAAACCAGCAAACAGATATTCAGTACATTGTTTCACATTTGCTAACCAATAATTGGTATGGAATTATGTGCTGCCAGTCGAGTTATATACTCCGAAACTTGTAGGGGGTGATAAGCGGTGAAAAGCTGCAAAGTTATGGTAGTTGTTGAGTAGCTGAAGTATACCACATTTTTCAGAGGTAGATATGTGCAGATGGTGAACAGCAAAAGGATACACGGGGGAAATATTCATGCATCATGAAGTTATAATTGAAGCCATAGCTTCTCTTCATCCTACTTATTCATCTGTTGGATTCTATTAAGCCCCTCAAAAATATCCCAATATATGTGGTAGTTGAGATGATGAAAAGTTGCAGGTAGTGGTACAGGTAAATAGCTGTAGGATAATTGAAGTGGTGTCTGACTAATATGAAACATTGTCTTCAAGAAGTATTGATGATCATATCTAGTCATGAATTTATCTAGTCGATCATATCTAGTCATGAATTTATCTAGTCATGAATTGAGGCCATTCCTTGCCACCATAGTTGATTGGAGATCCACAAGCAGCCCTTGGAACTTTGGATGACATCACAAAGAAAGAGGACACCTTGGGCTCCAATGAGATTGAAGTGACTACAATTCTACTAGAAACACTCACCATTAAAGTAGTAGAGAATAGAACTGTAAGTCCACCATTGTGTGGAAGGTTCTGATAATTAACATAATGTTGTTGTTGATGTTCTTTGTAGCTGTCAACTAACTTTCTAGTTGTGGTGGACAACCTTCTTGATGCTAATGTCGATGAAATTCAGAAAAGCCAGGCTGAAGCAAACACTTCTGCCAGGTTGGGTACAATAAAGGTCACAGGTGGGCAGAGTCACTCATTAGAAATACATCTATATCTGCTATTGTAGGATTCTGGTGATTGTAGAAGATGTGGCAGAGGGATTTCCCATCCCAGAGAATGAAACATCAGTAATCATTCCCTTCACTTCATTTGCCATCACTGTTCAAGAAGTTGAACCAGAAACATTTGCTGGACAAGTGTTCAGCGCACAACTTGGAAATGACTTCAACTTTGATAAAAATAAAACTATTGATGCCGAGTCTCTCAAGTTTAGCGGGTCACCGATGGAAACTGCTTCCATAAGCATTCCAAAAAATATATTTGAAAACTTGAATAAAATAAATTCCTCTACCCTCATAAGGATATCAAATGCTCTATTTCTCAGTGATGCTTTATTTCCAAGGAGGAATGAGAAAAATCTTACGGTTGGAAGTATCATTATAGCTGCTTCTATAACTGGTAATGGAATAGTTGAGAACCTTGTGTCACCGATTGTGCTCACATTTCGAAAGCGTCCATCCTTGTTGAATGGAACGAATGCCTCCTGTAATTTCTGGGATCTGATTGCCGATGGTCAGCCTATTAATGCTCTTTTATCAGTCATGTGGTTCATTTTTTGCTTTGTTACAATTTGGTGCAGATGGGTTTGGGGACTGGTCCCTCAGAGGTTGCAAGGTGGTAAACGAGACAGAAACTCAAGTCAAATGTGAATGTGATCATCTCACCAACTTTGCTATGTTACTAGTAAGTTAATAATGACATTAACTATAAGAGTGAAGTCATGTGATATTTTCTTCGGCAGGATCCTAACCCAGTAGACCAAGAACTACCAGAAGAATTAGAAAAAGCATTGGATACCATCTCCTACCTTGGTGCCATCGTTTCCATCGTCTGCCTGATTGCCACCATCGTGACATACTTGAGTTCCCAGTGAGTAAAGGAAGTTCAGATATGACAAATATTAACACAGCAACACATGCAACTTTATAGAGTAGACTTGAGTTCTATTCTAAAAGTGATGCATCATGGAAAGAGTAGTGATGCATTGTCACAACATTTATCTGTTTTACAAGAGACATTAATTATTGTTGTTGCTGTTGTTTTCATCTTTCAATCCATCCTCTCCGTCCTCTCCAGGAAACTACGAATGTCTGAAGCTGGCCAACTATTGATGAACTTGTCCTTTGCCTTATTGGGTCTCTATATCATGTTTATCGCGAGCTTGCATGCAACGGCTAATCGTTATGTTTGTGCAGTGGCAGGAGGACTTCTACATTACTTCATGTTAGCAACCTTCTTGGCAATGGCAGCAGAAGCGATTAACCTCTACACCAAGCTGGTTTTGGTGTTGGGAGTACCCCTAATTCTTAAGAACAGATACGTGCTCAAAGCATCCCTCGTCACATGGAGTAAGCATTACTATAGGGCCGGGGGAGAGGGCAAGGAAGAGGAGATGGGGGGAGCAGAGTAGGACAAGAGATGAGGCTAAGACTAATAAGAATAAATTGTTATTATTTTAAAACTATATTAGATGCTGTACTCATGTAAATCACAACCTTAATGACCCTTTATTCATGTACACCACACCAATCATATAGCAGTAATATTAGTGTGCATGATTTTACATGGTAAAGGGTCATTCAGTTGGTTGTTGTCTATGTGGCAACAGCTTTTTTCCTTTCTTTTTAGATGTCAATTCTTTTTAGATGTCAATCGAAGTATAGTCCATTTCCCCGGGGTGCACTATATAGAAACAACAAAACTAACTAAGTAACACAAAAATGTAAAGTGTTCTTTCATTTCCTTCCTTGTTTGTGGTTTGTCTCTATATAGTGGAGGATCTATTAATAACAAAACTATATTGCTGTTAAACAGCCAAAGAGAACACGACTGTATCCATGTAGACCACAACGACACTTTATCATCATTAAACATTTATAAAGCAGTACAATATTGTTGTAAATGGTAAAAGGGTTGCCTAACTGTGATCCACATGAGTACAGCTGAGTTCCCTTCTGTTGTTTAACAGGTCAATTTAATATAATTATAGCTATTGCTGTTAGTTCTTGTACTTTTGGGGGGGTTGTTTGTTTTTTCTGTTATATTTGAGGACTGCAGCGAAGCAGATATTCAGTGTCTCCAGGACCTTTAAGCATTTTCTAACTACACATAGCTATATCGTGTTGCTATTATTGGCTCTCAGGGTAAGTAGATTCTCCTTCAAGCTCTTAGTAACAGCTGCACAGGAATACTCTACCAATCAAACAGCAGATGTTTGGTAGAGGAGTATCAGCTACAACCTCCTTTAAACCTCCTGGTAACATTGTCCAGGAGTGAGACCTTTACCAACCAAAAAGTACCGATCCTTTGTTCTGTGCACATGCATTGGCTCGATTGCATCAACAAACCCACTGACGATCTTTACAGAAAACTTGATTCTGCCATGAAGAAACAGATTAGCTGTGAGTATGTATTGAACATTTGGAGTCCTGCAGTACTATATAGATGTTCTATGAATTGATCTATTGTAAGCAAGTTATATGATAGGAAACAGATATATACATAGACACATAAATAATCTTTGAAGATAGTTTCAAGTTATTTTCAAACTATCTGTGGTCTTTTGCACTAAATGAAGGATTCGTGACATGCATTAGAAGTTTTTGGAGCTAATGTTGGCTCCAATGGTTGAGATATGAGTGTTGGATTTTTGCCATTTTCCATTAGGGGTCAAACCAGTAGCTGAGCGGCCAGTCAGCTGTGGCAAAGTTGACATATATACCAGATATTTATTTAGGTCATTGCAGCCTTCTAGGACATAGTAACAGTTGCATAGGAGAATTGCACAAACTGAAGAGTTAAAAAACAAGGTTCTCAGTGAATGGTCCCTTGTTCATGAGCTTGTTAGAATAAGTATCCCTGATGATCCTTACCAGTGGATGTTTTTCCACAAGAAACGTGGACAGGCATTGGAGTCTTCTGCTTCTAAAATGGGACATATTGTACCAAATAATACAAGGGAACAAGCAGAGATAGATACGATAGGTCTTAGTTGAAGCAACATATTAATGGATGGGGGGGGGGGTTGCCGGGTGGTTAGGTTACTACCTTAATGAATGATTCAAGTGATCCTTGGAGTCTTTTTAAAGCTAATAGCAATTGAAACCACCTTTTAGATGGCTAATGAATTGCTATTAGCCAAGATATAAGCTTTTTAATTTCCCTACACTATTTAAAATGTGGATCAAACCATGCATGCCAAGATCATGCTAAGAATAGTATGTTAGCCTATATAAGTTACCTAAGCATCGATAGTTCTAATCCTGGCTCCTGGCTCTATAGCTCCAAACCTGGCTGCATAGCTCCAACCCTGGTTGCATAGCTCCAATCCTGGCTGCATAGCTCCAACCCTGGCTGCATAGCTCCAATCCTGGCTGCATAGCTCCAACCCTGGCTGCATAGCTCCAATCCTGGCTGCATAGCTCCAACCCTGGCTGCATAGCTCCAACCCTGGTTGCATAGCTCCAACCCTGGCTGCATAGCTCCAACCCTGGCTGCATAGCTCAAACCCTGGCTGCATAGCTCCAACCCTGGCTGCATAGCTCAAACCCTGGCTCTATGGCTCCAACTCTAGTCTTGGCTCTCTCCTTCCCTATTGCCTGTTTTATATTTAGCCTTGGTTCTCTCTAGTCATACTGTCCTTGCCCTAGTTCTAGGTATGACTATATTCCATTATTGACATTGTCACTACTCAACCCTCATATCTTGCCAATATATTTCTATTAAAAAAATTAGTTGATTTTAATGTTCTGAGAGTTCATTGAGAGAATATATTTCTACCTTGCAAGTTTCTCATTATGAACTTACACTAGATCTTCTACACTTGCTAGAACTTGATAGTAATGAATTATTATTATATCCTAGTGTTTGTACAGGTGAGATTGATTGCTTTATACAGTCATGCATTATCATTACTACTATCCCAGTTCAATTATTGATGCCATTAGTCGTTGTTACATTAGATGAAGTCATTATTGTGACAATGGTAGAGGGAACTTCACAGCTCTAATGCTTAATCTTTTTGTCCATCCAGTTCTTCCCTTGATCATTGTTGTGATCAGTGAGGCACCAAAGTGGGAAAACTATGTCAGCACATTCTTGTAAGTAACACTGAATACACTATAATACTGTAATGTGTTTCTTAGTGTCACACATCTTAAAGCCAAGTGAGTAGAGTACAGAAATTCTCCAATCTTTGGACATAGCTAACAACATTCCTTATAACTTCTACCTTTCATTTTTGTTATAAGTACTTCAGGTAGACTTTGCATTAGTTGTGTGCAAACCAAACAAGTATATTACAATCCTTCTCAGTAATCAACTTGAGAGAGTAAATTTCAAGTTGATTATTGAGGAGGTTGTTGTAATTTTGTTACGTGAACTGAGAGTTTGTGAGAGCCAAATAAGTACAGTTAGTTCATTGTCCAGTACATATCTGCCAATCAGGTGGACTACTATCTTATCACTTAGCCATGGCCACCCAGAAGCAAGAGAGTATCTACATCTTATACAGCACAGTATAGCTATAGGTTTTCTATGAAAACATGCTAGCTTTGAACATAACTAGGTTTTCTATGAAAACATGCTAGCTTGAACATCACTAGGTTTTCTATGAACCTAGCTTTAACATCACAGTGTAGCTAGGTTTTCTATGAACACATGCTAACTTTAACAACACTACACGCACATTGTCAATGTTATTATAGTGAGCTATTAATTATGAGTCAAGATCTCTTCTAATAACTAAAATGTTTATTTCTATCAGTTGCCGTCCGTTCTATGGTGGTTTCTATGGAGGTCTTCTGACTCCCTTCATCCTCATCTACATCTTCAACTGGATCGTCTTCATCATCATCTTTGTATCACTTCTGCGTAAAAAAAGTGTGAAAGTCGATAGCAAAAATAATTCAAAGTTTAACTTCAGGCAGAACTTCATCATCGCTGCAACGCTGTCCCTCTTGTTTGGTCTTGGCTGGGGTATAGGCCTGACTGCTACCACCAGCATCCCCAATTATATTGTAGCTACAGTGCTGCAGGTCCTCTTCATCTTGCTCACTGGATTCCAAGGACTGTTCATATTTTTGATGCATTGTATCCGTTCTGAAGAAGCTCGCAAGCAGTGGAAAGCATGGATTTATATAATTACTTGGCACAAAGTCAAATTTACACCCAGAGAGTCTACCTATGCAGGACGCAGCTCCACTTCACATGGTGATTATGGTTACAGAGGAACTCATGGCCGTTTCAATAAATACGGCACATCCTCCAAAACAAATAGTGATTTATTGAAGAAAGCCCCGTTTTCCTCCAGTAGCTCCACTGTCATGAACTCTGGTGCAGAGCTTGGTGGCAAGCAAATAGTTTTTAATCCCACATTTGAGGATATGTGTGAAGAGAAGCATGATCTCTCAGCTGCAAGTCCTCCCTCCAAAGTCAACCCTTTGTTCACCTCAGAAGAGGGACAAGGCAATAACGTCACGCATGTTGAAGAGATGGAGCTGCAGGACATTGTTCTGGAGAACAGTAACTTGGATGTAAATGATGTGACGGAAGAAGATAAAGTTACCAATAAATTCAACATTGTGTGGATGGAAAAAGATTCCACATCTGTCGACGAGTCTTCTGATCATCCATTACCACCACCACTGGGACTTACTCTGAACTCAGAATCACTGAGTGCAAGTCAGTCTGAGAAGGAGGCTGAGAGCAACAATTCCGTGCTGATGGAGCAGGAGGCCGATGTATCCCTCCTAAACAACTGACATTAAATATAATACTACTGCGTGTGATTAGCCCTTAGAATTACCAGATAATCAATAATTATTAAATGTAATACTATACCTTTGTGGGTGGAGTTTTGTTACCATAATATTTTTTTCTGGATAGAGAGAGTGATTACATGGGGCTTACCAGCTCTACCACTGGGAGAGTGATTACATGGGGCTTACCAGCTCTACCACTGGGAGAGTGATTACATGGGGCTTACCAGCTCTACCACTGGGAGAGTGATTACATGGGGCTTACCAGCTCTACCACTGGGAGAGTGATTACATGGGACTTACCAAGCTCTACCACTGGGAGAGTGATTACATGGGGCCTACCAGCTCTACCACTGGGAGAGTAATTACATGGGGCTTACCAGCTCTACCACTGGGAGAGTGATTACATGGGGCTTACCAGCTCTACCACTGGGAGAGTGATTACATGGGGCTTACCAGCTCTACCACTGGGAGAGTGATTACATGGGGCTTACCAGCTCTACCACTGGGAGAGTGATTACATGGGCTTTACCAGCTCTACCACTGGGAGAGTGATTACATGGGGCTTACCAAGCTCTACCACTGGGAGAGTGATTACATGGGGCTTACCAGCTCTACCACTGAGAGAGTGATTACATGGGGCTTACCAGCTCTACCACTGGGAGAGTGATTACATGGGGCTTACCAGCTCTACCACTGGGAAAGTGATTACATGGGGCTTACCAGCTCTACCACTGGGAGAGTGATTACATGGGGCTTACCAGCTCTACCACTGGGAGAGTGATTACATGGGGCTTACCAGCTCTACCACTGGGAGAGTGATTACATGGGGCTTACCAGCTCTACCACTGGGAGAGTGATTACATGGGGCTTACCAGCTCTACCACTGGGAGAGTGATTACATGGGGCTTACCAGCTCTACCACTGGGAATGGGGCTTACCAGCTCTACCACTGGGAGAGTGATTACATGGGGCTTACCAGCTCTACCACTGGGAGAGTGATTACATGGGACTTACCAGCTCTACCACTGGGAGAGTGATTACATGGGGCTTACCAGCTCTACCACTGGGAGAGTGATTACATGGGGCTTACCTGGGAGAGTGATTACATGGGGCTTACCAGCTCTACCACTGGGGGAGTAATTACATGGGGCTTACCAGCTCTACCACTGGGAGAGTGATTACATGGGGCTTACCAGCTCTACCACTGGGAAAGTGATTACATGGGGCTTACCAGCTCTACCACTGGGAGAGTGATTACATGGGGCTTACCAGCTCTATCACTGGGAGAGTGATTACATGGGGCTTACCAGCTCTACCACTGGGAGAGTGATTACATGGGGCTTACCAAGCTCTACCACTGGGAGAGTGATTACATGGGGCTTACCAGCTCTACCACTGGGAGAGTGATTACATGGGGCTTACCAGCTCTACCACTGGGAGAGTGATTACATGGGGCTTACCAGCTCTACCACTGGGAGAGTGATTACATGGGGCTTACCAGCTCTACCACTGGGAGAGTGATTACATGGGACTTACCAGCTCTACCACTGGGAGAGTGATTACATGGGGCTTACCAGCTCTACCACTGGGAGAGTGATTACATGGGACTTACCAGCTCTATCACTGGCAATGTGTACATGCTGTAGATCAGCAGGTGTTGGGGACAAAATGGCTAGTTCGACGATACGAGCATACCATTGCATACCCCTTTACGTTGTGCTGCAGGGTCACAATAGATAACATAACGGAAACAATTCCGCCTCTTTCCTGTTCTTCTTCTCTTAAATAAGCATAGGATCCATAGGATCCATGCTGAATATCATCCTACTGGTTTGCGTCAGACCAAAATCATAATTACAAAAGTAGTAGAAGCTGATTACGTTTGGACATGGATACTGGTGAGCCAGTCCTTGAAAGTGTCAAGACTCTAAACAGTCACATCTGAGGGGAGGTTGTTCCAAGACATTGCAGCAAGGAAGCAACTTCTCTGGTAACCTTGTGTCTGTGTGTACCACGGACGTGGTGGAACTTAGCAGCAGTGGTGGTTCTGCTGGATATCGGTCCTGACTGGAGTTCAGAGGCAGGCAATCCTATATATACATATTATATGCACTCAACAGATTCCTCAAGGGCCTCCCACCAACTCTTGAGCATGAAGATGACCCTGCTGAAGTAATTGCAGACAGGTGTTGTGTGGGTCCTATATGACTTTAGATTCCATGATTGGAGGACCAGCAACTCGTATGTGCACTTCTTGACTGATGTTGGCACTCTTTTGGGGTTCTCTAGAAGAAGGCTTGGGTGCGGTTAGTTGCATTGTTGGTTCCATTCTGTTAACATTTTGTTGTGCTGTCCAGTTCTCAATATGACGGAACTTAATGGAAGGACATAATGGAATGGAACACAACATTGCACTGGCCATCGTCATATTGTGAACAGGCCTTAGGTGGCATCAAACCCCCAAAAAGCCACATAGCACCCATAACCAATCTTTATTTTCAGGAGCAGGGATTCTTTCACTAGTTGCTCTATCATTTCACTATCAACTTCAACTCTGTAGTTAAAGCAAAATTCAAAAGATTTAAGTCAGCGAATACAATTATCGATTACCACTTTTACAATTATATTTTGCACTGAGCTATTTACAATGACTTTCCTGGTAAATTAAATTTGCTCACTTGATCTTTCGCTAGATGCTCTAGCCTTCATCAGAAACAGTTATCAGGAATTTACTAGAGTTCGTTGTGTGAGAATTTTTACATTATCTATAATTGTGTTCTACTTTGATTGTCATTATTTCAAAATTCAACTTTTCATCATGGGAAAATATTTTTTTCAGTCAATTTTCAATATAATTTATAATTTTACACTGTGTATTTATTGTTGTGTATTTATTGTTATGTAGCTAAAATTGCTAAAAGTGCCAAAAATGGCATAATTATATCTGCGCGATAATAGCAGGTTTATAATACCCAAGTGGTATTATACATGTTCTCACTAGTAGCTGGCATGTGCAAATCCTAACAACTCTCTCTCTAACATGGTCTATAGCTTCCAAGGCTAGACTAACTAGTCTCTCTGCGATAAACAACTCAACTCTTAGAGCAAAATAAGATCAAATAGCTATTCTAGGCTTCTGCTCTACAGAACTCAAAATTACACAACTGCAGACTCAGCCCACCCACCAACTCCAGAGGTCCTCCCTCCAAGGAACAAGGAAGAGATGACCATATGTGGTAAATTAACTAGTGACCACAATAACCAATCACATAACTGTTGGAAAGATGCACTCTTGGCACAATATTATGTTGAACTTGTATAGTGTAGACTGATTCGTTAGCTTTGATATATCTTTGATGTATTAAATAGCAATACCAATGTTTGGATAGCACATTAACACTTCTTTCATATAGCTGGGCTATCTTTAGATTGTATAGAACTAACTTACATGTAAGTTCAGTTGCTCAATTTTATTAGTTGTTAATTAATGTGTTGTATATTTATTGAAAAAGTGATTTAAGCTATAGTCAATAACCACTGACAACTGCTTTCCAACCATAACTGCAAGTACATGATCACTAATCTAATGTGTGAATGGATAAGTTAGGAATGTTTATTAAGTCTCTTTCCAGCCAAAACTATGGCTGGCATGTTAGGGACAGGCATAGATATTTTTCCCTTCTATAGGGTATAAATATCTTTAGCATATAAAATATCTCATTTAAAATTGTAAAAGCTTTTTCTTGGTAATGCCCAGCATGTTTGTCATGGCAACCCAACCACAGCCTGATACCATCACAGTCAGAGCATGAGCCTGCCAAGTTTGTTGGCAACACTACAAAATACAGAAGAGTTACAATTGATTATAGCTGATTATAAGCAAAAATGGGGGAAAGCGTTCCATGGGTACTGAGGGCAGATACAGCATGGGAGTAAGGGGAAGTCTCAAGATCCCTACCTGAAAGGGAGGCTTATCTACATTCAAATAATGTATTGTATGCAGTCTGTATGAATCTACAACAGAGCTGTGCTATAATAGCAACTACCTTGCTATACTTAGATACTTGACCATTCTGCCACAGCATCTACCAAGATACCCCCTCCCCCCTCCTAAGATTCCAGATACTAGGATGCTCTCAGGTAATGTGTGGGACATACTGCTACAGGTATAAATCTTCGACACTGAACTTTACTTTGCCATCTACTCACTCTAGCATGCTGTGAGGATCCTAGCATGATCAGGAATAGATGCCAAGAATAGGTACAGTCTATCAAACTTCTGCTCTCAAAGTCTGTGAACTTCCCATTAATGTACTCTTTTTCTTAAAACTTTTCTGAGTTTGAAAAAGAATCACCAAAGCTCTAACCAGTGGCATAATGATTTGGAGGTGTGCGTGGGAGGAGGGTATTTTGGAATGAGGAACTACTATATAAACACGTTATTATCATTCTGCTGTCCATATTTTGCAATGCCTATGGTAATGATGGCTAACTAGTAGCCATAGCACAATCACTCTCTGTTAGCTGGGGCTAGCACTACAGGGTAGTCCACAAAGTCGACTGTCCCTGGTTTCAAAAGCACTACCATGATCCTTCCTTTGGAGACCACCTTAAAAAATTGTCTTTAAAAGTGGTGGTCTTTCACTAGAGGTGAGTGGGGCTAACTTGATATTGCTGTGTTTCTATACAGTGCACATGAATAATGCATGTGTCTTATATAGCGGATAACTTGTCACTTTTTTAATTTTATTTTTAAAACACTTTCTCTCTTCCAAAGTACTAGTAACTATATAGTGTGTATAGGAACTGGGGAGCCAGAATTATCTCCAGTCCCTACATTATTACTCTGGTGTGGGCCAATCTTCCATAAGGTGGTCTAGACATATAAAGTGGCTCAGAACCTCCAAATATGGTCCAGACCTCCAGGCGGCCCAAGATCTAAGGTAGCAGTCAGTGTCAGGCAAGGCAGGCTAGATAAGTTTCTAAGGATACTTGGTATTTTAGGCTCCCACATCCTAGACCATGGGGAGATTTTCCATGCAATGTATAGGTTCATTGTAAGGCAACTCCCATCAGTCATCTCTCAGGAAGCCACACCCTTTATCCCAATAAGTATCCTTAGCATAGTGGCAAGATCTATGTTGGATAATCTATTAGCACTCTATGAACAAGCGTGATAGGGCTTCCGTGATAGGACTTCCAAGACATGGAATATTGGTTTGAAAGAAATGCTTTCACACACAGGGCCAACCCCATCCTTTTGTACTGGACCAATGCCAGCTCCTCAGATGAAGTCCACCCTACTCCCCAAGATAAATGCCATGAAGAGAGTGGAGGCCTCACTGCATTTGCTAGCTCCTCGAACGAGGAACCACTTGCCAGGCCGAATGCCTTGGAGAGATTGGAGGAGCGTCCCCCCCTCCCACCCCCACTATGCCCGTGTTTGCTCCTCAGTGCCACTCCTTGAAGGAAGAAGCCAATGCTTCAGAATATCCCACCAGAGGCTTTCCAAGAGCAAAAATCCAACAAACTCCCAAACACCTTTTGGGTTCCATGAGAAGACCACATTCTATTAACAACTCTGGGAAAGGGAATAGGTGGAGTTGGAGCTGGCCTATGGTGGTAACTATGGTGGTAACTATGGTGGTTCCTCAGACCCACTCTCCCAGGATTTCCTTGATGTAGTCTGTCAGCCCATCCATATAGAAAACGTATCAAAGAGCTAGATGGGTGTAAAGTTGCAGATCACCTATAAAGTCGAGTTCAAGCAAGACCATCCCAATGGGTTTTTTTCTTTTCCCCTTTTCTTTTTCATTCAAAGCACAGCATTATGGGCAATGCCAACTAGCACTTGCTAATACTAAGGCACCACAAGTGAATAGAACAAAAAAAGGAAAAAAGAGACGAACCAAGAACAATAGAGCATTAGGAGATGAAAACATAAAACACTACAAAGTAAGCCTTACCACTAAGCATTGTTTTAGGTGCATTTTAAGATTAGAACTCAAAGAAACAATATTATAGGCAAAGCATTCCACAAGGGAATAACATTGACAAACAATGATGGTATATACTTTGTTTTGACAGAAGGTTGTTGCCTATAGCCAAACCTGCTGCAAAATTCTGAATCCTCTCAAGTTTCAAGATGTTATATGTCAATGAGGGTCCCACACACCACTGCAATAATCTAGTACGGGCAGAACCAGGCAAACATTGCCTATTTGCCAGCTGGAAGTTGCGGTAGAGGTAACTGTCTCGTCTTCAGCAAGCCTGGACAATATGCATGCTCCAACACAGGTCCTCAGAAATCGTGACTCTCAGGCACCTGAAAGATGACAACTTCTGGATCTGCTCTGCATCTACCACAAGTGAAGGCTTTGCTTCGTGGAGATCACAAGACATTTGGTCTGCTTAATGTTGAGGTGTAGGTCCACTCAGCGATAAGGTCGACGTTGCATGGCACGACTAGCAGGTCTCCATCACAGGTGATTGGTTTGTAATAGACTATACCATCAACAAATAGCCTAATTCTCCCTGAACTGGAGATAGATAGTTCAGACAGACCAATATTTTGAAAGGTAGGGGGCCCAGGGTCTAACTTGGGGGGCACCAGAGGTCACCTCTATGGATGGAGAGGTCACATCTTCCTGAGTAACACACTGTATCCTGCCAGAGAGGTAGTCAACTCATAGAGTCATCTTCTGACAACTCTCAAGAGTGAATTGGACAGATCCAAGAACACACATACCACACTACCTCTATGCTGGGTATCATGCCAGTCTCTGGTGGCAGAAAGAATCTCCTGGGTTGAACTACCTGGCCTAAACCCAAACTGCCTTGTTGAGAGGAGGTGGTTGTCCAGGACATACTCCATCAGTGCATTATGCACAAGTCTTTCCAAGAGCTTCAGAGGTAAGGAAAGTAAGGAAGCAGGCTTGTAATTGGCAGCAACCAAGTCATCACCCCTCTTGAAAATTGGGATGACATATGCAAGCTTCCCACCACCTGGCCCTGAGAAAATGAGTGACAGAACAATGAGGATATGTATGAGCAAATGGAGTGAGCACAGTCTTGCCTGGAAATACCACATCTTTGGTAATTGTGACTTAGGAGAGTACTGTGAAGGATACCTATTCCAGGTGAATGTCTATCTTATTCTCCACCAAATTCATTATGAAGTACAGCATCATATTTTCTTCTTATATGTATACCTGTTCAAACCGCATGTTTGGGAAGGCACATCAACATGTCCCCCACCCATAGATGTTGTTTATGTCAATGTGCATAATGTAACTGTCAGATTTGTCGGAATTGTATATGGAATCTTTGGATTCTTGGTCCTCGTGAACCACTAGGAGTCTAAGCATGTACATCTGTATCTTCGATCAGCACAAGTTCCAGTCTATTTGAACAGCAATTCCCCTGCCAGTCCGGGTCTTGAGGAATAGTACATTGCTTCCAGGTCATAGTCATCTAGAAAGGTGTTGTGGAATTGCAAAACAGAGGGAGTTTGATTCTTGGTGATAGTTCTGGAATTTGGTTTGGTCTGGGTCGGGCATTTTGATAGCCACCACACCTTTGCTCACACCTCGACAATCAGGCATTTGTTTCTGTAGGAGGGAGATCTTCCCTAGTGAACCATGGGAGAAGTACTTGCCAAAGTGCTTGCATTTTTATGGAAGCTGTTTTGTAGAAAAATCTTTGGTCCACCTATGATGGTGCCCCTCTCCTTTGGAGATGAAGAAAATGTTGATCTTGTGATTCTCTTTGACCAGGGGTCAGAGCAGCACAAACCTGTTGTTCCATCCATACATGTTTAAGGATTCCATTCTGATGCTCTACTCTATCCTGTTTGGAGAGGGGAGTGGGCGGTCATTCCTGTTCAGTCACTAGGCCATCATTGGTTATGTACTTGAAGGTTCTTTGTGCATGAGTTCAAAACCTTTCACAGGAAACAATGCAGCATGCAGTGACCATCTCAGGAAGTGTTTGTCCTTCTTGTTTATAATGGCCATATTGTTCTGGATTGGCTATATTGCTCAGGACCTCTGCCGCTGGATCACGCAATCTACATTTAGATGAGCATCCTGGACCTTCCTAAACAGATGATTGTACAATTGGTTCTATGCTGAAACCAGGGTATGAGGGTGAGCACTTCTTCTCTACACTGATACAACTTGCTAGTGTTGGAAATCCAGACAATGACATCTAGCTCTACAACGTGGCTTGGGTACTTGTAGGACACCAATCTGCTCTACAGCATGGACAACAAGAAAGTGGTATATAGGAAAAATGAAAGATGAATGTATGGGCATCATCGCAGAATTTGTGGGACATCCCAAGATTGGCACCCTTATGGATAGAAGAGCACAAGTCCAAGGGAGTGGAGAAATATGTTGTCCAAAATACATCCAACATAAGCATTACCAGGAAGCCTTCCTTGAGAGCATGATTTACCACCAGAGCATGGACATGCTTTGAAGCCAAGGACACCACATATATGGCATGCATGTCAACAAGATTTCTCTGTCACCCTTCAATTCAAAGTGGTGGATCCATAGAAATGGTGTGGATATTCTGGAATATGGTCACAAGGACATTCTCAAGGCTGGATCTATGTGTCCATCAGGGCTAATATGGGAAATCACAGCTCCTATATACAAATATGTTAAAGCGTCTCCGACCAACACAATGGGAATCAAAATATAACAAAACTGATGAGGACACCAGCTGTTCTTTAGCAGTTGCAGTTCTTCACATTTCGGAGTGCACTTCCACTGGGTTTCCTTTCACAACAAGTAATTTTGAGCATGCAAGAGGGTAGACAAATTCGATATAAATGAGCTGTAACATTTAGCAACCCTAAAAGTGACCTCAACTCAGTAAGGGAGTGGGGTTTGCTTAATAGCTTGAAGCTTGTTCCGCAAAGGATGATGACCCTGCTCATCAATCCTGTGACACAAAAAATCAACACTAGGACTTAAAAATGTGCACTTCTCCTTCTTGAGTCACAGACCATACTGCTTGAGCATCTGTAACACTAGTCTAAGGTCTTCAAGTGTTCTTCCTAAGTCTTGCCCCAGATAAGCAAATTATCAATAACATTTGACTCCATCAATCCCTGAAGGATCATGCCATTGTTTTCTGGAGCATGGCTGGAGCTGATGCAACACCAAAGGGTAACCTGGTAGATTGGTAAAGTTCCTCAGATATGCCACAAAATCAGCTATTGTTTCTCCAAGCAATTGATATCTTCTGTAACTCTGCAATAACTAACAGTTTGGGTTCGTAATGAGCCTTAAGTACTCCTAGAAGTTTTCAAACGACATCTCCCTTGTTGGCTGGGGGGTTGCAAACCTTGCAGGAAGGCATAGCTGTTGGGCCTGATTATTGTTAGTTACACAGCAACCTTCTTGTCATCTCTCACTTCATTTGACTCAGTGTAGAGCCTTACTCATTCGAGGTAAGTGGAGATCTTCTCGTGACTTGTTTGAACTCTCCTAGTATATCACATCGTTAGGTCAATGGTACTTCTTAGGATTTGAATATTCGTGCTCATGCAATGACAAATATACACAACATACAGGAAGTGACTATGACATCACATATCACAACTAAACCACACTGATGAATATCATAATCATATAGGGATGTCATGATACCACACAAGAACAATATTAAACTACTGCTTTAAAAAAAATCTGTATTGTCTGGAGTTCATTCATAAAGGCTATATACTATAAATGTTTGTTGTCTTTATTGGCTATTCTTTAACTTTTTTGTCTTTTGTGCCAATTACTTTTATCCCACTCATAACTCGCATATAATATGTTAGTTCATCATAATTTTACTACCAGAAGATTCCAAACTATTGCAACAACTAATCTGTTTCTTGGGAGAGAGATGCTTCACAACAAACTTCCTGCAGGCGCACTATTGTGTATTTTCAGCCCAGACCACATCAAGTAAACTTCATTACAAATGAATGTCTTTCATGAACCCCAGGATACTAGAGAGTGGCAACATCATGGTGAAATTCTCTGATGCAGCACAGCAGACACGTGCTGAAGCTGACATTGTAGGTGCTGCTCCATTTAAATTCATCTTGAGAAATTTTCCCCAGTGGTACAACATTCCAGATGAACTCAATTGAGTCTGCAACTCCCTTTCTATCAAAGCATACTAATGGCCATGGACTTGGAGTGATCATCACTATATAGCCGTGATGAGCTGCATGAATGTTGAAATGACAGGTGCATATACTGCTGCAACTGTTTCACCATCTTGTTGCACAGTCTTGCACCCTCCATTGGCCATGGCAACTTTTGCATCATCATCAACTTCATACTCAATACCAGCATTTTGTCACAAACTTCAAGCTCGGCTTTGTGGAACTAGTTATATACAAGAGCTGGTCCGAATCACAGTTTTTATAAGACTAGACCTCTACATACTCTTGTCACTGGATCAGCTGGTCAATGATGGGCGCCACCTCAAAGAGCTGAAGGGCATGTGAGGTGACATCCATTAGACTCCATAAAATTAATATACTATTACAATGACCTTCTCGATAATTAACTTAAAATTTACTCTTTTGACATTTTGACTAGATGCACATGCCTTCATCAGGAATATTATTCCTGATGAAGGCTGGAGCATCTAGTAATTTTGTTATGTCAACTGAGAGTTCATTGATAACATGTGCTATCTTAGAAAAAGCAGGCATCCAGGTTAGATATAGATGCCATATGGTGATCACATGATATCCCTTATATACCAGGGGGGAATATATAGATCATGTGAAAACTCTAAATACCAAAAGCCTAGATTGCATTGCATGACAATGCTATATATATATCCAGGGCAAATAGATCATATTATGTCAAGTGCAGACCATGCTCAGAGTAGAGATTGGATGTCATCCCACTGGTGCGCACCGATACACCAGTGGGATGCTCGAGATCAGAACCTCGAGATCAGAACCTTCCACGATTCTGAAGTTCTAAGAAGATGATGGTCTACACCTGGTATCAACTTCCATCTTTTTTGCTGTTGTTGTGATATTGAGTTACAGTAGACAATGGTTAAGATAGTTTCTTAGATCTCATTCAACACAAGACACAACACACTCACATTGGGGCTCTCCTCTCTCTTTTTTAAGGGCCCGTGCATCCTGGGTACAACACACAAGATACAAATCTATGCATAAATACTACAAAGTATATAGATGAGTAAGCAAAGGAAACATGTGAGACAAAAGAAGTTCCATTGTGGGGTACAACAGTTACCAACACCTATTAAAAAAAAAAGTGATTGTTCAGTTCAACGGTGTTACACAGCTCCCCTCCGAACAGGCAGATTTAGCGATCAATTGTGTGACAACTGGTAATAATCAATCTGGGAGATGACGAATTCATTGGGGGGAGTTGTCATGGGTGGTTCTTCTATCACTCGCATGAGCTTAGTGCCAATTGGAGAAGCAGTGCCAGGTGGGAGTGAGTCTTTGCGTGTAGGCCTCTGTCGAGGAGGTAAACTAATATCGTCTGGACACAATTTTAGGCGATCAAAGTGTACCACTAGTCAATTGGTATGGTTTCAAATGTTTTGTAGTCAATACATACTTCTGACAAGCGTTTTACAACATCGAACAGGCGTGCCCATGGTTGATGAAATTTCCTTGCCACTCTCTTTCGTACACTCCCTTTCGTACAGTCATTATGTAGCCACACCAAATGTCCCCGATCCAAAGGTTTTCCATGGGATTTTTCACCATAGAGATCCTTTTGTCTCTCCAGCTTATGACCAGTTCATTCTCGCACTCTTTGATAAGCTTCTTGTAGGGTCGACTTAAGGTGATTTACATATGCAGTTGTAGAGATGTGATTTGGCTCGGACGGGGCTTTACCATACAGGCATTTGTACCTTATCTATACACGAGAAAAAATGGGGAATAGCCTGTTATTGCATGATTGCTAGTGCTGTAAACTAGACAGAGATGTCGCAACTGCTTCTCACACTCGAAGGGGTGTTCAGTCACGGCAGGGGCTAACATGTTGTTAAGTGTGCAGTTGAACCTTTCAACCATCCCATCTGACTGAGGATGGTAAGGAGTGCTCGAGTCTTGCTAATACCTAGCAATTTGCAAATCTCACAGAGATTCAAATTACCCGGAGTGCAGCTGCTCTGGTGGTGAGAACTGAAAGAAAAACTCATTCGTTGTCAGTCTAGAGATTGTAGTTGTTTCCTGGTTTGGAATTGGATATGCCTCCATCCACCTATATAGTAAAGTAATCGCCACTACAAGGATATACACATTCCCATTCTCCGATTCTAGCAGAGGCCCAACAATATCAACAGCAATCAGCGTAAAAGGGCTACTTTTATATTCTGTAATGGTGCCCTGTTCTTGGGAAGTTTTCCTCTTAGTATATACAGGCCGAACAAGTTTTGCATCACTGGGTTATGCCAGTGTGGTAGCCAGGCCAGTAATAACGTTCCTTGACATGAGTGATAGTTTTATCCTCTTCAAGATGTCCACCCCATGTTTTGGGATATAATATGCCTTGAAGCAAGAATCAATTATCCATGCTGTTCATTTCCTACACAATTCACAGCCAGGCCATATCCTCTTGAAAGCTTGATTTTCTTAACTCTGTTCGTCGGGACAAGATGTTATTAGCAGGATCTAGCCCCAGTTTTGTTGCTACCTTTTGTCCATTCAGCTTCTGACATCCCTCATTTTTGGAAATTAATCATCTAAGGGAGTTCAACAGGGTACACTTTTGTTTTGTCTCGCTCTTCACAAGGCTACGTGCCAGAATTTCATGGATGGTGGCACTCTTGGAGGCGTACTCAGCATTGTTACCACAGTGGAGGGTTTGGCTTGGGTGCTGGAGCTCAACCGTGAGAAGTGCAAGCTAATTTGTCCAGACTCAGAGACTTTGGGGAAGTCTGTCACCCAGTTCTCAATCCAGAGTCTGCCATTTTCCCATATTGGTGGGTTGGAGGAGATTGAGGCACTTGATTGACACGAAGTTTGCTCTAAAGGATATGGGAAGCAGACTCTGATACTTCCAGGTTCATGATGCTTTCTGCTTGCTTCGTCACACACTTGCAGTTCTCAAACCACTCCACTGTTTATGATCTCCATGTTTTTTCACCAAAGCTTCAAGATTTTGACTCAATTCATTATTCCATTCTCTTCCATTCCGAGTGAGATCATCAACATTCTCTTATCACAATCAACTTGGTTGCAGGCGTATATACTTCCAGTGAAATCTGGTGGTCTGGGGATCAAAAGATTGTATGCTTGCACCTTCTGCCTTTTTTTAACCTAACTAGCCAATTATTCCTGACCACCTATGCAATGTGAACTACTCGGTGTTTGATGACTTGGAAATGTGGAGTTAAGGTCCATGTGTGAGCCACCATCTGGTTTCATGTCTTCACAACGGAACGGTCCACATGCTCAGGTTTCCTACAGTTAAAAAAGGCGAGTTGTCTACTACAGGCAGTCTTAGGTTCCATATTGATTCTCTCCTGAACTTGGCTGTGGATATTGCATGTATTCAGGCTGCAGTTAAGAATGAATCAGGGGCCTGGATTTATGCCCTGCCCATGTCATCCTCGGGCCTATGAATGGATGATGATGTGATAAGGGTGGCTGCTGGTTTATGCTTGGATGTTCCTTTGTCATACCCACAGTTGTCTTATGTGTGACTTCCAACAGTGTGAAGTTGTGATTATAATGTGTAGCTTGTGGTTATTATAGCTGGTTTGTGGTCAGGCTTATCAGCAGCCTCCAGGATCTTACAAACCCGAGATTAACCCCGCACCCTTTGATGTGTGTTTGTGAGTGTGCAGGATTCTGCAACTTGTGTTGTGATCTATAAAAAGTCTGTACCTACCAGCTACTGCCTGTTCTGTTCTTAGAATCTCCTTAGTTAGTTCTTAGTGCTCCGAGTCTAGCTTGTTCAACTGAGTTGTGTTCAGTCTTCAAAATTTGAATAAATTATTGGGAAGATTCATTGCACTGCGCTACCTTTGAAACCTCGGCGACAATCCATCACAATGTGGATCACCCATAAATCAGTTAAAGCAATCATGGTCTCAGCTATTATTTATCGAGATATGTAGCTGTAAGCCATCGTCCATAGATATCTCGCCTCCAAATAATATTCCCTCACCTGGAGCTTTCTCGTTGTGATGGTAAGAGACCTGATGGGGCTTCCAATGGCCATATTCTCGTGTGTCTACTTGTGTTGACTTCTTTGCACCTTCCTGTGCCAACTTACTTCTGAAGATCCTGGTGTAGTGGCCAACTTGAAGGAAAAACATTGCTATATACTACCCATCTTGTTGAAATTATTGGAGTGTTTAGTAGAGACTTTTTTTTTCTCTTTCAGAAGTTGGATGGCCATCTAAAATGCAAGTGTGATGTACCCACTTTCCCATCATTTTCTCCTTCAAAGAATTTCTGTTGCTGTACAGTAACACCACAGCTATGCTAGGTTCTAGTCTACCTGCCAGTGATGATTAACTAACGTTTGTTTATATAATAACATTCTTGATAATGAATTGAAATTGACTCACGACAAATGCTCTAGCCTTCATCAGAACCTCATTTTAATTTTGTTTTCAAACATCATTGAGTGTACATTCTGTTATTGTAAGTTTAATTATTAATTACTGCTAGCTATTCCTGCTAGCTACTACTATTTCTGCCACTGCTATCATTTAAAGAAACAAAATTTAAATGTTTAAATCTGGATTCTGGATTCTTATTAAAAAAATTATGGGTCCGGGTCCTCATTGGGTCCATACTTGTTTGTTCTTTTTTGACGACAAGTCTATCTATTTTCAAATATTGTCTTGAATGATTACAGGTACAGAATGGAAAGTAGCTGAATACTTGTATATAATACATTTGTGATCTATGTAAGTGCTCTATTGAGAGTGCAACAACCGACACACACAACCTATCAATCTTTAGAAACAGTTCCCAGCTTCTCTAGCTCTGCCTGACAATCACGAAGAGTAGTTCTGGCCAACATGATATCTAGTTTAAAACAAAAGTATACATCATCCAGAATACATCATCCAGAAGAACAGCTCATTAACTTTTAAATAAAGAGCACATCACAACATACTTTTCCTCAGTCTGTCTGTTGATAGTTTGCTGCTGGTGTAGGCTGGCTTCACATCCCTTCCAATTTCACATATAACATGTAGCAATTCATTATAATGTCTCTGGAGCGAAGACTGAAGCAGCAGAGCCTTGGCTAACAACATATATTTTTAATGAGGGCATTAATTAGAAATTCGCTGGTACCTTTAGTTACTGCCTCACTATTCTCTCGGGTGACTTCGTTGGTTGCATTAGATAATGGAAGGGAAGGTATAGTGCCACTAGCAACCAAACTACTTCTCTCGACCATATTAACTCTCTCCCTCCAAACTTCACCGCATTTCCCGAACGGGGGTAAGGCCTGTTCGGTCTGGTACAGGGTCTGCGTGTCATACACCATCTTTTGTTTCACTCACGTGATTTGCTGACATGGACCGTAAATTGTAGAGCAAATTAACT
This sequence comes from Cladorhizidae sp. MBARI D1340-BT2, assembly GCA_028752905.1. NCBI lineage: Eukaryota > Metazoa > Porifera > Demospongiae > Poecilosclerida > Cladorhizidae > Cladorhizidae sp. MBARI D1340-BT2. Next base: position 45,152,133 of record JAQNBH010000009.1, on the reverse strand, counting down.
AATGAAGCGCAAGGTGTGTGAGGGTGGATAGAACATTTTCAAAAGCTAGTTAGTTATTCACATTGACTTTAACTTATTGAATACTTTGAATACTATGGGGAGTCAATTTAACCCCAAAATACTAGTGACCAGGTGCTAACTAAACTTGATCACAATAACTGTGGCTGCTACCGTAACAATGATGATGTCACAAATCAGATAATGACGAGGAAGCTTTATTTTGAATTTTATTTCAAGTCTCTAGTTCAATAGTTAAGCTTCTCAAAGTTAGCTAAGGGATTGCCTGAGGATGTCATACTCATCCAGGTTGACTGTGGATGAAATTGCTGGCTATTGTGTTGGAGATCTACTCCCTGATCATAGTATTTGTAGTATATAGACAATGATCAATCGCTCTTTAAACATTCACTACAGAACTGGTGTGCTCTATCTTAGGAGTCACGTGATACTGTACATCAATCAAATGTGTGTGTGTCGTGTCAGTGTGTATAGATTCATAGTTGTGGTTAAACTACAGCTTCCTGTTTATATAGTCTCAGCTATACTACATCCCTCCCTTATCGGATGACTAGCCCGTCAAGTCTTGAGCATGGCTACATTTCCTCAAGCAAACGCTGAGTCTTCCTGCTCCTGCGTGTAGATCTTCTAAGTCCTTCGATCCCTGGTGATGGTGTCGTAACGGGATCGTGCTCTGTAGACGATGGCTCGGGGGGCCCATCTATTTCTGGGAATTCACTTGGCTCTTCTTCAGCCGGCTCTTCCTCAGACTGGACTGGGTACTCCTCAGCCAGTTCATAAGGCAGTCGATGAAACATTGCTGCATTCCTAGTTACGAGCGAACCACCCTTGGCCCGTGCTGTTATCATAGAGCCTTTGCATCTTGTAACGACCAGTGGATGGGGGTTGAATGGTGTGGATAGTTTTCCTTTTTTCCGTTGCTGCACCACCAAGACTACGTCCCCTCCCCTGATTGTGCTCTGTTGGGCTCTTGCTCGTCGATCAGCATATGACTTCATCCCCTTCTTAGTCACTGCATCTCTGTCTTTTACTAGATTCTTGTCAGGGTGCACTTTGCTTAATTCAGGCAGTTTCGTGCGAGGTTCTCTTCCGAACATCAACCTGAATGGTGTGAAGGTAGTTGTTACATGCGGTGAGCAGCGATATGCACGGAGTATCCGTTGCATCTCGGGGAGCCATGCAAGGCCATTGATGTTGGCTACCTTAAGAGCTTTCATGAGGGGCTTGCTGAAGTTTTCTGCCTGTGCATTGGCCTGTGGCCATAGTGGCGTTACTCGGCGATGACGGACACCACACTTGTGCATAAAGCTTTTCCAACTGTGCCCCATGAATGGTGGTCCATTGTCTGTCTTGATGACCTCAGGGAATCCAAATAGACTGAATATTTTGTCGACTACAGGAATGACCTTGTCCCCTGAGGTGCCCTTGACAACTTCCACCACCGGATATCGTGAAAACTCATCGACAATGACAAGCAGATACTCACCAGTGGGTAGAGGTCCACCAAAATCCATACTGATATCCACCCAGGGTCCTCGAGGTAGTGGTGACATGGACAATGGTTCATTCATCCTATGTGCTGTATTAGCTTGACAGGGAATACATCGTCTCACAGCTTCCTCTGCAGCCGCATCTATACCGGGGAACCACACTTTGGAGCGAAGTAGAGCCTTGGTCTTGCAGATGCCCTGGTGTCCTTCGTGTGCCAACTCGACTGCCCGGTGTTGAAGGGTATGGGGAATGACCACTCTGTAGTCTCTCAACACCAGGTCTCCACTCTCATTGACTGTCAAAGTGTCTTTTACTCTGCTGTACCCTCGCAGAGCCTCCTGATTGATATCAGATCCAATGTATTGTGAAGTGTCATGCCACTTGCTGTTGCGGGTCAAGTTGATGACTGCCTGCAGGGTGCTATCCCACGAGGTTTCACGCTGGACTTCTTCAATTGTCATGGCCAGTGGGATGACCGCTTCTGCTATTGAGTTTACATAGCACTCTGCCATGCTCATTTCCTGGCTTTCTGGCCCGCTATGCTCTGAAGGATGCCGTGATAGGTAGTCTGCTGGGTTGTCTGCACCTGGTCGATACTTGACTGTCATTTTGTACGGTTGAAGACGTAGGCCCCAACGCTCTATCCTGAGAGGTGGTCTAGGTTTCTGCCAGATAGTCTCTAGTGGCTTGTGGTCAGTGAAATGTGGTGCACCATTCACAAACCGATCGAAGTGCTCACATGCCCAGACCACCGCGAGGGCTTCCCTTTCTGTCTGGCTGTAACGTGCTTCAACACTTGACAATGCTCGGCTTGCATATGTTACAACTCTCTGGTCCTGTATTAAGAGAGCTGCAAGGCCAACTGGACTGGCATCAACTAGTATTTCAACTGATTTAGTTACATCGAAGTACGCATTTGTTGCTGATTCCGATAAACCTGTCTTCACAGCCTTGAAGGCTTCAACTTCCTTCTCCCCCCATCTCCAAACAGAGTGCTTCTTTGTGAGTGCCCGCAGTGGGTCTGTGATGGTTGCATAATTTGGGATGGACCTAGCACTGAATTGTGCCATACCAAGGAATGAACGAACCTCTGATGCACTTTTTGGCTCAGTCGCTGTGTGAAGGTCTGCTACTTTTTTTTTGTCAGGAGATACTCCCTCACTTGAGAAAACTAGTCCATAGAACTCAATTTTGTTCTTCCTGAACTCGCACTTTTCCAGATTGAGGGTTAGCCCTGCCTCCTGGAGTTTATGTAACACTTTCTCCAATGCTTGATCATGTGTGCATTGATCACTGCCAAAAATTGCTATGTCATCACTGATATTGATTGCTCCTGGAACACCCTGTATGACCATCTGGATCTCATGTTGAAACACTTCTGCAGCTGCATTGATTCCGAACGACAGGCGCTTATATCTGTATAAGCCATGTGGGTCGAGAATGTTGTTATGTAACGACTTGAAGGGTGCAATACCAGTTGGTGGTATCCAGATCGGAGGTCAATTTTGCTAAACACTGTAGCACCATTTAGTGCTGTGATGAGCTCATCTAGGGTGGGGGTTACATGCCTCGTGCGTAGAATGGCCTTGTTTGCCTCTCTCATGTCCACACATAGCCTAATCTCTTCTGGTTTCTTTGGTTTAGGAGGTGTGACAATCCTCGATACCCACTCGGTTGGACCGGATGCCTTTTCAATGATGTCTGCTGCCTCCAGTTTGGCTATCTCCGTCGCAACCTTATCCTGCTTGTGAAAAGGAACACGACTGTATTTCTGGGCCACTGGGGCAACTGATTGGTCAATGTGAAGTTTCACTTGTACCCCTTTTAGACAACCTATGCCCTTCCATAACTTAGGAAAGCGCCTAATAAGACCATCTCCATAGTCATCCGAGCCTGTGATGTAGTACACACCAACCCGCAGAATGCCCAACGACTCTGCAGCTGCCTTTCCTAACAGTGGAGTAGCCGTACCCTCCACGATTAAGACTTCTGTCTTGATTTCCTGTCCACCTTCTAGTGTGAAGGTTGTCTTAGCCATTTGTCGTATAGGTATTGGTGGAGAGCTGTATGGATGAATTACACGATGACCCAGTAGTAGTGTAACACCCTGCTTGATAAGATGCTGTTTTATCTCAGTGTTGATTGTGTTGCAGGTTGATCCCGAGTCGATCAACATTGTTACCCCTACACCATTTATTGACACGGTTACTGTTTCACCATTTGACATTGCATAGGCATATTCATCCTGAACATCATCATCTGTTTCACTGGCTTCTTCGTTTAAATACTTGACATTGTGCGTTGACTGTGATGTTGCCTTGCTCTGGCTGCACATCTTACTGAAATGCCCGATTGCTCCACACCGGAAACACTGTTTGCCTCTGGTGCACCGACAAGCATTTGCTGTATGCCCTCGTCGACCACACTTGGTACATTTACCGGGCGAGTCTTGGGACCAGCTTCTCTCATTAACTTCATCTTTCTCAAGAAACCTCTGCCTTGGTTTACTGTACTGACGAAACCCTCGGACCATGTTTGTGCGGTCTGTGTCCTGTGTCATTTGTGCTGCCTGGAGCTGAGATGCTTCCATGGCAGATGCTATATCTAGAACCCTCTCTAGACTCACTCGTTCTGCCAACAACTTTGTCCGGAGTCTATTGGACCAACAGTGGTCAATAACCTGATCACGGATAAAATCGTTTATTCCGGCTCCAAACTCGCACAGCATGGCTAACTGCCTAAGCCTGGTGACATATTGTGTTATACTCTCCCCCTCCATCTGAGATTCCTTCCTAAACATGTGCCTGTTGTAGGATGTATTTTTCCTAGGGGTGAAGTAGGCAATTAAACTTGCCTTAGCAGTGGAAAAGTTATCACCAGTGTCAACTAATGTGAAGAAGATATCTTGCACATCTGGGCCTGCACAATGTAGCAGCAATTGTCTCTTCTGAGTGTCATCTGTAACACCGGATGCCCCTACATACATTTCAAATGACCTGAGCCATTTCTCACACCTTTGTGACAGACTGTTGGCATCTCTGTGCACATCAAATGGCTGCACTGTACTCACTTGAAGTGCCACTGCCATTTCTCTAGCTTTACCTCGTCGCCAATGTAGTATATAGACAATGATTAATCGCTCTTTAAACATTCACTACAGAACTGGTGTGCTCTATCTTAGGAGTCACGTGATACTGTACATCAATCAAATGTGTGTGTGTGTATAGATTCATAGTTGTGGTTAAACTACAGCTTCCTGTTTATTAGTCTCAGCTATACTACAGTATTGTTGACTGTTTCGAGACTGTTTGAAGAAGAAAGTTTTGGCCTTGATAGTGAATGAAGCCAGCCTGGTGGAGACAGCAGTGAGAATGAAGATGAAAGAATAGAAGCCATGTTACAGGGAGCTTACAGTCACCCATCAAGACCTGGTCCAAGTACCATGCCAGCAGAGAGTGACTCTCGACTACATCTTGATCCAGACCTGAACAGTAAGCTGTTTAGCAGAGCTGTCTAGGGCTAGTCCCCCTGATTCCCCTGAAGTCCCTTTCCAAATCCCTCCAGCCACCGCCGACCTGCCAGGGCCCAACCGCCGCCCATCGCCAGCCGACCAGGGCCCAGCCGCCACCCCACCACCAACCTACCAGGGCCCAGTCAGCGCCCACCCACCCAACACGGCCGCCTATCCAGGCCACCCCCACGACCCCAGATGCCAAGGACAATCCCACCACTCCCGTGACATCCCTCACCGAGAACAACAACAACGACGACGAGGATTCCTCATACCTCCAGATGCCAACCCCAACCTACTCCCACCACAATACCATCCTAACCTTCCCCACCTCACACTCCTTGCCACACCCACCACTACCGCCACAGGACACACCCTTCCCCCCTGCCCACACATGAACATACATCCCCTGGCGCCTTTTTGGTTGGGGACGGTCCCTCCCAACCATCAATGGATTACCGGGGAATCCCACCCCCAGGTGATGGGACTGACCCTCGACCAGGGAACCAGGCAACAATCACCACAACCCACTTCCCGAGCAACACGACCGCCACCACTCCAAACCCAACCACCACCACTACGAGCCCAGCCACCACCACCGACCGAGACCGAACCCCGCCCCTGCCTACAACCGACCGAGACCGAACCCCGCCCCTGCCTACAATCACCACCCCAACGACACCACCACCACCACTACCAACCAACCTGATCCTGCCCCCATCAACAGCTTTTACAGGTCCAGGAGGGACCAGGCCCTCTGGACCTGAGGGTGTACGTGCTTAACTTATCCACACACACATTTACGCACACAGAGCTCGAGGTGCGGGGAAGGGCTTGAACTATGCCCCGACCCCTCCACCCGTCCCGCCCTTACAAAGTCTGTGGGATCTCCCCAGATTTAATCGAAGGGTTAGATTAGAATCCCTCCATTACATAAACCCTGCACGCCCCCGGGAAAGAGACCTATTTGCCCCACCCAGTACTTTTATGCCCCCTACTGCTAATATACAGATTGAAAACTACCTCGACAGTCTACCACACAGGCTAACCACCACACCCATGACACTACCAATGCACCCCAACCTAACTAGAGACGAATTACAGGCCATTAAATGGCGGGGAACAAGGACATTGTGATCCGCAGGGCAGATAAGGGTTCGTGCATAGTAATTGAAAACATGACTGACTACATAAGAAACGGACTTGAACACCTCTCAGATACGAACATTTACAATAAACTAGCATTTGACCACACACCTGCACTAGCTAAATCAATCAACCACCACATTAAATGAATGCACCAATGTGGCTGGATAACCCGGGATGCCATGAGGGGTCTGACCATGGGGGAGGGTAAAGTGAGAACTCAAAGGACGTACTTCCTAAAGATAGCCCACAAAAAAACCCATGCAAATCAGACCAATCTGCTCGCGGTGTTCCGGCCCCACTGAGGGTCTGTCTGGCTGGTTGGACTTTGTCCTCAGGCCGGCAGTCTCCTTGGTGTCCAGCCACGGAAGAGACTCCGGCCACTTCCTTAACAAACTCAGGGGGGTTCACATCCCACAACATGCCATCCTGGTTGTGATTGACGTAAAAGCACTGTACACCAACATCCCCCAAGGGGAAGGGATAGCCCTGGTCACGGACTATTTCCTCAGGAACCACGGCCCCTAGCCCTAGCCAAACCAGGGAGCCAGGCAACAATCACCACGACCTCCCTTTTATTTTTACTGTCTGGACAGGTGAATATGATGTAGAAAGTGAACCAGAACCAGAGGATGTGACATCGGAAGAAATGGCGTCAGAAGAAGAGCTAGCTGTTACCACTCAAAGAGGACATGGGAGGAGAATCAGTCGAGGGCATGCGAGGGGGTGTGAGGGGAGAGGATGTGCAAGGGGCGGCAGTCGAGGGGATGCAAGTGAAGGTAGTCAAGTGGTTGCAAGGGGTGACAGTTGAGGTCATGGAAATCAGACTACAAATCCATCGACAGAAAAGTAAGTTACAAATTTTGTTAGATGTGTAATTTAGTATAGTGTTGTACTTAGGTCATCATTCAAGTGCGAAGTAACTGATACAAGTCAGTCTAGAAGTGGCTTACCTCCCAGGCAATTAGCAGCTTTTACTCAACCGGCCGGTCCTATCCCGAGAACAACCCGAGAAAATACACCTCTGAAGTTCTTTAGCTTGTTTGTACTGATTATTGAACAGACCAGACTTTTGGCAATTCAGAAGGGGGATGAAAATGTTGATATTTCGAAGGAGGAGTTATTTGCTTTTATTGGGATCAATATCGCAATGGGCATTATTCGTCTTCCAAGAATACATGATTATTGGTCAACTAGCCCGATCTTCAGTTTACCTTGGTTTTCATCTATTTTGCCATGAGATAGGTTCTTCAAGATCTCCAAATATTTACATTTAGTTGATGCTTCGAAACAAAAAAAGAATGGAGAAAGTGGTATGACCCCCTATACAAGGTTAGACCACTAATCAATAGTGCCTCAGAAACTTTCTCCAAGTTTTACTATTAGCCAAAACAAGAGCTGGCAATAGGTGAAATGATGGTCTTTACACCTTGCAGAGTGCATTTTTTACAATACATTCCAAAAAGCCCAACCAAATGGGGAATTAAATTTTTTGTCAATTCTGAATCCAGCAAGTCAATATCCAACGGGTCAAGGATCGTCACACTCGACTCACACGCACAGGTAATATTTATCGCGCATGCGCACACCTGAATTGCAGCTGCTTCGCACGCTAACTACGTGTAGTTTCTTTGCGATGGCCTCAAGTTCTTCTACGAAACGTAAGCTATCCATCGATGAGAAACTTAAGATTTTGAAGAAAGTGGATCAAGGCGGTACTTTGTCAGCCATAGCCGAGGAGTTTGGAATTGGAAAAAGAACGGTGACGGAAATTAAAAAAGCTAGGGAAAAGATCACGAGGTTTGCTGCTGAAGCACAAGATGTTAGCTCCCTGAAAAAGAGGTGCATAGTAAGAAGAGCTGATGATGATGCTTTTGATAGAGCCATGCATTTGTGGTTCACACAAGAACGGCATAAGGGCTCCAATCAGTGGTGTCTTGATGATGGAAAAAGCAAGATTTTTTCAACAGCTCCACCCAGATAAATCTGAAGATGACTTCAAAGGTAGCAATGGTTGGTTTCATCGATTTAAGAAGAGACATGGAATAAGGCAGTTGAGTCTGCAAGGTCAATCCCTGTCAGCAGATGCTAGTGCTGAAGAAAAAATTAAAGATATTTTTCCATGAATTAGTGGCCGTCTCCACACCAGAGTTTTAACTGTGATGAGAAAGGCCTGTACTGACGTCTTCTTCCGAACAAAACCTTAGCCGATGCTTCTGAAAAGATAGCAAAGAATTTTAAATCTCCTAAGGATAGAGTGACATTGATAGCCACTGCTAATGTCAGTGGAGATTTCCACCTGCCTTTAGTATTTATAGACAAAAGTGCTAAGCCACATTTTTCTGGAGTCAATATGTCGGCTCTGCCCGTTCTTTATTACAACCAGAAGAGTGCATGGATGGACAGCAGATTGGTTCCACAAACACTTTGTGCCCTCAGTGAAGTTATATATGCAGTCAAAGTCATTGCTGTCCTCCAACTCGATAATGCTCCATCCCAACCCTCTTTATCCACACTTGTGTCTGCTGACGGTGACATTAAATGTTTATTTTTACCACCCAATGTTATCAGCTTGATCAGGGTGTGCTTGAGAACTTAAAGCGTAGATATAAGTAACTACTTTTAAGAAAGCTGTTACTGAGAGCATGACTCTTTTGTGCAATTCAGCAAGAGCCTCACCATCAAAGACGTGGTTTATCTTTGTGCCAAGTCCTGGGGTGAGATTTCTACAATCTCACTTAGTCGTGCCTGGAACAAGCTAGGCTTTGGTCCAGACTGTGGTAGTCATCAGTCATGTCCTCCACACCAGTTTCACCTTGGTCCATGGTTAGCCATTCTTCAATCTCAGTTAGGTGTCCCTGATGCTGAGATGGAAGAATGGCTAACCATGGACCAAGGTGAAACTGGTGTGGAGGACATGACTGATGAGGATATATTAGGCACTGTTTGAGCATCAATAGTAGTTGATGAAAGTGAGGACAAAGAGGAAGAACAAACTGGTGTCACCATCACCCATACTGAAGCTGAAGAAGCTTTCAGCACTTGTTTGACATGGATGGAACAACAAGCAAAAGCTACACCAATGAACATGGTACTTCTACGTGAACTGCACTCTTTAGCAGCAAAGAAGAGACACGATTCTTCACACATTACTGATACAGTACTGTATGTAAATGATATAGTAAAATGTTAGTGCATAAAGTACAGACATACTTGGTGTAATGGTACATAATTTGTACAAGTGAATATAATTTAATACATGTGATGGCATAGCATTTAGGTAAGTGGAGAGGTAAAAGAGTCTTGTAACAGTGAAACAATTGTGAAATACTTGAAGAAGAGTAGATAAGTACGTACAAGTACATACTGTACTGTTAAACAAGTCTAAATAAGCATGACATCATTATGATGTAATTTTTTCAGAGTTACGGAATTTCAGAGTTACGAACACGCATTTTCCCGGGGGGTTCGTAACTGAGGTTCTACTGTAGTAAAATACACTTAAAGTAGACATACATGTACCTGACCAGAAAATGTCAATTTTGACATTTCTAATGCATTAAATGTACACAAATGCACCAATATATATAGCATATGACCCAGCAATCAATATGTTTGTACACAGTTTATGTAATTTTAGTGCATTATTGTAACATGGTGTCGGAAACTCTCCTTTGATGACCTTCTCTGGTCAATCAATAGTTCACCGATGACGCCCGTACTCTTGTCTTGCAACCCTAGGTGACTCTCACTAGTCAAACCTCTTAGTTCCAGACCTAGCAGGACCAAATAAAACCACTACTCACTTAGGCTAACCACAAGCTGTAAGATGACAGTGGTAATTGTGAAATACTTGAAGAAGAGTAGATAAGTACGTACAAGTACATACTGTACTGTTAAACAAGTCTAAATAAGCATGACATCATTATGATGTAATTTTTTCAGAGTTACGGAATTTCAGAGTTACGAACACGCATTTTCCCGGGGGGTTCGTAACTGAGGTTCTACTGTAGTAAAATACACTTAAAGTAGACATACATGTACCTGACCAGAAAATGTCAATTTTGACATTTCTAATGCATTAAATGTACACAAATGCACCAATATATATAGCATATGACCCAGCAATCAATATGTTTGTACACAGTTTATGTAATTTTAGTGCATTATTGTAACATGGTGTCGGAAACTCTCCTTTGATGACCTTCTCTGGTCAATCAATAGTTCACCGATGACGCCCGTACTCTTGTCTTGCAACCCTAGGTGACTCTCACTAGTCAAACCTCTTAGTTCCAGACCTAGCAGGACCAAATAAAACCACTACTCACTTAGGCTAACCACAAGCTGTAAGATGACAGTGTTAACAACAATGAATTCTTCATACAATCACAATAACATAATACAGTGGTGACTAGGTTGTGTTCCGTAGTCTATTACAATTCCATGTAATTCTCCATGAATATGCATGTGCAAAGGAGGGATAGTCTTAGCATGTTAAGCGCTGTCTACTTATCCACTCTCTCTCTCTTTTCTCTCTCTACTCGCTGTCTTTATATACACAATTCATGTCTACACCACACTCCCTAACAATTCCTTATACGGGTACGTTCGGGTGGTGTGGTGACTTCTCATCCTGTGGGTTGCTCTGTCCAATCAGGGGACTTGTAGATTCCTTCTAGAAGGTTGTGGTTGTGCACAACCTCGTCCATAGACTGCCGTGGGTTTGGTTGAGAGTCATAGAGACTTCCTTCCTGTTGAACTTCTTGTCCTCTTGTGTTAAGAGGTGTTTCCGACACTCCCCCATTGTTCTGGTGAGAGCCATGCTCTCGTGACAATCCGTCGGCGTTCAGGTGGAATCTCCCTGGCTTATGAACGATCGTGTAGTTGTAGGGCTGCATTTGGAGTGCCCATCTTCCAATCCGTCCATGGCTGTCTTTTAGTCTAGCCAAGTGAATCAAAGGGTTATGGTCTGTGACGATGGTGAATGTGGTACCCTCAAGGTATACTCGGAAATGTCGAGTCCCTTCCACAATCGCCAAAGCTTCTTTTTCAATGGTAGAATAGTTGACTTCTCTCGGGAGAAGTTTTCTGGAAGCAAATGCAATGGGGTGTTCTTCCCCTTCCTCATCCATTTGAGAAAGTACATAGCCGACTCCTGTGTCTGAGGCGTCTGTTTGTAATGAGAAGGGTTTTTCCCAGTTAGGTGTAACCAATACTGGATAATGGGTCAGGGCAGTCTTCAATGCATCAAATGATGCTTGTATGGTATCGGACCATTTGATGTGATTCGGCTCTTTCTTTCTGGTTAGATCTGACAGGGGTGTAGCTATTGTTGAGAATGCCGGAATAAAACGTCTGTAGTAGCTACAGAGATCCAGAAAGGCTCGGACTTCTTTTTTTGTTGTTGGTTGTTTAAAATTCTGGACGGCCAGAATCTTCGCTGCCTGTGGTTGCACCTTCCCCTTTCCTACCACATAGCCCAGATAGTGGCATTGATTGCAGGCGAACTTGCACTTGGTTTCTTTTAAGGTGAGCTTGGCTTTTCTTAATCGTTTGAAGATCTCTTTCAGGTGTTGAAGGTGGTCATCCCAAGTATGACTGTGTATCACGATATCGTCGAGATATGCGGCTGCATATTGATGTGTGCCCCCCAATACTTGGTCCATCAATCTCTGGAATGTCGATGGGGCCGATAAGAGTCCAAATGGCATGGTGATGAACTCATATTTACCCCACGGGGTGATGAAAGCTGTTTTGTTTCTGCTCTTTGGGGCGACTGGCACCTGCCAATATCCTTTGGTGAGGTCTAGGGCAGTGATGTAGTTTGCACCGCCTATATCATCAATCATATCTTCGATCCTGGGTAACGGATATGGGTCGGCTCGGGTGATGAGGTTGAGCTTCCGGTAGTCTACACATAGCCGCTTGGTACCATCTTTCTTTGGTACCAAGACTACCGGTGCTGCCCACGGACTCTTTGATGGTTTCATTATCCCCAAACGAAGAAGTTCCTTGATTTCCTTCCGGAGGTACTCGTGTGAGGTGTGTGCCAGTCGGTAGGATGGCAACCTCACTGGACTTGCATCTTCCGTCTCGATCGTGTGTTCAGTGAGTGGGGTCCTTCCTGGAGTATCGCAGATGACATCCTCAAACTCCTTTAAATGTCGTAAATCCCCTTCCTGTTGGTCAGTCAAGTGGGTAGGATGTGGTTCTTTTCTCTCGTTCACGGGGTCTTCATTAATGTCGTCATCTATAGTAAAGAAAACTGCGGGGGCAGGGACCTTCCATAATTTCATCCCATTAATGTGAAAGGTTCTCTCTCTCTTCCTCCCCTGTCCCATGTCTACCTCGTACGTAACTTTCGATAATTTCTTTGTAATAAGAACAGGGCCTCGCCACTCACTTTCCAACTTATTTTTGTGCCTTGGTTGGAAAACCAACACATGATCTCCCACATCAAATTCTCTGGTTATGGTCTTACGATCGTAGTTGTGCTTGTGAGCCTTCTTTGCTGCTGTTTCATTGAAGCCAGCCAACTCTCTGACAAGGGTCATTCTCTCTCTCAAGTATTCCACCACGTTCTCATCTGTTTCTTCTTCCTCTCTGCTCCACATGTCTACCAGCTCGTCGAGGGTTGTTCTCATTCTCCTCCCATAGAGTAACTCATAGGGGGAGTACCCTGTCGACTTGTGGGTGGTGCCTCGGTAGGACCATAACACATAAGGTATGCATTCATCCCACTCACTTTGGTCCTTTTGTGTTAACTTGCGCAAGAGGCGTTTCATCGTGCTGTTGAACCGTTCCACCATTCCGTCGGTCTGAGGGTGGTATGGGGATGTCCGGATCTGGTGGAACCCCGTCATCTGGCGAAACTGTGCCATGGTCTTGGACACGAAGTTGGAACCATTGTCCGATAGTATTTCTTCTGGGGTGCCCAACCTGGAGAAGATATCTAAGAGACAAGTGACAATGCTTTGTGTGGTCACATTACATAGAGGGAATGCCTCTGGCCATTTTGTGGCGTAGTCTTGTACGACCAACACATATTTATTCCCCTTTTTGGTCCTCTTCAGTGGTCCGAAAACATCCATAGCAATCCTCTTGAAGGGGGTGCTAATCACGGGTAGGGGTTGTAGAGGAGCTTTCTTAACCGTTGCAGGGGCAGCCAGTTGGCAAGTTGGGCAGGATCGGCAGGCTTCCTTTACATCTGTTGTTATCCCTGGCCACACCACTCTCTCTCGTAGTGTGTCCAGAGTCCGTACTTCACTGAAGTGTCCGGCGATGGGGGAGGCATGAGCCATCCTCAGTATCTCGCTCCTGCAGATCTTAGGCACAGCCAATAAATATTTTTCTCCTATAACACTTGGTTTCGTATGTAACAGACCTCCCTTCCAGCAAAACCCACCATCCCCAGCTTCGTCAGCTTGACGTCTCCACTCCTCCAGAGATGGATCCGCCTGCTGAAGAGAGCGAAGCTGGAGTGGCGAGGTCTGCTCAAGGTTCGTCTGGACCTCCGGTTTCTCGGTTACTTTTTCTGCTGCTTTGATCTGTGGGGGAGATACAAACATATCATTATCAAATTCAAATACTTCACCCAACTCGGGTTCTTGGTTGACTACTGCTCCCTGTTCTTCCTGAGCTTTTTCTTGTTCATCCTGCTCGCTCTGTTGTTTCTTTTCTTGAGCCCTGGTCACAACCATAGCTACTTCCATGTCTTCTGGTTGAGGCTCAGCCACCAATGCTTCTCTTACTAACTTTCGGAATTTAGGCAAATCTTGGCCAAGAAGCATGTCCACGTTGAGATGGGGTGATACACCCACAGCCAGTTCATAGCTCTTTCCGTCAATTTCCAGGACGATTTTTGCGGCTGGAAACCATACCTGTTTTGCACTGGCCATCATGTAAGGTATCTTCCATCTTAGACGGTGCCCGGTTTGAACACAGCGCGGATGTACCATGGACTTGGTGCACCCGGTGTCCAATAGAGCTGTCACTGGTTTTCCATCAACCATGACCTCTCTCGTCCATTGGGGTAGTGTTTTCTTTTTCTTCAAGACGCTGCAACATTGGGCACCTTCCATTTTCACTCTACAGTCTCTCCTCACATGTCCTTTCATCCCACACCTGAAGCATTCGATGGTACTTGCATTCCTCCGGACACCCGCGTCTAGACGTTTGGGTTCTGGAACTCGTTCACGTCTTGGTGTTTGAGGGAACTGTGTTTGATATCGATTCCTTTGTTCTGTTCTTTCTGGAGGTTTCGGTCGTGTTTCTCCATCTCTTCTTTGCTGATTCCCCAAATGTCTTGCCACTGCCTCGCTTAACTCATCATAAGTAGTAGGGTTGAGGTTTCTCATTTGAGCCTGCAACCAACGTGGCAGTTTCTGTAAGGCTTGTTCTTGTAACATGGCATCCATCATTGGTTTGCCTGTGGCCTCTACCCACTGGATGAACGCTTGCCTATGGCAACGGAACCATTCGTCTGGCTTGCTCATGTCAAACGGCACCTCGGGCAGTGACTTCGAAGGTCTCCAGATACGCTCCCATGTCATCAACCCACTCCACAAACTTCTGTAAAGTAAGTTTGGGTGGAGCAGCTCCTGGGACTGGGACGGGTACCCCTGGTGCTCTGTTGTCAGCCAGGGCCCTCAACAGCTCGGTGTGCTGTTGGGCCATCTGATCCAATCTTTGTTCCTCTCTGTCCGCTCTCCTCCTGTCGGCTCTTATCCACTGGGCCATTACATCGGTCAATTGGCCTGTTCCTTCATCCTCCTCTTCTTCACTGTGGTGACCTTCTTGAGGTGGTACCTGTTCCCGGCTCCTCAGGTGCCGGTCCCATCCTGCGCCATGTCGTCCTTCTGATAATGACATGGTGGTTGTAACTCAGATACACACACAAATTTTTTTTTTTAATTAGCCTAGTTTTTTGAGTTGGTTTTCAAGCCCCAAAGGTGTAATCACCTGGACTGTTCCCCAGCTATTACAACGATCAAAAAGTTTAACAGACAGACCTGGTCCTGGGTAGCTATCTCCCTTAGACAAGCTATCCCACTTGGGTATCTCCTCACTGAGATATCCCACCGCTGCCACCAAATGTCGGAAACTCTCCTTTGATGACCTTCTCTGGTCAATCAATAGTTCACCGATGATGCCCGTACTCTTGTCTTGCAACCCTAGGTGACTCTCACTAGTCAAACCTCTTAGTTCCAGACCTAGCAGGACCAAATAAACCCACTACTCACTTAGGCTAACCACAAGCTGTAAGATGACAGTAGTAACAACAATGAATTTTTCATACAATCACAATAACATAATACAGTGGTGACTAGGTTGTGTTCCGTAGTCTTACAATTCCATGTAATTCTCCATGAATAGGCATGTGCAAAGGAGGGATAGTCTTAGCATGTTAAGCGCTGTCTACTTATCCACTCTCTCTCTCTTTTCTCTCTCTACTCTCTGTCTTTATATACACAATTCATGTCTACATCACACTCCCTAACAATTCCTTATACGGGTACGTTCGGGTGGTGTGGTGACTTCTCATCCTGTGGTTGCTCTGTCCAATCAGGAGACTTGTAGATTCCTTCTAGAAGGTTGTGGTTGTGCACAACCTCGTCCATAGACTGCAGTGGTTTTGGTTGAGCGTCATAGAGATTTCCTTCTTGTCGAACTTCTTGTCCTCTTGTGTTTAGGGGTGTTTCCGACAACCCTTGACCAGGGAACCAGGCAACAATCACCACAACCCACCCACCCCGAGCAACACGACCGCCACCACTCCAAACCCAACCACCACCACTACGAGCCCAGCCACCACCACCTACAACCGACCGAGACCGAACCCTGCCCCTGCCTACAACCGACCGAGACCGAACCCCACCCCTGCCTACAATCACCACCCCAACGACACCACCACCACCACTACCAACCAACCTGATCCTGCCCACATCAACAACTTTTACAGGTCCAGGAGGGACCAGGCCCTCTGTGACCTGAGGGGGTACGTGCTTAACTTATCCACACACACATTTATGCACACAGAGCTCGAGGTGCGGGGAAGGGCTTGAACTATGCCCCGACCCCTCCACCCGTCCCGCCCTTACAAAGTCTGTGGGATCTCCCCAGATTTAATCGAAGGGTTAGATTAGAATTCCTCCATTACATAAACCCTGCACACCCCCGGGAAAGATACCTATTTGCCCCACCCAGTACTTTTATGCCCCCTGCTGCTAATATACAGATTGAAAACTACCTCGACTGTCTACCACACAAGCTAACCACCACACCCATGACACTACCAATGCACCCCAACCTAACTAGAGACGAATTACAGGCCATTAAATGCCTTGCGGGGAACAAGGACATTGTGATCCGCAGGGCAGATAAGGATTCATGCATAGTAATTGAAACATGACTGACTACATAAGAAACGGACTTGAACACCTCTCAGGTACGAACATTTACAATAAACTAGCATTTGACCACACACCTGCACTAGCTAAATCAATCAACCACCACATTAAACGAATGCACCAATGTGGTTTGATAACTCGGGATGCCATGAGGGGTCTGACCATGGGGGAGGGTAAAGTGAGAACTCAAAGGATGTATTCCTAAAGAAAGCCCACAAAAACCCCATGCAAATCAGACCAATCTGCTCGCGGTGTTCCGGCCCCACTGAGGGTCTGTCTGGCTGGTTGGACTTTGTCCTCCGGCCGGCAGTCTCCTTGGTGGCCAGCCACTTAAGAGACTCCAGCCACTTCCTTAGCCAACTCAGGGGGGTGCACGTCCCACAACATGCCATCCTGGTTGTGATTGACGTAAAAACCCTGTACACCAACATCCCCCAAAGGGAAGGGATAGCCCTGATCACGGACTTTTTCCTCAGGCACCACGGCCCCTAGCCCTAGCCCAACCAGGGAGCCAGGCAACAATCACCACGATCTCCCTTTTATTTTCACTGTCTGGACAGGTGAATATGATGTAGAAAGTGAACCAGAACCAGAGGATGTGACATCGGTATCAGAAGAAGAGCTAGCTGTTGCATGTCCTACCACTCAAAGAGGTCATGGGAGGAGAATCAGTCGAGGGCATGTGAGGGGGTGTGAGGGGAGGTGGTTGTGAGGTGAACCAGTCGAGGATGTGCAAGGGGCGGCAGTCGAGGGGATGCAAGGGAAGGTAGTCAAGTGGTTGCAAGGGGTGACAGTCGAGGTCATGGAAATCAGACTACAAATCCATCGACAGAAAAGTAAGTTACAAATTTTGTTAGATGTGTAATTTAGTATAGTGTTGTACTTAGGTCATCATTCAAGTGCGAAGTAACCGATGCAAGTTAGTCGAGAAGTGGCTTACCTCCCAGGCAATTACCAGCTTTTACTCAACCGGCCGGTCCTATCCCAAGAACAACTCGAGAAAATACACCTCTGAAGGTATTTAGCTTGTTTGTTAACAGACCCTATTTTTTAACTGATTATTGAACAGACCAGACTTTTGGCAATTCAGAAGGGGGATGAAAATTTTGAAGTTCGAAGGAGGAGTTATTTGCTTTTATTGGGATCAATATCGCAATGGGCATTATTTGTCTTCCAAGAATACATGATTATTGGTCAACTAGCCCGATCTTCAGTTTACCTTGGTTTTCATCTATTTTGCCATGAGATAGGTTCTTCAAGATCTCCAAATATTTACATTTAGTTGATGCTTCGAAACAAAAAAAGAATGGAGAAAGTGGGTATGGCCCCTATACAAGGTTATACCACTAATCAATAGTGCCTCAGAGACTTTCTCCAAGTACTATCAGCCAAAACGAGAGCTGGCAATAGGTGAAATGATGGTCTGTACACGTTGCAGAGTGCATTTTTTACAATACATTCAAAAAAACCCAACCAAATGGGGAATTAAAATTTTTGTCAATTCTTTAACACCACCATCTTCGATTTTGCTGACATTTGGTATGTAGGTGGTCTTGGCATAATTAGCCCAAATCTAAAATATTAGCTCAATCGGACCAGGAGTTTTGGAGATATTGGCCCTCGAATTTTGGCAAAATGGGCGTGGCCACCAATTTTTATGCTGATATATCAGAAACCAGTGGGTATATTTTGATGAAACTGGTGTCATTGGAAAGCTAATTTGATAAGGATTCCAAATCTGTCATCATTTCCTTGGTAGGTGAAAGTTAAATTTTGGTGACCTGATCTTTTGTTTGACCTTGAATTCGACCTTGTGGCCTACGTGACCTTGAAATGACCTCAAGTCAAAATTAAACTCCAAGATGTTACCTCAACATATAAAAAAAATCCAGAGGTGTAATATTTGTAGTTTAGTACAGTAGAACCTCAAGAGTTACGAACCCAAGAATTACGAACACCTCGGTCAACCGAACGGCAAGTCAATATCCAACGGGTCAAGATCTCACACGCACAGGTAATATTTATCGTGCATGCACACACCTGAATTGCAGCTGCTCTTTCTCCTTCGCATGCTAGCTACGTGTAGTTTCTTTGCCATGGCCTCAAGTTCTTCCACGAAACGTAAGCGAGTTACGCTATCCATCGATGAGAAACTTAAGATTTTGAAGAAAGTGGACCAAGGCAGTACTTTGTCAGCCATAGCCAGGAGTTTGGAATTGGAAAAACAACCGTGACGGACATAAAAAAAGCTAGGGAAAAGATCACGAGGTTTGCTGCTGAAGCACCAGATGTTAGCTCCCTGAAAAAGGGGTGCATAGTAAGAAGAGCTGATGATGATGCTTTTGATAGAGCCATGCATTTGTGGTTCACACATAAGGGCACACCAATCAGTGGGTTGCTTTTTCAACAGCTCCACCCAGATAAATCTGAAGATGACTTCAAAGGTAGCAATGGATGGTTGCATCGATTTAAGAAGAGACATGGAATAAGGCAGTTTAGTCTGCAAGGTGAATCCCTGTCAGCAGATGCTAGTGCTGCAGAAAAAATTAAAGATATTTTTCCATGAATTTGTGGAAGAACACAAGCTGTCTCCACACCAGATTTTTAACTGTGATGAGACAGGCCTGTATTGGCGAACAAAACCTTAGCCGATGCTTCTGAAAAGAAAGCAAAGAATTTTAAATCTCCTAAGGATAGAGTGACATTGATGGCCACTGCTAATGGCAGTGGAGATTTCAACCTGCCTTTAGTATTTATACACAAAACAGTACTTTATGCACTAACATTTTACTATATCATTTACATACAGTACTGACCAGAAAATGTCAATTTTGACATTTCTAATGCATTAAAATGTACACAAATGCACTAGGTTGCCTATCAAATGCCAATATATTCGCATATGACCCAGCCATCAATATGTTTCTACACAGTTTATGTCATTTTAATGCATTGTTGTAACATGGCTACAGCCTTTTATAAATATGTCAAATAATGCAAAGGCATTTTAATAGAAGGTACATTTGTAGAACACCAGTCACCATTATTTATGAGACAAAGATATCTGGCAGCAATATTACTCAAAAGGAACTAAAAGGAACTTTTAGTATCATTAATTTACAGTCTAAATTTAAAGAGTCTAAATTTACTGTTTCCACTTTTGACATAGTCCAGTTATTTTAGCGGTGTCATGCTTGCCGATGCTGTATATTCGGATGGAAATTGCAAGAGATGGTGTGTTGGTGATGCAAAGGATGCTATTCTTGTCAATCCAACATCTGTCCTCAACTCGAGGCCAATGAAATAGTTTAGCTGGTCCATGTGGATGCATGAAATTGATAAGGTAGTGTCCATACTCATCTGAAATGTTCTCCACCAGGCCAGTCCATTAGTCCGGTGCCATTAGAGAAGTACCTGGAATAAATTTGTATCAAGCTAGATTTTTGACTGCAAGTATATATCCTTTATAACATATCAAAAGTCCAGAAAAATCCAAGCGTAGTGTTTTTCGTAATTTTGATTTTTTGGCAACACCCCATTTTCCCCCAGGGCAAAACATAAACAACTATTAGTTATAGAAACTTGATTTTTGTCCCTACCCCCACATTTTCACCCTGCCAAGTATATATATACTTTCTTTAGCACTTTTAAGCTCCTACAAGAATTATTTCATTGATTGTTTTCTCTATGGCCAAAAATGGTCCCCAAAAATGGCTCGAGTACCAAAAAAAACGCAGATAGTATAATGAGATCCAAAAGCTAAATGCAGCCTTCTTAGATGCAGGTGACCCTTCCTACAACTTCAAGAATTTCACGCAAGTTGCCTGGGATAATGCTGACAAGAACATAAGAACTACTACTGGGCATGGAACATTTCATTCCCTCGGTGGTATAGCCGGTGTTACACCTAAGAGTTGCCCTGAAAAGGAAGTGATCATCCTTAGAAGAGCAGGGAAGATTTGGATCCATCAATGTTATGGATTACAAGAAGCCACCCAAACCAGCCCTCTCCTTTAAGGTGTTTTCTCCTCTGCAGTTAACCAAATCTTCCCCTTCTACTCTTAGGATGGCTAAGACACTGGCTGTCTCTGGAGGGTTACCTTCAGCAGGGAGGTCTTCCCAACACCCTTCTACAATGGCTTCCTGGCAGAGCGCAGTTTGTGGAGGCAACTATGAGCAGTCCCTATTGTTATATATTATACAGTAGACCCTCGCTAATCCGGACCCTGTTTAATCTGAAACCTCGCTAATCCGAACTGCATTAGGTAGCAAAAATTTTTAAAAAACGATTCAAAATGCATGCCATTATTCAACTTCTAACCTACCACGAGCCTGTCATACGATGCAGCTGCAGATGATATGGAGAAGAAAAGAGCACACAAGAGCCTTAACCATCAAGGAGAAGGTCGAGATCCTGGACCAGCTCGGGAAGAAAAGCTACAAGTTACTATCTGAACAGTATGGAGTTGGAGTCTCAACTATCTCAGACATAAAGAAGAAGGGCAGCGAGTTGTGAGGATGCAAAAGGAAGATGACTGAGATGGGATTCAGGAGATCTGCTAAAAGAATGAGGATGGGAAGGGATCATAATGATTAAAAATTACTTGTACTCCCCGTATTCAATTCACACCTGCAAAAAATAAACAAATTCAGAGTTCAATATAATGATAATCATAAATTTTACTAATCCGAAAATTTCACTATTCCGAACTACTCAGATCCCCAGGCTATTCGGATTAGTGAGGGTCTACTGTATTGCCTTTTATTGAGGAGAATCCCACAGATCCCATGCACTCTCTACCCTGCACTCTGCTTCACACAGCAGCAGTGCGAGGATAATAATCTGAAGTGCTGCCCTGTCACATTTGATCAGCCGCCATACATGAAGGCAATGGAGATCCTATATAGCAGCCAAGCCAGATGAGCTGAATTCTCTTTTCACTAAGCTAGGGTTTTTTCACACAGTCATGTCATTCATGGGTGCTATGGGCAATATCATGGCTAGATCTGGGTTGGAGGAGCTGTAGGAGACTGTGTATGCTCCTAACACTGTAGTACATGCGCTGACTGGGCATGATTATGCTAGAGCACTCAGAGCTCACATCCTCACCTCTGCTGTTCTAACGAAGCATATGCTGGAGCATGCTTCTGAAGCAGAGTGTATAGGTATAGAGGAGCAGATGAAGAAGACAGTGCAGTGCAGGACATATTGGAAGGACATGTTAAAGGTGAGTTAAGTCTCGCTGCTGTAAATGTTCATCTTAGGATGTATCATAACACATGTATTACTAAATTTTAGGGATGGCTGTGCACAATACAGCTCATGTGAGGAATATGGTGGATAAGCTCAGCAATCGCATTGAAGTTAAGACCACTGACAGCAGAACTCTCAAGCTCTGGAAATCCTACTTGTACCAGACCTACCTACTGCGCATGTTAATTTTTGCTGAAAGAGAAGGTGATTTTGATTTGCACCTATTCTTCATGAGGAGGATGATACCTTACTTCCATGCTGCTGGCATTTAGCATATGCTAAGAGTGTGAGGATTTACGTGCAACAGATGGAAGAATTAAAGGCCTATGGAAGAGTATACCACCAAGGGTTATTTCACCATCAGGAGAAAAGATCTATTCTCAGTGGGAACTTCAGTGACCAGACCATTGAACAAGACCTTATGAGGCTCCTTAAATCAGCTGGGGGGTTAACACGTGGAAGGCACATAACAGCCAGCAGCCTCTCCCGCTTTGTGAACTCCCTGCCTTGCTTCATACCAATATGCAACTATCTGGAGAAGGTCTCTGGGGTCTACACGGTGAGCCCAACCCAGCACAAGGATATGCGGCCATCCAGAAGGACACAAGATGCAGAACATCTGGCTAGTTTCTCCAATTGGTTATCTGCTCACAGCTTTTTTGCTTACAATGAAATAAATGGCTTAGTCTGCTTAGAAAATGGATTTGTGGCTGACCCATCTGTTAATTGTGAGGAAGCTTTTAGTAGGGAAAGCAGCAGCTGATGCCATCTCGGGAAAAGAATTTACTGTGAGTCCCCACAGAAAAGATAAAGCGACAACTTTCAAGAGTGCTAAGAATAAAGTTCAGGTGAGGGGAGAGGTGGTGGATAACAATCCCCAACTCCTCTTCAACAGGATAACTTGTGTACTAAACAGCAGTGAGGAAATGGAGGAATTTCTTAAGTTTGGGCTCTGCCCTGAGCCTGTATCTCTATTTAAAAGAGGAGTGATGCGAGCAGCCACAAAAAACATCTTAGGGACCATACTAAAGGAGGGAGTTGAAATCAGAGATACCATGCAGGGTGAGCCTCTCTATGTTATTGATGGTGGACATCTCCTACACAAAGTTCAGTGGCCCTCTCATGCTATATACCTACCAGCAGATTATCTCAATTATGTGCAGTATGCGATTCGGAGCATTGGGAGAAATGTAATTGTGGTGTTTGATGGGTATGAGAGCAGCAGCACCTGCACAAAAAGCAGGTTTGAGCTGCTAAATCAGTGTCAAGAAACATTTCCTTTAACTTGCTATAACTAAGCAGGAATCATTTTGGGGAACAGCTTTAATAAAGCCAGGTTAATTCAGCAGTTAAAAGAACACTTTGATGATGATGGAATTTCCGCAAAGCAGGCTGAAGGAGATGCTGATCATCTCATTGTAACAACAGCAGTTCTAGCAGCTTCGGAGAACAATCAACCTCTGGTAGTGGTAGGAAATGATACTGACATACTTGTGATGCTGGTGGAGAAGTGTCAGTGTGTGTGGGATGTATACTTGCAGGTATATAGATACTCATCCTGTTGTTCTCTACAGCATTCAGGAGTTGCAAGTTGCAGGGGAAGCTGACTGCTCCCCAGAGGGAGTTCCTCACGGTTATCCATGCTCTTAGTGGATGTGTACTTCTGCACCCTATAGCAGAGGCAAGACAACTGCTTGGAATTTGGTCAAGAAACTGAAGCCTACAGAATTGCAAGAGCTTGAGGTCTTCATTAGGGAAGGAAGCACTCACAAAGAAATTGAACAAGCGAGGGAGCGCTTCCTCCTGAGGCTTTACGACAACTGCGCTGAATCTACTCTGAACAGAGAAAGATTCCTTCGCTACTAATACAAGATTATCCGCAACTCAAAGCTATCTAGTTGTTTCAAAATGGAGTCTCTTCCCCGTACATCCTTGGCAGCGAAGCAGCACTCATATAGAACATATCACACCGCAACAGTGTATGGGAAGGGAACTGGAACGGATGAAGGAGAATGGGATTCTGCAGCAACATATAACAGAGCAGGCTGCAGCACCAGATAAGCTCCTAAAGTTGATATCCTGCGGCTGCAAAACAGGATGTGGGAAAAACTGTAGCTGCAGGAGGTTAGGAATGAAATGCAGCCCCACGTGCACCATCTGTCTCGGGCAGACTTGAACTAACATCGCTCAACAGCACACTGAGTAACAAGAGAAGGAAGACGAATAATTACATTTTAATGCAATACCCTTTAACTCCACCCTAACCCCTCCCCCCCACCAACACACTATGTGCAGTTCTACAGACCCAATTTGGAGTACAATGTCTTTGAATATTTTTTTCTGCTAAAAAAAAAAAAAAAAAAATTGAACCACAAAATCTGAACCACAAAATCATGTTTCTGTTTGATCGAAAAAAGGTGTTCCAAAAAATTGAAATTGCGAAAAACACTATCCCTGGACTTTTTTATATGTTTTTAAGGACATTTTTAGCTACCTGTACAAAAAAATCCAGCTTGATACGAATTTGTTCCAGGTTATAGTGACATTTGAACTAATACTCCTCGACCAAATTTCAGCAAAATAGAAGATGGTGGTGTTAAGATTTTACTTTGGGGGGGGGGGGGGGGGAGGGCGGGGGGGTGATTTGACACTGAATGACCCTCATGCAAAAATACCCACAGAAAGGACATGCACTCTTCACTGATAATTTTTATACTACCCCCCTACTTTACCTTCATTTGCTCAACAATGGAACGTATGCTTGTGGAACTATCCGTCCAAATCGCAAGTATTATCCTAGTGAATTGAAGCACATCACCCTGAAGCATCCCGAGTATAAATTTGCAACTTACAAGTCTTTTACTGCTGGCATTTGGCATGAGAGGAGAGATGTTACTTTTCTTAGTAGTACAGTTCACAGTGCTTCCATTGAAATCGTGGAAAATCATCCAAAGGGAGGGAAAGAAAAAGAACCTATCCCATGCCCGACTGCGATTGTGGAATATAATCAATACGCGTATGAATGGAGTTGATATAACTGACCAATCTTACCATTCCCTTACTAAAAAGAAGACGATAAAATGGTGGGAAAAGTTGTTTTGGAGGATCATTGATATCGCCATTTTGAATGCAGCCATTGTTTTTCGAATCAACAATCCTGAATCTGACAAAAAAACAAATCGTCAATTCCGGCTGGTTTTGATAAATGAGCTTGTACAACCTTTGCTGAAAGCTAAAGCAAGTGGCCTAACTTCATACCATGCTGGTAGAAGAACTGGAGCAGATCTATCCCATTAGAAAGGAAAACATTTC
Source organism: Cladorhizidae sp. MBARI D1340-BT2 (assembly GCA_028752905.1). Taxonomy (NCBI): domain Eukaryota; kingdom Metazoa; phylum Porifera; class Demospongiae; order Poecilosclerida; family Cladorhizidae; species Cladorhizidae sp. MBARI D1340-BT2. The sequence continues at coordinate 45,126,992 of JAQNBH010000009.1, read as the reverse complement.
CCATGCAGAACTACCAGCAAAAGAAAAAGATGTGTTTTATGTTCGAAGCCCAAAAATGCGGAAAAGAAAAGAAAGGACACTAAAGTTAGTGTGTACTGTCCGAAATGCAATGTTTTTATGTGTATGGCTGCTTGTTTTGAAAGGTACCATACTTTGGCAAACACTAGTAATGTAAATAGCATATTGCTTTCTTCGAAGTGATTGTAATTTTGTCAAAGATATTCTTTACCTTGGGCTTTCATTTTTGGGGGGAATAAAGCCAAGTAAGTAAACTATAGTGAAGATTTTTTTCAAGCTCTAGCTTACTTCGTATGGAGGCAATGAACATTGCGATTGGATGAGACATAATTGCTACACAGTTCGATTTTAATTATAAGTGGGTGTGGCTAAATTAAGAGGGTGTGGCACCTGAGATGTCAGGTAAATACTCTCTTGGGCATATGTGGTCACCATACAAAAAATGAAGTGCATATTATGTATTACAATGGGGTTGTGTTTGTTTTAGCAGTAATTGATTTTGCTCTAAACTAGCTCCCTGGAATTTAGTATCGAATGAGTTAATACTATTCAGGTATAACCATCGAGCTGCTTAGAAGATGCCTGGACTGCATTGTTAAAAAAAAAAGAAGTACTGTCGTGTACAAAGGGTACATGTGATGGGAAAACCCTTCTGCTAGGAAAGCTACTTGGTTTCCTACAAATCCGCTCTCCACACCCGCCACCAACTTGTTTCACACCAAAACCCACAGTTAGTCGAAATCAATCCACTTCCCGGATTGTATTACCCCTGACGAAAAGGACTGGTATATTTGGACAATAGTAAACTTCAACAAGACCATATATACAAATAAGACGCTCAGACGTAAAATGCAATAATACTCTGGCGATACAATCAATCACAGTCTCTCTATCACTACCACAGTTCAGTCTCCAGGACACCGTCCTTGGCAACCAATCAGGATCCTTGGCAGTCTTGTACGTCACCCGTTTCCAGGTACGCCCTTTCAGGGTTTCCACTACCGGATTCTGCGGTCGTGTCAGCTTGCGCCTTCCCAGACCTCCGGCGCTCCCCCAAGGTCACGTCCAGCAGCACCTCACCAACCACCCGTTCCATGTCCTCCGCCCCCACTTCACGCAGTGGCTCTGTCTCTGTCTTCAGGCCCAGCCTCAGGGAGGAAGCAGTCAAGGACAAAGGAGAGAGATTCCCTGACACTCCCTCCACCTTAGCTCGAGAGCCCTGGTCTCGACTTAACCCGTCGGCGTTCGCATTCGCCGTTCCAGCTCGATGGGTCACACTAAAATTGTATGGCTGTAGAGCCAAAGCCCATCTGGCCAGCCTCCCATGACTATCCTTCATGGTTGCCAGGTGAGTTAATGGATCATGGTCGGTCTCCACCTTGAACTTATATCCTTCAATATATGTTCGAAAATATTTGATGCCAGTTACGATGGCTAACGCCTCTCTTTCAATAGCAGAGTATTTTTGTTCCCGTGGCAACAACTTGCGGGATCCATAGGCTACTGGATGTTCGGTTCTATCTTCCTCTCGCTGGCTCAACACATAACCAAGTCCCGTGGCTGAAGCGTCGGTTTGGATGATGAACATCCTCTCCCAGTTTGGGGACGTCAGTACCGGTTTACTGGTAAGGGCACCTTTCAATAACTGAAATGCCTTCTCGCATGCTTACGTCCATGTCACTTTATTTTCTTTGTTCTTCCTGGTCAATTCTGTGAGGGGGTTGGCAATCGTGGAGAAGTCCGGTATGAATCGGCGGTAGTATCCGCACAGGCCAAGAAACGCTCTCACTTGTTTCTTGGTCTGTGGCTGCTGATAATTCTTCACTGCTTCATCTTGCATTCCATCGGCTTGATGACTCCTCCTCCCACCACGTGACCCAGGTATACACAACTGTTTACTCCCATACTGCACTTGCTCTCTTTAAGGTGTAGGCCAGCCGCTCGTAGCTTGCCAAACACAATGTTGAGGTGCCGAAGATGCTCCTACCACGTCTCACTGTGGATCAAGATGTCATCCAAGTAAGCAGTCGTAAACTCATGGAGGCTGTGCAAAACCTGGTCCATCAGGCGCTGGAATGTCAACGGTGCCGTGACCAACCCGAAGGGCATGGTCAGGAACTGATATTTGCCATGGGGTGTGACAAACGCCGTCTTTCCCCTGCTTTCCTTTGCCAGGGGCACCTGATAGTACCCCTTCGATAAATCCAGCATCGTGATGAACCTTGATCCTCCAATCTCGTTGATAAGTGTTTCTATGTTTGGTAATGGGTAAGGATCTCCTCGGGTTATGTTGTTTATCTTGCGATAATCTACGCACATTCTTATCTTGCCATCTTTCTTTTTTACCAGGACAATGGGCGCTGCCCAGGGGCTCTTGGATGGTTCGATAATCTGTTGTTCTAACAATGTCTTGATCTCTTCCCGCAAGGCTTCTTCAGACTTGTGGGCCAACTTGTAAGGGGGCAACCGAATCGGAAATGCGTCTCCCGTTGGTATCTCGTGCTCTACCAATGACGTCCTGCCAGGCTCGTCCTGGATGACATCCTGAAATGTTTCCTTTAATGCAGTGAGTTGGTCCTGTTGGAGGAGGGTTAGAGAGTCCTCCTTTATTCGATCATTCACGTCGAATGCGTCGTCTTCCTCTTCTAGGGCTAAGAACACTGCAGGGGTAGGGGAAGCCCACTCCTTCATGGCATTGACATGGAAGGTCTTAATCTTCCTCCCTGTAGGTCACTTCCGTCACTTTCTCTGTGATGATGAAGGGACCCTGCCACTCGTTCAACAGTTTGTTCATTTTCCGAGGTCGACACCAGAACATAGTCACCCACGAGGAACTCTCTCAATACTGCTTTTCGATCGTGGTACCGTTTCTGTGTCTGTTTTACCTTTTCTTCTTTCTCTCTCGCTATTTCCCGAACCATTTCGGTGTTGGCTCGCATCACTTGCATATAGCGTGTCAAGTTCATCTCACTGACTTTTTCTTTCCGCTTCCAATAGCTTGCTAGGTCATCTAACGGTAACCTCATCTCCCTCCCGAACAGAAGGTGGAATGGAGAGAATCCTGTCGTCTTATGGACGGTGCCCCGATACGACCAGAGGATAAACTTGTCCCACTCGACTTGGGGGTCTTGTGTGAGTTTCCGCAGAAGATACTTGAGTGTGTGGTTGAATCTCTCCACCATTCCGTCCGTTTCCGGGTGGTAGGGGGAGGTTCGCATCTGCCGGATGCCAGTTGCTTGACAGTACTGTCGGACAACTTCTGATCTGAAGTTAGACCCATTGTCCGAGAGTAACTCTCTGGGTGCTCCCAGTCTCGCAGTGACATCTATGAGACAGTTAACCACAGTCTCTGCTGTTGCATCCTTGAGTGGGAATGCCTCCGGCCACCTTGTGCTGTAGTCCATGAGGACCAGGATGTATTTGTTTCCCGACCGTGTTCGCTTAAGGGGACCGAATATGTCTATGGCCACTCGCTGGAAAGGCTCTTGCATGATGGGTAAGGAGTGTAGGGGTGCTTTCGTCACCACCGCAGGACCAGCCTTCTGACAGATTGGACACGATCTGCACAATTCTCTGACATCTCTGGCGATGCCTGGCCAGTTGAAACGCCTCCGTATGGTCTCGAGTGTCCTCTCTCAACCGAAATGTCCCGCAATCGGAGCGTTGTGAGCCATCTGCAATACTCTTGTTCTGCCTACTCGTGGTACCATCACCAGGTCCTTCTCATTGGAATGGTATGGTTTCCTCATCAGTACTTTGTCCTTCCAAAAGTAAGAGCTACTTCTCTTCTTTGTTTTATTTCTTATGCTCTCCAATGTAGGATCCTCGCACTGTAACTTTTGGAGTTGGTTCGGAGTGATGGTCTCGAATACTTTATCCTCCACTTCAGCTCCGACAGTTTCTTCCTCATTGTTGTGCAGGTCCTCCAGGCGGGTTGGGTATTAATTTCAAATTCCTCCTCGACCTCTTTCTCGTTTTCCTCCGCTTCATCTCAAATGTCACTGGAATCGAGAGGGTGGATCACTGGTCCATCCCGGTCTTGTTGGATGGCAGCATCCTCTTCGACTTGAGTTTGTGCCCATCGTTGGGCTCGGGTCGTCACCAATACAGACTCAGTCATCGGTGGTTGTGTAAGGGTCGTCACCACTTCAGCCTCTTTCATTAATGGTTGGGTAAGGGTCGTCACTACTTCAGACTCGGTGGCTTTGGATGTGGGTGGGGTTGACTCCATTTCCTCTCGGATGTTTGTTTCCAACGCTTCCTCCACATACTTCCTAAACCTCGGAATGTCTTGTCCCAACAGCATACCTGAGGTCAGGTGTTTTGAAACTCCCACCGCCAATTCACACTTCTTGCCATCTAGTTCAACAATTACTCGAGCTGCTGGGAAGAGGGTCTTCCCAGAACTGGCTGTGGCAAAGGGAATCTTCCATCTCAAATAGTCTCTGCTGTTAACGTATCGGGGATGTACCATTGACTTGGTGCACCCGGTATCGATGAGAGCGGTACAGGTTGTCCATTCACCCGGACAAACTTCGTCCATTTCTGGCTTTGTCGTTCCCGTATTAGACTAACCGAGTGTGCACCTTCACTCTTGATTACGTCCAATCGTACTCTGCAATCCTTCTGCATGTAGCCTTTCTTTCCACACCTGTAGCACGTTACCAGCTTCATATCTTGGTAAGGGGTGGTCTGACAATCCTTTTCCGTGCTCAGTTGCAGCTGCTTGGTTTGTGGGATCGTAGTGCGAGTCGGGGTGTCTTTCTTCGGTGGGTGGAACCGGTCTCGCTGTTCGGATCGCTTTGCATCGACTTCCTTTCATTGGTTTCCGATGAACCTGACTACAGTCTTAGTCAGTTCATCATAGCCTTGAGGATTCAAATTCCTCATCTGAGTTTGAAGCCATCTTGGGAGTTTTTGTAATGCCAATTCATATAGCACCACCTTTGCAACATCCTCATCTGTCGAGGTCACCCATTGAGAAAAAGACTGCTTGAATGATCTCATCCAAGCATCGGGGTTGTTCATATCGAAGGTGGTCTCAAAAACTCTTCGTCTGTATGTTTCCTCGGAGATGTGGTAAGTTTCCAAAAGGATACGTTTCACTTCTTCGTAATCCGCCTGGTCTCCGGCAGGTAAGGCATTCACCGCTGTTAGTCCCTGTCCTGACAAGGAACTCCTTAAGTATACACTCCATAGGTTCTCGGGCCAGGCTGCTGCTCGGGCTGTCACTTCGAAGGATCCTAGATAGGCACCCATATCATCCGTGCCTTCGAGGAATTTCTGTACTGTCAGCCTTGATGGTTGGGGAGGTAGAGCCGGAACAACCACTGCTGGAGCAGGTTGTCTGGCATCCACCAATAACTGTGCCCAATGTTGTTGCTGTTGGGCTTGTAGCCTTCTGTCCTCTGCCCGATCCAGCAACAACTGTTTGCGATCTTCCTCTCGTCTCTGGTCCTCCCTTCTTACTCGGTTTGCCTCCGTTTCCAGCCAGGTAGTCATGAAGCGAGCAAGAGGTGGTTCTTCCTCTTCGCCTCTCAGCAGGATGGGTGGATCAGCTGGAGTTTGTCGTCCTTCGAGTTGACTAGCTTGACTCCTCAGAATTCGATCCTCCCCTGCCCGCTGTCTATGTTGTTGACGTTCTTCTGACATGATGTTCGAGCCGATTAGATAGCAAACAGAAAACTAACTTGTTGACAACAAAAAATGCCAACTAATACAAAAACAACTTAAATATACGTGCACCCGAAGGCAAAAAACCACTCAAAATTCCTACTTCAGGGTCTGGTTTCACAGGTCCCAAGGTATGGCAGAGTTACTAGGATATCCAGGTTTCATCTGTGGATTTAGTTACTAGGGATATCCAGAGTTCATATGTTTCTCTCTTTTCTCCTGTTGTCTTCCCATTCTTTTTGCTCTCGTTCCTCACATTCCTCTTGAATAACCTGGACCGTTTCCCTGTCTAACACTACGCTATTAACTCTGGTAGCTATATAGCAGTGTAGACAATTCCTGTCAACAGCAACACAATTGCTCAACAGTGTTCCCCACCAGAACCTCTCACCCTAGGTCTGGTACAATTGGTAAGTACTGACCTCTCACCTTAGGTCACAATCACAACTAAGAATTCTCTTAGTTAACCCAAGACACCTCTCTCTCAGGCTATCTAGTCACTGAACACTACCTCTCACTTAGATAGCTGCCAACAACTACTCACGACAGATCTCAAGCAATGCACTGTACTCTAGGCCTCTCACTTGAAAATCCCACCGCTGCCACCACTGTGATGGGAAAACCCTTCTGCTAGGAAAGCTACTTGGTTTCCTACAGATCCGCTCTCCACACCCGCCACCAACTTAGATTCTAGTCTCACACCAAAACCCACAGTTAGTCAAAATCAATCCACTTCCCGGATTGTATTACCCCTTACGAAAAGGACTGGTATATTTGGACAATAGTAAACTTCAACAAGACCATATATACAAATAAGACGCTCAGACGTAAAACGCAATAATACTCTGGCGATACAATCAATCACAGTCTCTCTAACACTACAACAGTTCAGTCTCCAGGACACCGTCCTTGGCAACCAATCAGGATCCTTGGCAGTCTTGTACGTCGCCCGTTTCCAGGTACGGTTTCCACTACCGGATTCTGCGGCTTGCGCCTTCCCAGACTTCCGGCGCTCCCCCAAGGTCGCGTCCAGCAGTACCTCACCAACCACCCGTTCCATGTCTTCCCCCCCCCCCAATTCACACAGTGGCTCTGTCTCTGTCTTCAGGCCCAGCCTCGGGGAGGAAGCAGTCACGGACAAAGGAGAGAGATTCCCTGACAGTACAAACTCAGACTAAGGTATCCCTGTGTTTGAAGTGCTATAAGGCAAATACTAGCACATCCAAATGTAGGCAAGAATTCCACCACCTTGATCCAAGTGAAATAAAAGCATTATCATTGTACTCTTGTGAGAAGGTTGATACTTTTTTTAATCTTCCAAAATCATGTAGAGAACTCAATAGTTTGAGCTTTACGGTTTCGGTGAACACAGATGCCACTAATCTTTCTACCATGAAATATGCCACTGGATATCTTCTGCGGCGAAATTTGATGGCTGATTTGATAAATACTGTAAGCAGTCAAACACCAGATTTTCTATTCAAACTGGTAAGCAGGACAATGCCAAGCTATAGCATGGGTGGGACTCTCTCTATGAATGAAGCATTCAGGGTAAAATGTTGAAGTCTTATATACAATTGTTTCGAGCTGGAAAAGGACGGTTGAAGGCAGATCCTCTAAGGAGAAGAAATGCTCCTGGTTCTCTTTGCTGCACATGACCTGCAGCTATTCATACTCGACTTCTAATTCTCAGTAATAACATTGAATTACTAGAAGTTCAAGTTCCCCTATCTTCAGCTCATGAGAATCCGAACAGCTCTGCAATAGACCTCTTCCTGAAATCTAAAGCAAAGTTGAATCTTTGATAAATTATGTTAGGTTAACACCCGTCAGTTTCAAAAGAGCAATAAGCAACTGGGTAAAATGGGAACTTATACCACAACACTCACAGAAAACAACATCCACCCCAGATATGTAATCGTTCTTATTTTCCAACCAATAAAGACTTTAATACGTAACATTGAACATACTGCTATTGTGAAAAGGAGGCATTCCCTCTTTGATCAAGAAGCTCTTGAACAACTCTTGAAGGAGCAACCACAAAGCGAAGACCTGAAATATTTTCTTTCTGAAGAATTAAAGCTGAAAAGCCAAGAACAAAGTATGTTTGGTCAGTAAGGGACCGGTATAAGAGAAGAAAGAGAACTTACCAAACCATCTAACCAAGGAGTTCAAGTCCCTGCAGCAAACAAGAATGATGAACTGACTGCTTTATGCCATCAGAAATTAGTAGATGAAGGAGAAAGAAAAGGCATCTGAAGATCATCGACATAGATCAGAAAAAGTAGTGGGCCCACTGTGAAATACCTGACAGGACTGGTAATTACATAGGGATGGATCCATCGATGTCTACATGGTGTGGCCTGTTAGAACAGCAGTTCTTAACCTGCTTGTAGCCTCAAAATTTCATAATCCTCATGCACTTATAAAAAAGTGAGAATAATTTATTTTCACATTAAAAACTCCAAAAGGTGAAATGAATCAATACCATACGTAATAATGGTTATGACAGTGAAGAAGCGAAGACAAAATCACGCTAATCCATATAAGGAATTAGAGCACATCACCACCACAGCAAGTGTAAATTCAGTGTAAAGCTTGGAGGTCTCATACCCCCAGGTGGCATCAGGTACCCCTTGTAAAGAACCACTGTGTCACTGTGTTAAAGATATACATGAAACAATACCTAACGGACCCGTGATTTCGAGCTTGTAAAAACATGATGTCATTGAAAAGCATTACTGGTAGCAAGTGCAGAGATAGAAACTTGGACTTGTTGTCTGGGGAGGAGTCATTTATAACATCCCTGTGGCCCTTCTCTGTGTCCTTTCAAGAGACTTTCAAGTCTTTGAGAGTGCGGGCCTCCAGAGTTAGGACACATACATGTGAGTTATGATCTGATCAGCGAGACATACAGTTTCATCTTGATAGGCACAGGAATATGGTGACTGAAGGTTCTCCTGATGAGGATTATATAGCTTGCAGTAAGTAGGCGTTGGTTAGCAACATGTTTTAACGTTTTGACCATGACAAGTCACTGGAGAGAACAACCCCAAGATCTTGGTGACACTCATTGCTGGATTGTCTTCCTTGTTCACCATGTAGCCTGACATTACTGCAGCTTGATTGTGTAGCCTGACTGTGTAGCCTGACATTACTGCAGCTTGACTGTGTAGCCTGACATTACTGCAGCTCGACTGTGTAGCCTGACATTACTGCAGCTCGACTGTGTAGCCTGACATTACTGCAGCTTGACTGTGTAGCCTGACATTACTGCAGCTTGACTGTGTAGCCTGACATTGCTGCAGCTTTCTTCCATCTTCAATTATATGAATATCTTTAGGATCACTTATTTTTTTATAGCACTTGGTGTCATCTGCAAAGCTGAGAATCTTTTTATTTGACATTATTGAGCAGAAAACAAAACAAAACTCTCAGAAAGTCAGCTATATACTGGCAAGGCATTCATATAATAGGATAAGGGACTTGCAGCACTAGATCATTCTGGACAGCAACAACTTGGAATTTTCAATTGGAAACATAGTCATTTTTCTATCCACTAGGCACTTCAGTAAATACTGGCACATTTTTCTTCATTTAAAATGTTTCAGGCTTAAAGCCAAATACAATTGCTGGAGTAGAATTGGAACTCAATCACTTGATGCTTAGATAGAAGAAGTAATGCTACCTGTTGTTTTACAAGACAATTGCTGTACTACATGCACTGAGTGTCAACTAATGTCCATTTCCAGTAAAATCTGCACAAACTCAACCGCTTGAGCTTCAAATGCTAAGCTCATGCCACAGCAAACATTCTGCATGCCTAGAGTTGGAGAGACCTTCTTAAAAAGATCTTTAAACAATTGGATCTACCGAATGGTTATATACCTGGAGGCAATCAAAGTGGGTTGATAAATTACCTGAAGATTTTTCTGGACAAGATTGGTGGAGTAGGTAAACACTTCTGGGAGTATAGATCTTTGTTGGTGTGCTGGATATCACATTCCAATTGCTCTTGACCAATTGCTTTCATCAAACAGAGGTCCCTACATTAAATGTTGAAATTGCATGCTTGTTAAATTTGAATAAAGTAAATTGCTGAACTGCTTGTTTATGGGAAAACTTGGGGCTTTCCTCAGATACAAAACTCGAGTCTTCATCTGAAAGATACTTCTTCAAGTGAAGATACTTCAAGTAAAGTCCATTGACTCATGATGTAATAAATTAAAGAAACCAGAGTATCAGTGCAAGCGGTGCAAATTATTTGTGGGTATATTATATATATACCAGGTCTCAACCTGAATAGGCCCTTTCTAAGAGAAGAAAATTATAATGTAGGTACATTCCAGCAGAAATCAAACTTTCCTCCCTTGCTCTTGTGAGTAAATGTTTCTTTACAATCCAAGATCTAGTATATACAGGAGCATGTTGCAACATGGTGATCCATCTCTTTGGTGACTTTTCCATGTCCCATCTTTCAGACACGAGATCACTTTTGTTTGGTTCATCAAATCTGATCATCATGCCTGTTGGTGTCAATGTCAATGAGCAATATTGCCAACACTGTTGGTGTCAATGTCAATGAGCAACATTCCAACACCATTGGTATCAATGTAAATGAGCAATATTGCCAACACCATTGGTGTCAATGAGCAATATCGCCAACACCATTGGTGTTAATATCAATGAGCAATATTGCCAATACCATTGGTGTTAATGAGCAATATTGCCAACACCATTGGTGTTAATGTCAATGAGCAATATTGCCAGCACCGTTGGCGTTAATGTCAATGAGCAATATTGCCAGCACCGTTGGCGTTAATGTCAATGAGCAATATTGCCAGCACCATTGGCGTTAATGTCAATGAGCAATATTGCCAGCACCATTGGTGTCAATAGCAATATTGCCAACACCATTGGTGTTAATATCAATGAGCAATATTGCCAACACCATTGGTGTTAAGGGAGGCTTTTACCATTTCTGGGGTGGTCGACACAACTTGTCATAACTTTTTTATTTATTTCTCAATGCAAGTGAAATTTTATCAAGATGCAGTGTATTGAATGTGCTTTCTTTTGATGTGCTCAGATTTTGCATATCTACTACCTAGGTGAAGTTATGGATCCCACCTCAGTATCAGGGGCAAATATTCTAACTCATGGCCACTTAGTCCTAACCACTTCCCACTTAGGAAGTGCTTAGAGTGATCATAGAAGTAAAAAGTGAATGGCTAAAAATATCATTAGCACAACAACTGAATTTTAAGAGAGGTCAACCTGAAGTTCTAAACATGGTATGTATATCCATATGTATACCTTCACCATGGATGGACTTAAACATGTTTTAATCATTCACTTTTTAGAGCAGGGAAAGGGCTTTCAAATGATATATTAAAATCTTGTATACATTAAAAAATGAGCAAGTTAGAATATCTCCAGATTCGGAAACAGTGATTTTCAGAAGCCATGAAAAGTGGGTGTGTTTTTGGGGGGTATTTTTTGGGTAAAAATCGAAATGATGACGATTGCCTGACAGGATGCGCAGATCATGTGATGACAGCACAGGGCTGCGTGGTAACTATGGTATATAATTGGAAGGTTACTGAGAGCTTCATTTAGAGTCCTTTTCCAGACTTCTATCATGAACGGTTAGGGAGATACGCTTACCTTTGGCAGGATCGCCGTCTTCAAGATTCAAACAGTATTTCTTGATAATGTGAAATAGAATGCACAAAAAGGTGCATAACTTCATAATGAAGCATTGAAATACTCTGAAACTTGAAACATAACAACTACATGCATCAAGGTATAGAACAGAGCAATAAAATTAAAAAAATTAAATCATAAAAAAAATGGTAAAAGCCTCCCTTAATGTCAATGAGCAATATTGCCAGCACCGTTGATGTCAATGAGCAATATTGCCAGTACCATTGGCGTTTTAATGTCAATGAGCAATATTGCCAGCACCGTTTGGCGTTAATGTCAATGAGCAACATTGCCAGCACTCTTGGCGTAATGTCAATGAGCAACATTGCCAGCACCGTTGATGTTAATGTCAATGAGCAATATTGCCAGCACCATTGGTATTAATGGCAATGAGCCAACATTGCTTCAAGTGGAGTCAAGCTGGTGGATTCCTGTCAGCAAAGTAATAAATACAAGAACACTTCAAGTTTAATATCCATATTATATATCTAGTTGCTCCATTCTATGTAACTGTTTGTCACACCTTCCAGTTCAATACCCATATTATATAAATTATTTTTCTGGTTGCTCCAGTTCAATACCCATATTAGGCCACTCCAACAAGATTCATTGGTTTTCATCACCCTCCCGCCTATTCAGATGATGCCCTCATGAATTTTCCCATTATTTAACATTTCTAGGTCAAAGTCCATTATTTGACCTCTAGCACAAATTTTTTGTGTGGTTTCCTGTGTAGCACGCGGACATGATGTCCTGATGTCATTAAATTGTGTGAAGCTGAGTTTCTCAATGGTATTTCTTAGATTTACAGTGATTTTAGGCTCGGTGTGTGGAACGTGAACTGGATGGACTCATGTTCACATGTGGATCGGCACTTGAAGATCTTGCCTGTCTGATCCATTGAATGAGGTCTATGTCAGAAGCATGGCATGCTCAGAACCAATTGAGAATCTATACTAATAATCCTATTTGTATCTACTGTGCTGCTACTGCCGTTATGGGAACAGACTCTCAGTTAAATTATAGTGCAGCGACTGTAAACAGCCCAAAATACAAAGAAAATCTTATCTACACTCCCAGTAACTGTGTTTTTTGTTTTTTGTTTTTTAATGCATCACATTATATAATATATAATCACATTATATAATATTACTTCTTTTTTTTTAATCTACAAAAAAACAAAAAAGTAAAAAACTAATTAATTTTTTGTGGTTTGTGGTTTTAATAATGTAATAGTCCGCCCGCCCGCATCCTGTGTATGTTTCCGGAAGTGATGAGAACCCTTATATAAATGGTTGCGCCATTCTAACTGTTTGTCACACCTTCCAGTTCAATACTAAATAATTTTGTCACACCTTCCAGTCATTAACCCAGAGAATGCCATCTCTTGGGCTCTCCTATTGGAGGGTTACAATCAGTGGATGCATGTGTAAGGGAGAAGACAGAGCTGCCGCAGTTGATGGGTGATTAACTTTGTTTGCAATCACATGTTGCTATATATCACATTGTGCGTCACTCATTTGCGATCCCTAAGATGATGCACATTCTCCGCTCTGCTCCCTGTTTCTCTTCCAGTCAACTCCCAGCCTATGACCACCTTCTCAAGTCGATCCTCAGCAATATCACTAATATAGATTATCAGAACAATGACCCTTCTTGGCTACAGGCCACCCTTCCAGTGAACCATGGGGGGATTGGAATTAGGAGTGCGGTTCATCTTGCTCCCTCTGCCTTTTTGGCTTCTGCTGATCATCCAATCTCACACCATATCCTCCCACCATCGGTTTAGTGCTGTCCAGTACCCTGAGATTGAGATTGCCCTTTCACTCTGGGGTGATGACCTTGTCTTGCCTCCTCCAGCCCCGCCTGCTTCCCATCAGCAGAAGTCGTGGGACATCCCTCGTAGTTTTGGAAAGGGCAGAGTCACATTTGAGGAATGCTAGTGACCCCAAAACCAGAGCTCGTCTCCTCGCAGCGTGTGAGTCAGGTGCCTGGCTTAATGCCCTGCCAATCTCCTCACTGGGTCTCCGAATGAGCGATGACGTAGTTCGAATAGCAGTTGGGCTACATCTTGGAGCACCCCTGTGCCAGCCACACTCTTGTAGTTCTGTGAATCGAATGTCGACCAGTTTGGCACGCATGGGTTGAGCTGCAGGCACAGTCAGGGAAGGCTTTCTCACCATGGTGCTTTAAATGATATCCACCAGTCATTAACTGCTGCAAATGTCCCTTCCCGTCTGGAGCCCTCAGGTCTGCTTCGGTTCGATGGAAAGAGACCTGATGGCATGTCCATCATTCCATGGTCAAGTTGTAGACTCTTGGTATGGAATGCAACCTGCAGTGACACCTTTGCCCCATCCAACCTTTTGGCTGCAGTCACTGAGGTTGGTGCAGTGGCAGTCCAGGGCGGAGATTTTGAAGGGTGAGAAGTACGCCCACCTGGACTCGGCATACAAGTTTGTACCTGTGGCAGTAGAGACGTGTGGATCCTTTGGGCCTCAAGCAAAGGCATTCTTCAGGGAGTTGGAACGCCGTCTGAGGTCAGTGACTTACGAAGAGAACTCTCATCAACATCTTCAATGGATTTCTGTGGCTGTGCAGCGTGGGAAAGCAGCCACAATAATGAGATCTTTGCCATCAGGGTTTGGGACAAGCCATTTCCCTAATGTCATCACTTGAACATTTGAACTTGAGGGGAAGGGGGTTCTATAAACTATATGAATAAGAAACTCCAAATATATAATTATATTAACATTTAAAAAATATACTTCATGCAATGTTGCAATCATATTTGTAGCACTTTTTAAAAGGAAGAGCTTAATTTTCTGGTGCACATCAAGTAAGCAGTAAGCATCTTGAATATAATCATCGGGAACTATATAGATGTAATATAAATGTAATTATTGACAGCAATTAGTTTTCTATCACGAGCGAGGGCTCTCCTTTCTCTAGCCCTGGATAGAGATGGCTAAATTTCAGGTATTTTTTAATAGGCATTCCAAAAGACTCCCAAGACAGAATCCCTAACTGGTAACAGGTAAAAAGTGTGTTTCATGATATTTTTGATCAGACAAAATATCAATGGGCAACATGATACTTGACTCTGCTTCATAAGGTTGAGAGTAATTATAATGTAGTTTTACAAAATCAACTTAAAATTGTCTCTCTCAATGTTTCAACTAGATATTCTAGCCTTCACCAGTATATATGTAGCTCATTAAGCATGCAAACAACATTACTAGCTGTAAGAAGCACAGAAGCAGCTTATCATTACAAGTTGCAGCTGCAAAAAAACACATGTATAACCAGTTGCAGATGAAACAAACCATGTTTAGCCAGTACAGCTGCTGAAGGGCAAGGGAGTTCAAGAATCTGTTATGACAGTTGAAACTACATGTTTTATCAAATCACACATCCACTTCCAATAAAATCATTCTGCTACCTTCTGAACGATATGATTTCATAATTCTCTTCTGTTCATCACTAGCCATCACTACTCTCAACTAAATGCAAAAAAAACAACCATATGCCTACTGATTGTGCAAGCACACGATGGATACCCCAGATGACGTACATATATATTATACATGTATATACAGCACACAACAGACACCCCAGATGACGTACACATACTGCATACATATTATATATACTGCAAGCACGACGGATACCCCAGATGACGTACACATACTGCATACATATTATATATACAGCAAACACGACGGATACCCCAGATGACTTACACATACTGCATATATATTAATATACAGCAAGCACGACAGATACCCCAGATGACTTACACATACTGCATACATATTATATATACAGCAAGCACGACGGATACCCCAGATGACTTACACATACTGCATATATATTATATATACAGCAAGCACGATGGATACCCCAGATGACTTACACATACTGCATATATATTATATATACAGCAAGCACGATGACTTATATACACATACTGCATATATACAGCAAGCACGACGGATATATACCCCAGATGACTTACACATACTGCATATATATTACATAGGCGTTGGAGCTGGTCAGGCTGGTCAGGCCCGGGCCTGACCAATATTCAAAGAAAAAGTGAGGTCATAGGTCAAATACCTTGGATAAAACTGGGCATGCTCAGTAAGTCTATGTGCACATGTGCTCTAGCTGCTTCTTTTTAGATCTTCTGAAATGGCTGCTTCTACAAGTGTAGAAGTGGAGTGTGTTAGTGTCTATGATATAGCTGAGCCTCATCACCCATCTCTCTCATTTGCCTTTCCAAAGTGCAGAAAGCAGAACAAAGAGAGGTCTTGCCAAGCTTCTTGGTTTAGGACATGGGACTGGTTACATTATGATGTGGATAGAGAATTAGTCTTTAAAAAAAAGCAATAAGAAAGTTAAAATGAGAACAGGAAAAGCAGAACCACTTTCGTAAGTTAATTTAACTTGTACTCTGTCTTAGTTTTATTACTGTTAATCTGAAAGGTTTCAAGAGGCTTCAGTAATTGGAAGGATGCAACAAAATTCTTTCAAAAGCATGAAAGTTGCTTGTCTCACAAGGATGCTGTTCAAGTGCTGTTAACTATACCAGCAACAACCGAGTATGTTGGCGAATTACTGTCTTCAGAACATGCTCGTGGGAAAGCTTAAAATAGACAGTGTTTGTTGAAGATAATATCGATTTCTTGCTCATCAGGGATCTGCTATACGAGGACATGGTGATGAAACTGATGGCAATTTTCAGTGTTTCGTGGAGAAGATGACCCAATAAGTAAAAACAAGTTGAGATGTAAGATTACTTTTGGTTGATATTTCAGATTCTTGAGTGGCTCAAGAGAAAGAGAGAGAAATACACATCTAATGTCATCCAAAATGAGATATTGAAGGTTATGTCTTTGAAGAATCTCCGAATAGTCATTTCTCAACTGCAAGATTCCGAGTTCTTCACTATTATGGTAGACGAAACCACTGATGTATCTAATACCGAACAGGTTAGTTCTATAATTAAACACAGTTCTACTAACACTCATTGTTTCTTCCTTTCAGATGGTTATGGTCTTCAGGTGGGTGGATAGTGAATTATATGCACATGAAGTTTTTACTGGACTCTACGTTCTACCTACTATTCAGTCTGCTACTATTGTATCAGCAATTGAAGAGGCACTTTCTCGCTTTAATCTGCCTTTATGTAAGGCACATGGTCAATGCTATGATGGGGCAAGTAACATGGCTGGAATAAGGAATGGTACAAATCCAAGAAAAGGAACCACGAGCTATATTTACACATTGTTATGGGCATGCGTTAAACCATGCTGCTAGTGACACTGTGCAAAGGTGTAAACTTACGAAGATGGCTTAGAAACAACCTATGAAATAACAAAGCTAGTGAAATACTCCCCTAGAAGGGAGAATTTATTTCTTCAGATAAAAGATGAGCTAGCACCTGCCACACTTGGGGTCAGAGTTCTCTGCCCTACAAGGTGGACAGTGAGAGCTGAATCTATGTTAAGTTTTGTTTGAGCTGTGGGATGAAGCTTGCTCTATCTTGACAGACACTGAAACTATAGCACGTATTAGAGGTGTGGCAGCACAAATGGCTTCATTTGATTTATATTTTGGACTGGTTCTTTGGTGAATGACTTCTTCGTCATACAGACAATCTCAGCAGAACCCTCCAGAATCCTAAAACATCAGCAGCAAAGGAAAAGCAGTGGCATCTATGACATTAAAAACTCTTGCTTCTCTTAGAAATCAAGCTATTCTGGACCAGAATTGACATGATGGCTGAAGAGAAAGGAATTGATGTGCCCTTGCTTCCTCGAAGACGTAAAGCTCCTAGGAGGTATGAATCAGGAAATGCCCCAGCTGAGTTTCACACCACTCCAGTTGATCGCTTTCGCCAAATCTACTTTGAAGCACTGGATATAATTGTTCAATCTATTACTGATCCAGGGTACAGTGTTTAGAAGCTTTACTGATCAAAGCAGCCATGATCAAAGCAGCCAATAAGGAAGATTTTTCAGAAGAATTTAATCATGTTGTCAAAACCTATGGTTCAGATATCAATGAGAACAACCTGATTAGCTACACAACTCTTGGCCAAAACTTTGAATCAGATTAAAAAGCAATATCTCTGAAGTGATGGGTTACCTTAGGAAGATACAGCTGCTGAAAAGACAATATTGATGATATTATAATTAGTAATGCCAGCAACTAATGCCATCAGTGAACGATCATTTAGTACTCTACGTTGACTCAAGTCCTATCTGAGATCTACAATATCTCAAGAAAGACTCAACCATTTAATTTAATGATTTTACATGTTGACATGTTCATAAAGAACTTACCAATTCTCTTAATTTATCTGAAGTTGCTAATGAATTCACCAGTAACAATGAACACCATAGTAACATTTTTATAAACAGTTCAAGTAATTTTTTTTAATATTATCAATATATTTATAACCTCACATGCTTATTGTCACCTCGCATACTATTCCTTAGCTGTTTCGGTAAGCTAGAAGCTTGGAACTGAAGAAGAGCGACAATACATCTTTCAGGATATAATACATGTGATTATAGCATTCCAGGTAGATTTTACGGTTTGGCTTCAGTGGGGACAGTTCCAATCCCACAACTTTGAGCCTGACCAGTCAAAATATGCTTCCCACGCCCTTGTATTATATATACAGCAAGCACGACAGATACCCCAGATGACTTACACGTACTGCATACATATACAGCAAGCACATGGATACCCCAGACGACTTACACATACTGCATACATATACAGCAAGCACGATGGATACCCCAGACGACTTACACATAGCATACATAATTATACAGCAAGCACGATAGATACCCCAGATGACTTACAAATACCTTATTCAATGTAGATACACACTGAATATAGACACCACGCCATCAAGTCATTTCTCCTGATTTGGTTGGATATGATTTGGTTGGGTAATAAGCTATATCCAGTATCCTGCTCCCAAGATCCGTATAAGATTGTTAAGTACATGTACTACACATGTGTGGCTCCTGGTAGTCATGCAAATATTATAAAATCACCATGTCAGGCTATATACTTCGCCCTAAACTGGAATTGCTATGTATTTTACGCATTCGTTACAAGGCTCAGGTTTAGAGTGGGATGCAGATTATCTCGTCTTGAAGCTAGAACACAGCTGCACCAAAACAAATGGTGTTATTATATCAATATGATAATGCACAGTATATCTCTCACCTCACAAATTAATGTTCATATCATTTTTTAATTAAAAATAATAATAAAAAAGCTCAGTGCATGTGCACTCACCATGTACACATCCTACCCACCATCATTGACATGCCGCACCCCCCCCCCCCTTCCGCCTGCCAACTATATTGCTTAATCCAAAAGTCGCAGGAACTGCATAATAAGGACTGTGCCTTCTACGTATATAGTTACTGTCTGCATGCTTCTTGTCTTTGGTAAGCAATCAGGGTGTGTTGTATTAACCTCGTTCAATTATAGCCAAGTCCAAATTGCGTTACCCACTTGAAAATGTTTTCAAGAACCGGTTCTGCAATATTTGAGCTGCAGGCTAATCTGTCAGCGATGCACTGGCATCCATTATGTCCAGACCCACTGCAACAACTTCATACAGAATGAGTGTGTGGGTGTTGAGTGCACAAGTGTTGCAACGACCTATTTTAGTTTTGTACTCAAGAATATAACGAGGGGGTGGGGGGGATCTCACCATTTTTTGGTTGTGAAAATTAATTTCAAGTGATGAAGGGACATTACATATCCACAGTCAATTTGAAGTCAATACTTGACTAAGAAAGAATGAAGATTGCTTTGACAATCCTATATAGCATCATCACCGACATAAAAGGGTTTCATTTAGAAAATTGTCCAAGGGGGGGCAACTGAAGGAATCTGGATTTTAAGGGGGGGGAGGGGCATGATGGGGCATAATGTGACAAAGTTTCTATGAATTTTAATAATACAATTTCCAAGGGGGGGGGGGGGGCAGCCCCCTCCTCCCCTGTCCCCCCTTAAATGAAACCCTGCATAATGTCAAGATCAGCTTTAGGGCAAGAGTCATTGCATGGCCCATCAGATGATGTGATGCAAGACGTTTGTGACATCCTTGTGACACGACCCTTAATTGGATTGAAAACAGTTCCACACTGTCGAGGCTAAAAAGGTAACTGTCGAGGCTAAAAAGGTAACTGTCGAGGCTAAAAAGGTAACTGTCGAGGCTAAAAAGGTAACAAGCGAGTTTTATCATTTACAAACTTCTCCTTTTGAAGGTTTGCCATTGGCTAACCCAATACTACCCATGCCCATATATGGGATTCATCTCGGTAAAGGGACACCTCTGCCTTCAATGGCTCTGCCTTCAATGGCTCTGCCTTCAATGGCTCTGCCTTCAATGGCTCTGCCTTCAATGGCTCTGCCTTCAATGGCTCTGCCTTCAATGGCTCTGCCTTCAATGGCTCTGCCTTCAATGGCTCTGCCTTCAATGGCTCTGCCTTCAATGGCTCTGCCTTCAATGGCTCTGCCTTCAATGGCTCTGCCTTCAATGGCTCTGCCTTCAATGGCTCTGCCTTCAATGGCTCTGCCTTCAATGGCTCTGCCTTCAATGGCTCTGCCTTCAATGGCTCTGCCTTCAATGGCTCTGCCTTCAATGGCTCTGCCTTCAATGGCTCTGCCTTCAATGGCTCTGCCTTCAATGGCTCTGCCTTCAATGGCTCTGCCTTCAATGGCTCTGCCTTCAATGGCTCTGCCTTCAATGGCTCTGCCTTCAATGGCTCTGCCTTCAATGGCTCTGCCTTCAATGGCTCTGCCTTCAATGGCTCTGCCTTCAATGGCTCTGCCTTCAATGGCTCTGCCTTCAATGGCTCTGCCTTCAATGGCTCTGCCTTCAATGGCTCTGCCTTCAATGGCTCTGCCTTCAATGGCTCTGCCTTCAATGGCTCTGCCTTCAATGGCTCTGCCTTCAATGGCTCTGCCTTCAATGGCTCTGCCTTCAATGGCTCTGCCTTCAATGGCTCTGCCTTCAATGGCTCTGCCTTCAATGGCTCTGCCTTCAATGGCTCTGCCTTCAATGGCTCTGCCTTCAATGGCTCTGCCTTCAATGGCTCTGCCTTCAATGGCTCTGCCTTCAATGGCTCTGCCTTCAATGGCTCTGCCTTCAATGGCTCTGCCTTCAATGGCTCTGCCTTCAATGGCTCTGCCTTCAATGGCTCTGCCTTCAATGGCTCTGCCTTCAATGGCTCTGCCTTCAATGGCTCTGCCTTCAATGGCTCTGCCTTCAATGGCTCTGCCTTCAATGGCTCTGCCTTCAATGGCTCTGCCTTCAATGGCTCTGCCTTCAATGGCTCTGCCTTCAATGGCTCTGCCTTCAATGGCTCTGCCTTCAATGGCTCTGCCTTCAATGGCTCTGCCTTCAATGGCTCTGCCTTCAATGGCTCTGCCTTCAATGGCTCTGCCTTCAATGGCTCTGCCTTCAATGGCTCTGCCTTCAATGGCTCTGCCTTCAATGGCTCTGCCTTCAATGGCTCTGCCTTCAATGGCTCTGCCTTCAATGGCTCTGCCTTCAATGGCTCTGCCTTCAATGGCTCTGCCTTCAATGGCTCTGCCTTCAATGGCTCTGCCTTCAATGGCTTGCTTTGTGCAATACTCCTACAACAGACAACTATGTAATACATTATGAACACCATAAATAAGCAATATGCACAGCTGGGGTCCGGGATAAGCAGCCACAGTAGTGAAGATTCAGCAAATGAAAGGAAGTCACAACACAAAACTGAAACTAGGAGGTACTTGGTGGAGAACTGGAGTCACTATGTCTCTCACTGTCCCCAGCATCATCCTTGTTGCTAGTAGGTGTGGCCTCAATGGGTGTGTTCCTGGTGGACTTACTACTGCAAGAAGTATCCTCGGTGGGAGATGTACCCTCTGTGGATGCATTCCCAGTCAAGTTGAAGAAAATGACAATGGCAGTCATATTGTCCCCTGAACCTTCAGACCTGGCATTCTCGATTATGGCCTGCGCCACCGACTGCTTGGAGCCACGAGGACTGGCCAAGTGAATGTCCACACACTTCACCACCTCCTCCCCACTCAGCACATCCCACACACCATCACATGCCACCACCAAGTAGTCCTCAGTCCCGTCCATGTCGTACACCTCTACATCTGCATCTCCTACCACCAACTTCTTCAGTTTGGCATCACCAATGGCACGCGAGACTGAGAGGTTTCCATTCACCCTCCACGCGCCCATCCATATTACAACTCCTCCTGCCGCCTCAATCCTCTCCTGCTCATCCTGTGAGGAAGAGAGGAGGGGACCAAAAGATGGAAGGGGAAAGTAGGGGAGAGAGAAAAATAGAGGTAAGAGACAGGCATAAAAGAGGAGGGAACTAGTTGGAGTTAAAATAAAATGGAGGAGGATAAGGGGAAATGGAGAGTAACCTCTGCACTAAGATCTGAACCAGAATGACATGTACACATTATACATACTTCTCTGTCAGGCTTGTGAGGATTCACCAATTGCAAGGGAACTCCTCTTCGTACCAACAGCGCCTGTGAGTCGCCTAGCCAGCTGGTGTAGAGTTTATCTCCTCGTAAGAACACAGCAACCACAGTGGAGCCACTCTGCAACCCCTGAAGCAGACGAGAAGCATCACTTTGGCATAATAAGCTGAAATGTGACATATATTTATTGACCAGTACAACAACAACAATAAATAATAATAATAAAGCAAGTAAACAAGAACTCAGCAACGTAAAGTACAACACTACAGTTTCCATTATTTCAAAAGGTAAAGGGTCCCATTATGTGATCTCTTTTCTTTTGTGAAGTGTATTTATGCACACATTTAAAGTGTTTTTTTCTCTCCCACTCTCTCATCAAGCAGCTTCCTTCAATAACTTGCTCAGGATCAACTCCAGAACTAACAAATAGCAGCTTTGCCTTGCATAGTGTTACTCAAGTACACACACACACATGGCTGACCAGATTTTGTTGGTCTATGTTGTTGACTTTTGTCACAAGAGTAAAGCTTCTCAGTCAGCCAACTGATGGTCACTTCTTTACAGCTACAACAACAGCAGCTGCTCAGTACTTGCAAACACAGACACACACACATTAGGAGGATGGTATGTTGGTAATTTCTGCAATGCAATTTGTCAGCTGCTTGTCACACAAGTCCTGTGGGTGTGACAAGTAGATGGCACAGAAGACATACTAGCCTAGCCCTGGCCCCAGCCCCAGCCCTAGCCATAGTCCTGGCCCTAGCGATCTTGAAGACGAATTTCACGGTTTTTAATTTTCTTTTTCATTGCCAGTTTACTACCCTAGGGAAATATTCAAGGCACACTGCCTGCAGTTGGAGAAGCTACCTCAGTTGGCATTGTTACTTTGTGTTTTTGCATCCCACCTTTTGAACTAAGGGTCAAGTCAACAAGTGTTGCTAGCCCACTCACTGATAATTATACCTTATAAGTGCTTTATGGGCGCTGCGGTGATTTAATTGGGCAGTTTGGCAATTTTCTTCAAGAGAGAGGGATGAAGCGACGTTACCAGAATGACATGCACCAGGTGTCATCTCTTAACAGCTTAGAGAGCCGTAGTAAGAGACGGAGAGCTGAGAGCAGATCCAAGGGAATCAATCATCTGCCAAGAGGGACAAGGATTTGTCTCGATTAAGGTAACTCACCAGTGGCTGCAGGTATATATGCACTCAGTAGGTCAGCTGACCAGTGGGTATATGCACTCAGTAAGTCAGCTGACCAGTGGTTGCAGGTATACAAAAATATACACTCAGTAGGTCAGCTGACCAGTGGTTGCAGGTATATATGCACTCAGTAGGTCAGCTGACCAGTGGGTATATGCACTCAGTAGGTCAGCTGACCAGTGGTTGCAGGCACGTATGCATAATATCCTGACAAATAGAGAGGAACACTAAACTGCCGCCATTAAAAAGCTCTACACAGTATATTAGTATGTGCAGCCTTTGATGCGTCTAGACTGTGCAAATAAAAATAATCCCATCCTTTATACACAGCACAGCATGAGACACATGGTCATGCACAGTTCTCCAGAACGATGTGTTGTAGAGAGTGGGCGTGGTTACACTTGTGCATTTGCTGGCATATCAACTTACTCCCAAACTTGGAAAATGCACATGCACACAAGTCATGTTTGGTTAAAAGTCTACATAAACTGAGGAATGCACATGCAATTAAGAGCTCCATTGTTGACAAGCATTGTGGGCTTACTTAGCTCCTTACCACCACAAATGGACCACGTTTCCTCGAATGGTTATCGCGAATGCAAAAATTTAAGGTGTCCCTCAGTCCCTTAGTTGCAGGGCTATGCAGTTCATCTTGTTCCCCTAGGGGGCGGGTTTGGACTGGTATTCCCTCCCCTGTCACTTTTCGTAGCTAGCTCATGCTCAAGTTGAAACCACAAATATAACCACATAAATGAATATAATTATAAAGAGATTATGGTGTCTATCAACACAAGACCTATTTTTTTACAAGACACACACACAAACAATGTACTGACGACTATCACAGTGCCAGAGAATACACTGAGGAATGCACATGTGCACCATTAATAGCTCCATTGTTAAGCAGTGTGGTCAAGTTATAAACCACAAATACACAAGTCACACAGTCTCCACATGTCACACTGATATCACAGGTCACACAGTCTCCACATGTCATACTTTGCTACAGGTCTCACTGTCTCCACATGTCACAGTGTCGTAACAGGTCACACTGTTTCCACAGGTCACAGTGTCGTAACAGGTCACACCGTTGCCACAGGTCACACTGTCGTCACAGGTCACACTGTCGTCACAGGTCACACTGTCGTCACAGGTCACACTGTCATCACAGGTCACACTGTCATCACACGTCACAGGACACACTATCGTCACAGGTCACACTGTTGCCACAGGTCACACTGTCGTCACACGTCACACTGTCGTCACAGGACACACTATCGTCACAGGTCACACTGTCGCCACAGGTCACACTGTCGCCACAGGTCACACTGCAATGTCCAAACATCTCAAATAAAAATTGTATAAGTGTTGCCTAGTACTGAATGCTAGGCACTGAGTGGTGAGCAAGTGTATGAAGTGTTGCCTAGCTAGGCACTGATTGGTGAGCAAGTGTATGAAGTGTTGCCTAGTACTGAATGCTAGGCACTGATTGGTGAGCAAGTGTATGAAGTGTTGCCTAGTACTGAATGCTAGGCACTGATTGGTGAGCAAGTGTATAAGTGTTGCCTAGTACTGAATGCTAGGCACTGATTGGTGAGCAAGTGTATGAAGTGTTGCCTAGTACTGAATGCTAGGTATGCTAGGCACTGATTGGTGAGCAAGTGTTGCCTAGTACTGAATGCTAGGCACTGATTGGTGAGCAAGTGTATGAAGTGTTGCCTAGTACTGAATGCTAGGCACTGATTGGTGAGCAAGTGTATGAAGTGTTGCCTAGTACTGAATGCTAGGCACTGATTGGTGAGCAATGTATGAAGTGTTGCCTAGTACTGAATGCTAGGCACTGATTGGTGAGCAAGTGTATGAAGTGTTGCCTAGTACTGAATGCTAGGCACTGAT
Source organism: Cladorhizidae sp. MBARI D1340-BT2 (assembly GCA_028752905.1). NCBI lineage: Eukaryota > Metazoa > Porifera > Demospongiae > Poecilosclerida > Cladorhizidae > Cladorhizidae sp. MBARI D1340-BT2. Next base: position 45,101,958 of record JAQNBH010000009.1, on the reverse strand, counting down.
TGGTGAGCAAGTGTATAAGTGTTGCCTAGTACTGAATGCTAGGCACTGATTGGCGAGCAAGTGTATGAAGTGTTGCCTAGTACTGAATGCTAGGCACTGATTGGTGAGCAAGTGTATGAAGTGTTGCCTAGTACTGAATGCTAGGCACTGATTGGTGAGCAAAGGAGAAGACAAGAGCTAGAACATGTCCATGAACCAAGTAATTCCTGTCAGCCCCCATGGCACCCATTCTCACCTGCTGCCGGTGCAGCTAATTTTATTTCTACATGTATAGGTTTTAAAACCTATAAATAAATAAAAATTTAACTTAAAAAAAAATAATAATAAAAAAATAATAATAATTTTAAAAAATTATTAAAATCTTAATTTCCTGGCTTATTCTATTATCTGGTAAGGGATGGCATCAGGTATTTACCATGCAACCCGTTTTCACTTGTGCAGGCCAGTTTAGCTTCATCACGGGGTGTTCTCTCTATCAATCTCTTCACTATGACAACCATTCCATAGTTATGTAAGCTCCATTACTTTTAGGACGGGTGACCTGTTCACTTTTTTTTTTTACATTGTTAGTGGTGGTGAACATGCATGCATAGATACATACAAACACCACGCGCAACTATACCAGTTTTCCATTCCAACTCCAGAGCGAGTGCTCGCAGTGTTCAAATGAATTATTGCATGGACATTTAGGCACACCCAAAAGATTTCTCAAACCTCATAACCCCCTAGCAACAACATCTCCTTGTTCTGGATATATAACTCGAGAGCATTTCTCTTGTATTTTAATGGAAATGTGTGTGCAAATATAACCACACTTCCACCCCTCTCCCCATACAGACCACGAAGATAATTTTATTAATTTTATTTAAGTGATGGTGGGAGGGAGAGCAGGTGTGGTGTGTTATAGCTAGAGCAGTAGTGTGGTGTTTGCTGAACTAGAGCAGTGGTGTGGTGTTGTTATAGCTAGCTGAACTCCATGGCAACTAGACGAGGCCAAACAAAATGTGCTAATCAACCACCAGGTGCTAGGTCTAGCTTATACGACCTTAGAGACTAGGTCACATGTCCTGCAGGTGACTGCAAAAAGCTGCCCTTATCCTTATCAGGTACAGGCTTGTAAAAGTTGCTCTCCTGCTAGCCAGCAAGCCTGTAGAAGTGCTTCAGGTAATGGTTCCTAGCCACTACAACACGAGCCTATGTAGCTGGCAGCTGCCATGTTCCATGCATGTACATGTACATAGGATATATGCATGTACATGTACATAGGATATATGCATGTACATGTACATAGGATACATGCATGTACATGTACATAGGATACATGCATGTACATGTACATAGGATATGTGCTATCCTAAAGAAATGTTAAGGGGAGAGAGGACTCTGACCAGGTGGTTCTATTATAGAGTACCATATCTTTGCACACATTTATGCTATGGTCTGATTTATACACCAAATGTAGCCTATTAAATATGCTTTCTGATGGTAATTTTGTTTACGCCATATATATACATGCTTATCTTTTCTGGAACTGCAGGTTGGAATGTGACGTGAAATTTTCCCTCAAACTCCGTCGCGAATGCTAGCATCAAGTCTTGAGTGTCTGTGATGACTAGAGCAATGCAAGCACTAGGGGGCAGTGGCTGTGATGGCTAGAGCAATGCAAGCACTAGGGAGCAGTGTCTGTGGTTGCTAGAGCAATGCAAGCACTAGGGGGCAGTGGCTGTGATGGCTAGAGCAATGCAAGCACTAGGGGGCAGTGGCTGTGATGGCTAGAGCAATGCAAGCACTAGGGAGCAGTGTCTGTGGTTGCTAGAGCAATGCAAGCACTAGGGGGCAGTGGCTGTGATGGCTAGAGCAATGCAAGCACTAGGGGGCAGTGGCTAGAGCAATGCATGCACTAGGGGGCAGTGGCCGTGATGGCTAGAGCAATGCAAGCACTAGGGGGCAGTGACTGTGATGGCTAGAGCAATGCAAGCACTAGGGGGCAGTGGCTGTGATGGCTAGAGCAATGCAAGCACTAGGGGGCAGTGGCTGTGATGGCTAGAGCAATGCAAGCACTAGGGTGGCTGTGATGGCTAGAGCAATGCAAGCACTAGGGGGCAGTGTTTGTGATGGCTAGAGCAATGCATGCACTAGGGGGCAGTGGCCGTGATGGCTAGAGCAATGCAAGCTCTAGGGGGCAGTGACTGTGATGGCTAGAGCAATGCAAGCACTAGGGGGCAGTGGCTGTGATGGCTAGAGCAATGCAAGCACTAGGGGGCAGTGGCTGTGATGGCTAGAGCAATGCATGCACTAGGGGGCAGTGGCCGTGATGGCTAGAGCAATGCAAGCACTAGGGGGCAGTGACTGTGATGGCTAGAGCAATGCAAGCACTAGGGGGCAGTGGCTGTGATGGCTAGAGCAATGCAAGCACTAGGGGGCAGTGGCTGTGATGGCTAGAGCAATGCAAGCACTAGGGGGCAGTGTTTGTGATGGCTAGAGCAATGCAAGCACTAGGGGGCAGTGGCTGTGATTACTAGAGCAATGCAAGCACTAGGGGGCAGTGGCTGTGATTACTAGAGCAATGCAAGCACTAGGGGGCAGTGGCTGTGATGGCTAGAGTAATGCAAGCACTAGGGGGCAGTGGCTGTGATAGCTAGAGCAATGCAAGCACTAGGGGGCAGTGGCTGTGATGGCTAGAGCAATGCAAGCACTAGGGGGCAGTGTCTGTGATGGCTAGAGCAATGCAAGCACTAGGGGGCAGTTTTTTTGTTTTTTTTGTTTATGTTCATATAAGATTATATAACACAAACACTAACAAAACCTTGTGGTCACCACTTTGGAGCCATTGATTCTGCACACTTGACTTTATGAACTAGATACATGGCTCAAATGATGAATCTCTCTGTGTGCTCTCTTGTGATACTAAACAATGTTGCAAAGCTATAATTATGCCAAAGTTACATGCAGCCAGGTGGGGGTACCAAGTGCCTAACTATTTGTAATGTGGTTCCTGATTGGAAATTGATTGTTTTCGTGGCTAGAGGAAGCCCTCCTCTACAAAAGGAGTGTTTACATTGCCACTAAAACATGCCCAATTAGGCACCACCCTAGCCTACTCCAAGCCTACTCTGCTAGCCTACTCTGAAGTTATGTTGTAGTGCCTAATGAACAAGCTCATTTTGTAGAGTAGGGCTTCCTCTAGCCACAGATAACTGGCTAGCATTTTCCAATCAAGAAGCACAACTACAGCCAGTTCAGGACCTCAGATTTTGAGGTATCCCCACTTGGTTGCATGCAACTTTGTTAGTATCAAAGGAGAGCACACAGAGAGATCTATCATTTGAGCTACATATCTAGTTCATGAATTCTATTTCATGAAGTGAAGTGTGCAGAATCAATGGAGCTCCGAAGTGGTAACCACAATATTTTGTATTATATTAGTCCCCTCTTCATATGGACCTAAGCCGACTAGGAAAACAGGTTTTCAAAAAACAAAGAACTGCCCCCTAGTGCTTGCATTGCTCTAGGAATCACAGCCACTCAAGACATTCGTAACAGAGTTTGAGGGGTGATTTCACTTCACATTCCCACCTGCAGTTCCAAAACATAAACAAGTACGGCAAAACAAAACTTCCATCAGAAAGCATCTGCACTGGCTACATGTTGGTATATCAGGACCAGGCACAAATGTGGGAGGGTACTTTATAACAAAACCACATTTTCGGACCCCCCCCCCCCCTTAAATAACAGTGTATTTGTTCCCAACATATTTTCGCTGCCAACTGTGCACCAACTTATACCACAAAGTTTTGTCAACTTAAATGGCATTGCTTTATTTCTTGCAGAAATATTGTCCTCTTCCCTCAGCTTCTCTCCCCCTCACTGTAGCAAGATATGAAGTCGATGCACACGCAAGCACCCTCAACTAAGTGAACAGGTCAAAGCTATACAGGGAGCAGCTGGAAACTGAACCTCTTACTCCCTCTGGCCGGGAGGAGTCTTACCCACAGCACTAAGTGTATTTTGCTCCTGGAAATTAGTAAGCATCCATAATTATGTTGTTGCTTTTATAACAAAATACCTGAGGTCAGCTAAGGTCAAAACACTTCCTGGGCGTCCAGTGGGAACAGACAGAAAGGTTGGGAAGAGGCCTGGCAGAATTGAAGCACCCAACGGCTGTAGCTGCCCAAATACTACTTTAAAAGTCAACTTTGAAATGGTCCCCACATAAATGTAGTGGGTACTGAAACATTTCCAAGAACTTAACCCATTCATGAATATATTCATGAACAAGCCAGAAATACCGCTACTCCACGCTAATTATCCATAAGTGTCCCACTTGCAACAGTCAGGGCTTGCTTTGCTCGCCAATACATTTTTCTAATTAAGCGCACGAAATATTATTGGGAGTTGGCGAGTTGCATGTTGCAATCATTAGGAGTCTGAGATTTGAAGCAAGAAGATGGCTTACTCGTCTTACAAGAAATGAAGGATGTTATTTAAAGATTTAAGGCGTAATTATTGGACAACAAGGCATAGGATCACTGCTTCCTCCTCCACTATTGTGAAGCCAACACTATAGCCGGGCAGCCTGGTAGCGAGAGACCTTCCATGTAACAACAACTGTCCGAGAGATTGTGGAGGAGGAAGTGCAAGCTGGTGATGAAACCGCCCACCAGCTCGTCAACAGCATGGCAGCACAGCATTGATGCCGAGGATTAGTCTGCATTATAGATCCTCACTAGAGTGGACTTACCGGGCCAGCTCCTACTGCCAGTGGGCCAGCTCCTACTGCCAGTTGGTAAGATACCTGAACACTGTTTGTGTTAGTCTTGTTAGCTTGGAACTCTTAAGGGAGACCGTAACCATATTCTAGTAAGTTTTTTTTAACTTGTGGTTACCACTTTATAGCTCCATAGATTCTGCAAACTTCATGGTATGGACTCGATATATAGCTCAAAAGATAGGTCTCTCTGTGTGCTCTCTTTTGTTACTAAAAATACTGGAGCTAAAGTGGGGGTACCTCGAAACCTGAGTGCCTGAGTTAGGAACATATTTTTCTCCAGATCGCAAAGTGCTAAAGAGCTGAAATTAGCACCAGTGGCTAGAGGAAGCCCTCCTCTATACAACGACCAGTGCTTGACCACGTACTCAAGTTTTAGTTCCTAATGAAACCAACACTGACACTTGCATTTTTTTTTAACTTGTGGTTACAACTTTAGAGCTCCGTAGATTCTGAAAACTTCATGGTATGGACTTGATATATAGCTCAAAAGATAGGTCTCTCTGTGTGCTCTCTTTTGATACTAAAATATGTTTCATAGGTATAACTATAGGCAAGTTACTAGACCCTAAAGTGGAGGGACCTAAAAAAACTGAATCCCTGCAACCTCCACCAAAATAACTGCAGATTGCTAAGTGCAAAAAAATTGAAATTGGTACGAGTGGCTAGAGGAAGCCCTAGAGCATGCAACGACCTTTTTCATTAGGCGTTAAGATTTTAGTGATTTTAGTACGTGGTCAAGTGGTTTTCAACGTAATCAATTTTCCACCCGCGCGCTTGACCAGGTATCTATGGATTAGGTTGCTAGGCCATTATTGAAAGAGGCTATCATGAGTGGAAAGCAACAGTTGAGGGATTGAGAGCCAGGAACTAAGAGATAGCTATGAAGTACTTGGCAGAGAAAAGAGATGTCGCCATCAATATTTGCACATCTAGGAAGTTGTCAAAGCTGTGTTCACTTCTCTGATCTTCAAAGATCTTACGAGAGATATATTTCCAGCACTTCTAGAAGCACGCTCTCTTCTCTGCCCCACGTAGCTAGAAGCACGCTCTCTTCTCTGCCCCACGTAGCTAGAAGCACGCTCTCTTCTCTGCCCCACGCATAGCTAGAAGCACGCTCTCTTCTCTGTCCCACGTTGCTAGAAGCACGCTCTGTTCTCTGCCCCACGTAGCTAGAAGCACGCTCTCTTCTCTGCCCCACGTAGCTAGAAGCACGCTCTCTTCTCTGCCCCACGTAGCTAGAAGCACGCTCTCTTCTCTGCCCCACGTAGCTAGAAGCACGCTCTCTTCTCTGCCCCACGTAGCTAGAAGCACGCTCTCTTCTCTGCCCCACGTAGCTAGAAGCACGCTCTCTTCTCTGCCCCACGTAGCTAGAAGCACGCTCTCTTCTCTGTCCCACGTTGCTAGAAGCACGCTCTCTTCTCTGCCCCACGTAGCTAGAAGCACGCTCTCTTCTCTGCCCCACGTAGCTAGAAGCACGCTCTCTTCTCTGCCCCACGTAGATAGAAGCACGCTCTCTTCTCTGCCCCACGTAGCTAAAAGTACGCTCTCTTCCCTGCCCCACGTAGCTAGAAGCACGCTCTCTTCTCTGCCCCACGTAGCTAGAAGCACGCTCTCTTCTCTGCCCCACGTAGCTAGAAGCACACTCTCTTCTCTGCCCCACGTATCTAGAAGCACGCTCTCTTCTCTGCCCCACGTAGCTAGAAGCACGCTCTCTTCTCTGCCCCACGTAGCTAGAAGCACGCTCTCTTCTCTGCCCCACGTAGCTAGAAGCACGCTCTCTTCTCTGCCCCACGTAGCTAGAAGCACGCTCTCTTCTCTGCCCCACGTTGCTAGAAGCACGCTCTCTTCTCTGCCCCACGTAGCTAGAAGCACGCTCTCTTCTCTGCCCCACGTAGCTAGAAGCACGCTCTCTTCTCTGCCCCAGGTAGCTAGAAGCACGCTCTCTTCTCTGCCCCACGTATCTAGAAGCACGCTCTCTTCTCTGCCACACGTAGCTAGAAGCACGCTCTCTTCTCTGCCCCACGTAGCTGGTCCATTCTTTTGTTTAAATGTTTTCCTGTTTTTAATTTTCCTACTAATTTTAGTAGGACAGCGAATATTTAGTAGGACAGCGAAGATTTAGTAGAACAGCAAAGATTTATCAACAATGAAAAGTTTTTACGCATCAGCACACACACTACACACACACATTACATACACACACACATTACATATATACATACACACACTACACACACACATTACATATATACATACACACACACACGCACACTACATACACACAAGCATACAACACAGTAACCACACACACACACACACATTATATACAACTGTACACAAGCATACACGTACATGAATACACACACACACACACACACAACACACACACAACAACCACACATGCACGCACACATGCGCACAATAACCACACTCACAATAACCACACTCACACACACACTCACACACACACACTGTGCACATACTTTTTTGCAGAATGCTTCATCTGTCTTCTTGATCCCTCCCTTGATGGCCGCCACTAAGTCGTCCCGGAACAATGGATGTCTGATGATATTGGGGAGCATGTGCATGCTGGAGTAGATAGCAGCCTCCACTCCCACATGGCCATCAAACACTGCGTAGTAGGACTGAGCAGGGAGGTCCTGGACACCCACAAAGAACACCAGCAAGCAGAGAAGCAAGAGGAAGAAGAAAGAAGAATACAGAGGAGAGGAGGAGAAGAAGAAAGAAATAGAAGAAGAGAGAAACAGAGGAAGAGAGAAACAGAGGAAGAGAGAAACAGAGGAAGAGAGAAGAGCAGAAAGGAAGAGAAGAACACAGAGAGAGTGGCAAGGAAAGAGAGGGAAGCAGTTGTGGGTGAGATGTTTGGAGTACATGGTTGTTGCTTCCCACCCTCACAGATGCTGAAGAGACTTGCCTCGAGCATATAGAGGCTATTGAGGTCCAGACAGAGAGCATACCTGTCCTCCATCTTTCTACGTCTATTCTTGAGCCCGTGCATGCTCATTTCCACCTTGTTCAAAGGGGCCTTGAGACAGGGCAACTCCTGCAACCAGTTAGCCGCTACTTCATGCACAATATTCACTAGCTCCCAGGCTACCAGAGAGCTGCTCAACACTGTAAGGAGGACAGGGGGGGAGGAGAGGAGGGAGGGGAGGAGGGAGGGGAGGGAGGGAGGGAGCGAGGGGAGGAGGGAGGAAGGGGAGGAAGGGGAGGAAGGGGAGGAAGGGGAGGAAGGGGAGGAAGGGGAGGAAGGGGAGGAAGGAGGGAGGGGAGGGAGGGGGGAGGAGGGAGGGGAGGGGGAGGGAGGAGGGATGGGAGGAAGGAGGGAAGAGAGGAGGGAGGGGAGGGAGGAGAGGAAGGAGGGAGCGAGGGGAGGAGGGAGCGGAGGAGGGAGGGGAGGAGGGAGGGGAGGAGGGAGGGGAGGAGGGGAGGGGAGAGGAGGGAGGGGAGAGGGAGGGGAGGAAGGAGGGAGGGGAGGGAGGAGGGAGGGGGGAGGGGGGGAGGAGGGAGGTAGGGGAGGAGGGAGGGAAGAAAAGAGGACAAGTAAATTGTGACAACTCTTTCCAATTTTCAATCTGTGACACGTGTCAAGAGAAGTACTGAAGTGATCGTACCAGTTCTGTCAGGGTCTCCACCATTTGTTGCTGCTGCTGCCGTGTTTGCAGTGCTGTCAGTGGCTGGAGGAAGTCTCAGGTGGTCCAACGGTCTGCTCTTCAACCTCCGACAGCATTCAGCAGCTATGTGATAGGACAGCAGCCCTGGGCATCGCCTGGGGGCAGAACATTGTAAAAGGGCCGATCACATATCATCATATGCAAGCAGCAGGTGTACACTACACATACAAGCACATACCAGCTCTATAAGGAGAGGGCAAGTGTCCCTAATTTGCTCCACCCTCTAATTAAGCTTCCAAAATTAAGTACATACATAGAAATTTCAATGAATCACTTTTGGGGGGGGGGGGCTGAAAATTCCAAGATTCTTTCAAAGGAAAGCTCTCATAATTATTCATATACGCATACAGCAGTTTTCAATTTGTCTAGTCAAAGAGATGCTTTCTAGAGCCTCGACCAGTCACTGCTATTGTAGTCTCTCAGAGGAATGTGTTTCAAAGACTCTATTTTATGCCTCCACATAGTTGAAGAGGCTTCATCGTCACTCACCAGCTCCAGTAACAAGCATCAGCAAGTGATCAGAGCAGAACTATGCCACGTACGTAGAACTATATGTACGGAGGGCTAATCAGGATTTGTAAAATCACAGGAAGGGGGGCAGACATGGGAAATCTATCACACTCTTGTACATGCAAGTCATTTGCAGAAAGATCAAGAGAAATTCAAGGGAAGGGGAACATATCTCTCCCCCCCCCCCCCCCCCCCCCCCCCACCTTCCCTGCCCCCTCCCCCCCCCCTCCCCCCCAAAAAGTTAAAAAAAGGAAAATTATGGTAATATTTCCCTTTGCTTCCTCCAGCTGGTGCAAACCGGAAATGGAGGACAACTGAAGAAGAGGAGCTGACATGACACACCAAATGAAAGAAAACAAGTCTGTACCCATGTGGACCACAACCAGTTAGATGACCCTTTACCATTTAAAATCAAATGCCAAGCTACAGTATTAGTGCACATGGTTTCAAATGGTAAAGGTTCTTCTATAATAATGGTTAGGGTCCATCTATAATACTGGTTATGGTCCACATGGAGTGCAGTCCTTTCCTTTTAGCAGCCAATCAAATGTAGTAGCTGTTTGGTTAGTAAACAAGAATAGTTGAGCGTGGAAGACTACACCAAGTATAAGCCTCAGGGAGGCTTTTGACACTTGTTTTTGTTGCTATACACTCCACGTATCCCCAGATGCCACGCCTTCTTGTTATTGTTGAATGTACACATCTATCTACACCCTGTGGTGTAGGTGAACTCCACCACAGGGTGTCAGCTACACCACAGGGTGTCAGCTACACCACAGGGTGTCAGCTACACCACAGGGTGTCAGCTACACCACAGGGTGTCAGCTACACCACAGAGTTCACCTACACCACAGAGTTCACCTACACCACAGGGTGTCAGCTACACCACAGAGTTCACCTACACCACAGGGTGTCAGCTACACCCCACAGAGTTCACCTACACCACAGGGTGTCAGCTACACCCCACAGAGTTCACCTACACCACAAGGTGTCAGCTACACCACAGAGTTCACCTACACCACAGAGTTCACCTACACCACAGGGTGTCAGCTACACCACAGGGTGTCAGCTACACCACAGGGTGTCAGCTACACCACAGGGTGTCAGCTACACCACAGAGTTCACCTACACCACAGGGTGTCAGCTACACCACAGGGTGTCAGCTACACCACAGAGTTCACCTACACCACAGGGTGTCAGCTACACCACAGAGTTCACCTACACCACAGGGTGTCAGCTACACCACAGGGTGTCACCTACACCACAGGGTGTTAGCCATATCTTGCTGGTGTTGTTTGACTGCTCCTCTCAGAGATGGTCCTCTTGGTGTCGTCTTCCAGGAGCATGGTGCCTGTACCATTGAAGGGTCAGCTACTGCCTCCTTCAAGGACTTCATAACAGTAGCACAGCGCAACTCCACCAATCAAACAACAGCTCTCCTCAACAAACTTTCAGTTGATATAGTAATCAACAATCAACTTATTGCCCACTCATTATCCCTGATGAAGACTAGACATTATTCCTGGTGAAGGCTAGAGCATCTAGTCAATATTCCTGATGAAGGTTAGAGCATCTAGTCATTATTCCTGATGAAATCTAGAGCATCTAGTCATTATTCCTGTTGAAGGCTAGAGCATCTAGTCATTATCCCTGATGAAGACTAGAGCATCTAGTCATTATTCCTTTTGAAGGCTAGAGCATCTAGTCAATATTCCTGATGAAGGCTAGAGCATCTAGTCATTATTCCTGTTGAAGGCTAGAGCATCTAGTCATTATCCCTGATGAAGGCTAGAGCATCTAGTCAATATTCCTGATGAAAGCTAGAGCATCTAGTCAATATTCCTGATGAAGGCTAGAGCATCTAGTCATTATTCCTGTTGAAGGCTAGAGCATCTAGTCATTATTCCTGATGAAGGCTAAAGCATCTAGTATCACTGATGAAGGCTGGAGCATCTAATCATTATTCCTGATGAAGGCTGGAGCATCTAGTCATTATTCCTGATGAAGGCTAGAGCATCTAGTCATTATTCCTGATGAAGGCTGGAGCATCTAGTCATTATCCCTGATGAAGGCTAGAGCATCTAGTCATTATTCCTGATGAAGGCTAGGGCATCTAGTCATTATTCCTGATGAAGGCTAGAGCATCTAGTCATTATTCCTGATGAAGGCTAGAGCATCTAGTCATTATTCCTATGAAGGCTAGAGCATCTAGTCATTATTCCTGATGAAGGCTAGAGCATCTAGTCATTATTCCTGATGAAGGCAAGAGCATCTAGTCATTATTCCTGATGAAGGCTAGAGCATCTGCCGAAACGTCCAGTGAGCAGTTGATTATTGAGAAAGTCATTGATAAGATGTTTTGGTAGAGGATCAGCTACAGCCTCCTAGTTTCCCAGGAGCTGCAAAAAGACAGCAGAACTAAGCACGGGTCATTCGTTCTGCTTATAATAGAGCACGCGAGTTTAGACTCTATTCTGCTTATAAAACTGCTGCACGTGAGCTAGTCTGGCTGCATCATCGATGAGAAGCCTTACCCATAACTCTTTGCTGCCATTGAGAAACAGATTAGTCACGAACATCAGAGGAGTATTCTGTGCTAATTTCTGTGACCGGACCTGCTGTATGCAGGTGCTGTGTGCATGGGAGGACAAAGATACACTGACAGATGCCGTAGGAGATCTCAGGTTCTTTCCACTCGTTCTTCATTATTTGTGCTGCTGATTTACTACCTCAGTGAAGGGTTCAAGGTACGCTTGGAGTCCCTTAGCGAAGGGTTCAAGTACGCTTGGAGTTCCTTAGCAGAGGGTTCAAGGTGTGCTTGGAGTCCCTCAGCGAAGGATTAAGGTATGCTTGGAGTTCCTTAGCGAAGGGTTCAAGTATGCTTGGAGTTCCTTAGCAAAGGATTAAGTTATGCTTGGAGTCCCTCAGCGAAGGGTTCAAGTACGCTTGGAGTTCCTTAGCAAAGGGTTCAAGGCACGCTTGGAGTCCCTCAGCGAAGGATTAAGGTATGCTTGGAGTCCCTTAGCGAAGGATTCAAGGCATTCTTGGAGTTCCTTAGTGAAGGATTAAGGTATGCTTGAAGTCCCTTAGCGAAGGATTAAGGCATGCTTGGCGAAGGATTAAGGTACTGTACGCTTGGAGCCCCTTAGCGAAGGATTAAGGTATGCTTGGAGACCTAATATTGTCTGGAAGCTAAGCAGCTGCTTGCACGAGTTTCCCTCTCCAGTTGTCCATTTTTTAAAAGTTTTTTGTTTGTTTTGCCGCCTGCTACTTTAGGGTAAGGGAGTGCCAAATAAGGAGTGCTACTGCACCCTCCGACAGACGGATGATCCTTGAAGATGAGCTTCAAGGGGAGTCCACACTATCTACGATTGTTGGGGGCTGCTGGCTTACTACATTAATGAAGGCTTCAAGGCATGCTGGGAGTCTTTATGGTGGCCAAAAGTATCTTTTACACTGCCAAGAAAGTGCCAATGTGAGTCTTAGTCGAGATCAGAGCAAGTTGTTTCTTTAAGAAGATTGCTTTCCACAATTCAAAAAAGACAGGAGTACATTCTAGTCTTACCACATTATCAAGAATGTAACTAAGTGATACCACATTATCAAAAATGAATCCAAGGGTTACAATGTGGAGAGGGATCTACTCTACCATTAGTGTAGCTGTCTGTTGCCTTGTTTTATCAGAGCAGCTACACAAGCACTAGCCTAGTAGGTGGGTGTGGCCTTCAGTTGTAGTGCAACACTTGATTACACTCCAACAATGTAGTAATCCATAGTTACAGAGCACAGCACAGCACTGCTAGCTAACATACCATATCTACTGTAACTAGCTGCTCTGATGAACACATCCTAGCTACTGTAGCTAGCTGGCTAACATACCAAAACCACTGTAGATGCTAGCACATCACACATAGCTACATCTGAATTGCTACATATACCAGCAAAGAGTGTAGCTAGGTTGCTATGGCTACATACCAGCTATTTATAGCTAGGTTACTATGAATACATGTACCACCATAGAGTATTTTCTCATTGGTAGTAGTGGATTAATTATCACGCTACATGCATATGTGCAGTTTTGAACTATTGTCACAGAGCAGCTAAAAATAGTGCTACACAACACAGATATTGAGTGTGCATCATATAGAGAACCTCGCACGCTCACTAGAGTACGATACACGTAGAGAAACACATGCTCCTCTCCAGTTCACTACGAGCACACAATCCACTTTCTGCACGTCTGCTAAAATCTTACTCCCTCACCTCACACAGAAACAGTGTGTGTAGTCATGTACATGCATGCTTCAGAATGCTAGTAGTCTACACTCTGTGTGTAGTCATGGACATGCATGCTTCAGAATGCTAGTAGTCTACACTCTGTGTGTAGTCCATGGACATGCATGCTTCAGAATGCTAGTAGTCTACACTCTGTGTGTAGTCATGGACATGCATGCTTCAGAATGCTAGTAGTCTACACTCTGTGTGCAGTCATGGACATGCATGCTTCAGAATGCCAGTAGTCTACACTCTGTGTGTAGTCCATGGACATGCATGCTTCAGAATGCTAGTAGTCTACACTCTGTGTGTAGTCATGGACATGCATGCTTCAGAATGCTAGTAGTCTACACTCTGTGTGTAGTCATGGACATGCATGCTTCAGAATGCTAGTAGTCTACACTCTGTGTGTAGTCATGGACATGCATGCTTCAGAATGCTAGTAGTCTACACTCTGTGTGTAGTCATGGACATGCATGCTTCAGAATGCTAGTAGTCTACACTCTGTGTGTAGTCATGGACATGCATGCTTCAGAATGCCAGTAGTCTACACTCTGTGTGTAGTCCATGGACATGCATGCTTCAGAATGCTAGTAGTCTACACTCTGTGTGTAGTCATGGACATGCATGCTTCAGAATGCTAGTAGTCTACACTCTGTGTGTAGTCATGGACATGCATGCTTCAGAATGCTAGTAGTCTACACTCTGTGTGTAGTCATGGACATGCATGCTTCAGAATGCTAGTAGTCTACACTCTGTGTGTAGTCCATGGACATGCATGCTTCAGAATGCTAGTAGTCTACACTCTGTGTGTAGTCATGGACATGCATGCTTCAGAATGCTAGTAGTCTACACTCTGTGTGTAGTCATGGACATGCATGCTTCAGAATGCCAGTAGTCTACACTCTGTGTGTAGTCATGGACATGCATGCTTCAGAATGCTAGTAGTCTACACTCTGTGTGTAGTCATGGACATGCATGCTTCAGAATGCTAGTAGTCTACACTCTGTGTGTAGTCATGGACATGCATGCTTCAGAATGCTAGTAGTCTACACTCTGTGTGCAGTCATGGACATGCATGCTTCAGAATGCTAGTAGTCTACACTCTGTGTGTAGTCATGGACATGCATGCTTCAGAATGCTAGTAGTCTACACTCTGTGTGTAGTCATGGACATGCATGCTTCAGAATGCTAGTAGTCTACACTCTGTGTGCAGTCCATGGACATGCATGCTTCAGAATGCTAGTAGTCTACACTCTGTGTGTAGTCATGTACATGCATGCTTCAGAATGCTAGTAGTCTACACTCTGTGTCTAGTCATGGACATGCATGCATCAGAATGCTAGTAGTCTACACTCTGTGTGCAGTCATGGACATGCATGCTTCAGAATGCCAGTAGTCTACACTCTGTGTGTAGTCATGGACATGCATGCTTCAGAATGCTAGTAGTCTACACTCTGTGTGTAGTCATGGACATGCATGCTTCAGAATGCCAGTAGTCTAGCATGGACATGCATGCTTCAGAATGCTAGTAGTCTACACTCTGTGTGCAGTCATGGACATGCATGCTTCAGAATGCTAGTAGTCTACACTCTGTGTGCAGTCATGGACATGCATGCTTCAGAATGCTAGTAGTCTACACTCTGTGTGTAGTCATGGACATGCATGCTTCAGAATGCCAGTAGTCTACACTCTGTGTGCAGTCATGGACATGCATGCTTCAGAATGCTAGTAGTCTACACTCTGTGTGTAGTCCATGGACATGCATGCTTCAGAATGCTAGTAGTCTACACTCTGTGTGCAGTCATGGACATGCATGCTTCAGAATGCTAGCTGTCTACACTCTGTGTGTAGTCATGGACATGCATGCTTCAGAATGCTAGTAGTCTACACTCTGTGTGTAGTCATGGACATGCATGCTTCAGAATGCTAGTAGTCTACACTCTGTGTGTAGTCATGGACATGCATGCTTCAGAATGCTAGTAGTCTACACTCTGTGTGTAGTCCATAGACATGCATGCTTCAGAATGCTAGTAGTCTACACTCTGTGTGTAGTCATGCACATGCATGCTTCAGAATGCTAGTAGTCTACACTCTGTGTGTAGTCATGTACATGCATGCTTCAGAATGCTAGTAGTCTACACTCTGTGTGTAGTCATGGACATGCATGCTTCAGAATGCTAGTAGTCTACACTCTGTGTGCAGTCATGGACATGCATGCTTCAGAATGCTAGTAGTCTACACTCTGTGTGCAGTCATGCACATGCATGCTTCAGAATGCTAGTAGTCTACACTCTGTGTGTAGTCATGCACATGCATGCTTCAGAATGCTACTACACTCTGTGTGTAGTCATGGACATGCATGCTTCAGAATGCTAGTAGTCTACACTCTGTGTGTAGTCATGGACATGCATGCTTCAGAATGCCAGTAGTCTACACTCTGTGTGCAGTCATGGACATGCATGCTTCAGAATGCTAGTAGTCTACACTCTGTGTGTAGTCCATGGACATGCATGCTTCAGAATGCTAGTAGTCTACACTCTGTGTGTAGTCCATGGACATGCATGCTTCAGAATGCTAGTAGTCTACACTCTGTGTGTAGTCCATGGACATGCATGCTTCAGAATGCTAGTAGTCTACACTCTGTGTGTAGTCATGGACATGCATGCTTCAGAATGCCAGTAGTCTACACTCTGTGTGCAGTCATGGACATGCATGCTTCAGAATGCTAGTAGTCTACACTCTGTGTGTAGTCCATGTACATGCATGCTTCAGAATGCTAGTAGTCTACACTCTGTGTGTAGTCATAGACATGCATGCTTCAGAATGCTAGTAGTCTACACTCTGTGTGTAGTCATGGACATGCATGCTTTATAATGCTAGGCACCTCTTAGAAAACACCTGAAAAAGACAAACTCTCCATTGACATACGTACTTGACCCCCTCCCCTCTCCCCATTCAACAATCAGCAGCTGAGGAGTGTCAACAGTGAAATCACCACGCTGCCGGGACACAGGCCTCATACACAGCGAGTGCTCCTTGATGGCTACTCTAACTTCGTCTGGGCACACATCACATATTGTGACTTTCAAAGTTGGAATCTCGTAACAGCAGCAGGAACATGTGGGAGGAGCCAAAACTTCTCATCAAGCCCATCCGAGTGTTCCATTGGACTGCATGGGAAGATTCCAACTGCCCTAGCCTGAAGTCCTGCCAAAGTCACTCCTCAAGGAGGAGGAGGAAATGAGATCTTGCCAAAAATTCCAGGGGAGGAAGCTCGCTCGTACAAGATTGGGACATCAAGAGCAGGAGAGTCAATTGCAGCAAAAGACCACACCCATCCATGTGTGACACATGTCGCTCGAGCTTGAGCAGGACATACAGTGTTTCAATGGGAGCGAGAGGCCTTTAGTAAGAGGGATGGGCCTTTAGTGAGAGGGATGGGCCTTTAGTGAGAGGGATGGGCCTTTAGTGAGAGGGATGGGCCTTTAGTGAGAGGGATGGGCCTTTAGTGAGAGGGATGGGCCTTTAGTGAGAGGGATGGGCCTTGAGGGATGGGCCTTTAGTGAGAGGGATGGGCCTTTGGTGAGAGGGATGGGCCTTTAGTGAGAGGGATGGGCCTTTAGTGAGAGGGATGGGCCTTTGGTGAGAGGGATGGGCCTTTAGTGAGAGGAATGGGCCTTTAGTGGGAGGGAGAGTCCTTTAGTGAGAGGGAGAGGCCTTTAGTGAGAGGGATGAGCTTTTGAGAGGCCTTTAGTGGGAGGGAGAGGCCTTTAGTGGGAGTGATAGGCCTTTAGTGAGAGGGATGGGCCTTTAGTGGGAGGGAGAGGCTTTTAGTGAGAGGGATGGGCCTTTAGTGGGAGGGAGAGGCCTTTAGTAGGAGGGATGGGCCTTTAGTGGGAGGGAGAGGCCTTTAGTGAGAGGGATGGGCCTTTAGTGGGAGGGATGGGCCTTTAGTGGGAGCGAGAGGCCTTTAGTAGGAGGGAAGCATGTCTGCAAACAAGTGAGGTGCAGCATGGTGTAAGATGTGGGAGTGGTTTAATAGAGAGTTGTCTGGCAGTTCATAGAGGCCAGGTGGGAGGAGCTGTGAATTTGCCCCTCCCCGCATGGCAACCACATCAGCCAAGATGTAATACACTGTCCTGTTACGTCACCAGCTGTCCTATTATGCAATCAGCTGTCCTGTTTATACTACTGGTGTCCTGTTTTAACTGACAGCCTGTTCATAACTGGCTGTCCTATTTTGTACCCACCATTTTGTGTCAGGGTCTGAATCTCACAAACTATCTGTCCTGTTAAGTAACCAGCTGTCCTATCTACAACAGTGCAACCAGTATCCCATCTGTAACTGGTGTCCTGTTACGTAACCAGCTGTCCTCACAACCAACTCTTTATAACTCCGTCTGTAACCGACCGTTCCACTGTGTAATATTATTATTTGGGAGAAATTAACACTACTGCGCGGCACTTGTCGGAGAAGTATGATTACACAACATTCCTACCAGCACCAGCTCTGCACGGACAAGTCCAGGCTGGCCTGACACTCTCTAGCACCACTGTAGCCTCAAGAAGGATTGGTTCATTAGCCCTTGCTGTTCTGAGTGTGCGTCCCTTCCATTCATATTAGGTGATGTCTGGGACGAGGTCCTTGGGTACACATTGTGTCACCTCATGGTACAACTCATAGATAGAAGATCACCTTCCCGAGAGGCTTTGCTTGGACTGGGATGAGCTGCACGGTATTAGAGGAATTGGATTACTCTGCAATTTAGCTAGCTCTGGACGGACACAGGAGCACGCAGACTATACACCCACACACCCTCCCCCAGACAATGCCCACACACATGAGCTAGTGTTTGAGCTTCTAGAGATGACTATAACAGCTGAGGACTACTGCTTTGTATGACTTCTGTACATTAGGACAGTTGCAAGGATAACTGTATACTAGGACAGTGGCAAGAACTACTGTACACTAGGACAGTGGCAAGGACTACTGTACACTAGGACAGTGGCAAGGACTACTGTACACTAGGACAGTGGCAAGGACTGCTGTACACTAGGACAGTGGCAAGGACTGCTGTACACTAGGACAGTGGCAAGGACTACTGTACACTAGGACAGTGGCAAGGACTGCTGTACACTAGGACAGTGGCAAGGACTGCTGTACACTAGGACAGTGGCAAGGACTACTGTACACTAGGACAGTGGCAAGGACTGCTGTACACTAGGACAGTGGCAAGGACTGCTGTACACTAGGACAGTGGCAAGGACTGCTGTACACTAGGACAGTGGCAAGGACTGCTGTACACTAGGACAGTGGCAAGGACTACTGTACACTAGGACAGTGGCAAGGACTGCTGTACACTAGGACAGTGGCAAGGACTGCTGTACACTAGGACAGTGGCAAGGACTGCTGTACACTAGGACAGTGGCAAGGACTACTGTACACTAGGACAGTGGCAAGGACTACTGTACACTAGGACAGTGGCAAGGACTGCTGTACACTAGGACAGTGGCAAGGACTGCTGTACACTAGGACAGTGGCAAGGACTACTGTACACTAGGACAGTGGCAAGGACTACTGTACACTAGGACAGTGGCAAGGACTGCTGTACACTAGGACAGTGGCAAGGCCTACTGTAGAGTAGGACAGTGGCAAGGACTGCTGTACACTAGGACAGTGGCAAGGACTACTGTACATTAGGACAGTGGCAAGGACTGCTGTACACTAGGACAGTGGCAAGGACTGCTGTACACTAGGACAGTGGCAAGGACTACTGTACACTAGGACAGTGGCAAGGACTGCTGTACACTAGGACAGTGGCAAGGACTGCTGTACACTAGGACAGTGGCAAGGACTACTGTACACTAGGACAGTGGCAAGGACTGCTGTACACTAGGACAGTGGCAAGGACTGCTGTACACTAGGACAGTGGCAAGGACTGCTGTACACTAGGACAGTGGCAAGGACTGCTGTACACTAGGACAGTGGCAAGGCCTACTGTAGAGTAGGACAGTGGCAAGGACTGCTGTACACTAGGACAGTGGCAAGGACTGATGTACACTAGGACAGTGGCAAGGACTACTGTACATTAGGACAGTGGCAAAGACTGCTGTACACTAGGACAGTGGCAAGGACTGATGTTCACTAGGACAGTGGCAAGGACTGCTTACATTAGGACAGTGGCAAGGACTGATGTTCACTAGGACAGTGGCAAGGACTACTGTACATTAGGACAGTGGCAAGGACTGCTGTACACTAGGACAGTGGCAAGGACTGCTGTACACTAGGACAGTGGCAAGGACTGCTGTACACTAGGACAGTGGCAAGGACTACTGTACACTAGGACAGTGGCAAGGACTGATGGACATTAGGACAGTGGCAAGGACTACTGTACACTAGGACAGTGGCAAGGACTACTGTACACTAGGACAGTGGCAAGGACTGATGTTCACTAGGACAGTGGCAAGGACTGCTGTACATTAGGACAGTGGCAAGGACTGCTGTACACTAGGACAGTGGCAAGGACTGCTGTTCACTAGGACAGTGGCAAGGACTACTGTACACTAGGACAGTGGCAAGGACTACTGTACACTAGGACAGTGGCAAGGACTGATGTTCACTAGGACAGTGGCAAGGACTACTGTACACTAGGACAGTGGCAAGGACTGCTGTACACTAGGACAGTGGCAAGGACTGCTGTACACTAGGACAGTGGCAAGGCCTGCTGTACACTAGGACAGTGGCAAGGACTGCTGTACACTAGGACAGTGGCAAGGCCTGCTGTACACTAGGACAGTGGCAAGGACTGCTATGCATTAGGACAGTGGCAAGGACTACTGTACACTAGGACAGTGGCAAGGACTGCTGTACACTAGGACAGTGGCAAGGACTACTGTACACTAGGACAGTGGCAAGGACTACTGTACACTAGGACAGTGGCAAGGACTACTGTACACTAGGACAGTGGCAAGGACTACTGTACACTAGGACAGTGGCAAGGACTACTGTACACTAGGACAGTGGCAAGGACTACTGTACACTAGGACAGTGGCAAGGACTACTGTACACTAGGACAGTGGCAAGGACTGCTGTACACTAGGACAGTGGCAAGGACTACTGTACACTAGGACAGTGGCAAGGACTGATATTCACTAGGACAGTGGCAAGGACTACTGTACACTAGGACAGTGGCAAGGACTGCTGTACACTAGGACAGTGGCAAGGACTGCTGTACATTAGGACAGTGGCAAGGACTACTGTACACTAGGACAGTGGCAAGGACTGCTGTACACTAGGACAGTGGCAAGGACTGCTGTACACTAGGACAGTGGCAAGGACTACTGTACACTAGGACAGTGGCAAGGACTACTGTACACTAGGACAGTGGCAAGGACTGCTGTACATTAGGACAGTGGCAAGGCTGCTGTACACTAGGACAGTGGCAAGGACTACTGTACACTAGGACAGTGGCAAGGACTACTACTGTACACTAGGACAGTGGCAAGGACTGCTGTACACTAGGACAGTGGCAAGGACTGCTATACACTAGGACAGTGGCAAGGACTGCTGTATACTAGGACAGTGGCAAGGACTACTATACACTAGGACAGTGGCAAGGACTACTGTACACTAGGACAGTGGCAAGGACTACTGTACACTAGGACAGTGGCAAGGACTGCTGTATACTAGGACAGTGGCAAGGACTACTGTACACTAGGACAGTGGCAAGGACTACTGTACACTAGGACAGTGGCAAGGACTACTGTACACTAGGACAGTGGCAAGGACTACTGTACACTAGGACAGTGGCAAGGACTGCTGTACACTAGGACAGTGGCAAGGACTACTGTACACTAGGACAGTGGCAAGGACTACTGTACACTAGGACAGTGGCAAGGACTGCTGTACACTAGGACAGTGGCAAGGACTACTGTACACTAGGACAGTGGCAAGGACTACTGTACACTAGAACAGTGGCAAGGACTGCTGTACACTAGGACAGTGGCAAGGACTGCTGTACACTAGGACTGCTGTACACTAGGACAGTGGCAAGGACTACTGTACACTAGGACAGTGGCAAGGACTGCTGTACATTAGGACAGTGGCAAGGACTGCTGTACACTAGGACAGTGGCAAGGACTACTGTACACTAGGACAGTGGCAAAGACTACTGTACACTAGGACAGTGGCAAGGACTGCTGTACACTAGGACAGTGGCAAGGACTACTGTACACTAGGACAGTGGCAAGGACTACTGTACACTAGGACAGTGGCAAGGACTACTGTACACTAGGACAGTGGCAAGGACTACTGTACACTAGGACAGTGGCAAGGACTGCTATGCATTAGGACAGTGGCAAGGACTACTACTGTACACTAGGACAGTAATACATGTACAATGGGGGGACTTACTACGGACATAACTGGCTGATCAGTTTGAAACGCATCCAATACCAGGCATCAGTAAGGAACCTGATCAGCTTCTTGGTAACTCATTAAAAGCTTTGTCCTAACTTTCAATGACTGGGGAATTGAAGTTCAGATAATTACCATTATCTTTGTAAGTTTTGTACGTTGAGTCAAGTAATGTCAGTCTACTAATATATACATTGGAAATGACACTTGTTATCTGTATTTCTGTGGCTGCTGAAACAGCTCAGAGAAAGAGGTAATTATGGCAACACCCACTTCAGGGGACTGGCCACAATTATCAGTCCTCCATACATTGTTCCATAACACCCAATGAACTCACATACACCCACAACAGGTTATCAAAACCCTTCTCTACAGAGAACACCCAGATGGCAGATAGTTCATCCTGTACGGCACCATAGGTGTTGGTGTGACTTCCCATCATTATTCAAGCGACTTGAGAAAGGATCAGCTGGAGAATGCTTAGTGGGAGGGAGATGCTTAGTGGGAGGGAGATGCTTAGTGGGAGGGAGATGCTTAGTGGGAGGGAGATGCTTAGTGGGAGGGAGGTGCTTAGTGGGAGGGAGATGCTTAGTGGGAGGGAGGTGCTTAGTGGGAGGGAGATGCTTAGTGGGAGGGAGATGCTTAGTGGGAGGGAGGTACTTAGTGGGAGGTGCTTAGTGGGAGGGAGATGGAGGGAGATGCTTAGTGGGAGGGAGATGGGATGCTTAGTGGGAGGGAGATGCTTAGTGGTTTTTGTGAGACAGCAAGAATCAGAGCGACTACTCACTTGTACAATAAACGAGAATCAGAGAGACTACTCACTTGTATCTAATAGAGAAACTGTGTTTTAGGTAGTCATCTAATTTCCCTGGACTCATGAAAACTCAATCCCTTCCTCCAGTACCTCTCCAGCAAGACTAACACTGTGTATTTAGTGTGCACACAAGACTAGAGCGAGCACACAGCCTTGCTGTATACATTTACTACTCATTTCTTAGACAGATAGAGTTCTGACATACACACCAATTTCCATTGCATGGTTAGTAGCAGTCCCAAGATAACTACTTTTACAGTTTTAACTTAAACTCAGAATTCCAAACGCAAAAGTACTTACAGTAACTTAGCACACCCTTGGAAGTGTCTTATTAATGCACAGTTGACAGAACTGAAGCCACACTGTGTTATACGGTGCATAATAGATCACACAAGCAAGCTAAATGGACTCACTTCTCGGACAGGTAACGTCTGGTCATTTCTAAGCATTCTCCCTCCACCTCCTCCAGCTCTAGCTGAGGCCAGACCGGCCGCATTGGCAGGGACGATCCAGGCTTAGGTGGAGGTAGCTCAGCGAAACGCTCCAAGAACTTTATTGCATCCCTCTTTTTGGCTTCAGAAAACTCCATGCCTTCGCTAAAGCTTAGTGCTCCCCCACCCCCCTCCCCTCTTTCCTGGCTAGCGACGGGCTAGCGGTAATTGAGTGAATGACGTAGTAAACATGTGACCTCGTCCTGTTCATGTGACATACTATGTTCGGGTCGAAGAGAGTAGCATCGGAAGAAGACTTTTACAAAGACTTCCGAGCGTCGAGAACGCAAGTATGCTGTGCGGGTTGCATCACCAAATTGTTTATTACAGCCTCATCATAGTCCTCATCATCGTAGCCTTGTATTACAACCTTACTGGTCTCGGAAGTCGTATTGACATCGGTTATTTCCTCTCCACCACCTCGCCTTACCTTTGGGCAGGCACTGGGGCAGGCCTGGCTGTCTCCCTGTCCATTATGGGAGCAGCCTGGGGCATCTTTCTCACTGGCTCTAGTATTCTCGGAGCTGGGGTCAAGGCTCCCAGGATCAAGACACGTAACCTCATCTCGATCATCTTCTGTGAAGCAGTGGCCATCTATGGCATCATCATTGCCATTATCATGGTCCAGAAGATCAAACTAGTGGAAGGTGCTCTGTATGATCAAGATGAGAACGGGGATTATCTGGGTACATACAGCAACTCGGCAGTCTTTGCTGGTGCGTCTTTGTTTGGGGCAGGGCTTACTGTAGGATTCACGAACATTGCTTGTGGTCTCTCAGTAGGACTGGTTGGGAGTGGAGCAGCCCTAGCTGATGCTCAGAATCCATCACTCTTTGTTAAGATTCTAATCATTGAAATTTTTGCCAGTGCAATTGGACTATTTGGTGTTATAGTTGGAATCATCCAAGCCACCAAGGCTAATTTTGAAGGATAATTGGTGTAGACTACTAACATTATGAACCAGTGTAGTTCTTGTTACATGTATAGTGGTTGTAGTGTTCTTGTACAGTACTGTTGCTTGTTGCGTGCATTTTTCTTCATTCTTGAGCTGTATGCAGGTATGAATACCAAACATGTGACAGTTACGTTGTGAATAGAACACCCTGTCCCCCTCCAGTACTCGGGTGATGCCATCAAGTGAAAATGGTCTTTAGTGACCCACTTGATGTTGCCAATTTTCACCTGTCTCTGATTCCCTTGGTGCTGATCAGTCATAAAAGCAGGCCTGTAGATGTGTTAGTGAATCACCTACCCATTTCTCTGCATGAGAGAGGCGTGGCTCTGAGGCTATAAGATTGAAGGCAGGCTAGTATATAGACGAGATGAGCAGTCCAGAGTAAAGTAAATCCCTCCAAGACCCCACCCCTTCCCCCTCCTTTCTCCGACCGTTGTTATATCATTTGGAAAATAAATTTGCGGAAGATGATTTTACAATTGAAAAAAAAATTGTTTCCTCAGCTATATATAGAAATATGACGGAGCTCGACATGTACAAAAGGTTTTTTTTAAATATGGCTCTAATTCTACTGGTGACTAGTTAGATGATACTTAGCCCAGTGGCTTATTTTTGTATCGTTATCGAGTATGAATGCGAGTTAATTCTCACAAGGCTATATACATTCTAGCAATCATTATTATCATCACCATCTATTATTTATTATTATAGTGTTATTATTACTATTTTATATTATTATTATTATTATTATATTATTATTATCAATAGTCAGACTGACTAGAACCAAGCACAGCTGCTGTGTTCCCATGCAGGATTACAATAGAAAATCTCTGAAGGAGAAAATGATGGGAGTGTTGTTCATCACTCGGATTTGAAACAGCCTCTCAACTCCCAAAGAAACAAAGACACCTCAACACTAAACACTCCAGTGCTGATTGGAACACAAACAAATGGGTTGTATATATTCACATACTTTTCCTTCTTCAAGGACTCCGATCTGTTGACCACTTCCTCTGATACTAGGGTGGCATAGGAAGGTGCAAAGGAGACCACTAAAGCAGCACTCCACCCTAGAATATGGCCGTTATTCCAGGGGACGATGGAACCCCATCAGGCCACCATTACTTTTGGGAGGGTTTCTTTGTTTTACTACTAGATTACTCTGCAACAACTTCTCCAGTAAATCAGTGAGTTAACTCTTATGGATGAAGTGCCTATAGGCATGTTGATAAATAATCTATGAGTCCTACTTATGGATTAAGTATTTATTTATTCACATGTTGGCAAGCCAAGTTTACAAGCTGACCCACGGATTGTGGTTCATTGTGCAGCAATCGCTTATCTTATCTATCAGCTGAACAGACAGGATTAAATGACTTGTTTCCTAGCTATCGTGTATAGCAGCTGCTAAATGTCATGGAGGTAATGCTTGCGTGTTGTGTTGTTGTTTGCTGTGCAAAAGGTTATATTAGAGGGGGGAAGGAAATCATTGTTACAAACACAATCTGATGGCCAACATGATTATTTTACACTATTTCTGTGCAAGTAATAAGATGTTCACTTTTCTCACTGTAAGATGTAACGTAACTACTTCACTCCGCATATTTATTACCACCAATAGAAACTGACATGCTATAGTTCATGTTATGTAATCTACATTGTTGGGACAGCAGTGAACCAGACTCTACTGTAGCCGTGGGGGGGGGGGGGGGGGGAGTGGAGCTGGGGGTGCCTCACAATGTAACCATTGATTGTATAGTGAAAACTGTTTGACTCCTGCATGCCATGTGGCTATAATGTAGCTGCCATTTTATTGCCAAATGTCTCTGTACAAGTAACAGGCAGCACCATCACAAGCTGAAGGGGAGATATCTGAAACTGATTGTTCTGTTGATAGTGATCAGTGTTTGTGACGGTGATCAGTTTCATCATCCTGGATCTAAACACCAGAGTGGAATCTGATGTGTTACAATGCAGAGATAATTATACCAAATTATATTGATGATTTTTGCTAGTGATGATATTCCGGAGATACTGACAAGTATGAGTTGTTGACTCATTTCAGACCTGGCATAAATTACAGATTTTCAAAAATAGCTCATTTCAACAACAGTGGTTTAAGGCTGTAACCTTGACCTAGTGTATAGCCAGCAGGTCAATAGTGGGTTTTGTCTTCCTTGTGCTCTGTTTGCTGCTCGGTTTGGGAGTATCACATCTCAGAGCCTCACCTTTTAGTTCAGCACCATTTCACATGATTTGGCAAGGCATTAGAATTGCTGCATAAGCAATCAGAAAAAGACCATTACAAGTTGACAGTCATTAAATCAGATGGGTCTTTAGTGGTTGTCAGCCTTCAATGTCAGCTTGATAAGGTTAGGGCTGATGGGGTTGCACCAATGAAGACATGTCAAAATCACGACCATTTTGTATGGGCGACAAAACATTCCCTCGAGAGGCGACTATGATTCTGCCATTGGCATGGAAAATCATGGCAATTTCTGGGCTTTACTATAATTCAGAGCTTGAAGTTTCATCTCCTTGCCTTTCAGTCTCCTGAGTGAACAAAGGGTGTCGAGGCTCAAAACATAAAATTTGGTATTTTTGCTCAAAAATTCTAGTATATCAAGTATATCGTGATAATTATATTGATGGAATTTATTTCAATGACTATCTCATATATATGGCATGGGGGAAGGGGGGGGAACCCTATTTTTTCAGAAGTGGCATGGCAATATCCTGCAAGATTGAAAGCTAGAAAGTGCACATTACAGCATTCTAGATGGCACTATATATCTCCATATATTTATACACGTCTGAGTCTTGCCCACACTCACATGGCAGCACTGATGAGCCATTAACAACTTCTCCTAGAAATCGAAACAAACAGAAACATGTCTCAGTTCAAGTTACGCCAGCCACTGAAACAAGTTTCTCATTTATTAAATGTGAATCGTTGCGAAAGTATTGCAGAGAATAGTACACTTCAGGAAGTATGTATATTCCTAAAATCTGGCTAATTTATAGATCAAGGATATTGCACAATCTAAGATTGGGCACTAAATCTATAGATCTATATATTACCAATTTATAGATTGAGCAACTACATTGTGCATGTAAATATGCTGCATATATAAGCCAGGATACACTGATAGTCGAATTGGGAAGGATCTATTGTCAGGACCAGCCCGACAGATAAAGAGAGAGAGAGAGAGGAAACATTGCAAACTGAACATTGTTATGTAATCAACACTTCTATTCAATACACCTCACACTTCCTTATTACTTGTATCTTTATCATATCCATTAGGTCATTACTGGTCAACTGTTGTATGTTAATTAGCTGTGTGTTGGACTCTTGTGATTGGTTGTATTTTATGTCACCTTATGATTTCTACCTTATATGGTTGTGGCTCAACCCACCAGGATCAACTATCCTGCAGGTAAGAGTAGATTTTCCTAACTTGCATTTAAGATAAAATATATAGGTAGCCTAAACTCTGCCTAGCAGTTGGAACTGTCTCTGGTGGCAGCAGCTACTGAGGAGAAAGAGCATTAAAACCCTCTCGACCCTCCACCGACTAGTAGGATGACATTACAACTCTTGCATGTAAAACAGCTTTTTCTAAATGATATTTTCTTGCATTATTTTATGAAACCATATGCCACATTGACAGCAATGGGGCATCATTTATCGAATGCCGGGGAGTCTGTAGAGCAACATTACATGACAGCCGATATAGCTGGTTCTTCATCAATACTTTCATATGGCTGGTGACGTCCCATCTATACCTCATGGAATGATGTCATCAACAGCATTGGCTATGATGTAATTTCCTTCTCAATAATCAACTTCAAATTTTATTCACTCGACATTTCCACTAGATGCTCTAGTGTTCATCAGGATTTTTTTTTGTCTGTTGTTGTTGCCGAAGTGAAGACAGCTCTCTTCTAGCAGACGAAGTGAGCTGTCCTAATGTCGAGCATTTGCCCATTAATTTTGTCTTCACTTCATTGACAGTGAATGTAACACTCGGGTAGAATTTATAGCCTTAAGAGTTAGAGCAGTTGATATTAGAGCTGATGCAATTGTGGAGACGGTAGAGAATTTTGAGTCATCTCTGAGCAACTTATTGCCAAGGATATGATGGTGCTTCCACAATTAGGGGAGCAAAAGCAGGTGTTCAAGCAAGAATTCATGAAAGGCACCCCAAAGCACTTTATACTCATTGTGTTGGCCATTCACTCAATCTTGTCATCTTATATTCTTGCTCAGTTCCACCCATCAGAAACTGCATAGACCACATTAAGAGTTTAACCTTTGGGATAAAATATTCTGCAAAAAGGCTCCAAACATCAAATAGGGTCACTCTTCTTAACATCTGTATAACTCGTTGGGTTGAAAATATAGATGGCTGGGAATGTTTTTCCTTGGCTCATCCATTCCTGAACAAGATGTGTGAGGTAATGTTGTATGACTTTCCCCTATAATGAAGGGTGGTCACTAGAAGGTAAGAAGAGTACACTTGCTCATACGAAAGCTTTGGAACAGTTTGAGTTTCTTTACTCCTTTGTAACACTATCATGTTCCTTACACTACCTGAAAGGAGCTGTTAAAATTCAGGACATGAAGCAAGACATAATTTCTGGTTTGTCTACAATCATGCGTGAGAGGCTAAAATTACTGAGGAAGACACTGATAGTTATTCCCAATGTATTTTTTAACATTGTAGTAGAATTGCTGAGCAATCAGTAATATCTATGTCAATGCCACATTTAAGTCAGCGTCAGCAGCACTATTCACCAGAATTTACATTGGCTGAAGACAAAAAAATTCCTTTCCTTGACCACCTAATAAGTCAAGATTCATGGCTCACAGTAAGCAAGCAGCTCTCCTTCAAGGGCTTTTACCCATAAACATCACTAATAGCTAGCAATTCGTTTCGACTCGGATGATCTTCTTAGTTGTAATATAATGGATGAAGAACTCTATCGCTGGAAGTCCAAGTGGCTGCTTGTTCCACAAGAAGATCATCCAGAAACAGTGAATGACAGAAGTGTTGTCCTCGAACTCTACTAAAACTTTTTGCTACAATCTAAAGCTCATTGTTCTTGCAAAGGATCAGCATCTGCTCTAACATGATTGAGCAATTACTTTCAGTCTGCACAAAAAGGAAACCAATCAAGTGCTTTAGCTTTAGTACACATCAACTATGAAACTGAAACTAGTAGGTAATATTTTTTGCAGAAGTCCTCACAAAATGGAGAGGGAAAGTTTGTTATTAGATGTTTTGTTTCTAAACCATTTACACACCAAATTGGCTCTCCGGGGAGGAGGGGGGGGTGGTGGGAGGGGGAGGGTGCACAGCCCCAGACCACCCTAGATGGCATGCTTCATGCGCAATCTGCCCCATTAAAAAAAGTCTACCTATGGGCCTGAGCATCCGCTTGTGTGCAAAGGAGAGCACACACTTGTTTGGTCGTCTGGTTACTGACTCTGTGTAAAGACTTCATATATGCTGACAGTGTTGGGAATGCAGTCTGTGGTGGAGACATGACCAATGTGTCTGATTTTTGTTCCAAATCTGAACTCCATTTGATTTAAACATGGCCCATTGTCTACAAAAGGAGCCTGTAAATCATTGGAAACTGCTTCAGCTAAACATTGTGCAGCAGTGAATGGCAGTCGGTTAACCATTGCCCTCCCTCTAGTATTTTCTTGTCGATTATTTGTGAGACTCATAGCCAATGTTTGGTAGTGTGAGAGGTATTTCCTGTATACCACCCGACTTGTTGATCTTCTTAGGTAAGGAAGGTCTCATGCTGACAGATGGCTTCTGTATTTACAGATCTTGGATTCTTTGGAGGTTCTCTGGACTTCATTGCTGGTGGATTCCTCCATGGTTGTCTAGGTCCTTCAGATATGGGCTCTTAAAAAAATAAGGTTGATTAACACAAAGACACTTAGTAGAACATATGATACCTTTCTTTTGTGCTTCCACGGGTTCTTGCAATCTGTATTCTACCATGCAATTCATTCTCTGGATTAGAGCTTGGCTGTTCACATAGAGAAATTGAAATTGCAAGTGAATCATTCCATCCTTCAATTGGCAAACAGAGCTTTTCGCCAAATGATGTACTGTATGATACAAGGAAGTTGATGAATGTCAGGTACAATCAACCCATGGGCTAATAAAATTACCCGTTGAATGTCATTACTTTTTTGCATTTAGCTTTGCAATACTTCATTTTCATACGGTTGGTATTCTGGCGATATCATTATCTGTTTCACGACAAAGTTTTGAATGCTTCTTTGAAGGACCAGCTGTTGGATCGATGTAGCCGGGCAGCATTGCTCGGAAACTGTTTAACGATCAGAATATGACAGCAAACTGTTTGACGATCAGAATCTGACAGCAGGTTTTGGAAACTGTTTGACGATCAGAATCTGACAGCAGGTTCGAGTCACTTTTCAGCTCATCATCTGGTAAAGGATCTATCGTGTGTCTAAGTCTTGTTGCAGCAGCACAGGGTCAGCATTTGACTATAGTCCAATGACGAGTCATAGTCTGACTGTCGGATCAAGATTGGGTGTGTTTTTAAATGCATATCCTGAAGTGCATCATTATCTGACTGGTGGTGGAAATTCTTCTCTGTGCATGGCTGAATTCCTTTGTCTTCATTCCTGCCCATCTATTTAATTGTCTGACCTGACAAGGCTTCTTTTTTCTAGTTCACTTAATTGCACAAACTTCTCACATGCAGCTCGTAAGAAACAGTCACACGCCCTTGATATCTGACAAAGATATGGCCAAGGGTCTTTCAAGATTATTTGTAGTTTTGTGTGGGGGATTGATGTGTCCGGTTAAATGGTGAAGCTCTCCCAAAGTTTAGGAACTGGTGGTATTTTCTAGCTGCAGAATTTGCCAATCAGAAGGCAATCCATTTATACCTCTGCTATATAGTCCACAGACATTGCTTTTCCCTTGACAATGAATTTCTTCGAGGATATCAAAGAAATCTTCCACATAAGCTACTTACTGTTCTCCATTTCGATCACTTGGATCCTGTGTACAACTAATAATGATCTCACTAAGCAAGCTATACTGCATCCACAAGAGCCATGCATGTGTTTACGTAGAGCGCTACCAATCTTCTTCTTTGCAGGCAAGCAGGCTACAGCTTTGAGGCCAAGTGAGCGTAACCAATCTTCTTCTTTGCAGGCAAGCAGGCTACAGCTTTGAGGCCAAGTGAGCATTACCAATCTTCTTCCTTGCAGGCAAGCAGGCTACACCAAGTGAAAGGGCGGGAGATCAGATTCAAATCTCTCTCTTTTATCTAGTGCTTGAACTGTGAACTCTGATATGCCATGCCAATACTTTCTCGAGCCTTTCCCTCCTTTGACTTTGTCACTATCTCACTCTTTGGGCAATCATGAGAACAATTTCCAAATCCTCCATAACACTCCTTATAAAACTCATCAAAGATCCTCTCAGTTATTTTGCAGATGATATTGACCTCAATGATTTTAAGTAGTAGTA
The DNA here is from genome assembly GCA_028752905.1 of Cladorhizidae sp. MBARI D1340-BT2. NCBI lineage: Eukaryota > Metazoa > Porifera > Demospongiae > Poecilosclerida > Cladorhizidae > Cladorhizidae sp. MBARI D1340-BT2. The sequence goes on along the minus strand of JAQNBH010000009.1, from coordinate 45,070,490 downwards.
GTTCAAGATTTCTCTGCAATGCTGATTATCACAAAGAACCTTGGACATGTGGACGACACAAGTAACTAACCTTGCACATGTGGACGACACAAGTAACTAGCCTTGCACATGTGGACGACACAAGTAACTAACCTTGCACATGTGGACGACACAAGTAACTAGCCTTGCACATGTGGGCGACACAAGTAACTAGCCTTGCACATGTGGACGACACAAGTAACTAGCCTTGCACATGTGGACGACACAAGTAACTAGCCGTGCACATGTGGACGACACAAGTAACTAGCCTTGCACATGTGGACGACACAAGTAACTAGCCTTACACATGTGGACAACACAAGTAACTAGCCTTGCACATGTGGACGACACAAGTAACTAGGCTTGCACATGTGGACGACACAAGTAACTAGCTTTGCACATGTGGACGACACAAGTAACTAGCCTTGCACATGTGGACGACACACCTAATACCTAGGGCAATGTTCATGATTACATATCACAGATTTAAGTGTTGCTTTGAACATTCTAATAGATTTGAGTGCCTATCTAAATATATATATTTTAATTCTTAGATCATGCTACCCAATTTCTAGAAAGAGTGAAACATGTATATTCAGTGACAGAATTATGTGAGTAAGAAGGTATGTTATATCACACTTCCATGGTGAGTGGTCTTTGCTACATTAACAGATCCTGGAAGTAATGGTTGCCAGTGTAGCTATTGATTGGTGGGTACCATTGACTTCCTTAAGTGAACATATGCTCATCCATCTCAGAAGTGCAGATGCATATGGGTGGAGGAGGATGACAGTTGTAGATCAAGTTGTCTCTGTTGGGGATGAACAAATTACCTATGTCGGAACCACATGTGAAATGCTTTAAAATGGTCTAATACTGATACTTTAATACAGCTCTATTTTGAGGAAATAATTGTTTTGGCTGAATATATATGTTGAGAAGAGCCTGTGTACAATCAAGGACACAGACCTAACATTTACTATTTGGGAGGGCAAATTATCTTGTTGTTGCTTTGTTTATAAAGTATATTATGTCTAGGGATGATAAATTAATACGACAACCTTCGCTGAGTGGCAACTGAGAAGTAGTCATCCAAGATGCATCCAAAATAGCCACCATTTAACTCATACATTTTGGACTGAACATTTACTTCAACCTCCAGTATATATCACCAAAGGTGTTGTGTGTAAACTTAGGATCATTTTTGACCCCCCCCCCCCCCCAAAAAAAAAATCCAGTTTAAATGAAAAATTGAAGTTGTCCAGTTCAATATAACTCTATTTTTGGCTATGTATATGGACAGATATTTTATAACCATTTTGTAAAAAAGCGGTTTCTCTCTTTACCATTTCAGTCATCGAGCTGTAAAAATGAAAATAGCTCAAAGTGCCAAAGTCAGTGCAAACCTCTTCTGTTCCTCAAACATATTTTATTCTGTTGACTAATTGAGTATGTGAACAGAAACAATACACATTTGTTGGGGTATAGCAGTTGGTATAGCTAGCAGCCATCTTAGATTTTTAAATGGCCACAGTGATAATGTACAATACAGCAAAACACCGTCCTTAAAATTGGGCAGTTCTTCTAAAAGCTATGATCCTGTTTGTTTTATTCAACCAACACTTCTTGCAACACATTAGTATTCAAAAATAAAAATAAGAATTTTATTTTTAATACTGACTAGTGCCGAACAAGTGCCGAACATAACTAAACATGCTTTAGATTTTATCAACTCTGTGGCTCATCTGTAGTGTTTATGCAAGTGTCGTAGCTAAAAGCTGTCCCTTTCATGACATTAGACATACCATAACTCTAAATGGTCTTGAGATAAATCTGCATTTTGTATGCAGTGTCTAGGAATTATCTGTCTGTATTTGCAGCAAAGAAGACTTAGGGAGAGTTACAGAGGCAAGGAGAAATGTAAACAAAGTCTAACAATGATTTTAAATTTTTATTAAACAAAGTAAAAAAATGAACTTTTTAGGTAAAAAATTATCCTAAACTTGTACAAAACCCCTCAAGTGGATGGCAAATATTATCTTTAATGTGACACATATTTGATGAGATTAAAGGCTGAAGTAAAATGCTAAGTACAATATGGGGTCAAAATGATAGCCATTTTGGGTGCTATCTTGGATAAGTACCAATAGCAGCAACCCTAGTAACTGTTAATCTCAACATTGACAAGTGTACCAGATTGAAAATCTAACTCTCCAGACAAACTATACATAGATCTCTACTAGCTTACAAACATGGCTATAGCTACGAGGCTGAATCATCCATTAATGAAAACCGGCATAGAGAAGAACAAGCCCTGCCTGTTGACTTTTGACCTGGACCTATTGTTCCTTGGTACATACATCTCCTGCTAAGTTGGGTAAAGATCTTATCAAGTTTGTTGGTATATACATGATATTTAGTATTCCCAGCTACCAAATTCAGTAAATATCTGTAAGGTGGTTACATAGCTACTCAATTCACCTAGCTGTGAAATTTGTAAAGATCTGTCGAGCCACATGCATGCACTCATGCAAACACATGCATGCTCACACACACACAGACACAAATAGATGCAAACGATATCCTAACGCAAGATGCTTTGGGAAGGATATGATAGATGTATCAAATGACTTGTATACATGTATCAAGGCTGCTGCTTGTGTAATATATATAATATGGCTGCTAAGGCATGTGGCATACTTGTCATCATCATCGTCCTGACCTTACTTTCAACACCTGGCATTAGATCTTCACCTCTGCCCCCTTTCTTCAAACAATTAACCAAATAACTTTCGAAGCAATGTATTATTCCTATCATAACACTTTATCATTACACTCTATTCCCCTTGAAAATATTTTCACGTACCTATTTATAAAAAAAAGTGACTCTAATTTATAAAAAAAACACCAAAGGTGAAATGAATCAATACCATATGTAATAATGGTTACAACTGCGAAGAAGTGAAGACACAATCACACTAATCCATATAAGGAATTAGAGCACGTCACCACCACAGCAAGTATAAATTCAGTGTAAAAAATGAGACATTCTCATACGCCCCAGCTTAGAGGTTTCATACCCCCAGGTGGTACATGTGGTATATACCCCTGGGTAAGAACTGCTACAAAAGATTTTGTCGTCAAGATGACTTTTCCTGTAAAAACAGAAGCACACAATATGCAAACAGAGGCACAAAAAATTGATCTTGCAGACATCTTTTTCTTCATGTACATAATCTTTACAATTACCAGGAACAATTTTTTTTTAATAACAATAATAACCTCCTCTTCATCCCAGACCATTCCAAGCTTGTGTACTCAGCTTCTACTCAAGCATCCCAACTACTAGTACATAGTTCCACAAGAGTCTGCTTTACCATGGAAGTGGATGCCATCTAGGTCACAGTGCACAAGCAGAATTCTAGGGTTTCAATAGCTTGTAATGGTCTGTGCAGAGCAATCTACTTTCTTTCAAAACTTTCATTGTCTGCCATTGTAAGTCATAATAATAATAATACTCTCTCTCAATACAGACAGAGTTGAGGAGGCACAGGTTGACCTCAACTGGTGACAGTGCTACCAACCCGAACCCCCAGTTTGGTTGTAGGCTCTCAAGGAGACGTTCTGCGACAAAGTGGTAGCAGCAGTGGGATCCAGAAGAAGTTGAACAGAAAATCCGAAGACCCAGCACCGCAGTTCTTTCAACAGAAAATCCGAAGACCAAGCACTGCAGTTCTTCTAACAGAAAGACTCCAAACCAACAGTTTCGGCACAGAACTACGAAGATTCAGCACCCAGATATCATAGATTTCGAAGCAAGACAAAACCAGGCAACATAGGGGACAAGCTGCAGAAGAGCAGTACAGCATGCCCCAGATCTCTGACTCTGAATCTGAGAGTCATACTAGCACCATCAATGGAGGGTGGAAACGGCAATGATGGTACTCATGGCCTTTATGGAAAGGATGCAAGTTCGTAGAAAGGATGGAGCAAGAGTGAATCGCTCGGGAGGAGGATGACTAAGAAACCAAGGAGGGAACCAAGATCATTCACCGACTCACCATACATTAGTTCCTTTCTCCTCTGCCACCACTTCCCTAAACGCACTCATCCACCTGCTCCCTCCACCCAACAGCAATGCCACTTTCCATCCTTAGCCAAACTTCCATATTCTTCAAGCCACTGTCCAGCCCATACAATTCTGCACATCTCATCCACAAGTACAAGCCGATCCCTTACACATCACCAAAGAAGTGCCCCACATCTCACCCCTGCTCCACTATCACACTTGATACTTCTCTCATCCTTAATTATTCCACATCCCTAACAACCTAGCTGACGCAGTCCCGTCTAAATTGCAACCTCACACCTTTCTCTCCCTGCACGGACCTCACATACCTCTCCACCACTGCATCATTCTTTACCAATTTGTACTTCAGTGCTCTCTTACTGTTTACTTCCTCTCCCAATCTTGTCCTTTCTCACCTTCATCTTTTCCTTCCACTTTACTGACCTCTAGCTCATACTTCCTCCTCAAGATCTTATATTCTTTCACCATCCGATTCCTCCATCCTCTTAAGTTTATTTACAACTACTTTCACCATCTGCTCTCTTCCAACACCTCCAATCTTTTACCAAACAGAACATTCATCTCTCCTCTCCTCCTACGGCAGTCCACAACAACTTACATTTCAGGGGCAGACAAGATTCTCAATACCTGACCTCCACCCCATATCTCCCCACATCTCCCCGTATTGCCACTCCTGCTACTGTATTACTGCCCCCCCAACAATTTCCTACCCACTCTCATCTGTGCAGAATCCAGCTTCTTGCAAGCATATCCTCCTGTCCACCACACTTCTGTTGCATACTCCATCCTAGGTCTCACTAGCTCCCACACCATCCTTTACCGTCTACTTCCACCTGCCCATTCACTCTGCTCACCCCCCATCCCACCTTCCAGACACACTCTTCTGCCTTCTTTGCTATCTTCTCTAACTGAACACCATCTCCTCACCAATCCTCCAACCCTCCTCCCTACTACCACAACCTTGCTCTTTCTATTAGACTTCACCTTAACACATATGCCTGTACCACATCCAACATAGCTTACAGCTCCACTCCCGAGTCCCTGAAAGAACATCTCCACACATAAGTGCCCCACACCAAACTTCAAGCTCAATTCTCTCCAACTCCTCTGCCATTCCCATCAATTTATATAGAAAAGTAGAGATAAAGTCATCCCTGCCTAAGCCCATTCTCCACAGCAAACCACCTTCCATTCGATCAGTCGTCTCCACCCACTATTACACTCCCTACTCCCTTAACTTGTACCGCAATCTCTCCCGCCCTCAGTGTCATATGCTTGCTATGTCAGGAAGATCGGGCATGAATTATTATTCTCCCTCTTCTTCACTTCACAAGCACCTCTTACCATCAACTGGTCCGAAAATCGATTACTAAACCTTCCCTGTGCTTCCATCATCCTCACCAAACCCTCCCAACCTTCTCACCCAAACCTTCGCCACACAGCTACCTAACACAACCCACCTATAATTCCCTACTTAGATAGTCCTCATCTCCATCCTCGAATAGAGGTACATTGTACATTGTATATTAGAAATGGTCACCAAAGTTCTCTTTTTGGAGGGTTTATATCTCCCTCCATTGGAAACTGCAATTGTCCAAGTGCTTCCACCACCATCCTAATCCGTGCATTAATCTGTGCAGCTTGTTCCAACAATTTTTCTGCTTTGGTCATTAGCTGGGATAGTTTGTCCTCAACAAACGAACTTGCCTCTTCCAGCTTCATTTCCAAGTGGAACCCCAACCCTATGGAAACAAAAATGGTAGAACAGTCCACCACCTTGGCAGAAGCGTAATAGTTGCAACCCAAGTCTACCATGGTCTTTAAAGGTTTATCTTTCTTGCATAACCCTTCATTGATCAGTAGGTCCACGATGCTCTTGAGCTGGCCGTAGTCAGTTATATCAATGTATACTTCTTCCCGCAATTTCAGTACCTGCTGCAAGTCCGTACGGAGCTTCTCATTTAGGAACTGTTCATAACGGGAGATCTTCTTAGCAAGATCATCTTCCATGCTTTGTCATAGACGTACAATTTGCGTTGCCGACCCTTTACCCTACGGTTTCTGTGAGGTAAAGGGTCGGCAACAACCCTAACTTGGGGGGAATTAATATGCGCAAATGTTACACCCGCACACGGGGTCTAAGGGGGTGTTGTTTGCTTTTTTTTTTTTTTAACAACAGAAAAATAATCTAACAACAAACGTAACAGATATGAGTATATTATCCCCAACAACTCGTTCAGGATAAGAGGTGACTTTCAACTGCACCTAGAGAGTATTTGAGCAATCAAGTGCGATCCAGTAGTCAGATGAAGGTTGATGTTCAAGTATCTTGTGTTCAGTGGGAAGATGACTGGCTGTTCCTTATTAATATACATGTAACTTCTGTATCCCAAGTATTTAAACTGCTGTTGTCAGCAATCAGGGCACAAACCTGCTAGATCCTGCTGCTACAAGATTAATCCTACGCCAATTGATGTGTGTCTGTGGTGCAGGATTCTGCTGTGTTGCAGTGTCTATTAAAAAAAGGCTGAATCTACCATCTATTGGCTGTTCTGTTCTTTGCATACTCTTAATTAGCTCTTAGTCTGAGTGTAGCCAACTGAGTTGTGTTCTGTGTTCATTGCTACAGTACATAACAATAATTTGACTACATTATTGGAGGATTCATTGTGCTACCATTGAAACCTCGGTGACGATCTATCACAGGTTACAATGCAGTTGTGTATGATGACAAATGCTAGCCAAATAAAAGTCGTCGGCCATTATCGGTGGCAACACTCACATACTAGTAAGAGTCCTGCCATGCTAGCTAGATGAATGTACAAGTTTTCTCATCAGAACATGGGACTTAACTAGAACTACAGAAGCATCTGTTGAGACCACACCCTGTTATATGAACTTTACCAATTAGAACCTTGAACACCAGTCATTATAATGGTGTACATAGTCTTTGATAACGGATCACCTCATTGGTTTGTTGTGGTCTACATGAGTGCAGTCTTGTTTCTTATCCTTGTTCTATCCAATATCTAGTTGTGGTGTTTTTTTGTCCTGTGGTATAGTTGAGCAGTGGGTCTTGTTGTGCAATGCACATAGCATACCTTGCAAGTGATGCTGTTTAAGTTAGCCCCTTGGTAGGTTCTCCTGCAGCTTCCTCCATATGGGCAGGAGAGAACTCTACTTACCAAACAGCAGAGAAAAGCATGAACTCCAGCATTACTCTTTGTGCAGTTAGAGTAGCTTCCTCTTGCTAGGCACTAAAACGTGACTATGTGTTCAAGTATGCATATACCATATAGCAGATAATTTCTTTGGGGCAATATTTTCACGGATTTCAACAAATTTGCGGGACATCCAAAAATTCATGTGGTTTTACAATGAACTTGCTAATTATGCATGCATGTTTGATTGCTTTAGTCATCACTCGTGCTTGACCTTTTAGTGCCTAATGATCTGTGTACTAGGACTTCCTCCACTTTAGAAATGTCTAGCTCTTTCCAATCAGGAGCGACAAATTCAGACATGTTTTGAGGTCCCCAAATTTGAGTGCATGTAACTTGGGTATGGTCAATCTATGCAGCATTTTTTTAGCATCAAGAGAGAGCACACACAGAGATCCATCATTTGAGCTATATGTCAGGTTCATAAAGGAAAGTGTACAGAATCTATGGAGCTCCAAATTCATAATTACAAATCATTTTTTATTTTTATTTTTAATTAAGGTAGCTAGATATCATCCTCCCTTTTGGAAAATTATACTGATGTGCTTCAATCAGCAGATTGGAGGAGAAACACCAAAATATTTTATGTTTGCTGAAAATAATCATACAAGGTTTAAAAGTTACACCAGCGTCATTAGGTTAGACAATAAGTCAGGTCGAACTCCTCAGTTTTCTCCGGGTGAAAATGACATGAATACATTGTTCAACCTCGACTTACTCACAGTGCTTCCAAGTAAGTCTTGAGCATATGTAATATATATGTAGTTAGAAAAGAGTCAATTCGGATGTTGCAATTGTCACTGGATTGTAAAATATATTTTCAGAACTTTGCACAACTTCCCCAAGCATTCTCTTATATATGCTACTCTGATTGATGCCTTCAGCAACAGTCCTTACACTCTTCACACTGACTTCAGTGCGGTTTGTTGAAATTCATTCTTTACCTTGTCACGACCTTTGGCAACTAATAAAGCAATCTATTTTTATTTTGAAACAGAGCCTTATCTGCTGTGAAGCTTTTCCATTAGCTACAGCAAGCAATAGAAGTTCAAACTTCTATTTAAAAATCTTCTCTTCACTCCCCTTTTACAAGCTCAAAATATACCATGCCTGTGCTTCTCCTTGGGTACTTGATAGCGATAAGGTTCTTCACCTTCATCCAGCCATTTTGGCCTTTTTCAATACCTTGGCAGATGGCTTATCTGTGAGTCCAGAAGACCACTCAAGAACATCATCACTAAATCAGTTAAATATGAGCTAAATATGCAGTGAGACTGGCAATGAGAAAGGGATGCTGCCCTGTGCGAACAAGAAGGCATGCTTCCTGTGCGAACTAGAAGGCATGCCTCCTGTGTGAACAAGGAGGCGCATGCATCCTGTGTGAACAAGAAGGTGTGCTCCATGTGAACAAGAAGGCATGCTCCTGTGTGTACAAGAAGGCATGCTTCCTGTGTGAACAAGAAGGCATGCTCCCTGTGTGAACAAGAAGGCATGCTCCTGTGTGAACATGAAGGCATGCTCCTGTGTGTACAAGAAGGCATGGTTCCTGTGTGAACAAGAAGGCATGCTCCCTGTGTGAACAAGAAGGCATGCTCCTGTGTGAATAAGAAGGCATGCTCCTGTGTGTACAAGAAGGCATGCTTCCTGTGTGAACAAGAAGTCATGCTCCCTGTGTGAACAAGAGGTATGCTCCCTGTGTGAACAAGAAGTATGCTCCATGTGAACAAGAAGGCATTCTTCCTGTGCGAACAAGAAGGCATGCCTCCTGTGTGAACAAGGAGGCGCATGCATCCTGTGTGAACAAGAAGGTGTGCACCATGTGAACAAGAAGGCATGCTTCCTGTGTGAACAAGAAGGCATGCTCCTGTGTGAACAAGAAGGCATGCTCCATGTGTGAACAAGAAGGCATGCTCCATGTGTGAACAAGAAGGCATGCTCCTGTGTGAACAAGAAGGAATGCTCCTGTGTGTACAAGAAGGCATGGTTCCTGTGTGAACAAGAAGGCATGCTCCCTGTGAGAACAAGAGGTATGCTCCTGTGTGAACAAGAAGGCATGCTCCCTGGGTGAACAAGAAGGCATGCTCCCTGTGTGAACAAGAAGGCATGCTCCTGTGTGAACAAGAAGGCATGCTCCCTGTGTGAACAAGAGGTATGCTTCCTGTGTGAACAAGAAGGCATGCTCCCTGTGTGAACAAGAGGTATGCTTCCTGTGTGAACAAGAAGGCATGCTCCATGTGTGAACAAGAAGGCATGCTCCATGTGTGAACAAGAAGGCATGCTTCCTGTGTGAACAAGAAGGCATGCTCCTGTGTGAACAAGAAGGCATGCTCCTGTGTGAACAAGAAGGCATGCTCCATGTGTGAACAAGAAGGCATGCTCCATGTGTGAACAAGAAGGCATGCTCCATGTGTGAACAAGAAGGCATGCTTCCTGTGTGAACAAGAAAGCATGCTCCTGTGTGAACAAGAAGGCATGCTCCCTGGGTGAACAAGAAGGCATGCTCCTGTGTGAACAAGAAGGCATGCTCCGTGTGTGAACAAGAAGGCATGCTCCTGTATGAACAAGAAGGCATGCTCCTGTGTGAACAAGAAGGCATGCTCCATGTGTGAACAAGAAGGCATGCTTCCTGTGTGAACAAGAAGGCATGCTCCTGTGTGAACAAGAAGGCATGCTCCATGTGTGAACAAGAAGGCATGCTCCTGTGTGAACAAGAAGGCATGCTCCCTGTGTGAACAAGAGGTATGCTTCCTGTGTGAACAAGAAGGCATGCTCCATGTGTGAACAAGAAGGCATGCTCCATGTGTGAACAAGAAGGCATGCTCCATGTGTGAACAAGAAGGCATGCTTCCTGTGTGAACAAGAAGGCATGCTCCATGTGTGAACAGAAGGCATGCTTCCTGTGTGAACAAGAAGGCATGCTCCTGTGTGTACAAGAAGGCATGCTCCATGTGTGAACAAGAAGGCATGCTCCCTGGGTGAACAAGAAGGCATGCTCCTGTGTGAACAAGAAGGCATGCTTCCTGTGTGAACAAGAAGGCATGCTCCTGTGTGAACAAGAAGGCATGCTCCCTGGGTGAACAGAAGGCATGCTTCCTGTGTGACAAGAAGGCATGCTCCATGTGTGAACAGAAGGCATGCTTCCTGTGTGAACAGAAAGCATGCTTCCTGTGTTAACAAGAAGGCATGCTTCATGTGTGAACAGAAGGCATGCTTCCTGTGTGAACAAGAAGGCATGCTCCATGTGTGAAGGCATGCTCCATGTGAACAAGAAGGCATGCTCCTGTGTGAACAAGAAGGCGTGCTCCATGTCAACAAGAAGGCATGCTCCTGTGTGAACACGAAGGAGTACTTCCTGTGCAGCAGCTTCTGGTAGAGAAGTACCTCTTGCTTATAGGTTGGTACAAAATTGACAAATGTGCGAACTTCAATCCAAAGAAGATTGAAAAGCTTCCAAACATCTAAGCAACTCATTGCCCTTTGCAGCATCTTCATCACTCTTTTCCAACTGCTTCCAATGTGGCAATGAAGTTGTTAGAATTTGTGGAATGCTATCAATTGAACCATATCTCTGAGTCCGTCAAGTACTACATATACTTCTAAATAAAGGTGATGTACTTGCCTGCCTAAGGCTTCTTGATTTCTGGAAGTGTCAAAAAGAGTGGGATGCTTGGGTGAATAAGTATTGTGTTTCCCATAATAGCAATTGCATTTCAGGAGATTAACTGATATCCTTTAACTCTGACTAGTTCTCTGCTCTAAGCATAGATGAATTAACACCTTCATGTTGCCCAAGAAGGGGAGGTTGGGCAGGGCTGACAGAGTACACTTTGCCTAAGACTTTTTTCTGTCGGCCTTATAGATGCTGGATGGATAACTAATGCTTATCTCAACAAGTAAATTGCATTTTATAAGTTTTTTGTGGTTGAAAAAAATCTTCTGAAGGATGCTGCATCTATAGCCAAGTAAGGTGAGGGGGGAATCCTGTGACCCCAACGAT